>CM035410.1:26407242-26774742 GCA_020310875.1 Ceratopteris richardii
GTGGATGAAGTTTCCTTGGTTGACCAAGGAGTTTCAAAGGGTAGGTTCCAAATCGGTTTCAATCAAAGACATGGGGCATGGAGTTCAACCACACCAATAGATAACATGATCATAAGCATTATCCCATGCAATGAATAGCATGAAAGAAAGGATAGGAGAAAAAGAAAGGTCGCATGTTTAAACCAAAAGAGTATGTCTTCCAAGAGGTAACGTGGCACACCATTCCATGAATTCCCTTTTTCACAACCTTTTCATAAACAAAGCAGAAGGTAGAGTCCATATGTCACCTTGTAAAGAAAACGAGACATGGACTTCGTAATGAACAAAGATGGACATGAGGATGTTGATGTGCAATGATCTGAGGCATCACTTCCCATGACCTTTTCCATTCTTAAAATCAATTCGATCTTCTATAATATAATTAAGTGGACTTTGAAATGTCATGTGCAATGATCTGGTGTAGAACTTCTCATGACGTCCTCCATTTTTCAAATGATTTGGATTGTATATCGCTACTTTCCTTGGGTGTCAAAAGTAATAAATCCAAATATTTATCTTGTAATATCATCAAATATTCTTTTATTCTTTTCTCCATGATTTCTCTCATTGTTTGAACTATCAATCTTACTAGATTTTTGCTTGATATTCTCATGTTTAGCTTCACTTTCTTTTTCGTATTACTTCAAAACCTCTGAAATTGTTTTACCTTCTCCTGATAAAATAATTTATCAACATCTAAGACTCTTGGATCAATTCACACCTAGTTTGTTTCATCCTTCCTACTTTTCACCTGAATTGCCTTCTCATGTTCTTGTTTATCCTCCTCCAACTTTCCTTCAAAATTTTCTCAACTTTTTGTTTCTCTAAGTGGTTGTTCACCATTCTCTTCTTCTAGAACTTTTTCCTGATTTTGAATTGGTATCCCACTCTCTTGATCATTATGTTTTTCTATCTTGACATCTCTTTAGCCTCCATTGCTGTCAAAGTCTTTTATATGTCTTGAATTAGATCTTGATTGGTCAAAGTATTGGTTCATCACAACTATTCCGATACTCAAGTGCAAATATGTATGTACATGATAGTTATGAATCTTCCTATCAACATGAATTACCGATTTCTATTTACATTCATGTCTCCATGCATCATAATTCCAAAACATATAAGCAAATTGATCACAATAGGAAACTTCTTATAGGTGCATTTTCAAACCTACTTTCCTTTTATATGTAATATAAAGGATGGATGTATGATGGTTCAATGAGTGAGAGTAGATATACTATGGACTTGGACCCGATAATCCATCACCTCTTTCAAATTCAAACTTGACTCATGAAAATGATACCCATTGGTTTTATAATTTAAGAGAAATGATCCATTTTTCGTACGCAATTTGAGATAAATGGGGGAGGGGTCCCTTCATGTGTAGGTTTTTTCTTTCAATTAACTCAAGGGAACGTAGTCTTTGAACAAAATTTCTCTTAGGAAAATATTCATAGCACAAGCTTCTAGAAAAATAAAGATGTTATCATAATTCTCTTTATCGCTTTTCAAAAATGGATTCACTTCCCGCCCCTGATGATTTTTGCCGTCCAGCTTGATCAAAGTTTAATCAAACCATATTTTTTTATTTCTCGCAATAAAATATAATCACTCTCGTGTTGTATTCAGAAATGTTTCTAAGTTTTCCCCCCTTCACATAATACAGAGGTAGAAAAATACAAATCCTTTTGTTTCATAGCTTAGTGTGAATACTTGGGTGGTAGCATTAACAATCGTGATGTATTCTTTATCCTTTGATTTCTCCTCATATATATTCCTTTGAATCTGCTGGTTCAAGCTCACCTCTATATGTGCAGAATATGCTTGACTATTTCTTATCTTTGACGTTGGTTTATATAAGATTTGTGCTCAGCTTTAACTGCTTTTGTTTTCCGTAGTGTTTTACATGATTTCTTAATTCTTTTAGGTTTTAGGTTGTTTAGAATATTTTTCTTTTATTTTTATTTTATTTATTATATTATGTGTTTTAATAATTTATTTTTTTACCTTTAAATCATTGGTTTCACACTCATGTTTGTTAGCTTCATATGGGAAACTACTTTTAAGCACACAGTCACTTAGACACACAAAACATCACGTTCACAAACACATACATTTTCACACACGCATGTATGTACACATATTCACATGGGTAAACACATTTATATATGTTCATAAATAATTACACAGACATCAGAAAGATAAGTGACACATCCTCGCGTCTCAATAAGTATTACTTTACTAAGAAGGATAGAGACAATTATAGGATGCAATGTGAAAGAGTTGGATATCGAACATAACACTTTATTTTGTCTTGCAGGTACACAGTGAACTTTAAGAGTAAAGCCACCCCTCCTAGAGTGTGTGTCATTATAAAAATACATAGCTTCTTCAAGTAGATTCAAGACTTCATGAACAGTACTTAATATTTATTTGAGCATTCAATAATCAAACCTTATCTTATAGATGTAGAGATGTAAATATCCATGACAACATATGTCACACTCTCTTTTTGTGTCACAACTTCAAGTTCACATGGGTACTTGATGTTAGATTTTTTCATCTCTTTGAAACGGTACCTTGGATGAAGGAGAGAATTTGTTTCATGCTCATCATAAACCCCTATCAAAATAAGGCGAGATCTATAGGTGCTTGATCCTTTTCCGCATTCATAGTAAGTACGCTTGTAACTATATAGGACAAGTAATTACTCCATCTTTAAGCTTCGTCGCCTACATTGTTTTTCATGATTGGTATGTTATCATTTAAGAGGTTCCCTAAAAATTCAATAATGCTTATGAATCTTTTGAGTTATTGGAAGTGTGGTAGATCTTTTTTTTTTTTTTTTTTTAATATAAAGGAAGTTCGGCAATAGCCTACTCTCCCGGACTTGAATTAAATTAAGAAACAAAGGTACAATAGAAGGGGACTAGTGCCCACGGGACCCCCCAAATCCCACAAAGCAGGGGAAGCTTGATTGAATCCTAGGTTGCATTACAGAGAAGGTTAATCACCCTCTCATCGCCCTCATGCGGGGCCCACTTGGGTTTGAGCTTGTTGTTGATCAAAAGGAGGACTTGATGGTGCCTGAAGGGGGGGGATTTCTTACTGTTAACAATCCTTTTGCCAAGGAGGAATAGTGATTTCTCAATCGACCACTCCCTGGGGGGATCGCGGAAGTTGAGAGCACACCTCTCCCGCCAAATTTTCCACAGGACTTCCCCTCTGATGGCGTTCCAGAGTGTCGTAGAGCAGCCGATCGCTTCTCCCAAAAGGACTTGTTTCCAACTAAGCTGTTTTTGAAGTCTGATTATCATTCCAACCGTCTGCCAGATTCTGTAGGAGTTGGGGCAAGTAAGGAAGATGTGTGGGACATCTTCGATAGCACGGTGGCAGCGTGTGGTAGATCTTCATTGTGGATGTAAAATCAGAAGTAAATATGCACACATTTCCCGTCTTATGGTGATATGTCAAATAAATGTTCCTGAATATAATATCCCAAACCTTTAGAGTGATATCAAATATGTCAAAACTCATGATGATTTTGATATTATCAATAGAGACTTTATATTTTAGATCATATAGACGGTATTAACATTTCAAATACATTTTCGTGAAGAAGGCTTTGAAGTTTTATTGCACATTTTAACCAAAGAGAGAAAATAATGAGGAGGCAACCATTTCATGTGATTGCTTCCTTTTAATCATCAATGCATCTATATCTCCCAATGAATGTGCACATGAAAATGAGGCAAACACATTTATTTCTATTTTTTGAGGTGAATAAAACCTAGGTCTTTAAGGTATATCTTTTCAGTTTCAACTTCATAAATAATAATTCATTGAGATAATGCCAATAAAACCATCAACGAATTTTAAGTTGAACATAATATTTATAAAAACGATATTGAATAATCATCAAGGAAAAGTCGAAATGCATAGATATTGTTTAGAGTGCTCATGACATCAATGATTGTAGGACTTGAAGTTCATGCAAATGCAAGAAATCATCATATGGAAAAAGAGCTATGACAATAGAATGTAAGCCTCATTGGTACTCAAATTTTGAAGGAACATAATTCTATCGTGCACTCGCTTCCAAACATACAGAACATCCAAAACACAATAAATGTGTGTATTTTAAAGAATGTTTTATGTATAATAGAATAAATTGTAGAATCCTATCCTTATGTTGTTGTAAATGTCTCTTGTATTCAATCAAATCATCAAAACCGAATTGCCTCCTATCAAACCTCATAAGTACATAGATATCATAAAATTTTGATAAAAGAAATTGTTGAAATCTACAAGAAAATGCAAAGTATAGAACTATTATACAAAACAATGGATGAGAACACAACAACGCACACCTATATATGTAGAAATACATGTGAAATTTTCAAATTTATGAATGCATATTACTATCTTCTACTTGAAAATAATATTCACTATAGATCAGTCATCAACACCTAATACTTGAGAAGAATAAACATTTATGATCTCTAGCATTCCAAAAAATCTATTTGTGTAATGGTTACAACATATGCATGTGTGTCACAAAAATTTCTCTGATTAAGAAGTTGACAAAGAGGTGTATAATGACCAACCCCTTCACATTTGCATGCAAAAACTAGAATGTACTTATAAGGCTATAAAATTTCATCCCAAATTATACAAGGAAACACAACCAAAAACAAAAAATAAAAAACATGTACATATTTAAGGAAATATTCAATGTCATCTAGAACTCCAAATTGTGCAAAAAATGCTCCTAGTTCTTAGAGAGTATCTCCTTCCAATTGAAATCCACAATAATGCACAAAACTTTTTCTATAGACTTTTTTTTTAACCACATGGATATATGAATTTCCATTACCATCTGCTATTTGGCATATGATGTGTGCTATACATCATCTTTCCCATCATAAATTCTAAGATGAGGTGAGCCGTTGTCCCCTCCCATGTAGCTGGGTATTTTATAGGGTATAGACTATGTCCACCAACATCTTTTGATTGGCCTGTCACTAGTCACTCCTCAACGTAAATGGACAATGAAAGAATCAGTTTATCTTTTAATTTCAAGAATGAGAGTTATTTATTATTGTTAATGCATGAGAAACATATTAATAATATTTATCCATTTATGCATTTATAGTCCATATTGATCATCATATCTTAAATCATTTTATTTAAATCTACGGTCTTTATATGGATGACATAAAGTGAATTTGATGCAAGAATTTCATACAGAAGTACATATTAAATATGATAGTTTTAAAGATGCCTTATCAAAGGTTTTAAATCAAAGAGTCTTACAAGTTTAAATAAATATTTGATACAAGAGAATAAATTTGCATAGTAAGAAGACTCTTTTTTACCTATTTCTGAAGAGATGGGATATACAAAAAAAAAGTATCGTATGAGAATCATGATGTACATTGTGTAGGGAGTCAAAATTTCATGAGGAAACTAGAACTAAAACACTTATACTTTGGTAGCCCAAAACGGTTAAAGATGTGTTCGATTATGTTAATAAATGTTTTTATTGTGAGGTTAATAAGGTTAAAAAAATTACAAGTCCAAGATTACTATAATTTCTAAAAGTTCCATCGAAACGGTCAAAGATTGTATCCATGGATCTCATTATTTAATGGCATTAAATAATGTAAATGACTCATTTCTCTAATGTAAATGACTCATTCTATTCCTTTAAAGGAAATTATAGAAGGCACTTATGTTGGTATTTTCTTATTCAACATGTTTTTGAATTACATGGGCAGATTTGATGTTTTTCTTTAATATAGGAATAATCATTGTTTTCGATATATTTAAAGTTCAACTCAAGATTATTAGTGATAGAAATCTTGAGAAAGATGGTCGAACAGAACATGTTAACCGAAATTTTTAAGATCTATTTAGAGCTTATGTTTTCTAGTGTCAAATTGTTTGCCATAGTTTTCTTCCATTGCCACAAAAGAACCTTATTAATTTATAACGTGTCTTTATTTTTATGTCACCATTAGAAAAAATTCCAAAGTTACAGCAAAGAACTCTTCAAGTGAAACTTAATTTGTTAGAGATACTGAAATAAATATATAGATTTTGAAAATAGTTATGCATTATTTTCTTGATTAAGCTAAATCATATTGAGATAAACATATTATTTCATATAAATTGAATGAAAAAGACCAAATGTTTCTCCAAGTTCCATCTTAGCATACATTATCATCGTATCAAAGTACTTAATTATCACATAAATTTTTCATTCCTTGGAAGATCATGAGAAAACTTAAATGATGCTACTTTTGAATGCGGATTGTCCTCTAATTCTCATATTTATCAAACATTTCATGTAAATAATTATGCCAATTTATTTCTATGCATGCCAATTGTATTCAGGGTATTAATTCCCTACAAGCATCAACATTACCGTGACTATTTAGGATAAAATTCTAGAAAATAAAAAATAGTGTTTTATAAATCACTCCATTTTTAAATATGTTATGTCATGGACTAGCTCTCCACTTATTGATGCTACTTTCGAACCAAAAACTTTCACACACCATTATTTTCCCTTTGGTAATTAGAGTAAATGATCTTCATACGGTGAAGAGTGAATACAAAAGACAAGGGCCAAGTCGGGCACACTCCTAAGCTAAGGGGAGCCAGAGCCTCACAATATGAATCCTGATTTTTTTTTTCCTAGCCTCTCAATTGGCCATGTAAAGGACTTGTGTAACTTAAAGAGGATTCAAGATCACTGCATGTAAAATAGCTATTTATGTGTGGAATGGTAATATCATGCAACTAATCAAGATTCCCCAAGTACACATACATATATAGATACATACATACATACATACATACATACATACATACATACATACATACATACGTACATACATACATACATACATACATATATACATACATACATACATACACACATACATACATACATACATACATACATACACACATACATACATACATAAATGAATATATAAACATACAAATAGGCATGCCTACCCACATACATACATACATACATACATTCATACATAAATACATACCTACATACATACATACATACATACATACATACATACATACATACATACATACATACATACATACATACATTCTTACATAAATGCACGGATACATACATACATACATACATACACACATACATAGATACATACATACATACATACATACATAAATACATACATACATAAATACATACATACCTACACACATACATACATACATACATACACACAGAAATACATACATAAATAAATACATACATACATACATACATACATACATACATACATACATACGTACATACATACATACATACATACACAAATACTTTCATACATACATACATACATACATACATACATACATACATACATACATACATACATACATCCATACATACATACATGCATACATAACACTTACATGCATGCATACATACACACATACATACATAGATACATACATACATACATACGTACATACATACATACATACAAACATAAATACATACATACATACATTCATACGTACATACATACATACACACACACACACACACACATATATATATATATATATATATATATATATATATATATATATATATATATATATATATATATATATATATATATATATATATATATATATATATATATATATATATATATATATATATATATATATATATATATAAACATATGTACAAAGCTAACAAACAGGAATCTTAAGTAGTTTATAAGAAAATATTTCTCCATGTGGTGAATATGGTTCATAGAGATAAATGTTTACCACTAGAGTAGTTCTTTTTAAAGGATTTCATGACTTTTACAAATATTTGAAAGATGCTATTACTTCATACTTCACTCGTTTCGGATGCAAAATGATATTGAGTGTATAAAGACTTTTGAAGTAATGGATATGGTGCATTGCTAATGCTTTCAAGTACAAATGTAAGCTCTTGTTGTTAATAAACAAGAAATACGTGCATGCTCTTTTATATTTATATGAAAGATTATATAGTACTCATAAACCTATTTGGAAATAAGTCGTCATCAAGCGATCAAGGGGAAGAATTGGTGGGGAAGTGGAGGGAAATTGAAAATGGCGCATGTAATCTACTGTTTTGGCTCATATAGTTTGAATGTTTTCATTACCACTATAAACACTGAGTTAAATCAATTAGTGATAAAATATCTTTCTCTATGATTCATGGGCTAGAGAAGATGATGTCATAATCACAATCTATACACATGATAGGAAATATACGAAGAATTTACTCCTCTTTCTATTTCATTTTCTTGCTTGCAAGACTGAAGAACTTGTGATACTATGTCTTATTGAGTGTCGAGGCTAATCATATATGAATCTTCCTCCTAATTCATAAATTTTCTTTGTTTCACTATAAAAGATTATCACAAGTGAACACATGAAGCAAAATAGAAGACATCTATTTACGAAGATTATATGCTTAGAAAGATCTATTTTAACAATAGAGGTTTATTCAAGGAGAAGAATTATCTTGAGCTTGTTGTTGGTAGGGGTAAGAGAAAATAAACTTGGCTTTCATCTCTCTTTGAAAAGGGGTGTTTTCCTCTTGGACTGCCGTTCTTAGGATTTTGTCCTCTTCCTGAATTTTCCTTAGCAGCTAAATTACCTCCAAACGCAAGTCAACAGGGAGGTGGACTGCATTATACATTACTGTAGAGTGAAAATGTATAACATCACAGTAAAATAAGGCTATGCAAATTTAGGAATTGTCATGAGCAGAGACATAATTGCGCTAAGCATTATGATAACTTTCTGAGATGCGAGTTTGAAAAGTTATAATCAAAGATCTTAGAAAGATCATAAGAAAAATTTTGAAAAATAAATATATATATGCAAGGTGATATTTCTGAGATATCATGCAATGAAAGCTCTTGGAATGATTAAGCTACAGTTAGTGTAGTGTTCGTCCAGTAACATTGCAATCTATGGGTTCACTAGTGCTTTACAATGTAACAGAATAGTATGGGTGTTATAACAGGAGAGGTAGCTTTTAAATGCAATTGTTATATCCCTAAAAGATAATACACGCAGGTATTACTATAGTAAATGTTTGGAGAAGATTATGAATACAATGGAAAGCTTCCTTGTAAAATCACATCACTATGTCTGGGAAATTTTTACATCATGAGAATTCATAACACGTATATTGACTAGATTTAGGTTATACAGATCATAAGACTATATATCTTGCAGTTGTAGGCTTGTTTCTCTCTAACATGTTTCTCTGTAACAGCGGCAAACTAATATGGAAGCCTTCTTATTGATATTTTATCTAGAGGAACAAAGCTTACAAAATCAAAGTAATAAGAAGCCGAAAGCATTATGTTGACTATCGAAACGAGTCATGTCATTAACAGCTCGACATGCAGGTTCGGGAGGTGTAGGAGACGAAGGGCAATAATTTGGAGTACAGTAACAATCATGAACGTTGAACGCCATTTCTACTGCTGGGATATTATGTTATGAGAATTCTCAGGACCAAGCTATTGCTCGGATATCAGGGAAGCCACGCTGTCGAATATGGGTTCTCCGGCACTAGAGAACGTAAGCCAATAACGTTGGAGATCATAAAATTCGTACATTGTGGATGCAAGCGATGCCGCTTTCAAATGGTTGGGCAATTTGCTTGCTTTAATGGCCCGTACGAGTACTGGAAGATGAACGATTGTTAGCACCACTTAGCAATCCCTGTAAAAGAATCGAGTATATGCGCAAGAGAGATACGGAACTATTCAATGTTCTATTTGCCTAGTAGTCTGTTACATACGTTAACATTCTGGAAACTTTATGCATGCCGTTGATGTTCATCTCTACTCATTTTGTTTGCTTCTGGAAACTAAGAGGCATTAAAACCTCATCGAAACCGTGTATAACTGTCAAGAGTCGAAACTGTGTATAAAAATATTCATGCATTCCTTTTAGTCAAATATATAAAGGGTTCAGATACCAATGATAAATCCTTACTATGCACTCTCTTATATTTCAATTGTCCCTAACATTTCTAACATCCCTTATAGTTTTAGGAATGGGAGAATCAAGTATTTTTTTTACTTATATGAATTCGTTCTTTAGACATGAGTCTTCCTAGCCACACAAGTTTGTCCATGTAAAAGAAACACTTACTCCTCTTTCAATAAAATTTGTGCTCCTTAAGTGTTTTCAAATTTATATTGACATATACAAAATGATCACCAACATCTTTAGAGTATAGAAATATATGAGCAAGAAATACTAAGATGAATTTATCTTGATAATCATGAAAAGTATTGCGCATCGAGCACATGAATGTGATAGGAGAGTTTGTTAATTCAAAAAGTAAAATCCTAAATTTGTAGTGACCATAACATGTTTGAAATGTTGTCTTGGGTATGTCATCTACTTTGATTCTTATCATCATGATATCCCAATCTTAAGTCAATCTTGCTAAATTCACATGGTCCACTTAATTAAGGAAATTAATCATCTATATCAGAAATTTCATATTTATTTCTAATTGTTCTGTCATTCAACCCCCTATAGTCACTGCATAATCTTCAAGAACTATCTTTCTTGTTAGGAAATAAAACATGTCCTCCCTAAGGTGAAACACTTTTCCTTATCAAGACTTTCTTCAAAAGATCATCTAATTGAGTATTGAGCTCCTTTAATTCATCTATGTTAAATCTATAGTGGGCTATGAAATATGATTCACTACCTGGATATACGTCATTAGTGTTCTCAATTTTCCTAGGTAGAGGTATACTAGGTAGCTCTTCACAAAATACATCTACACATCCTTTCAAAAGTTTTTCTACCTTATTCACAAGTTTTTCCTCATTTTCTTTCCCATGTTGAGTATCCACATACACTAAAAGTGTTTTGCCACCATTATGTATACTTCCAATTATCTACATGGGGAAAACAAGAATAGGTTTTGGATAAGGAACATCATCTATCTTGACCTAAATTGAGTGTTCTTTGTTCAAAATCAATTGTTTTAGAATTTCGAACTAAATAGTCCATACACAATTGCATCCTACCATTTCATTTACATCACAAGAAAGCTCCCAAAAATATCTATTGGGAGAAGTAAGTAAACACATGGTTTTCAATGTATCCCTTTGTATAGTGTACTTGTCCATTGGCCCTCTCAATAAGTCTAGATATCTATGTACGTAAGGATATCACTACCATCTACACCAATATGAGATATAGAAAACAATCCCTAGTTTTTAGATGAATAAAAAATCTAACTTTATGTTTAGAGGTCATACCTAAAAACATAATGCAAAAAGCCCTTGCAAGGCCACTAGTCATCATGTAGCCTAAATTCCAATTAGCACACTTACCTCCATAATCTTCTTTATTACTTGCTGTTTTTTCTTCAACGATATTTATCACTTGTGCTTGTGCAAGCCAAAAGATTGCTTTGTTTGGACATTCATATGTTCAATGTCCTTGTTTTCTACTATGAAAATAGAGAGTGAGTATTTTTGCATGCTTAATTAATTCCTAATTCCAATCAACGGGTTCATTCATCCTTTGAGTTTCCATGTGAATAGGAATTTTATCTTAGCTATTATATGATGAAGTCCTCTTTGTATTTTTCATGCATTTTGTTGTAAGTATCTATGCCATTTGTACCATCATGATGAATCTAGTTCTACACCCATTCAACATATTAAATCTTTCCATCTTCTCATTTATTTTGGCCATCACAACAACATTCAGGAAGTCAACACATCTAGATTCCTTCACTTGATAATGAAGCTCCTCATGAACCCTTTAATAAACCTCATCTTCAAAGCATCCTTGCTAACCTCCAATGCATATTTGTGAATATGCTAAAAATTCTCTTTATATCAATCCACAAACAAACAATGTTTGTCACCATCATGTTGTCCATAATTATAGAAATCTATCTTCTTCTCCATGTGGTCTTGTGGAGAATAGTAATGCTTTCGTGCATGCTCTCACATTTCATTCTATAAAGCGTGAACAAAATCCATCTAAGTCATTAAAAAATCAAAACAAATCATCAAGATACAATAAGATCAATTCATCTTGATAATCGTGATAAGTATTGTTCATCAAGCACATGAAAATGGTAGGACATTTTGTAAATTCAAAAGGTAAAATTGTAAATTGATAGTGAACATAGCGTGTTTGAAATACCATCTTGGGTATGTCATCTAGTTTGATCCTTATCATCATGACATCCTCTTCTTAAGTAAACTTTGGTAAACAAACTTGGTCCAATTAATCAACTCAACTAATAATCTAAATGAGAAAGTGGATACTTAGTTTTTATCCTTCTTTTATTCAATCTTCTATAGTCATTGTATAATCTTTAGGAGATATCTTTCCTCTTGGGAAATAGAATAGGTGCTCCCTAAGGTGAAAAACTTGGTCTGATTAAGAATTTCTGCAAAAGATCATCTAGTTCAATGTTTAGCTGCTTTAATTCATCTATGTCAAATGTGTAGAAGGCTATCAAATATGATTCACTCTAATATGGGTCAATAGTCTATTCAATCTTCCTACATGGAGGTATACCAAGTAGGTCTTCACGAAATACATCTGCATAACCTTTTAAAATATTTTCTATATTATTCAAAAGCTTTTCCACATTATCGTTCACATGTAGATTACTCACATACACTAAAAGTATTTTGCAACCATCATGTATACCTCTAATTAGGTACATGGGGGAAATGAGAATAGGTGTAGGATTATGATTATCACATATGATGTGAAATAGATTTACTATCTTGCCCTAAAGTGAGGGATATTTCTTCATAATCAGTTATTGTAGAGTTTTGAACTAACCAATCCATGCCAAAAATTGCATCAGACCATTTCATTTACATCACATGAAAACTCCCAAAGAAGATACCTATTAGGAAATGTAAGCACGTGGTTTCCAATGTATCCTTTTGTATAGTGTACTTTGTTAATACATTTTGGTAGTGATGTGTGTCAACGTAGTTAGCACCATCCAAACACTTTTTTCCCTAGTTAGGAGGCTTTTTTCCTTGACTTGTATATACACCTATAACCCTAATGGGTCACTAATCTTTGTACATTTTTGCTTTTCAAATAGATTTAGTAGTGTTTTTTCAATGCCAAGCTTCTTCTTCTTCCTTTGTGCTATTCATGTGCTTTCGTAGCCGTCAAACTAAAACAATTAGTATCAGAGTAGGCTAATAATTCGTCTAGGGCATTGTTGACTCTCCTTCAGTCATAGTCCTAAAATCTCATAAAAATTGATGAACATACTCATGGCAATTAGGGTTGAGAACACCTTGGCTTTTGGCATCAAAATTTTGATATGAGCTCCTTTTGACCTTTGAATGCACTATTGCAATGCTTATGCAAGAACTATCATCTGTTTTGCCAAGTATATATGCACGTTTTGGTTTGCCAGTACAAGCTTCTCAAGGTCACCTACATGTCACCAAATCTCAATAGGGTAGCTCTATTCAGCTTTCTGAGATACAACCACTTTCTTGCATCAAGGTATTTTAGGAAGTTGCCATGGATTATAGCAATGATCTATTCCATATATTGGCTATTGAAGACAAGTTGGATGGCACTAATTACCCATTATGGGAACATATGATGTGCCATGTATTGGTGGAAAAAGACTATGTAATATTGTGTAGGGTGTTGAAAAACATCTTGCTACATGTGTGAATATAGTTGTGGAGGGTATTGTAGATGGCATTGAAGATGATGATCTTCAAATTCCTATTCATGTTATGGTTCTTGCACGTACTGTAGACAAATTTCATTGGGATGATAGAGATGCTTTCCTAGACCTGAAACTCCAACATAGTTGTCCATTGGTCATCTCAAGAAGTCTCGATATTTGTGTATGTAAGGATATCACCGAAATCTACACCAATTTCAAAGATGACAAATAATGCTTACTACCAGGATTGATTTGAAATCTAACTTTATGTTTTGAGATTGTACAAAAAGTAGTAATGACAAAAGCCCTTGCAAAAGAACTAGTCATCGTGCAATCGAATGTAGAATTAGGGCACTTACCTCCATCATCTTCTTTCTTAATTGTTGTACATTCTTCAATGATGTTTCTCACCTTCTCTTATGGAGGCCGAAATATTTTCTTGTTTGGACATTAGTATGTTTGAGTCCTTGTTTGCTATAGTGAAAATAGAGACTCAATGTTTTGGATGATAAATAAAATTAGGGTCCTAATGCCAATAAATGGGTTGATGCATATGTTTGAATTTCCATGTGAGTAGGATTTTTACCTTGTTTATTGAAGGACAAAGTCCTCTTCGCATTTTCCATGTTTTTTGTAGCAGCTCTCTATGCCTTATGTGTTGGAACATCAATCTTACACTATGCTTGAGGTGGATTTAATCTACATCAAAGGCTATCGCGTCGAGAGAATATTCGTTGGACAATTCTTTTTCTTATGCTCATTTATTATATTTTTTTGAGAGAATTGTGATAGTTCATTTACCATTGTAAAAGCCTTGAGCTCTACACAAGTAAAGGAAGAAAGATAGAGCCCAAATACCACGAATTTGTGGTGGTTGAAGTTGCATTCAATCAAGCAATCAAATCACCTAAAAGTAGATCAAACTAGATCTTCACTTTTCCTAGATTGTAGGGAAGTGAAATGATTCCCTCCAACAACCATTCCCACCTTCATTTGAATTCAAATTTCACTTGTAAAAGTCGTGGAACACTCCTAGAGTCTATATAAATACTTGAAATCACTTGTACATTACATGTAAGCAATATACATACACTTGTGACCATCATTGTCTTGCTGTTTCAATGCTCTCCATCATCTTCTTCGCCACCAGTAATCTTGCAGAGGCTGCTGCTTTCTCTCCAGAGCTTCAAATTGAGTGAAACATGGCTCATTGGAAAGGTATAAGTGTCTAGTTTATGTTTATAAATTTTCAAAACATTTGGTTCAGCGAATTGGGCGAAATCTGAGTTTCTCTATCTCGAGGTCAATCTCTACATATTCCTGAAAAATAGGAAGTACCAATGGTGCATGTCTCATTCAGTCCTATAGCATATTTTGCTTATTCCTTATATTTTTGTGCATTCTATACACTAACCCTCTGTGTATCACTCCCATAAAAGCATTTTTTCTAATTGTAATCATGCTGGTCGCTATGGGCATTTGAAGTTCATTGTCTCTTCCATAGATAGTAAGTTTTTTGAGCTAGTCGACCCGCGAACCTATCTATTTTGTATTGACTCATTCTCCTTGATGCTCCAAAGTACATAGTATGTTTCTTTGCACTTATCGCATGCCTATAAGGTCTATTTGAGTCTCCATGAGCTCAAGGGTTGGTCTTGTGCTGTTTGGCTGGACCATATTTCATCGGTTCAAAACACATTTTTCTACCTTCTACAAGCTTCTACAAGTTCTTTTAGTGATATTAGAGCTAGTTCAAGATGGGTGACCGCTTTCCCGCAATGATTGAGAAGCTTGATTGATACAACTACACGGCTTGACAAATCAGGATGGAGGCCTATTTGCAAGGTAGCAATCTTTATGGAATTATAACAGGTGATGAAGCTATGTATATTCCAAGATCCAAAGGAGGACCTACAAAAGAGGAGACAAATAAGCTCACACTTTGGTGCACAAGGGATGCTCAAGCAAGGTTGTACATACTAAAATCTATCTTTGACTTTCTATTACCACATATTAGAGGATGGAAGACATCTCAAGTGTTATATTCGAGAGATGTACATGCTTGGAGGAACGAGAAGTTCCTTGCTCAGGGGATAGCCAAGGCCAAAAGCCAGAGAGTTCATACGAGATGCCTACTCATGATGGGCAGATGAGTAGAGGGATCTTAGATAGAGCTCTACATGCAGACTAGGCAAGGGCTATAAATAGGTGGGAGGTTAGTCCTCTTGGGAAAGATGGATGGATGCTCCAAGAGACTGAGTAGGTACTGCTAAAACCTGCTTTGTACCAGCCCTCTTTTGCTTTAGATTTGATAAGTAGACCTCCTTAGCTTTCCAATGATACCATAAAATGCCCTATGTACTTTGGAAATGATGTGTGCAATGATTGAACCAAAATAGATAACTTTGAAACTATCAAACTCGCGAAAACATTCTATTTATGTCTTGACACCTGCTGGGTATTTTGCTCAGTATGACCAGCACAGTAGGAATTGGAAAAATTCCTTTTAGGGGTATCTAATTAGCTTGGTAAGCTAACTAGATACCCCTAACTTCTATTTATGTATTTTGCTGAGTATGATCAGCACAGTAGGAATTGGAAAAAGTCCCTTTAGGGGTATCTAATTAGCTGGTAAGCTAACCGTCTATTTATGTCTTGACACCTTCTGGGTATTTTGCTCAGTATGACTAGCACAGTAGGAATTGGAAAAATTCATTTTAGGGATACCTAATTAGCTTGGTAAGCTAACTATTCCAAGTGAAATGATGTAAAAAGATACACTATGCGAAGAGAAATCAATTTAGCAAGTTAAGCTATACCCCCGATTTTTTAGGACTGTAGAAGATATTGACTAGTGATCACCTCGACGCAAATTTCTCTAAAATTGCTAAATAGAATCTCTTCAAACTTTAGTAGCATGTAGAAAGCTTCAAGCTGAATCCAACAAGCTTTGAATCACTGAATTTGGTGAAGAATTGACGGAGATATGCACTTCACAAGTTGATAGACTTTTGAGTAGTATGACAGAGAACTCAGAAATGAACAATGTGAATGTATGTATTAATGAACACTTGTATACAAATCCATTGGCATGAAGATCATTGCCTAATGGTGTAGATAGGTGTGGGCTAGAGTGTAGGCTCACACACACTCACAATCACTGATGAGAAGCTCGGGAGATATGAGTTCTACCCGTGACTTTTACATGTCCATTTTTATAAGGAATGAGTAAAAATTTGAATTCAAATTCAAACTTTTGGCTCCCTATGATCAAGCTCCTATATCCTAGGAGATATTCCTTCAATCAAATAGCTAATTTATTCCACGAATCCTTTTGGTAGGTGATTACAAAAGATTCCAAGTCAATTTGACTTTTACAAGGAGATAAAGTGGTAATTAGCCACTAGCAATAGTTCCTATTCTTCTTCATGGGTATATAGACTTCAATGTATCCATCAAGCTAAATTTTTAGGCTTGTGAATTACACCAACAGCTCCCCATCAAGCAAAACATTTGGGCTTGGTCTTCATCTTCAATCTTCAAGTATATCCTTCAATCCAATCATGGCTTTGAATCTTCAAAGTTTTGTTCCATCCAAAGCTTTAGTCACATTAGGGCGAAAAACGGCCCAAAAAGGGCCGTGTAAGGATTTCAATTAGTTGTGCTTAATCTGGATTAAAGTTGTCAAATCCTTTAAGAAATTCCGTGTAGGTTCATTTAAAACGTATCTTATGCAAATTTTGAAGAGAGAGAAACTCGTATGATAATCATGAAAAGTTTGTGTGATATCTTACACCTCGAAGTTTGTGCTCATCGGGCACTGATCAAAATTCGAATTTTCCTCTTGTTCACGGACCTATATAATGTGTGTTGATGACGTTTTGCGCTTTTTTACTCTACTTTTCAAAGCAGGCCTGTTTCTCTCTTTCACGTCATTTTAGATACTTGCCGATCACTTTTCAAAGCAGACCATGGAAAATCTTAACCCAAATACTCTCATTGAGCTTTCAAACAATTGAAATCATTGTGAAAAGCTCTTGTTGTTAATAAACAAGGAATACGTGCATGCTCTTTTATATTTATATGAAAGATTATATAGTACTCATAAACCTATTTGGAAATAAGTCGTCATCAAGCGATCAAGGGGAAGAATTGGTGGGGAAGTGGAGGGAAATTGAAAATGGCGCATGTAATCTACTATTTTGGCTCATATAGTTTGAATGTTTTCATTACCACTATAAACACTGAGTTAAATCAATTAGTGATAAAATATCTTTCTCTATGATTCATGGGCTAGAGAAGATGATGTCATAATCACAATCTATACACATGATAGGAAATATACGAAGAATTTACTCCTCTTTCTATTTCATTTTCTTGCTTGCAAGACTGAAGAACTTGTGATACTATGTCTTATGAAGAGTCGAGGCTAATCATATATGAATCTTCCTCCCGATTTATAAATTTTCTATGTTTCACTATAAAAGATTATCACAAGTGAACACATGAAGCAAAATAGAAGACATCTATTTACGAAGATTATATGCTTAGAAAGATCTATTTTAACAATAGAGGTTTATTGAAGGATAAGAATTATCTTGAGCTTGTTGTTGGTAGGGGTAAGAGAAAATAAACCTGGCTTTCATCTCTCTTTGAAAAAGGGGTGTTTTCCTCTTGGACTGCCGTTCTTAGGATTTTGTCCTCTTCCTGAATTTTTCTAAGCAGCTAAATTACCTCCAAACGCAAGTCAACAGGGAGGTGGATTGCATTATACCTTACTGTAGAGTGAAAATGTATAACATCACAGTAAAAATGAGGCTATGCAAATTTAGGAATTGTCATGAGCAGAGACATAATTGCGCTAAGCATTATGATAACTTTCTGAGATGCGAGTTTGAAAAGTTATAATCAAAGAACTTAGAAAGATCATAAGAAACATTTTGAAAAATAAATATATATATGCAAGGCGATATTTCTGAGATATCATGCAATGAAAGCTCTTGGAATGATTAACCTACAGTTAGTGTAGTGTTCGTCCAGTAACATTGCAATCTATGGGTTCACTAGTGCTTTACAATGTAACAGAATAGTATGGGTGTTATAACAGGAGAGGTATGCAATTGTTATATCCCTAAAAGATAATACACGTAGGTATTACTATAGTAAATGTTTGGAGAAGATTATGAATACAATGGAAAGCTTCCTTGCAAAATCACATCACTATGTCTGGGAAATTTTTACATCATGAGAATTCATAACACGTATATTGACTAGATTTAGGTTATACAGATCATAAGACTATATATCTTGCAGTTGTAGGCTTGTTTCTCTCTAACATGTTTCTCTGTAACAGCGGCAAACTAATATGGAAGCCTTCTTATTGATATTTTATCTAGAGGAACAAAGCTTACAAAATCAAAGTAATAAGAAGCCGAAAGCATTATGTTGACTATCGAAACGAGTCATGTCATTAACAGTTCGACATGCAGGTTTGGGAGGTGTAGGAGACGAAGGGCAATAATTTGGAGTACATACCTCAAGGGTATACAGCAACGAGGTAACCCTCCAGCTTTGGATTCATATTATGCTAATAGTTCAGATGCACCTAATAGAGAGGAAAATCGTACGACAAAGCTAGATATAATAGACCATTGATGTGCTATCGCTGTGGTGAGTATGGCCATATGCAAAATAGGTGTTCCCTTCCAAAAGATGCACCTCCTTGTCAACATTGTCCAAAGGCCAAGGATCACTATACCAAAGACCACCCAAGAAGTCGTCCTGCTCCAATTCACATGATTGTAGTCTCTCCACAAGAAGAAGGTATGACTACTCAGTCTTATGCTGTTTCATCCTCTCCAACACCCATGATGACTAGAGCCAGAGAAGCAGCAGCAATCCATAGAGAGGAACAAGAAGGATTACAGGATCAAGAGGAGGAAAAGAAGTCTGGGTGAAAGGTCCAAGAAGACATTGAAGGAGCTTATGAAAGGATGGCTACTTCACTAAGGGACCAACCAAAAATTCTGGAAGAAGACACTCTGGAGGTAAACATTGAACAAATCTTGAAAGGTATTCATCACAAGGTTAGTGTGTACAAACTTATAAGGATGGATTCAAAAATAAGAAGTGACTTATTGAAGATTATACACTCTGCTCACTTGATCCAATCACCTAGTATAGATGGTTTCATGGTTGATTTTCCCCCTGCACCCTTGGCAGACTACCAAAGCTCAAGATTATCTATTTGTGTAAGGGATGAAGCTCTCACAGGTGTGATCATAGATGGAGGTTCTGGTATCAATTTGATGCGAGATTTCACAATGAAGAAACTCAATTTGAACCCCAGCAAGATGGCACCATTCACAGTTACACTAGCATATCAACATCGGGTTCTGCCTCTTGGCATTATTGAAAAGGTACTAATGATAGTACAGGGTTGCCACTTTGTTCTAGATTTTGTTGTTATTGCACTTCCACAGGAGACTTCTTACCCTCTACTCCTGGGGAGACCTTGGCTTAGGCAAACAAAAGCTTTGCAAGATTGGGGGAAAAACAAACTATGGATTTCAACAAGCACCAATAGCCAACTGCAGCTACATTTGGAAGAAGGATTCGACTCAGGGAAAATTACTAGGTATACCGTGGACACTCAGGTAATGCCCTCTCTACCCCAAGAAGAAGATACATTATTAAATTGGATGATGGAAAGTGCAGAGTGTTGCACGGTGGAAATCAATGAAATAGAGGAAGAAGTTGCAGATAAGGTAATTACACAATAAAGTCATGAAGATCACAAGGTGTTGGAGAATGAGAGTTTGTAGGAGAATACAAACTTTGAAGAGGCAAAAAATGTAGAAGTACCCAGGATGGAAAGTTATGAGCCTGAGTGCAGAGAAGATCTTCCTTTTATAGATATACCTCAAGGATGGACCAGAGAACATATTGCAGAATATAAGTTAAAGTCCACACCTGCATATAGTGGAGATGATTTCTCAATCAAGACTAGTCCTGAAACACTAAAATAAATCTAGGGGATGAAGAGAACCCTCAAGAAGTCCACTTGGCCTCCTGGCTATGGCATTATCCTCCTTTACTACAGGAGGTAACTTCCTTACTTTTTTCTTACAAAAATGTCTTCACATGGTCCTACAAAGATCTAACAGGGATACCAGAGGAGCTGGGATTACATCGGATACCCTTAGTTGAGGGAGCCGCGCCTGCAAGAAGTAGGCCATATCGACTCAATCCGAAGTATGCAGAGGTGGTAAAAGTGGAAATTACAAAACTAGAAGAAGCAGGTATAATTGTTCCAGTAGAACATTCCAGGTGGCTTTCTTCTATGGTTATTGTACCCAAGAAAAGTACTGGAAAAATAAGAGTCTGTGTTGATTTTCGTGCCTTGAATAAAGTGACTGTTCAAGATGGATTTCTTCAGCCCTTCACAGAGCAAGTACTTGAGGAAGAACTTGGTCACACTTTGTATAGCTTCCTGGATGGGTTCAGCGGTTACAATCAGATAGTGATCCATCCTGATGATAGGGATAAAACAACTTTTGTAACTCCATGGGGCACTTATGTCTATACTCGCATGGCTTTTGGTTTAAAGAATGCGCCAGCTTCATTTAATAGAACAATGTATCTAATATTGGGCAAATGGTAGACAACCTTTTTACGCATTTTCATGGATGAATTTTTAGTATTTTCAGGCACAGATAGAAGAGGAGCAGTTCAAGATTTCCATGATCATTTGGAAAATGTAAAAGAAATTTTTAGCAATGTCTCAAAACAGGCTTGAAATTGAATCCTAGTAAATGTCACTTTTTGGTCACCAAGGGTACTCTTCTTGGTCACATACTATCTGCTAAAGGGATAACCGTTGACCCTGCAAAGGTTACTGCTATTCTTTCTATGCCAATTCCACAAAGCCCAAAGGAAGTGCAAAGTTTCTTGCGCCATGCAGGATATCACTGAAGATTCATTCGGATGTATTCAGAAATAGCTAAGCCCTTATCAAGGCTTACCACTAAAAAGGTCCCTTTCTCATGGAGTGCTGAAATTGAGAAAGCGTTTTGCAAACTGAAAATGAGGTGATGTACTGCTCCACTTTTAAGTGTTCCTAACTGATCATTGGAGTTTCATGTGCATACATATGCTAGTCTTCATGCTATTGGTGCAGTTCTAGCTCAACCATCGTCACACAAGGTCGATAGACCTATCTCCTATGCCAGCAGGCTACTCAACCAAGCAGAAAGGAATTATAGTACAACACAAAGGGAAGGTTTGGCTATTGTATTTTCTCTTCAAAAGTTTCCGCATTACCTTCTTGGTGTACATTTTATAGTCATATCTGACCATCAACCCTTGAAGTACCTGGTAAACAAGCCTAGAGTGGCTGGAAGGATTTGGAGATGGTTACTCCTGTTTCAAGAATTTAACTTTGATATTCATATTAAGCCAGGAAGAGAGCACTTCATGGCAGATCAAGTGTCGAGAATTGCAATGAGCGAAAAGACAACAGGTATTAATAATGAACTTGTGGATAGTAATCTCTTCCTAGTAGCAATTCGGACTGATTGGTATGATGGAATTCTCCATTTTCTCACTACTGGAAAACTCCCATAACACTTGACACCTATAAAAAAGAGAAGATCTCTCCCTAAAGCCAAAGCATATTTGCTTATAAATGGGAATTTATATAGATATTGTCAGGATGATATCTTGAGAGAGTGTGTTTATCCAGAGGAGGTAAATCTTTTCCTAGAGGCTGCACATAGTGAGGGACATCTAAAGGGGGAAGAATTGGCTCACAAGATCATCCACAAAGGACTATGGTGGCCTCATATTTACAAGGATGCGATCAAGTTTGCTAAAGAATGCCACATCTGCCAGAGGTGTGCTCCTACGCCAACCAGATTGAATTTTCAACCATTAGTCATATCTACAGGATGGCTCCCATTTGAACGATGGGGTCTTGATTTCATAGGACCTATTAGTCCAACTGGTCAACCTGGGGGTAAGAAGTATATTTTGATGGCCACATGTTATGCAACTAAATGGATAGAGGCTAAAGCTACTGTGGATCGCACGGCGTTAACAGTAGCTAAGTTCTTGTATAAACGTATTTTCTCAAGATTTGGTTGCCCATTGGAAATCATTAGTGATAGGGGAACACATTTTATAAATCAGCTGCTCCAATATATATTTGACAGGTACAAGGTCTTCCATAAAAAATTTTGTGCCTACTATCCAAGGGCAAATGGCCAAGTAGAGAGCTTTAATAAGATCTTGATTGGGTTGCTTTGCAAGTTATCCTTTGATCATCAAAGCATCTGACCACAAGCATTGATCGGGGCAATTTGGGCTTTCAGAACTACAAGAAGGGGAACCACTGGTGAGAGTCCATCTTGCTTAGTATATGGAAAGGAGGCGTTAGCACCATTTGAATTTATTATTAAAAAGGAAATGGGAGCCAAAAACATGAGAATTGAACCTCCTATTAGGAGATTGGTGGCATTAGAAGAATTCATGGAAGGAGCCATGCAGAAACTTCAGATAACCCAAGTAGAGCGCAAAAGATTGCACAACAGGTATCTTAGGACCAAGGAAGTACAAGAAGGATCCATGGTTTTAGTGCATTAGATCCCACCAATTTCAACCAAGTTGGCACCTAAATGGATAGGACCATATAAGGTGATCAAGGTATTATCACATGGCGCAGTGCATCTGGAGGATTTGCAAGGTAAGAGGTTATCCCTAGTCAATATCTCGAGGGTGAAGAAGTACCTGAATTAATGTTCACGTCAATTCGAAGGACTCCAACCACTGTATATACCTCATTTTCATTCAGTAGTTGCAGACTGTTTTGTTTCTTTTCAATAAGCAGGTTGCACCGGGGCGGTGCAACGACTTGATGTGGGGGTCTGTTGTGTTGCTCTCACTCTCTCAACCCCCATCTCCTCCAGCCGCCAGCCCCCTCGCCCCGCCTTACCCCGCCAATCCCTCCACCCATCAGCCCCCTTTCCCTCTCTCTCTCCCCCTCCCTCTCTCTCTCTCTCTCTCTCTCTCTCCCCCCTCACCCCTCTCTCTCTCTTTCCCTCTCTCTCTCTCTCTCTCCTCCGCCCCCTCTGTCTCTCTCCCTCCCTCTCTCTCTCTCTCTCTCTCTCTCTCTCTCTCTCTCTCTCTCTCTCTCTCTCTCTCTCTCTCTCTCTCTCTCTCTCTCTCTCTCTCTCTCTTGCCCCTCTCTCTCTCTCTCTCTCTCTCTCTCTCTCTCTCTCTCTCTCTCTCTCTCTCTCTCTCTCTCTCTCTCTCTCTCTCTCTCTCTCTCTCTCTCTCTCTCTCTCTCTCTCTCTCTCTCTCTCTTTCCCTCTCTCTCTCTCTTCCGCCCCCCTTCTCTCTCTCTCTCTCTGTCTCTCTCTCTCTCTCCCCCCCTCCCTCTCTCTCCTCCCCTCCCCTCACCGTCAGTCCCCACCCCGCCCCTCCATGCCCCGCGGCCCTCCTCCCCTCCCCTCCCCTCACCGCTAGCCCCCTCCCCTCCCCTCACCTCCATGCCCCGCGGCCCCCCTCCCCTCCCCTCACCGCTAGCCCCCTCACCGCGAGCCCCCTACAAGTAACTTACCCTTGGAGTGGCCCTGCCCCCTCTAATGCGGTCAATCAAGAGGACTACACAACTAGCAAAGAAGACGGATTCACCACAAGTAATGAGCACAATATGGACTGTGAATGTTCCATCATTGGAACAACAATACTGGAAATGGCTTCTCCTTCTCCCCCATAGGAGGCTTCCCGCAAGGGAAAAGAGTTGGCACGTATGCCTTGGAAAAGCCCCCTCAAATCGATGATGCATGGTCAAGACCATCCCCCCTCAAGAAAGAAAGAAGACTCCAAGAGGAAAAAAGAGAAGTCCCACCCTCGGAATGAGGGAAGTGAAAGAAAATGATCATCGCTTCACCAAACACTAGGGGGCTAACTGACCCCATAAGAGCCACCATTATTGGTCAATGGCTCTGCGACATAAGCTTAAATCCGGGCTTCATCTGTCGTTAAGAGATTAAAATTGAAGGAGAAGACCTTCAAAAAAGACTTAAGGGCATCTCTTAGTCCCATGCATGGTTTTCCATAACCCATCAGTGTGGTTCTAGTGGAACTGTTAGTGGTATCAATCACCTCTGCGCTAATAAGCTTGACTACACAAGCGAAGACAGAAACCATAGGTGGTTGGCAGTGCCATTCAGCACCCCCTTCCAATTCTCCCTGATTTCAATGTATGCTCCAAACGAGGATGTTGCTAGGATCGATACTTGGTCCTCCTTGGACTTGTTTTCTCATAATGTCATGATTTGTGGTCACTTCATATGGTGGAGGACCTCTCTGATAGGTGGAACAATAAGGGTTGTATCATTGATGGCCAAGAGAAAGACACATGGGACCAAGCCAAACTGTTTTTGGATTTGGTCGAAGTCAAGGACCTGAATGGATTTTCTTGGTCCAATCTTCAATTGGGTGAGGACTTGAGGAAAGCGAGACTCGACAGAAGGTACATTTCACAGAATCTCATCCATCAATGGGGTCCTCCCACCCTAACGCAACATATCAACCTCACTGTCTCAGACCATTACCCAATGGTGCTCACCTTCCCCCCTCCATCTAAAAGTCGCAAGGCACCTTGGTTTCAGGCCAGCCCATTTGTTCTTTCTCTCCCCTCTATCCAACATGAAATCACTAACGCATGGCTTGAGGCCTTTGCCATCTACACCTCTCTAGCCAAGTGTTGGAGAAACGTAGTGGAAAAGTCTCGTTAGATCTTGATTAGGACCACGAAGGCTCTCAAAACCATCCACCAAAGACGTAGAGAAAACCTATATCGCCAGCTCCAAAGACTCAAAGAAGAAGTTAATAAAGGGAAGATTCAATCTCAAAAGGGACTCCAAAATATGAGATGAAGATTCAGATACGAGGACGAGATCAAAAGGAGAAATCTTCAAATTTATTTTAAGGAATGGTGGGCTGGTAAGGAAGACAAACCTTCGAAAGAGATGTGCAATATTCTTAGAAGAAAACAAATTAGAGAGGAGATCTTGCTATTGCTTCACAAGGATGGGTAGAATGTAAAATAGTGCAAGAAAACATTGTCATTATAGAAGCACACTTCACGAGTCTCTTGGGTAGGTCCTGTCCCTCTCCCCCCATAGGCAGGATTGCATGACCACCATCTCTTATACTTCCCTACATAGAATCCCATGCAACTTGAACGCTCTGCTTGATGCCTCCATTTCTAAACAAGAGATCCTGGAAGTTATCGATTCGCTTCGGAACGGCAAGAGCCCAAGGCCTGATGGGCTCACTAATGAGTTCTTTAAATCATTCAAACATGTGATGGCCACCCCCTGGCATCTTGTTTGGCTTGAGGCACTCGCGTTCCGCCCCCTTCCCACTTGTCTCAACAACGGCATCATCAAACTTATACATAAAAAAGGGGAGAGGAATAGAATTGGGAACTAGAGACCTATCATGATGCTCCGAATATAAGATTCTTGCTAAAGTCATTGCCAACAGGATATCCTATCATTTAGACGAGTGGCTTAGGAAAGACCAAAAAGGCATCATTAAGGGAAGGTCAATATTGGAAGCCATCATTGATGTCTAGGAAGGTTTGGACTACACTGAAGAATCTAATAAGGAAATTTTCTTCCTCAAGATTGACTTTGAAAAAGCCTACGACATATTGGAATGGGACTATATTTTACAATCCTAAAAGACCTCGGGTGTAGTTAGAGATTCCTTAGGATGATCTGCACTCTCCTTGGCAGTGCTTCAACCAAATTCGATGTCAACGGTCAACTTTCAATGTCAATGGGCAATGCGCCGACTTGTGGAGCAATAGATGGAGCTTGGTCGCATAAGAGGCATCAATTTGCAACATAACTTTGGGCAAATGACCATGTGGCTTTTTGGGGATGACACAAATGCCTTTGTTCAGAATGATGATACAAGCTTGGAAACCTTTTGGTGGTGCCTCGACACATTTTATGAGGCCTCCGGATCTAGAATTAACCATACCAAGACTGCATTTAGGGCTATCAAAGGGAATCAACCCAATCTCCTCACTGTGCAAGGATGCCAAGGCATTCAATCAGGTCAGGTCGTTTGCATTCTTGGTATCCCCTTGGGATCCGGTGTTACTCTTGAACAAAGGTGGGCTTGGGTCCTCGCTAGACTTAATAATAAACTTAACTACTTGAGGGGTTTGCAAATCAATCTTGCTCCCTAGGCCATGGTGATCAACACGTTCCTCATATCCTCAATGATATACTTTCTTTCTTACTGGAGACCAAAGAATCAAGAATTAACCAAATTAGAAAGTAGTTGTAGGAACTTTCTCTAGACCGAGGACCATAAGAGGAGGGGAGAGCCTAAAACCAAATGGTCCATATGCACTAGCCGAAAGGAGAATGGAGGTCTAGGTATCATGAACATTGGTAGTATGGCCAATAAACTTGCGGCTAAGTGGATGATTAAGGCCTGGTGCAATAGAGATTCCTCTTGGGCCACATTAATTTTCAGAAACACAAACTCGATTACTTTGCTAGGCTACCTTGGATGGAAAAACCTCGCCATGTTCACCCTCCTATTCTCTCTAATTTCGGTCTCACCCAAAGGATCCATCCTGGTAAGATCGTTGTGGTTGAGGTTGAACACATTCAAACCTCACATCAAAATCAGTGAAGATTTGAAATGGGTTGCTGGTATAAGACAAAATGACTCTATTTGGTTCCCGATCCAAGGCATGATGTCTTGAGTGTAAAGAGACTCTCGATTAAGGGATTCAAACAATGGAAGCACCTCTGGAAATAGGACATGAATAGATGGGTGGACTTTGAGGACCTTGACCCTACAAATGTGGTCACATATGAGGAATGGAATGTTTTACTGAGCAGACACCACGTTTGGGACCGATCTAAAATCCGAGTACTTATGAGACACGACTCTCCGAACCCAATGGCCCTTAAATGGTATAATGGTAATCGCCTCTCCAAGCTTCCATGTGTTGAAGCTTGCAATCATGCGACTTTGATGGGATATGAAATTTATGTCTATCTGGAACCCTCTCATTGAAAACAAAAAGTCGGTTCTCCTATGGAAAATCCTACAACATGGAATATGGACTAATGCAAAAGCTAACAAGATCTTTGGGGTTCCACGCTAGTGCAAGCAAATTTGCCATAGCAAAGAGGATATTGGTCACATGTTCTTTGCTTGACCTAAATCCCTTCGATTATGGAGGGTCCTTGATCGTTCTTTGGGAATCCAAACAAATCAATTGGAAGCAAGCCCTCATTGGTGAAGCGATCAATTGCTCTATGGCATTGTGGAATGTGATTAGGGGAGAGATCCTTTGGAAGATTTGGAGAAAAAGATGTGTTCAAAACTTTGGCAATACCCCCAAGCAGTGGGCAATTGAGAAGTCCCTTTTCCTTCTCGGCAGAAGAATTGCTAACTGTAAGAAAACCCCACCCGTCAGACATCTCAAAGAGCTATAGTCTGTCAACAATAAGCTTAAAACAAAGTGGGCTCCACATGATGGGGATGCGAGGTTTATGAACCTCCTCTATAACTCCATGTAAGCCTTGCAAGGCCTACCACGAAGGCTATGGGAGATCATCAGAATAATAATTAGTCATCAGAAATATATCAGTTGGAAGCTAGCTCTGCTAGGAGAAGCGAGCGGTCCCTCTGCAACTCTCCGGAATGCTCGAAACTCTAGTCGATTGAGTATTCACTTTTCCTCCTTGACAAAATGATCGATAATTGTAAGAAACCCCCCCTTTTTTAAGAGTCATCAAGTATTCCTTTTGATCAAAGAAACACTTTACCGATGCGGGCCCTGCATGAAGGTGATGAGTGGGCGACTAACCTTTTTCTTGTAAAGCCATCTACACTTTGTAAAAGCTTCCCCCGCTCTGCGGGATTCAGTGAATCCCGTGGGAACTAGTCCCCTTCTTTTGTATTTTTCCTTTATTTAATTCAAGTCGAGGAGAGTAGGCTAAGGCTGAACTTCCTTTATTTAAAAAATAAGTTCATTATATTCACAAACTATAAAAACAAGTCAAACTTATGTTATATGAATACACGTGTTAGAATGTGTGAATGGATGTACAACTTCCATAAGGTAAGGGGGTCATCACAATTTCATTTCCTGAGTACTCTGATTAAACATTGCGCTATTTTATTTACATAAGATTTGATAGAAATAACATTGCGCTATTTTATTTACATAAGATTTGATAGAAAGAGATGTGTAGAACTAAGAGGGGAATTTAAGTGCAACTACGAGAAAGAGAGAAAGAGGGGCATTGCTTCAAGTAAGTGTATTTATTTTTCAAATGAACTAATGAAAATTTTTTTCCCATGAAGCTAGAGATTCTCATGATTTGAGGAGAAGGTTTTGAAGAAAAGAGAATAAGAGTTTCCCAAGGAATTTTCAGATTACTCGAAGCTTTTCCCATAAAGTGAAGGATTTGAGATGAAGTAAATTGTTGGCTTTTTTTCCGAACTATAGTTGAGAAGGCCGATCCAATTCGATCATTTTCCCTTTACACGCACTGTAGTAGAATATCTCATTTCTAGAGTTGTATCAGTCACTCAGTGGCAATCATTTTGTATATTGATCAATCCTTTTATGATCATCGAGTGTAAACTTTTGATCTAGCATTATTGAGATCTGCAATTTACTTTGGATGTTATATTGATACTTTTATTTCACGATCACGTGCTTCTTCCGTGACAACCCTGTTCTTCCATGCCACCAACCTACACGTGATAGGTGTTTTCTTCTCTTCCCCCGAGGGGCCTAGCATCGTGACATCCCCCAGGAAAAGGTTCCCAGCATGTCAAACCCACTCGGTGGATGAGAGTGACATGGTCCACCCATCATAGCTTGATCTAACCCCTAACTGCTCATTTACATACCCTGATCGACATCCCGTCGATAGTGTATGCACATGGGTATGTGCAGGTGTATGCCCATGCATATGTGCATGTGTATGCATGCCCATGCATATGTGCATGCAAATGAATATGTGTATGCGTATGTGTGTATGCATGTGTATGCATGTGTATGCATGTGTATGTATGTATGTATGTGTGTATGCATTTACTTGTTTGTGTGCATATGTGTGTATGTGTCTGTATATGTTATTGTATGTGCATGTGTATATGTGTATGAATGTATGTGTATGTGTATGTGTTGTGTATCTATGTGTAATGTGTGTATATGTGTGTATATGTATGTGTCTTTGTGTATATGAATGTATGTGTATGTGTGTATGTGTCTATGTGTCTATGAATGTATGTGTCTTTGTGTATATGAATGTATGTGTATGTGTGTATGTGTGTATGTGTCTATGTGTCTATGAATGTATGTGCATGTGTATGTGTATGTCTATGTGTATGTGCATGTGCATGTGTGTGTGCATGTTTGTGTGCATGTGCATGTGCATGTGTGTGTGCATATGCATGTGCATGTGTGTGTATGTGTGTGTATGTGTGTGTGTCTATGTGTGTATCTATGTGTGCATGTGTGTATGTGTGTGTATGTGTATGTGTATGTGTATGTGTATGCGTATGTGTATGTGTATGTATATGTGTATGTGTATGTGTATGTGTATGTGTATGTATATGGGTATGTGTATGTGTATGTGTATGTGTATGTGTATGTGTATGTGTATGTGTATGTGTATGTGTGTGTATGTGTGTATGTGTATGTGTGTGTGTATGTGTATGTGTATGTGTATGTGTATGTGTATGTGTATGTGTATGTGTATGTGTATGTGTATGTGTATGTGTATGTGTATGTGTATGTGTATGTGTATGTGTATGTGTATGTGTATGTGTATGTGTATGTGTATTCAAAAAACCTCTACCTCTGCCTCTTCCTCTGCCAGATTAGAATACCTGCTCAGAACTGGGCTTTCCTTGGGAGTTTGAATCCTCACCAAGATTCTTTTCTTCAATGATCAGCATAGAGACCAAATCAGCAAAATTCGGAATATTTTCCTTGGTCTGTATAGAAGTTCTGAATTGCTTATATGGAGCTCCTAAACCACAAAGGCACACTTCCACCTTATCATCATCATCTACATTCACGCCAATAGATGCAAGTGACTCACATATGCTTTTGATTTTTAGAGTGTAGTCACTTACGGACATGCTCTTTTTCTCCAATGTATGCAGCTCGTTCTTGAGTTGCAATTTCCCTGCCTTTGTATTGGTCTCGTACAAAGTGACCAAACTGTTCCAAGCCTCTTTTGGAGTCTTGGCATCCTGTATGTGTCCAATCATGCTATCCTGTATGCTAACAGATAGCCAATACATTACCTTTTGTGCTCCTTAATTCCATTCCTCATATGCTCTTAATTGTTCTGCAGTCCAATTCCTTTTTGGTAACTGTGGAGCATTTTCATTCTCTCCTTCGATGTACTTACAGTAGCCTTTTCCCATCAGGAAATTCGTCATTCTGAATCTCCAAGCATGGAAGTTGTTCTTGTCCAGCTTATCGCTCATAAGCTGACTCATTCCATCTGCGTTTGCCATTTTTGCAACAATTCACAACACCGCAACACACTACGAGCAACACTTCTGCTTGAACACTGTTGCACTATGACGTGACAGTTCGATCTCAGAAAAACACAGTTTTCGTGTATCAACAATACACGAAATCGCGTGAAATTCTGAATCTGGAATATATGAGTGTCGTCGAACACAACGCAAGTTACAGTTTTGGAAACTGACCTGGTTTTTCTATGGGCCCCACCTTTCGGGCTCGAAACAGAGGTCGAGATGGTTCCGAAACTTTGATCTGACAAAAACAAGTGACCCTAAAGGGATAACTCTCGACAATATTTTGAGGTCTTCTACCTTCACGACGATTTTCGTAGCAAACGGAGGCCATTTGTGAAATCACGTTTTCTCCACTCCTTGCCGCATAGTCTTCACCGTCGCCTTCTCCACGAGCTCTCTACAGCCACGCTGGCTCTGATACCATGTCACGAGGAAGGAGATAAGGAAGAGAGCTCACACACACACTCTCACTCTCAAGGAGAAGCACACACACAGATTGAGGCAAGGAAGAATGATCTTCTTCTTCTTCTTCTATTACATAAAAGGAATGTACAAGAATGACCTAAAAACAAGAATACAACCAGTGCAATATATAAAGACCAGTACATAAGGAAAAACCTAATGTCCGCAAATGAGTGATCTGGCAAGAAACAAATGTGACATCACTCTCGGTAGATAAATCTAATAAAGCTCAATGAAGTATCTCTGACATATACTGGTGTGACCACTATACATGTCAGAGAAACGAAAAATTGGTACGTGTCATCTTGGATCATCACATGTTGAGCTTGATATCTCAACAGGCTTTGTCGAACTTCCTTAAAATAAATAAAAGAAGGAGGAAATGAAAAAGAAGGTCTGAATGGTTGTTGTACATGCATCTATACCTAAAGTAGAGCATGCTAATCTTGTGCAAAATGAAGAATGGGTGCTTATTACTATTTGTAGCTATGAACCATCTTCTCATGAATAGTGTATGTATGTACTAGACTGAGATGTTTTGTACTTTGACAATGGGGTAACCAAACATATTATCTAGCATAAACTTTTTTTAAATTCACTTGAGTTTCCCCTATAGGCAATACTATCACATCTACCGAAAACTCTTCTTATCCTATCATGGGAGTTGGTAAGATCATTCTCACTACTAATGATGGTAGTTCTTTCACATTGTTACATGCTTTGCTTGTGCAAAGGATAAAAAAAAAATCTACTATCATTTTCAACATTAGTGAAGATGCGCTTAGTTGTCATGCTTGTTGATGAGAAGTATTGATTTCATGTTCCTTCAAACAAAGATGTTATTATTGCTTTTGGAATTTTTTTTCACAGGCTTCATAAGCTTATAGACTATGAAAAATTTGTTAATGATTTAGCATGTGCAATTGAAGATTCTTAGGCTATCTCAATTGCAAAACTTTCACATGCATAGTTTGGTCATCTAAATTTTGTTAGTTTGCTACATCTCTAGAAATCTAAGATGGTGTCCTCTTTCCAAAACCGGAAACATCTAGTAAACATGTCTATGAAATCTATATTTTAGTAAAAATGCAGTGTTGCTCCTTCCCAAAAATTGGTTTAGTTAGAACTACTCAAAATATGAAGCTTGTTCACAATCATGTCTATCATCTTATGCACACACCTTCTTTTGAGAACTACCTTTACTTCACGGATATTATTGATGATGTTTCTAGGCATGCATGGGTGTGTCCATTGAAAAAAAAGCCCAAAGTATTTATGTGCTTCAAATAGTTTCTATTTATGGCTCAAAATCTATCAACATGTGAATTGGGTACCCTCCATTCTCATCGAAGGGAGAAATATATGTCTTATGATTTTAATGCATTTTGGGTTGAACATGGGATAAAACATCATTGTACAATGCCATAAAAACCTCAAAAAAATAGAGTTGTTGAAAGAAATAATAGGTCTCTCATGGAGATGGCAAGATGTATGGTCTAAAGTCAGCATTTACCACATTGCTTCTAGCTTGAGGTTGTTATCTGTGCAACATATAAATTTAGTAGGTGTCCCACCAAAGCGCTACATTCTATCACTCCATATGTTGATCAGATCCCACAAATGCATGTACGTAGAGGATAGCATAGAAATGAAATCTCACAAAACCATAAACAAAATAAAAAGAGACAACAAAGTTAACACTTTTTGACCTTCTAGTAGTATACTTGGAGCATTCTCCACATTCTTGCATGTTGGCCTTACCTCTTGACTTCTAGAGCTTATAGTCTTGTTCCTTCTCATCTTAATCATAATCAGATTCACTTCTTGGTTCTTGCACTTGTGTATGATGCTTACTACCTATTGGATAGAAATCATAATAAAGATTGAATGGAAAGTTTACCTTCTATTTGCCTTGATATACCATGATTTTTGTTCTTCAAACAAAATATCCCAACATGTGGTAAATTATTTGGTGGATGAGTTATAAAACTTGTAGTCCATTTGAGTTGAATCATAGCTAATGAATATTACCTTGGTTGCCCTTTCATCTAGTTTACCCTTCATTTGTGAAGGTACATGAACAAAAAATACCCAAATACCTTGCAATGACCTACAGTTGGTTTTCTATCATTCCAAGCTTCATAAGGACTCATACCTTGAATAGATTTGGATAAAATTATGTTCACCAGATATACAACAATTGAGATTGCTTTGGCCCACAAGTAGTGTGGTAACTTCTTCTATTCAAGCATGGTTCTTGCACATTCAACTAGGGTCTTATTTCTTCTCTCTGGAATTCAATTCACTTGAGGGGAGTACCTAGTAGTTAGTTCCCTTTTTGTGCCTTTAACTTGCTTGAATTCATCAAAATGTTTGGAAAATTATTCTCCCCATTCATCAAATCTGAGTTTCTTCAATGATCTACCAATATGATTCTCCACATGTGCTAGGTATTTCTTGAGGCATTCATGTATTGCAATTTTTTTCTAATAAAATACAAAATGTTCCACCTACTACGATCATCAACAAATGAAATTGAGCACGCCAAGGAGGGTTCTCGACGGGGTCCAGACACATTACTGTGTATACTATGTCCAAAGGTTGTTGTGGACATAGACTTTGTGCTTGAATCATTGTCTTTGGGATTTTTAAATATGACAAGCATCACATCTATTGATCATGTGTTGCTTCAATATGTTTGGTAACCCTAGAACACTTTAGTTCTTGCATATATCTTTCAAGGTTCTATCATTCACATGAGCAATTCTCTTATGTTACACTTTGAGCGACTAAGGGTTTTTTACTCTGAATGCTTTCCATGCCGTTGGAAGCTTTGAAAATACCAATCTTCATGACATTTGTTTGGTTTCATCACCTCTTTTGTACTTCATGTGTATGCTTTGGACTTTCTGCATCAAATAGAAGAACAATATTCTCGTCAGGATGCTTTGAACATCCTAAATCTATGTAGAAGAAATGATTATCTTCTTTAGCTTCTTTAGGGCTCAAATTCATTAGAAGCAATGAGTTTCCATGTGGTTGATCTTGTGAATAATTGGAGGTCTCTTATATTATGAATTGTATTTTTATTTTTGAAGTTGTGTCCACCTCTCCTTCTAGAGTTGTGAAATCCACCTTTTCCACCTCCCTTCCAAGCCCTTCTATTGAATCAACAATTTTGAGTGCTTAGGTTTGTCTTATCACATATAGCCCAAGGTTGAACATTTTTCCCTTTTTATTTGTCATGATTTTCTCTTTTCTTCTTGCCTCTCCACTTGCTCTTCGCTACATAGTTGTCTTGGGAAATATCTTCTTCCTCATCTTCCTTCTTCTTACCATTGTGCTTCTTTTCTTTCTTATCTTCATAAAGAGCACTTGTTGAATTATATTGATAAGAGTTACTTTCCTTCAGATTATTGTTGGCCTCTTGTTCAAATATTAGTCCAAGGAATACATTGAACCTAGGATTTTGTACATACATGGTGAAGCATTTTAGTTCCTTATCACTTCTAAGTCCATTTAGATTATGCCTCATGATGGCCTCTTCTTCAATTATCTTAACAATGGATGCTAACAAATCTGCAATCTCTTTTACCTTGGTAAAAAGCTCTCAGATATTTTGTTTAGGTGTTTTCTTCATTCAGTCGAACTCATTCAAAAGGTGGTTCTTTCTAGCTTTGATAGTAGCATAAAAAAAGGTATCAATTGCATCCCAAGTCTCTTGAGATATTTTGCATCCTCTAATATGTCGGTAACAAAAATTAAGATATAGATGTGGAGATCTTCAAATGATGATTTATCACAATCAAGTAAACCATATGCTACGAAAATTTATACACATTGTAGCTCCGCGCAATTCTCTCTCTCTCTCTCTCTGCCACATAGCTGCTCTCTCTCTCTCTCTCTCTCTCTCTCTCTCTCTCTCTCTCTCTCTCTCTCTCTCTCTCTCCCCCGCATAGTTGCGCTTCTCTCTCTCTCTCTCTCTCTCTCTCTCTCTCTCTCTCTCTCTCCCCCTCTCTCTCTCTAATCTCTCTCTCTCTCTCTCTTTCTCTCTCTCTCTCTCTCTCTCTCTCTCTCTCTCTCTCTCTCTCTCTCTCTCTATCTCTCTCTCCCCTCCCTTCGCATCCCCCGCCATTCCGTCCTACTCTCGCGTGCTATGCCCACTGCCACCACCCGCCCACAATGCTCTCTCTCTTTTCCCCACATCCCCCTCCCACAGCTCCTCCACCCGCCCGCTGCCACTCCCATCCACCCCTCCTAATCCCTGCCCATATTTCCCTCTCTCCCCCACCCGCAACCCTGCAGCCCCCCGCCCACTCAGAACCCCTCTGTGCCCACAACCCCGGCCCTCCCCTCCTGCACCCGCCTGCTGCCACCCCCACTAGCCCATCCTATCCTCTCAGCATCTGCCCCCGCCTCCCCCTCCTATACTCAACCCTAGCTCCTCCACGCCCACAACCCCTGCCCTCCCCTCCTACACCCGGCTGCTGCCACCTCCACTCACCCTCATAACCCCACCCTCAGCCTCTGCCTCCCCCTCCTACAACCGCCCATGACCACCCCCCACCCACTCCCCTTATCCATGCCCATAGCCCACACCACCCACCACCCCCTACAAATCCACCCAGACCACCCACCACCACCCACAACTCCACCCGCCACCCCACACAACTCCACCCACACCTCCCACACAACCCACAACCTCCCACCAATCTACCCACACCACCCACCATATCCCACCACTCCACCCACACCTCCCACACCACCCACAACCTCCCACCACTCTACCCACACCTTCCACACCACCCACAACATCCCACCACTCCACCCACACCTCCCACACCACCCACCATCTCCCACCACTCCACCCACACCTCCCACAACTTCCCAACACTCCAACCACAGCTCCGGCACCACCCACAACCTCCCACCACTCCATCCACACCTCCCACACCAGTCACCATCTCCCACCACACCACCTCCACCTCCCACACCACCCACAACTCTACCCACACCACCCACCACCTCCCACAACTCCACCCACACCTCCCGCACCACCCACAACCCCCACCCTCCCCTCCTGCACCCGCGCGTTGCCAACCCCACTAGCCCGTCCTACCCTCTCACCATCAGCCCCCGCCTCCCCCTCCTATACCCACCTGTAGCCCCTCCACGCCCACAACCCCCGCCCTCCCCTCCTACACCCGCCTGCTACCACCCCCACGCGCCCTCATAACCCCACCGTCAGCCTCCGCCTCCCCCTCCTACAACCGCCCATGACCACCCCCCACCCACTCCCCTTATCCATGCCCATAGCCCACATCACCCACCACCCCCTACAACTCCACCCAGACCACCCACCACCCCCCACAACTCCACCTACCACCCCACACAACTCCACCCACACCTGCCACACAACCCTCAACCTCCCACCAATCTACCCACACCACCCACCATATCCCACCACTCCACCCACACCAACCACACCACCCACAACCTCTCACCACTCCACCCACACCTTCCACACCACCCACAACCTCCCACGACTCCACCCACACCTCCCACACCACCCACCATCTCCCACAACTCCAGCCACACCTCCCACAACCTCCCACCACTCCACCCACACCTCCCGCACCACCCACCATCTCACACCACACCACCCACAACTCCGCCCACCACCTCCCACAACTCTACCCACACCTCCCGTACCACCCACAAGCTCCCACCACTCCACCCACACCTCCTACACCACCCACAACCTCCCACCACTCCACCCACACTTCCCACACCACCCACCATCTCCCACCACTCCACCGGTATCTCCCACACCACCCACACCTCCCACACCACCCACCATCTCCCACCACTCCACGAGCACCTCCCACACCACCCACAACCTCCCACCACTCCACCCACACCTCCCACACCACCCACCATCTCCCATCACTCCACCCAGCCTCCCACCACTCCACCAACACCTCCCACACCACCCACCATATCCCACTACTCCACCCGCACCTCCCACACCACCCACAACCTCCCACCACCCACACCTCTTGCACCACCCACAACCTCCCACCACTCCACCCACACCTCCCACACCACCTACCATCTCCCACTACTCCACCCGCACCTCCCACACCACCCACAACCTCCCACCACTCCACCCACACCTCCCACCACCTCCCACAACTCCACCCACACCATGCACCACCCACCATCTCCCACCACTCCACGAGCACCTCCCACACCACCCACAACCTCCCACCACTCCACCCACACCTCCCACACCACCCACCATCTCCCACCACACCACCCACAACTCCACCCACCACCTCCCACAACTCCACCCACACCTCCCGCACCACCCACAACCTCCCACCACTCCACCCACACCTCCTGCACCACCCACAACCTCCCACCACTCCACCCACACTTCCCACACCACCCACCATCTCCCACCACTCCACTGGTATCTCCCACACCACCCACACCTCCCACACCACCCACCATCTCCCACCACTCCACGAGCACCTCCCACACCACCCACAACCTCCCACCACTCCACCCACACTTCCCACACCACCCACCATCTCCCATCACTCCACCCAACCTCCCACCACTCCACCAACACCTCCCACACCACCCACCATATCCCACCACTCCACCCACACCTCTTGCACCACCCACAACCTCCCACCACTCCACCCACACCTCCCACACCACTTACCATCTCCCACTACTCCACCCGCACCTCCCACACCACCCACAACCTCCCACCACTCCACCCACACCTCCCACACTGCCCGCCATCTACTGCCACTCCACCCACACCTGCCACACCACCGACAACCTCCCACCACTTCCTCCACAACTCCCGCAACACCCACCACCTCCCACCACTCCACCCACACCTCCCACCACCTCCCACAACTCCACCCACACCATGCACCACCTCCCACAACTCCACCCACACCTCCCACCACCTCTCACAACTCCACCCACACCACCCACCACCTCCCACGACTCCACCCACACCACCCACCACACCTCACAACTCCACCCACACCATCCACCACCTCCCACAACTCCACCCACACCACCCACCACCTCCCACAAGTCCACCCACATCATCCACACCACCCACGACCCCCCACAACTCCCGCAACACCCACAACCTCCCACCACTCCACCCACACCTCCCACACCTCCCATAACTCCACCCACACCACGCACCACCTCCCACAACTCCACGCACACCTCCCACCACCTCTCACAACTCCACCCACACCACCCACCACCTCCCACGACTCCACCCACACCACGCCTCACAACTCCACCCACACCACGCACCACCTCCCACAACTGCACCCACACCACCCACCACCTCCCACAAGTCCACCCACACCACCCCCCACCTCCCACAACTCCACCCACACCACCCGCACCACCCACCACCTCCCTCAACTACACCCACACCAACCACCACCCCGCAACCCCTCCACCCACACCACCCACCACCTCCCACAACTCCACCCACACCACCCACCACCTCCCACCACTTCGTCCACACCACCCACCACCTCCCACAACTCCACCCACACCAGCCTCCACCCCTCACAACTCCACTCATGCCACCCACCACCTCCAAAAATCCACCAACTCCACCCACACCACCCACCACATCCCACAACTCCAGCCACTCCACCCACACCTCCCACCTCCTCCCACCTCCTCCCACAACTCCACCCACACCACCCACCACCCCTCACAACTCCACCCACACCACCCACCACCTCCCACAACTCCACCCACACCACCCACCACCTCCCACAACTCCACCCACACCAACGGCACCACCGACTACCTCCATAACTCCACCCACACACCCTCCACCTCTCACCACTCCTCCCACACAACCCACCACCCCGCACAACTCCACCCACATCACCCACCACTTCCCACCACCTCCCACAATTCCACCGACACCACCCACCAACCATCTCCCTCCCTCTTCCTCTATCTCTCAATTTTTCTCTCTCGCTCTCTCTCTCTCCATATTTTCTTTCTCTCTCTCTCTCTCTCTCTCCCTTTTCCCACAATCATCCAGGACAAAGGTTATGAGATTTTACTATTTGTGATGATGCGGAAGAAGCCCGAGACATGATAAAATTGAATGAGGTTATTGGCTTAACAAGGCTGGTAAAGGTTGACAGATTGAGAGCTCTTTCTTGATTCTATGGGTTGTGGTGTATGGCCATTCTTAGTCGGGAGTGAATTGTTTGGAAAGAGATCTCAGCTTACAATTAAAAGTAACAGGAAAAATGTAACTAGTAAAAGTGTAAGTGGATAAATGACTGTTGCTGCTAGCCATTCGTGACGACTTCCTATTTTTGAGGATCCAATTCAAAACTGGTGGCATATTTGACCTACCCCTCCAATTTTGGGGCAATCAATCGATGCATGTTCAGTGAATGTGGGAAATCATCAAGGCCCTCTTGGCCTATTGGAGCCTATAAAAGCAATGGACTAGTACTCATTGGACATATAGAGACACATATAGAGCTTATTTTCGACATCTCTTTTGGTCCTCTCTTTGCACTCTGTGGCTACAAGCCTACTGTAGGAAGTCACTCTATGGTGAGGATACAGAGCGTGGTCTTCCCAGTGGAGGGCTAATAGCATTGTAGTGTAAAGAAGTAGCTTGGTTTTTTCATTTAGTTTGAGTCATTGGTATTTCCGTTCTCTTCCATTAGAGCAAGTCTTCATACCTTTGTACTGAGCAGTGCAAGTCTTCATCTAGTTGTGTTCATTTTATTAGAAGAATCTCTTGTACTGATTCTATTTTGTTTTGGACTGACATGTTAGCATAGAAATCAACTTTTGGAGCAATTCCTTTGCCTACATTGTAATCATCTGTTCGAACTAAGGAGTGGTTTTGTCTTCCACCATTGTCATTTGTCATTAATCTTCTCCCTGAGTATTTACAATTATGTGCAATTATTACAATCTACCTGCTCACAGAAACGTTTAAGGATATACTTCCCTAAGGAGAACCTCCCTTGAGTAGGAGAAGTACTGGAAGTGCACCTTGCATGCTCCTGCTAAAAGTAGATACCCCAGTACCTCCTCTACACACATAAAATAGATAGTAATAGATTTCCAATCAATGCTCACTCATCAAAGATAAAAAATTGTAGAGAGAGAACCAATTCCTCCACATTGACTATAGATGAAGAAGGTGATGAAGAGATGAAAGTAGAGGAAAGTTAATGATTTTTAGTCTCTATATAGACTCTCTTGATGTTTGCCACATGAATTTCAATCCACACGGGGTGGTTTGTTGTGATAAAGAACATTATTTTTCCTATTGTCCTATAATCTAGGAAAACTGGTAATCAAGTCTTAACTTGATTTATGTTTTTTTATGGATTCGATAATCTCACCAAAGCCAAAAAACTCATGGAAGGTGAGACTTTTCTTTATCCTTTTACGAACATAAACACGTGAGTTTTTACCTAAGTAAATCATAAGAGAATTCTTAGGAAATACCATAAATTTATGTTTAATAAAGATGTAAGAGAATAACGATTATGAACACCATGTGCTAGAGAGATGACTCTCCTCCCAACCAAATTTCTGTATATATAGCTCTCTCTAGGGGACTGCCTTATTAGGTAGGTGGATACTAACCATCCATGTGTCGGCCATGTAATTGCATGTGCACCAAGTGTCCCAATCAACTCGAGTTAACTCAAGTGGATGCTTCTAGAAGGCTCTAGATGTCTTTGGGCAAAATACTCTCCCCATGTTCCCCATGGGGATTGAACCCAAGACCTCCTCCTTCACATCCTTGAGACTTAACTACTAAGCTAAGTGGATCAGTTGTTCAGAAGAGCACAATTCAAATCCTAGTAAGTCTAAACTCGATATCTTTGGTCATATACACGGATGACAAAACGGTGTCGGATTTTAGATCTTTTGAACCGGCCTGACCCCTGGATCACAAACTTACTTTATTACATTCTTTTCCCCTTGGAAAATATTTTTGTCCTCCAAAATTAGAGCTATATATATTGTAGGTAACCCCCGAGCCTCATGTTCTAAAATTGGAAGAACATGGTCATGTTCTAGAACTAGAAGAACATGTCTCAACTCTACGGTGGTATCCCTACCCAAATAATTCAAAACACTATCTCACTTTGCACTTTGATAAACTGGTCAAAGTACAAAGTAGTGAATGAATAATAAGGGTGGATCTAAAAACATCCACAGCCAATTCACAATTTCTCGATGTGCGATCTAGGCACAAACATGTGAACTGGATGGATTGAAATTACTAGTCCATTTCTGGGCATAACTGGTGCATGGGCTAACAAGACTTTGAAAACTCTTGATTCACTTGAATTTTTTTTGGAGAGCTTGAATTTTTTTTGTCCCAAAAATTTAACGTAGATGTTTGTACAATGGTTTGCTTTGATCCAACAATTACTTGATTTTTTCATCGGACTAGAGGACTATTTTGTCCTAATGGGTTTAAAAATTCTATGTAAACTGTAGGAGAAAGTTTACCATTTTATTTGAGTCAACCATACTATGACTTGACCAGTTCAAATTCAAATGAAAATTTTCCAAATTAGGCAACTTTTCTCAAACACTTTATTTGGAAGTTGTTTGGAATTGTCAATCTGATAACCTAACTTGTATATCTAGAGTATACTGGACTCTAAGAAATCATTTATTCTTTAACTTGAAGCAAACTCAAATAAATAAGTCCACTTAGGCTTATTATCTTTTGAAGATTAAAAAGGTTCTTGTACATAAAATCTATCTAGGATGTTCAATTTAGTTATCTAGTTCTAACCGGCTGACCCCGGTCTTTTGCAAAAGGAATTAGATAGCATATGTGAGCCAATTCCAATAGATTTGGAAAGCAAAAAGAAATAACTAAAACTCTCTACAACTGATTCAAACTTCGAAGATACGTAAACTTTCTATGAATCAAAGTCTAGATGACTCAAAACTTTAACTTGTAAGAGTGAACTTACCAAGTTATACTAAGAACTTGGTGCTTGACTTAGGCAATAAAATACATGGTTGAAGATATTAACTCAAAATCCAAGTCAAACTATAAGCTTGAAGTGTTCCAAGAAGATCTTGGAAGTTACTTACTTCATATCTTCTATGTCCTTGACCTTGGAGCTATCTAGAAATATCTTGATATACTACTTTTATCCTCGAATAAAACTCATTTGAAGTTTTAATTCCCTTGAGGATCAAACATAACTTCAAGATCCAATCTAGGACTAAAAGATAATTATCATCCCACGGTCCAATGTCCCATACCATCTTTCCTACATCAATCTGAGTATAAAATCTGATGTCCCATACCAACCTTTTTTATATTCAGATTAATGTGTGGGTGATACTTATCCTAAAGTCAAAACATCTCTTGATAGAGTACCTTCTTGCCTCAATTCCTTATGAGAAATTTAAAGTTTCGGGCATTATCTCTAACTAGACTTTCTAGGTTTTGATCCCTTCACATGATTGTTTCACGATCTTGTGATTTCCTTTGGGAACTTGAAAAACTTTTGATGGAATATCTATTCCTCTTTGCTAGGGTTTTCAAAATGAAAACTAGTCACAATTCCAAGTACTTGAATTTTCATTGATTCAAGTTCAATTGGACTTACTGTTGGCCAATTTTTAGTGACATGACCTTTTAACTTCTTGTCTTTAGACTCCTTTTTTACTGATGCTTTAGGTACCTACCCTGGGGCTTTACATAGGAATCGATCTACTGCTTAAGTCTAAGCATTTGCTCATACTCTTTGGATTTGTGCCAAAATCCCTTTAAGGATAGGCAAACATTTATGTTTTACCTTCCACAAACTTAAGTACCATCTCCATGGTTGCACACTATATTCTTGGAGTTTCTTCTCTCTCTTCACACTTGGAAGAGCTTACTCTTTTCACAATTTTCCATTGGATAAATGGAACGTGACTGAATAATTCCCAAAAGGAATTTTATTGCCAATACTTGGGCAATCTAGAGAGTAGTTTCAATCACACATTCTTGGACAATCATGGCCAAGCTTGATCAAATCTAGTTGATCTTGGGAATAAAATAAATACTTAGTCTTTATGTATAAGATCTCTTAAACTATCTAAAGCTTCTTTGGTTACTTGGAGGATTTTTAGAGATCTTTCCCTGAACTTTAGTACAAACATACACTGATGCCTCTCAGATTTCAAAGCTAAGAATCTTTGATATACCTTTAGGTTATATCACTATTTGGACTTAAGTACCAAGAAAAGTGGTTTTGGAATTGTTGGGAACTACTTGCTTACTTGAAAGATTCCAGTCTCACATCAAGGGAGATTTTTCTTCCAAGAACTTTAGATTCTTGCCAACGAATCAAGTAATACTACACCAACGATTCATCTTTGAATATTTTTCTTTGCTAGAATAGTCTCTCTAAAAGAAATCTTGACTATTGAACAAGAACAAGACTTAAGGCTTTATTGCTTGTCCAAAAGATATTCCTTTTTAACTAAGGAAATAGTTGACTAGGCTATTTCCTTTATTGGCTTAGATCAAGTGGATGCTTCTAGAAGGCTCTAGATGTTTTTGGGCAAATTACTCTCCCCATGTCCCCCATGGGGATTGAACCCAAGACGTCGTCCTTCACATCCTTGAGACTTAATCACTAAGCTAAGTGGATCACTTGTTCACAAGAGCACAAGACCTCCTACTAAGTCTAAACTCGAGACCTTTGGTCATATACATGGATGACCAAGTGGTGTCCGATTTTAGATTTGTCTGAACGGACCGACTCCTAGATCACAAAATTACTTTATTACAAAAGATTTCTTCAATGAGTATCCATGGCACCATCCAAATGATGGTTTTTTTATGTAGAGAAATTGCACCTCAAGCATAGTGTACGCAAGATGATCTAATATCCTCAACAAACACTCTTCCACTCTGCTTTGTTGTCCTTGAAAATATTAAGAGAAAGAAGAAGGTTGGAAGAAATTTGTGGGAGAACCAAAAATTTTCAAGTAAATAGTGGACGGCAGCCAAGGCACTTAAGTAGTTGTGTATGCTCACTTCAACCCTAGAAACAAATCCTCATTGTTTTGGGATTTCCTCTATTGTAGGCACTAACACAATCCCATAACTTTCCACTAATGGAACCCACAAAAGAGAGATTCATATATACGAAAACCTACAAAAGAAAGAGAAAAAGTTGTCCACGAACTTTTGAATATGGAAGGCAATGGACCAGCCTCCAAGTGGATCTTGAAAAGCTAAAAGGTAAGCATGTAGAATTGTTTGGATTGTTAGGATCCAATGAGTTATAAACTACCTGGTTCCTTGAAGGAAAATATGAATTCTAAATCACTTCTTAAAGTTCATGAAAACGTCTCTCTCCCCATGAAGTAGAGTGTGATAATCATCTTTCCCCAAATAATGTGCCTAAATATGCTCCCATAAACATAAGTAACAACGCTACAAAACATATGAATTGTGCATGCTTAGCCCCACAAATGAGGTCCATTATATTAAAAAATGCCTCTTATAGACATACGTATAGACAAAAAAAAGCATGCAGTAAGGGTCCTCAATGCTACCTCACACTCATACCTCACCCCATCATGCAAACTTGCATCTCCACATAAGCATAGGAAGCTAGGGTTATACTCTCAAACCATGAACTCCTTCCATATGCCAATCAAACATACCATACACAATGCGAAGAATGTAGAACTAAGAATAGAAGCCTCCATGTGACTGGGGTCGCCTTTACGCAAACCAAACTATTATACTTAAGAATTATTCATGAATCATGAGACATAACATGGGGAAAATAAGGATCGCAACATACTACCAAAGTCAGAGTTTCATAATCTCTAATTCAACCAAGGCCATGAGAGTTGTTTGTATCATTCTAACCATCAAAAAGAGGAGGAGAAAGTTGGGATTAAGGAGTCACATAGTTATCATTTACTTCTTCATTGAAGGGAGATATTCTGGATCAAACTACAAGGCATATTAGATTATCACCATTGTGTTAGACCATGAACATGGACATGCATCTAATTATGAAGAATAAAAGCAATGTCAATGTCAAAATTTGGATCATTTCTAGATTTTCATGGATTCATAGATCTGCAAACATAAAAGCATAGGAAGCGGTAGCAAGACATGAATTTTTGTAACACAAAATAGTGGAGGGGATTTTTCTACTCGAGACGTCATGAGGATAGGAAACCCTATTCTTGATAATAGAGTATACTAAAGCACCATAATAGTAGAAGGCATACCAAAAGAATTTGAAAAGGGGATGGTGATGCTATAGAAAACTAGACAATAGCCTATCTAAAATGGCACCATCATCAAGGAAGCCCAATGTAAAACATTGAATGAAACAAGAATTCCAAAACGTAAGTGTTTGCCTCTAGGGCCTCATAAAAAACATTGAAAGCACTCTAAAGGATGCTGATGTGAACAACAAATAATGTTATAGAAGTTACACTGGAGATTGCTATCAATGCAGAGATCTAGATCCCAAAGTGGGCGTGAACTTTGGTGGTAGACCAAAAATTCTTATAGTGTGGTACAAGTGATAAATAGAAATTTTGGTGATGATCACGAAAGTGATTGAGACATCCAATAAGGAAAAGAAACAACACATCGATGAATTATGACACATTGAAACACTATTTGATAGAGGTACAAGAGTCATGGATAGAGCATGTGAGGGAAGCACACAACCTGACCATGCAAAGGTTATGTAAGCAAAAGTGGCACCACAAATTAATACGGTCTCTATCAGAAACAATGATAAGAGAGCACCAAAAAATAGATGTGGCCAATTACAATAATGTTAACCAAGTTCAAGCATAGTGTGGATGATCCTAATTGTTGAATCTTGATTTTGAGGATTATAAATGAGTGAATGAAGGTGGTTCTAATGAAATGCTAATGTTTATTCCCATAGATGCGGTCCATGATATTAAAAAATTCATCTTCTTCACATAAGTAGGGACAAGGAAGCATGCAATAGGGTCTAAAACCAAGTCATGAAGTGCAAAGAAGCACATGCGTCTTAGTCTATCATTAAGTTAGCACAAAAAATTTAAGAACTAGAAAAATAGATGCAAAAGATGTTAATAATAAGAAACATAGAGCTCCAAAAGATGAAATGTCCCCACAATCCATGTATACTTAGACAATTCTCCTAAAGGTGAAATCTCTTGAGTCTTTCTCAAAACACCAAGAACTCTCTATGAATGAAAAGCCACAGACATGGGAAGCTTTTAGGCTTCCATTCCATTAGTGGATGACTTGGGTGAATCCAAGAAGTTAGTTCATGCTTTCATGCAAGTTTTAACAAGTGGCTTGGATATCAACATCGCCATGGGCCATACATGTTGACACTCAATCATAGAATAAATGAAGATGATGATAACAAAACAAACGAAAAAGAGAATATCTTTAAATTGTAGTTTGCACGGGATGCGAGATACACACAAATGGCTACTTCTTTCGACTTAATGCTACCTCACACTCATACCTCAACCCGTCATGCAAAATCACATCACCACATGGGGATAAGAAGCGAGGATTATTACTCTCAACCAATGTGCTCCTTCCATATGAAAATAAGACATACCATACACAATGCCAAGACTATACAACTAAGAATAGAAGCCTCCATGCGAGTAAGAGTGCTATTATGCAAACCAAACTCTTATACTAAACAATTATTTATGAATCATGAGATGCAAGATGGGAAAAACATGGATCTCATATAATATTACCAAAGCTAGAGTATCATAATCTATAACTCAACAGAGGTCATGAGATTTGTCCATATCAATCTAACCATCAGATAGAGGCGCAGATAGGTGAGCATAAGGAGTCTCATACTTATCTTTTACTTTCTCACTAAAGGGAGATCTTGTGGATCAAAATCCAAGGCATATTAGATCATCCCCATTGTGTTGTATCATCAACATGGATATAAGGAATTAAAGCAATGTCATCGCAAAAAATTGGACATTTCTAGATTTTCCATGGATTTGCAAATATGCAAATATTAAAGCATAGAAAGAGGTAACAATACACGAGTTTTTGTCATAGAGAATAGTGGAGGTCACTTGCTAATTTAGATGTCATGGCAATAGGAAACCATATTTCTGCTGATAGAGTATACTAAAGCACCATAGTAGCAAAAGGCATACCAAAAAAATTGGAATAGGGTATGTTGATGTCATAGACAACCAGACAGTAACCTATCTAAAATGGTAACATCAAACACTCAGCCAGATGTAAAACATTGAATGAAAGAATAATCTCTAAACGAAAGTGTTTCCTTCAAGGGCCTCATCAGAAAACATTGAAAGCACTCTAAAGGATGGTAGTCGGGAAATTGGATTCTCAAAAAAATTCTTGGAGTAAATCATCCAACCAATAAGAACTTGTGTAGTAAAAACTTACACTCGAGATTGCTATCAATGCGGAGATCTAGATCCCAAAGTGGGATTGAACTTTGGTGGTAGGTCGAAAATGCTTATGGTGTGGGAGAGGTGACCCGGAGAAAGTTTGGGGACGATCACAAAACGATTGCAACAAATAATGTTATAGATGACATAAACAACAAATAATGTTATAGGTCGAAAACGGATGATGACATAAACAACAAATAATGTTATAGAAGTTAGAGTGGAGATTGCTATCAATGTACAGATCTAGATCCCAAAGTGGGCTTAAACTCTGGTGGTAGACCAAAAATTCTTAACGTGTGGGACAAGTGATTAGAAGAAATTTTAGTGAGGATCATGAAAGTGATTGCGACATCCAATAAGGAAAACGAACAATAGGCCAATGAATTATGACACATTGAAAACAACAAATAATGTTATAGAACTTAGACTGGAGATCGCTATCAATGTACAGATCTAGATGCCAAAGTGGGCTTAAACTTGTGGTAGACCAAAAATTCTTAACGTGTGGGACAAGTGATGAGAAGAAATTTTAGTGACGATCATGAAACACTGCTTGATAGATGTACAACAATCATGGATAGAGCATGTGAGAGAAATGCACAACGTGACCATGCAAAGGTTGTGTAAGGAAAAGCTGCACTAGAAATAAATCTGGTCTCTCTCAAAAACGAAGAAAAGCGAGCAGCAGAAAATAGATATGGCAAATTACAGTAATGTTAACCGAGTTCAAGCATAGCGCGGATGATGTTGATTGTTGACTCTTGACTTGGTGAATTACAAAATTATTGAATGAAGGTGATTCCAATGAAATGTTGATGCTTAGCCCCATAGATGAGGTCCATCATATTAAAAACTGCCTCTTCTAAACATAGGTAGGGACAAAAAAAGCACGCAATAAGGGTCCTTAATCAAGTCATGAAGTGCAAAGAAGCCTATGTCTCTTAATATGTCGTTAAAATTGCACAAAAAATAAAAGACCTGAAAAAATAGATGTAGAAGATGTTAATAATGAACAACATAGAGCTCCAAAAGATTAAATATCCCCACAATCCATGTATACTTAGACAATGCTCCTAAAGGTGTAAATTTCTTGAGAATTTCTTTCTCAAAACACCAAGAGCTCTCTATGAATGAAAACCCACGGACTTGGGAAGCTTTTAGGCTTCCCTTCCATGACTTGATGACTTAGGTGAATCCAAGGAGTCAGCTCTTGCTTTCATGGGAGAGTTAACAAGCAGCTTAGATCTCGACGTCGCCATGGGCCATACATGTTGACATTCAATCATAGAATACATGAAAACAATGGTAACAAAACAAATAGAAAAGAGAATATGGATAATTTGCAGTTTGGAGGGGATGCAAGATACACACAACTGACTTTTACTTTCAACTTAGTGCTACCTCACACTCATACCTCACCCCATCATGCAAACTCACATCACCAGATAGGCATAAGAAGCTAGGATTATTACTCTCAAACCATGCTCTCCTTCCATATTCAAATAAAACATACCATACACAATGCCAAGACTGTAGAACTAAGAATACTAAGATTTATGAATAGTGATATGCAAGATGGGAGAAAAATGGATCTCATAATACTACCAAAGCTAGAGTATCATAATGTGTAATTCAATCGAGGTCATCAGATTTGTCCATATCATTCTAACAATCAGAAAGAGGAGGAGAAAGTTGAGCATAAGGAGTCTCATACTTATCTTGTACTTCGTCATTAAGGGGAGATCTTGTGGATCAAAATCCAAGGTATATTAGATCATCCCCATTCTGTTAGATTAGCAACATGGACATGCATCTTATTACCAGGAATAAACACAATGTGATTGGCAAAAATTCAATGTTTCTAGATTTTCATGGATTTGCAGATCTGCAAACATAAAAGCATAGTAAGAGGTAGCAATACACGAGTTTTTGTCACACAGGACAGTAGAGGACCCCGGTACTCTAGATTTCATGGCAATAGGAAACCGTATTGATGATGATAGAGTATACTAAAGCACCATAGTAGATGCAGGCGTACTGAAAAAAATTGAAAAGGGTATGGTGATGCTATGGACAACCAGACAATAACCTATCTAAAATGGCAACATCATCAAGGAAGCGAGATGTAAAACATTGAATGAGACAATAATCTCCTAACGTAAGTGTTTCCTTCGAGGGCCTCATCAAAAAACATTGAAAGCACTCTAAAGGATGATAGTTGGGACCACCAATACTGTTATAAAAGTTACACTCGAGATTGCTATCAATGCGGAGATCTGGATCCCAAACTGGGCTTGAACTTTGGTGGTAGATCGAAAATGCTTATGGTGTGGGACAAGTGACCCGAAGAAATTTTGGTGACGCTCACGAAAGCGATTGCAACATCCAATAAGGAAAACGAACAATAGGCCGACGAATTATGACAATTATCTAGAGTGGAAGAAGACACATTGAAACACTCTTTGACGGGTGATGACAGAATGAAGGTGATTCCAATAATTTCGGAGCTGGCAACCTAACTCTATTACAATGATTAGCCAAAGACCTTGCGAGCAGGCTAATGCCACTATGCACTCGACATATGAAATTATGTTTCTTGCTCTCCAAAAGGAAAAGATTAACCCATGATCAAGGTCGCAACAGAGCTAATGAACATTCTCGTGATACAGTTAACGACGGATGTAGTACTCTGGTAACAAATGAGACTGGTGATGCTAAATAACCAAATTTTTCCAAATCAACATCTTTATAATAGTGATTCTTATCACTAACAATCATTGTAAATACCATTTCATATTTTTGTAGCTCCATTTTGTGCAAGCCAAGGAGTCCTTGAGCTTGAGGAGCCTTAGAAGTGCCTACATATCAATTTTCATATTTTTTAGACTCCGTTTAAGCCCTCAAATTGGCCCTGGAACCTAATTTTTAACTAGGCCGGACACTAGGTCTGGACTGGGCCAAAACCTAGTAAAAAACTATAAATAGAGCTAGAGAGCTCATTTTTGAAGTTAGATTGTAATTGAAATGAACTTGTAATAGCTTTTTGAAAGTAATCTAAGAAGTCCATTGCTTCTCACTCTTTGTCTTGCCGTGTGTGCACGTGTGTGTGTATGTGTGTGCATGTTTGTGTGCTTCTCACTCACGCACTTGTGCCTCCACTTGCTCGAGGTCTTCATACCATCCTCACGTCTTCCCGGATTGACATTAAAGGAGGTGCTACTCATCACTGAGCTACACCAAATTTTGGCGCCGTTGTCGGGGATCGAGCTTTGAGGACGAGCGTGTGATGGTAAGACGTAGAGTTGTGACGTTGGCGATGTAGGTAATTTCTTTACTTTTCCTTACTTTTCTCGTCCTTACTTCATCATCATCATCACCGTCATCATCCCCATCATCTTCCACCTCCATCTCCATCATCGCAAAAATTTCAGTTTTTGATCATATCTCCTTCCTCCTTTCATTTCCCTCATTCCACTTGTGAGAGAGAGTGAGAGAACGATATTGTGTGCATTGTTTTTGCATGTTTGTTGAGTTTCTTGCAGGTTCAGCAGCATCATCCCCTCTAGCACATTGCGCAGGTACGAAAATGTGCAGAACTGTCTCGCAATCGCCAGCTTCTGTCGATCGCGATTGACAGAAACTTTCATCTTTTGGTAAAACTGAGTGCACCACAGTAGACTAGAGGCCTTGCACAGCAGAGATCCACAAAAAGTTTTGAAAAAATTGCAAAATTTCAGTCCATCGCGATTGATAGCATCCATCGCGATTGATACTGTCCATCGCGACGGACAGCTAGTCCATCGCGATTGACAGACCCTGATGGACACCAGTCCATCGCGATCGACACCAGTCCATCGCGATTGACACCAGTCCATCGCGATTGACACCTGTCCATCGCGATTGACAGCCCAGCCTATCGCTATTGACAGCCAATTTCGGCCAATTTTTTAGGGGTTTTTTAATTTGAAGGTTTTGGCTAATTTTGGACATGGATCATGGACTCTAGAGCACATAAGGAGGCTATAGGCAAATAACCCGGGGAAAACTTGTTGCCCTGTTGGCCTGTTTGAACCCTGTTTTAATCCCTGAAGTCTGAAGTGACATAACTTTCTCATACGAAATCCGTTTGTTGTGATTCTTGTTTTGTTGGAAAGCTCGTGGATTATTAGATAGGGTATTTTGAAGTTGACCATACCCCGAGGTAGGAAAGCTGAGGGATCCTTGGGATTGTTTTCCATAAAGGCAAAGGATAATTTGGTCTGTGAGTTACATGCATGAAAGTGGTCTATTGTGTCATTTGAATCGAAGTCTTGAGCTAACCGTGGGACTTTTACAGGTCCAATAAGAGCACTTGAGGGCATTCTAAGCAAGAGTAAGTGCAAGCTTGGGAACACACGTCCTAGGCACACTAGGGCAACAACACAAGGAAAGAAACTCAAAGTTGGAAAATCCTCAACTCCCTTTGTCAATTCCTAGCTTAGGCTAAGAACGACTAGTGCTAGGAGTAAGTCAGGGCAACGATAGGAATCTATCAAGTTGAAGACTACCTATGCACTCAAGTTCAAGATTAAACATAATCTCTTCATGATGTGATAACCTTAAAGGAAAGAATTTAACGTGGAACGATCAACTTACAGTGCGAAAATTGACTCAAATATTCCTGACGACGTGATTTCCGACTAGAGCATAAACACGATAATTGACTAAAAAAGAATCAAGTGTCTGATACAAAAGAACTCAGCAACGAGGTTGTACTTGGGCAAATTTGGGCTATTCAATTAGGCTTATGAACCTTAGATCAGGGCGACATCTAGGGAGAGATAGACAAAGTCTTAGGTCTTCAGAGGCTAGTGTCAACCACACTGCTAGGTCTTGGGCCCAGCAGTTGAGCCACCACTCATACTACCCTAGCTCTAAGACTAGTGAATCAAAGATGTCTCAAGGCATGGACCGACCTATGGGAAGTTCAGGAGTGCCATACTTACACAGGGTAGAAGGCCCGTACAAGACGCAGCTGGAATACCTTAGGACCAACCGATTAGGTGCTAGCAACTATGAGGACGGCCTAGGAAGATCCGTGGTCCAAATCAAAAACCGAGACCAATCTATTGGGCTAGAGCACCCTGTTGTCAAGTTTGAAAAGGGTGCATACCTTGATAAAGAGGGAACCATATACGTGGTCACTAGTCACCCAAAGAGGACAGATGAATTTGGGAATGTGATCCCTGAGACGGACATAGATGACCTAGAACAAGGGAACGTAGGAGTGGAACCCAGGACCCCTCGAGGGAAATCTGTTCTTACTAGAATCCTCAATCCCGAGTGGGTTCCCTAGGACAACAAGAGCATAGATCTGCTTCTAAACCGAGAGACTGACGAAGCCTTTTGGAGGTATAAATCTGATCGGCCAATTGATATAGGAACAATCATGATCTATGAGTTTAAAGATCCAGATAGCCCAGGCAGAGTGACCTATCTAGATCACGCTTCAAAAAGGATCTTTGTGGTTACCGAACATGATAGACATGCTTACACTAGGATGGGTGATTTTATTTTCCCCCAACCAAAATCTAACGTGTCCTCTGGCCACCCGGGAGCTGGAACGTCCCATGCTCATGGAGTTCAGAGAGACATAAAGAGAGACAGACCTGAGGTAAGCTTTGCCAACTCCTTGGGAAGAGGAAGAACGAGAACGAAAACAAATAGAGTGGAACTTGAGGGACATAGAGCCCTAGGGGATCGAAGAAATGCGGATGAATTCCCTCTACCAAGACCAAGAGAGCACATGAGGACTTTGAGACCGACCCAACTAGTTAAGTCCATGAAAAACTACTTCGATGGCACTAGAGATCCCTACGATCATGTGGCTGAGTTCAGGCAAGTCTTGAGAGCTGAACAAGTGGAGGATCTATTCACGCAGTACAATGCCTTTGGTCTAACCCTTAGGAACACAGCCCTTACGTGGTTTCAACCATTGAATGAGAGACAATTCAGGAGTATAGACCAACTCCTAGAGGCTTTCATTATTGAATTCTCTAAGAGTGGCATAAGACATAATACCTCCTCACTGATTCACAGCTTCAAGCAAACCCCTCAAGAAACCGTGAGACTTGCAGGAAGAAGATTTAGGCAATACTTAGAAAGATGCCCTGTTTCGGAGCTACCCACACCAGCTAAGCAAGTGGCTTTATTCTTGGATGGATTGCTAAGTACCAAATTGAGATCTTATGTGTACTTGAAGGACCCTAGGACCATAGAAGAGTGTGTACGCATGTGCATTGACATTGAGGATAACCTAGGGGAGGACTTAGAGCTTTCCAAGATATACAAAGATTCAGATAGTGCCTCTAGCCTCTCTTCCATGCAATCCACATCAATTGAGGAACTTGCAGAGAAAGTAGCTCAGAAATTAGGTGTCACTAGCAAACAGATCCCAAGGTTTGCCCCTGTGAAAAGATGCTATACTTGTGGTGGCGACCACATGGCGAATGTATATCCCATTACGGCTCAACCCCAAGTAAATCCTAGTAGCCAGTACTGCATCATAGAACGAAGGTACACCAATCACACCGCGCAAGATTGCCCCTACAATAGCAAACCGTTAGGCAGACGTACCCACAACCATACCCTCAACAAGGAAGATACCAGAACCAGTACCCACCTCAGCAGTATGCGAGGCCTCAACAAACCTACCAACCCTACCGAAACCAACAAAGGCCTCAGCCTGTGCTAGCACAACAACCCCCTACTCCAGCTAATGTGATTCCAGTAAAGTATGCTGGTGCAGAAGAAAACCTGAATAGAGCTATAGTCCCTGTAACACCAGTGCTTTCAGAAAGTGATCCTAGTCACCATAACTTCGATTCTACACATGTTGATAGTCCCCAGGCTTACTACATGCAATCTCCTGAACATGGTGAGTCCTACTATAGTGAAGAGCCAAATGAACCTAGTTGGGAGTCAGATTACACAAACGTCATGTATGCAAACCCCAACCCTAGACCTCAACCTAGACAAGTAAGACCCCCATTCCCTAGAGGACCATGCTACACATGTCGGGGAGATCATCTCATTCGTGATTGTCCCTTGCCTCCACCTACACAACCCCAGTCACTGACGATCCAGGGATTTTGCCAAGAATGTGGAAAGGAGCATCTCTTACGAGATTGTCCAAAGAATCCCAGCAATATGCCAAAAATCACTCCCATTAACATTATTGGGTTAGTGGTAGATTCCACAAGAAGTGTCACTTCCACTGCACCAGTACAGGTAGTCACTAGAGCTCAAGCATTGCAGCAAAACCAAGGGGTAGGTCAGGATAAGAGCCTGGATGTTAGTGAAACGGAGAGCATGACAAAGAAGAGGACTAGAGCTTGGAGAGATAGTCGTGAAAGAATGAAAAGGCAATGGGCAAAAAAGATGAGTGAACTTGAGGAAAGCCTCAGAGAAACAAAGGCCAGGATAACTGAACTCACATCTCAAACTCCCTCTCACACTACCCCACCTCCACCATTCCCAACTCCATCCGACCCGCCACCTTCCAACCCACCTCACCTAATTCCACCACCCCCTAGAGTAGGATCAGTCCTAGCAGATCCCACTCCCGAGGACCTTAATATGATGCTTAAAGCCTATCAGGCCAGAATCCAAGAAGGGCCAAACATAACTGATCATGAAAAGTGTTACCCTAGAGCAGAACTAGAGCTAGAACGAACCAAAATTTGTGCTAAGATGGTGGAATTGGCTCAGACCATGTTTGAAGCCACTCGCCTATTTAACATCTCTAGTTCAACGAAGACATAGTTACACTTTGATGGACTGCTAGAAAGAATAGAGAAGCTGATTGCACAATCAGAAAAGGAACCCGCCTCTCAACATAAGGACAAGGCAAGTGAAGGAGCAAGTCTTCCTGCCCAGGAAGCCTATGTGCCTGAAGCCTATGTGCCTAACTCTACGAAGCCAGATACATCTTCTTCTCTGAATCGGTTTACACCAGAATTCCTATGAGAGCTTCAAGAAGACAAATGGGCTAAAGAAAGTGAAGTCCCTCCTCCCATTGAACTTGTGGATGATGCACATGACCAATTCCCACAAGACATCCCATCCATTTATGAGGAGCAGGAGAGCATCCAATCTCAGGAAAGATTAGACTTTGAGTCTAACTCTCTACAAGAATTACCCCACTTCACAGGCCCATGGGAAGCTAAGTCTACTTGTATGAGAGCACCCATAGTCATGGTATGGAATGAGGACTCAGTCATACCTAGGAACAGAGAGGTAGTGAAAAACACTAAAGTACAATGCAACCTCACCTTAGAAGAGCTACTCAAAGTAAGGCCTGAGCTATGGAAACATGTAGCCAAACAAGTACCAGAGATAGCAAAACCTCGTTCCCAGGTAGGATCCTAGAGAACAGTGCCCGAAATACCATTGGACAAGATAGGAGACATGACTGAGGGCGAAGAGGGAAACACATATCTTCCTATCACCCATCAAGGATATACCAACAAGGCCATTCTAGACTCAGGCGCAGGTGTGGCAATTGCTATCACTTCCCTATGGAAGCGTTGGGGCAAGCCAACACTCAGGCCCACGAGGATGAAACTGCAAATGGCCGATGGTCACATAGAGAGACCCTTAGGGCTGTTAGAAGGAATCACTCTCACCACATGTGGTGTAGAGTTCGAGCATACATTTGCTATATGTGATTTTAGCAAAAATCATGCCTATGAAATGATCTTGGGACGACCCTTTATGCGACAGTTGCAAGTGGTACAGGACTAGGGAACCAACTCCTTGTACCTGCAACACTTAGGTGTTACGACCAAAGTGAATCTTAAAGATTACTCTCATAGAGATGTCCCTCCTATCCAATGGAATCCCATCCATAGAGCCAAAGATGATACGGAATCGGTGCATTCCATAGGATCAGGATCCTCATGGATGCATGAAGACACTCACTTATGGATGTGCAAAGTAGCAGTAGAAGAATAGAAGAGAGAAAAAGCCAGAGAGATAGGTGCAAAAGAAACCCATAGATCCATTCAAGACCCAGCCTATGCACCTGTAGTCTTTCCTGACGAAGAATTTGAACCCCACGGCTGGGCAGAAATCCTAGCAACAATGGATGTAGCCATCAATGAAGAACAATGAACACCCCACTGTGATGAGGATGGCTATGACATTTCAGTCTTCTCCATAGAGCCAATCATGGGAGAGGCAGTGTTAGAAGAGTGTGAACCTAGCCTTGATGCATTTGAGGATGTAAGTGACTCCGATCTAGAGTCAATCATTATGGACCCACCTTTTGCATCAGATGAAGAATACTTCTATGAAGTAGATTTTCTACCCCAGAGGTATGGAGAGCTTACAAATGATGTAAGGCTAGCCACACATGTGACCCCGAAGGAAGAAGGAAAGAAAAGAAAGAAGAGAGAAGTCACACCAGAAGAGGAAGAATCTTTGTTTGAGGTCCCGGAAAATTTTAAGAAGTATGAGATAGATGACAGGAGAGTCATGATCAGAATGCCTAAACGAGAGGCGCAATCAGGGGAGGCCTATGATAACAAAGAAACCACCAAGAAAATTGTGGTAGCTCTGGAAGAAGGAGAGGAGAGATGCACGTACATAGGCCATGACTTGACAGAAGAGGAAGAACAAGAGCTAATAGCCTTGCTAAGAGAATACAGAGATGTATTTGCTTGGAGTTACAAGGATTTCAAAGGAGTGGACCCTGACATATGCTCACACACTATCCCCATGACCTCGGATGCCAAACCTTCTAAGCAAAAGCCATACACATATAATGATAATTATGCTGCTAAGATCAAAGAGGAGATAGATAGACTGGTTGAAGATGGATTCATCTATGAAATTGAGCACACTGAGTGGGTATCCCCCATCGTAGTGGTGCCCAAGAAAAATGGAAAGTTGCGTATATGCATTAACTTGAAGAAGGTTAATGCAGCCACAATTCGAGATAACTATCCGCTTCCTATCACAGAGCATCTCTTAGAAACAGTAGCAGGCAAGGAAGTGTACAAATTCCTGGATGGATTCTCTGGCTACAACCAAGTAGCCATAGCTCTAGAAGATCAGCATAAGACGGCATTTGCCACTGAATGGGGCATATTTGCCTTTAGAGTAATGCCATTTGGGCTTACCAATGCACCAGCTACCTTCCAGAGGCTGATGTGTCATGTATTTAAAGAGTTCTTGAGGAAGAACTTAGAAGTCTATGTTGATGATCTTTGTGCTCATTCCAACATTAGGCAAACCCATATTCCCGAACTCAGACAAATCTTTGACAAATGTAGAGAATATCAAGTCTACCTGAACCAAGAAAAGTGCATCTTTATGGTCAGGCAAGGCAAGATTCTAGGACACATAGTGTCAAGGAATGGCATATCCACCGATGAAGAGAAAGTGAGAGCCATAGCCGAGTTACCTAGGCCAAAGAACGTCAAGGAAGTGCAAGCCTTCATGGGGCATTGTGGTTATTACCGCCGGTTCATTCATATGTACGCTGTCATTGCAAAGCCCATGTATGGACTCTTGACTAACTTTGAGTGGACTGATGAGTGTGAAAATTCCTTCAATGAGCTTAAACGGCGATTATGTTCAGCACCAATCTTGACCACTCCAGATTGGAATAAGCCTTTCCATGTTCATGTGGATGCATCCAATTATGCTATTGGGTGTGTACTCGCGCAACCTACTGGTGAAGGTAATATGGATCTTCCAATTGCCTATGCTAGTAGACAGTTGAATGCAGCTGAACGAAATTATACAACCACCGAACGAGAAGGATTAGGCATGGTATATGCAGTTAAAAAGTTTAGACATTATTTGCTTGCAAATAAGTTTAAATTTTTTACTGATCATCAGGCATTGTTGTACCTTGTAAACAAACCCTGCAACACAGGTAGATTAGTACGATGGTTTCTCTTACTAATGGAATACGACTTTGAGGTAGTGGTCAGGAAAGGGAAGACTCACTTGAGAGCAGATCATCCCTCTAGGCTCACATCTGGAGAGGCCCCACAAGGGGTGTCAGATGACCTTCCTGATGCTTACTTGTTTAATTTGGAAGTTGTACCGCAGTGGGCTAAGCCATTGGTACCAGTATTGACATACGGGCCTAACCATCCAGTAATAAACACGCAGGATAGAGAGGTAGTAAAAGCCCAAAAGTATCACATCATGGTAGGAAGTATGTACAAGCACATAGATCGAGGGATCTTGGCTTGTTGTGTGGAAGAGGATGAGTACACTAAATGGTTGCAATTAGCACATGTAGGTGCATTAGAGCAACACTACTCAAAGCAACGAACTCTACAGACACTAAGGAGACTCGGGGTGCATTGGCCTACTATGGAGGCTGATGTCCAAAAGTTGTGCAAGGAATGCCCAATCTGTTGCACTAAACCACCTGTGGAACATGCCACTCTTTATCAAGTGTCCATAGTTAAAAATTGGAGTGAACCACTAGTACCCTTCCTGAGGACAAAAACATTCCCTCCAGACATGACTCTGGTTAGGAAAAGAAGTCTAGAACAAGAAGCCCTAGAGTACTCACTCATTGGTGATAATCTCTACAAGCGTGGTAAGGATGGTTACCTGAGACTATGTGTCCATGAAAGAGAATATCTCAAGATCGTGGAAATTGCTCACCAAGGTGTAGTAGGAGGACACTTTGGACCAGATCGGGTGATCAAGGCAATACTATTTGTGGGCCTCTGGTGGCCGACCCTTCACATGGATGCACATACCTATGTGAAACGGTGTGATGTCTGTCAGCGAACTCAGTATCCTATACGCAAAGACGAGATGCCACTAAAACCTATGATGGGTGGATGTGCATTCTCTAAGTGGGGAATAGACTTCGTAGGTCCTATTAATCCCCCAGCTAAGGGGTCCCATGCTGAATATATCATTGTTGCCACGGACTATCTAACCAAGTGGGTAGAGGTAAAAGCCACAACGAAGAAGGATGCTCAAACAACAGCTAACTTCTTATTTGAGAATGTGTTCACTAGATACGGGCTACCTATAGAGCTAGTTAGTGATAGAGGCACCCACTTCTTGAATGAAGTTATTGAAAATCTACTCAAAGAATTCTTGGTAGTACATAAGAAGTCTGCCCCCTATCACCCTCAAGCAAATGGCCAGGCTGAGAGCACCAATAAGATCTTATGCAATGTACTGATGAAATTAGTGAACAATAAACACTCTGATTGGGACAAACAGCTACACCATGCTGTTTGGGCATATCGAGTGGCCTACAAAACGGTACTCCAAGCCACCCCCTTTCAGATGGTATTTGGCTAAAATGCAGTGCTACCGTTGGATTTCTTAATACCTACATTGAAAGTAGCACAAGAGCATGAATGGAAAGGTCATGAACTCTCCTCTAGGATCTTCGACCTAGAACGATTAGGAGAAACAAGACTGAGGGCGGCTGCAGGGATATACGCAGCTAAGAAACGACAGAAGGCATACTTTGATGCCCACGTCAAGGATAAAGGTTTGAAGGCAGGTGACCTAGTACTAGTCTACACTTTGAAACAACACGCGAGAAAACTAGAGAAAAGAGGCTACGGACCCATGATCATTAATAGGATCTCAACCAGTGGAGCAGTTCAACTCGCTACCCTCGAAGGTGATGTTCTTCCTAGCTATATAAGCGGGTGCAGAGTCAAGTTATATCAGGAACCTCTCACGGAAGAGATGCTATGTCGACTCAACATTGCTAAGAGACGCAAAGAAGAAGAAAAACGAATTCGAGAAGAAGCTCAAGCAGAAGCTTTAGAGCGCATACGGAGAATGAAATTAAGAAGACAAGGTAGAGAGCAATCTAGGCTAGGTGCATATGCAGACCAAGGATATCACGTGGCTATGTGTGAAGTTTCAGGTATCAGCTCTCATAGGATAATTGATCGACGTCCTTTTATAACCTTAGAAATAGGACAAGGAAAGGGTGCAAGGACTGTAAGAGCTTTGATTGACTCAGATGCATCCACTAGTGCAGTCAAGTTGTCTTACTGTCAAGAGTTGAAATTAACTGTCAATCCTATAGAAGCATATCTCATAGGATTGGGAGGTGTGGAAACCCCTTGCATGGGCGAGGTGGATCTTCCCATCTCCATTCAAGACGAAGCAATGACAGTCAAAGTACTAGTGTGTCAAGATGAGGACCTCACTGAGCCTCTTGTCTTGGGTCAGGACTGGATCTATGATCATGCGGTCAACCTAAACCTAAGAGGTGGACATCTTCAGGTATGCGTAAATCATAGTCGAATTACAGTTGAATTGGAAAATGAGGCACTCAAGGAACTAGGTAAGGCACGAACTGCTGGTCCTTCCAGGGGTGCACATGAAGTTGACAATGCTATTCTTGTCCAAAAATGTATGATGCAGAAAGAGGATTGTCTCAACAACGGAGTCAAGGATAAGAAGGCACTCCCTTCTGTTCCAAAGGCCAGAGGGATGCAGCAACCAAAGGCAGATCGAATACAAAAGAAGCAGAGCACTACCTATACTGGAGGCCAAATAAAGGAGCAAAGCAGATTGTTTCAGCCGATGAAACAAGTATGGAGGCAAAAAGGCGAACACCCTATTCCGACCAGGCCCACACCACGGCCAAAACCTCTTATTAGTAATCAACAACACGACACTAATAAGAAGTCCTTCATACATTCTTCTACGAAAGTGAAGTCTATTTGGGTACCCAAGAAGTCAATGAAGGCCAGCCCACAATCACGACAAATCTGGGTGCCTAAGGCTTGCTTGCGGGCTCAAATAGCTACACCAAGGCCAAACCCTGTACAACATGTTTCACTCACTCGAACGTCTGAGGCCCACTCTTACACATCACGCACGAACACGTATTCTTCCATGAGCACAAGTAGAATCACTTGTAAATGGGTCCCTAAAAGCCCCATTTTTCAAGTAAATACCCCTATCACACTCTCTAGAGTCTCCACAAAGTCAAGATCAAAACCTATCCATTGCATTTGGCAACCTAAAACTTGGAATAAACCCCCGGACCCCAGTTGTAAATCCATGTCCACCTACTAACTACGTCACTCTCACACTACATCATTCCGCTTAGTTCTTAGGTCTACCCAATTCCTAACTACACACACAAGCACCGAGCACTTACTAACCCCCTAACCTCTCCCGAGCCTCATGTTAATGTTGTAACGGGGACACGGTGTCATTTTTGTGTCCATTGCAATGTTAACATTTATTCATGTATTCTCACAGAACCAGCTGCAAAGTTTTCAACATGGCTGAGGCGGTAGGAACTAGCTCTCAAACAGAAACGAGCCAGCAAGTGGTAGACTTAGACAGTTTACTCGTTTTGCCTAAGACAAACGAAAGACCAGAAGAATTGCAGGCCATCAAAATCATACCTATAGCGGACCCTCCCAGTGGCCATACCATGCCCGTAGGAAAAGCTTCCCACTGGTTTAGTGAAGTGGCAGGACCCTTGGGAGAGGGAACATACCTATGGGAATCAGAGTTGGACTTCAATGGGAAGCAAGGTAAATACCATTTCTTTACAAGAGAATTCGAGAAGTTACAAAATGCAGAAGGTCTACGTTTGGTATGGGAGAAGGCAGGATTGAATGCATATTTCAATGCACGGCTCCCAAAGCCTGACTTCATGCGATGCTACTATCTCATCAACACCTTGACCCCAAACAAGAACCCAAAAGGTGCAAGCTCATTTTTCATTCCATCTCTAACAAAAGGAAATGAGCTCAAGAGGTTTAGGTTATCCAACAACTTGGTGAGAGAGGCCCTAGATATGCACGGAATGCATATTCCTACAAAGAAGGAAACCCTAGTGCCGGATTACATGAAGAATCGAAGCCTCACCAAACTCAAGGACATGGTGTCCATGACGCCTAATGTTGCAATACACCTTCGCATGTGCATGCAACACTTTGCTTTTCTTGCCCAAGATAGATTCACCATGCCGCCTAAAAAGATTTGGTTTAGTTTGTATCTGGCAGAGACACAGAACCTCACCATCAACTTACCCCACTCGATAATTGATCAGATACACCTAGCTCACAAACGATGGCCGCGGAAACAGGTTTTATATGGATGTTGTGCTTTGACGAGAATAATTTATAGGTGTTTGGCTTATGACATCCCTATTCAACGGGCCCTAATGTGGAATTGTGTAGAGCAGTTTAGAGGCAGGACATCCACTGGACCCCCTTCTAAGAAGATGAGAGGCACTGTCCAAGTCCCATGTGCTCAACCACGTGGAGCCACCCTAACACCAGACGTCACCCCTCCACCCCGAAGAGTCCGACCATTCACACTCCGACTTCCAAGACGCAGCACCGATGGTTCTACCTTGATATTTCCTCCCATCCCAACCGATCTTGAATTTCCCAGTGGTGCACCTTTGGAAGAACTCAAGAATGAAGATTTCGAACAATTATTACAAGATGTAGAGCTGGAGGTAGAAGAGGCGCAACAAGTGGAGAATGTGCAAACGCAAGCAACAACCGCCCAAGTACCTGTCACCACAGTTGAAGTGGATGAAGAGGATGATAAAGATGAAGAACAGGAGGAAGATGAGGAGGATTATGATCAAGAGCATCATGATGAGCAACAAGAAGTGCCAGAAATTGTAGGTGCACCTGCATATACAACTCAACTACAAAGGTTATATGACACAATCAAAGCAGTGCAAGAAAGGCATCAACTCTCTCTTGTGTCAGGTCAAGCTTTGATGCAAGAAATGCTATCAGATGATGGGGTGGATCAACATTTCATTGACACCCTCAAATTAGTGTCAGAGTCTTTAGGAGTTCCGGAGGTTGTCCACACTGCAGTCCGCCAGTCCGTGAGGTATGACAAACGCAGAGTCGACACATTACCACGAGCAGGTAAGACTATCAGGATGCCTGTCACAGAAAAAGAGGTAACCATTGAAGCCACAGCTAACCCCACCACCACCATTGACCTCTCTGCTGAAACCTTCATTCAGACATCACCCATCTCACCCCAGCATTCCCCATCACAACCTTCTCCACCCCCACCACCACCTCCCACCATGGAAGAAACGCCAGTCATCACCTCTACCTTCACTTATAACCCACCCTCATTCACATCATTTTCCTTTCGAGAACCGACCTCACAAGACACCCTCTTCTCTTTCGTCACCAATCCCTTGTACACTTCAAACCTTCTATCCTCCGAACCCATAATGGGTCATCCCATAATCCCAAGTGTGGTTGGAAACCCTGCACCCACAGAAGGCACCCTGTGTTTGCCAGCCTATCCCCCAATACAGATACCTCCATTCCATGACCCTCACTTCCCATCTGGCCCCTACGCCTCTTTCAACCTAACCTCACCACCCCAATACCCGTCCTTTGTGGAGCAGTTCATCCGCTCTCCAATGTTTCAGAGGCACATTTCCCCGCTGTTCGCAACGACATCAATTTACACGAACACCACACTCACTTCACCTACCATACCCACCTACATGGTAGCCCCTGTACACACCACTCTGTCTGACCCAATGGACATTTCACCCACCATAGCACCTCTCCCCACGATTCCACCATCTCCCCCTCCACTACCCCCCACCTCACCACTCACCACATCATTGGCACACACAGCATTCACTACCTCCCTCCCCAATCCCACCTCCCTTGCATTTCAAACTTTTCCCCTTGCATCTCATAATGTAAATAGCACGTTCAACACATTACTTCAGTGTGCACATCAACTACAACAAGAATACCATCAATTGGAAGAACGCACTACGGCCCTCCAGGCAGAATCTCAGCGTCTGCAAGCTAGAGTCACCACTCTTGAAGTTGATTACCAAACGCTCCTAACCGAGCATACCACCTTATAGCAGGCTCACTCCGAATTGGAATCAAAGACATCGACAGTAGATGATCAAGCACTCAAGGAACTAGAAACAATGCTCCAAGCGCAAATGATATCTAATGCTACACTCAGATGCAACCTTGGGCTATTAAGGAAGCATATGGCAGCAGCACTAGAAGAGAACAAGAGGCTTCAACAACAAAACCAAGACAACTTTGAAGCAGCTATGGAAGGAACTGCAGGATCAACCATTAGCCCTACCAAGTATAGAGCAGTCCCATCGGAAGACATTCGCATCTTACTTGAGGAGCATGCAAATTTCTTGGAGTCATATGAAAAGTTAGAGACTGAATGTGCAGACCTAAAGAAACAGATAGCTAGTGCCCCCACAGCTCAACAGGAGCCGGTAATCTTGCAACACTCTACAAAAGAAGTAGAGACCCTCCGGAAACAGGTGGCAGAACTCCAAGCACGCCTTGCACCATATGAAAGGCCACCCTCACCCACTGAAGAACCAGAACCTGAAACAGTAGTGGAAATCCCCGTCGATGACAGCTATGAAGAGCCGTACGAGCCAATGCCAACACCCGGTGGTCGGACTATAGAGGAAGGACAGGACACTTTAGAAATTCAAGTTCTAGATTGGGTAAAAAGGGTCGAGGAAGTGGGTAAGAAACATGATGATCGCGTTGCTGTGCAAATGCAATCTCTCACAAATCTGGAAGAAACTGTCCTTCGGTCTTCTTACTTTCAGAACCTATCCCACCAATAGTTAATCACAACATCAGAGTCGCAATACATGCCTTATTTTGTCTTGCTACATGATTATAATGCAGAAGTTAAAAGACATACAGGGAAGGAGCCCACATTTGCCACTCAATTTGAGCCAGAGGACTTACCGACAGATCCGTGCGCGGGCTCGATTTTCTAGCCTAAGTGGCGTGCACGTCTACTAACCAATTACCCTGAGATGATGAGCACTTGGGCAACCATGCCACTGTATATCAAGTATAATCCATGTTATTGCCCAATGGTACGTCGCAGATCATGGCAAGCATTTACGATCAAGGTACGCAACAATAAAGAATGCTCGGCTTGGGTTAACTATCCATATTTTGCTCCACCTCGAGGGACCCCAACCGTAGCCTACATGGTATCAACAATTCGGCACTGGTCTACACATCTAAATAATGTACCCGACATAGAAGCAAAAATGTGTATGAAAATATTCGAGCTCATGACCATTGTCTTCAAAACCTTTCGGATGGTACAAGCTCCATACATCTCTGCCCCTGGATTCTCCCAAGGTAACAAGGATTTAGTCTACGACATGAGCCAGACTCCCTCGATCACTATAATCTTTGCCTGGCATGCACGAATAAAGTACTTACCCGCATGCTTCAAGCAGACATTTGAGGAAATGTTCTCTACGGGATTTTGGGAATATCATTCAGAAATTTTCATTCCCAGACCCACACATTTGCTACATCTATTCGCAGTAGAACAAGCGATCCATGCAGATCAGTTACGTCTGCCACATCCGGACATTCCAGGACCAATTGATTAGAATCGTATGATGACAGACTTGGCCAGAGGACTACGCATACAAGAACATCAGCTTGCCACTCAGGTTGTGGAATATTACATCCAACACTCCCAGCAACAAGGGTCTGTCAGGGACGACAGACGTGAGAGAGGGGGGGATGTTGAGAGCATGGGCACCCAAGGACTGACTAGACAAGGAAGCCAGCGGAGAGAGTCAGAGCGAGGTGAAGGATTAAGCAGACAAAGCAGTCGACGCAAATCTGGCAGATAGGCCCTTCAAATTTTTCCAAATCAACATCTTTATAACAGTGATTCTTATCACTAACAATCATTGTAAATACCATTTCATATTTTTGTAGCTCCATTTTGTGCAAGCCAAGGAGTCCTTGAGCTTGAGGAGCCTTAGAAGTGCCTACATATCAATTTTCGTATTTTTTAGACTCCGTTTAAGCCCTCAAATTGGCCCTAGAACCTAATTTTTAACTAGGCCGGACACTAGGTCTGGACAGGGCCAAAACCTAGTCAAAAACTATAAATAGAGCTAGAGAGCTCATTTTTGAGGTTAGATTGTAATTGAAATGAACTTGTAATAGCTTTTTGAAAGTAATCTAAGAACTCCATTGCTTCTCACTCTTTGTCTTGCCGTGTGTGCGCGTGTGTGTGTATGTGTTTGCATGTTTGTGTGCTTCTCACTCACGCACTTGTGCCTCCACTTGCTCGAGGTCTTCATACCATCCTCACATCTTCCCGGATTCGCATTAAAGGAGGTGCTACTCATCACTGAGCTACAAGATTTACAGGCTGCCCACTTGATTTTGCCACAAAAATATGTGCCCATGTAATTACACTCCCTAATTTTCAAATGAGTAGTTGTTATCCTTCACATGAAAAACTAAGCTTATGTAATGGTCATCGAGCTCTCAAGGACTGCTTCAGCACAATCCCACACGGGGTAGTAATAAAAGTGCAACCCGAGAGTATCTTATTGAAGTATAGACCTTGAAGGAAACCCTCAGACCTCACATCAACTTTAAGAGGAATGGAACAATGCTATGATGAGCATAATAATAATGCATTCGCTCATAAAAAAAACTACGATGAATAATAAAAAAGTTCTTGAAGAGGTTAGAAACACATTAGCTCGTGAAGGAATTGAAATTAGACAAAAACGTAGTATGGAGTGGAAAGATGAAATAGACGGGAGCACTCCCTCCTTTTAATGTATTTCACGAGTGGCCTTACAATACCACCTTGGGGAACATCTTTTCCAATAGTCGTACACCACTATGGAAAATGCGTTTGACATCTCAAACTCGATGAAGAACTTCGTGTTTGATAGTAGAGCCTTGAAATCCTCAATCTTTTGAAGTACCTCATCCATTAACCTTTAGTTTTGGATACTATCCCAAGGGACAATCACAAAAGCAAAATGATTGGTTGTGTTGATCAGATCCTTGAGACATATGTACACAGAGATAGTACAAAAAGAAAATCTCACAAAAGCATAACAGAATAGATAGAGACAAGAGACTTGACACAAGATTGGGTACAATCTCCGCCCACAAGCTCTGATGGAAGAGTCTATCAGAGCATTTACATTTATAGGTATTTGTAATTTCATCGTGAATAGAACATACATGATGGTGGTGCTTCAAAAGGCTTGCATCCATAGAAATTTGCTTTATTTGTAAAATCATCACTTTCTAGGTGATCTACTATTTCTACAAAAAAGTTGCTTTCTAAAAACGATCAATCATTTTAACAAAAAAAATTCTAAAATACTATCTTTTAACTATCTTAAACAATATATGAATAAGTGCATGTTCGTTCACATTCTCATGAATCTTCACCTGCCAAATGAGAACACAATAACATTAAAAAGCTCAAGACATTAAAATCCAAATAACATTTCATTATTCCATAAAGTATAATGTCTTTGGTTTTTAATGTGATTATGTTCTGATTTAGCACGTGAAGACTCATGAGGGTCTGAATGCATGTGGACTTATTTGGAGACTTTTCAAGATAGTTAAAAGATAGCATTTTAGATATTGTTTTGTAAAAATAATGGATCCCAAAGCGTTGTTTTTGTAAAAATAGTTGATCGCTTAGAAAGTGAAGATTTTGTAATAAAGCAAATTTTCATAAATGCATGCTTTTTGAAGCGTCACCCTCATATATGTTCTATTTAGGATGTAATGAAAAATACCTAAATATACACATACTCTCATAGAATTCTCCATCATAGTATGTGGGGGGAGATTGTACCCAATCTTATGTCCACTCTCTTATTTCTATCTATTCTACTTATGCTTTTGTGAGATTTGTTTTTTGTACTATCTCTACGTACATGCATCCACAAGATTCAGTCAAGAGGTTGTCATGAATCCCCTATCTCATGATCGAATTCAAAAATCTATGAATAAAAGAATAGAGGATCCAAATATCAAGGACTTAAGTAACCATAATGAACAAAAAGACTAAAAAAATATCTTAGCTCCTCTTGCCTAAGAGCCAAGCATGATGGCTCAAGAACGTGTGTCCAAGCTTTCACATGCTTTCAACACTTGAGAAAAGTGCCAAATTCTTCTTGTCTTACAAGTCATGTGTGTACAACAAGAGGTTAATAACATTAGAAAGTGTGGGTCGTGCTAAGAGCAAAGTTCATTAAGTCACAATAGTCAAGTTTTCATTATAAAGTAAATCTTTTAGTGCAAGTTCTCAAGATGTTGGCAAATTACTGTATTTCACAGAAGCTTGCAGATGAACTGAAAAGAGCTAAGCAGATGCAATGCAAAGGTGTAAGTTGAAATCATGGGTGAGCCTATGAGCATAAGAAACTTCTTTTTATATTTGCAACTAAAGTCATCTTCAACTTGTTTTAAATGCAACACTTAGGTGGAGAATGTAGTGAATCACATGAAAACGTTCCCCTAACCAATCATAGAAAACACATGAATTTAAGAGAAGTCTACATCCTTTACCCTTTATAGTTTTTGCAAACAAGGGTCTTCATCCAAGCACGCCCGACATGTATTCCTACCGATTAGCTGCGTCAAGCCTTTGTAGCCTTGGTCATGGGTTTTGGACACCATCACCATCCAGGGCAATGAAAAAAGACCCCACACATCTAAGCCAACAACAAAAGAAAATTTGAAAGTTATCGGGACATGATGCCCAATATAACCATATCCAAAATAACGAAGACACTCAGTAAGGTAAAGAAAGAGTTTTTAGGGAGTGTATGCATGAATACATGTTCTTACCTTTACATCGAATCCTTTGAGATATTGATAGGAATCCTAGATATAAAAAAGGACAGTGTTAATCTCGAGTAATAGAGAACATCAAGATAACTGCTCATGAGGTGTAACATTTGTCAACATCACCTAAAAGGTTTGAATCTCGTGAGGGTATATGTCCTTGAAGCTACTCACCAAAAGAAAATCCATGTAAGTTTCTATGTAGAACTTAAGAAGGGAGGGTGAGAAGACAAGTAGAGGGGTTTTGCTTCTTGTTTCCTTTATGTAGGTTCCCAATCCTCGGTCCGTGAGCTTTTATGGTGTGTATGTGCAACTTCTAGACTATTGTATCATGAACCATGACAGACAACCTCACATTGTTCATGTATTGATAGATCGGGATGTTTTCATTTCTATGTAACCCTATATCCACGTGCTTAAGAACATCAATCTTATAAGCGAACAAAGAAAACAATAAACAAACCACCAGCATAGAATATATGCAATTTTGATGCCTTCATTATGTTGAGTGGGTGAAGTTGTCTTGGTTGAACCAAAAGTGGATGAAATTTCCTTGGTTGAACAAGGAGTTTCAAAGGGTAGGTTCCGAATCGGTTTCAATCAAAGACATGGCGCATGGAGTTCAATGCAATGAATAGCTTCTCTTCTTCTAAAACTTTTTCCTGATTTTCAATTGGTATCCCACTCTCTTGATCATTATGTTTTTTTATCTTGAAATCTCTTTGGCCTCCATTGTTGTCAAAGTCTTTTATATGTCTTGAATTAGATCTTGATTGGTCAAAGTATTGTGTTGTGGAAGGAACTCCATAGCCTTCAAACAACTGAGCTAATCAACTAAGACTACTAGCAAGGCCACACCTACAAAGAGAGATGTCTTTCCACCCAACCAACCCCTCCAATATATAGCTCCAAGACCAAGGGGGTAAGTCCTTCTCAAGAGGACATCTGTACCTTCCATCACAATGGTCCCTTAGGTGTTCACATAGTTTCCAAGCTTAGCAAATCACATGAAATCACATGGCTTCTAAAAGAAGACTCTCCAAGCTCTCACGTACAAACGAAGTGGCTAGCAGAAGCTCCCAATCAAGCCTAAGGTACTCAACCTTAGAGTATTAGCCCTAAGGTTCAAGACCCATCTAAAAGGGGTAAATAAACCATAAATCCTAAGGGTTTCACACCTAGAAACCCAAGGGTTCTACCCCTTAGACCCATGTAATTATATAACATTCTCCCCCCCCCCTTAAAAGCATTTCCGTCCTTGGAAATTAGTGGAGATACATACCTTGGGGTATTCCACCATGCTCCATGATCAATCGCAAAGATCATGGCTTTCATCTCTCTAAGTTTTCCTCTTAATTTGAAAGGGGAATTCTACCCCAATTTAATCTAAAAAGAGGAGAATACATGTGTGGTCTAATTCCCTACCCTTATCATTCAAAGTTCCATCTAGTTTGCATACGAAAAAGAACTAAGTCGAATGCAAAGTATGGAAAGAATGAAAAGGCTGGAAGAGAACATCCTTTCCTATTTCCTTTGTTTAAGCCATGTGTCACTGGGTCTTCAAAGCTCAAACATGTGAATTTAGGTGGAGTCAAAGTGAGTTCAGCTAAATTGCTACCCTAGTGCATCTCTTTGCACCACTAGTGCATGAACCTAGCAAAATAGATGAATCCTTCTTAAGGTTTCTTTATCAGATTCATCTCTCAAGTTGGAATCCAACTTGTTCTGAAAGGAAGATGAATCTTTCATAATCCCTGCCCAAATCACTCTCTTTTAGTGAAATGGGTGGATTTTCTTGTTTGAAATTCACCTCCACTAAATCTAAATAGAGGGGAATTTCATTATATAATCCCTACCTAACCAATAGAATGGTAAATGTGGATTATCTAATTTTTACGAGGATATAACATCCTCTTTATCTTCACAGAGAATTTGAATAGCTTACCAAAAGTGGATTTAATGTTCTTTCAAAACATTACATAGTTTTGAGAATCCACTTTAAGGGACTAGAATCCATAGGGATTAATCTAGCTATTGTGAATTCCAATTGATTGAAACCTGTTTTACTTGTTCTTCCAAAAAGATTAAGATCTTTATAACTACGTTCCAAGATGGGAACTCGTAGTGTAAAAGATCGTGTTATCTTTAACGTCATAAGTAGAAATAGATTATTCCAATCATTTCTTTACTGCTTAATCCTTACAGATGTTTAGTTGGATCTCAAACCTTAAAGGTCTTCTTAATCCTTCCAAAATTCTATCCCTTATATTCTAGATTTATTAAAGATGTCCTATTTTGACATCATAACTAGATCGTTCTTATTCTTCAATTGACTTGAAATATCAAGTATCCAAAAGATGATCTTTTTGAGCTTTCTTTCAAGCTTGGCCTAAGATCATCTTTATGTTTCTCCAATTTCAAGTTATGCTTTTGGAGGAAGCTTTTAGACCTTCATCCTTTGGAGTTTACCTTCAAACTCAAAGACGTTGATCCTCCCTTTATTTTTAACTCTCTATGAGGGATAGATCCTTTTGTATCTTGTTAGAAGAATTCTTCTTCCCTTTGAGAGGATAACTGAAGAAGATGCCTATTCCTAGACATTGTCTTCTGATGTTTTCCATTGGATCATGAGTCCCTTTTTCTTGTGGCCATCAAGAAAAAGTACTTAACGGGATTCAGTACCCAGTGTCCCATACCAGTGGGTTCTTCGAATCCACATAACTATGTCTCTCACCTTTTTTGTCCTTTTAAATGCCCTTCATATTTATGATACCAAATTATAAGAGCAAGGACTAAGGTGCTTAGATACACCACTACTAATCTTACTTAAATAATTGGTTAACCATTTAATGTGGTGTGACTCATCTTATCAAACTTAAAGTTTGACTTGATCTTTGCCCTACTTGGGTCTTTTGGCTTTCTTCTCTTCTTTAGTCAAAATAAGAGATAAGACTAGGTCTTTCTCAAATAGATCCACGTCATCCAACTTCCTTTCCTAACCTAATTAGGATTTATACACTCCTTATGGTGTATGCAAGTCTTCTCTTACATTGGGGTTCTTTGAGAATTCTTAATCTTTGAGAACTTCATTTAGTTGGAAGATCTAATGAAACATATATGAAGTCCTAGAATACAAGGAAGTACTTCAATTTTATCTATTTCTTGCATATATTTTACCTTGCAATCGCCTATTTGGTCTTTTCAAGGGATAAGATACAAGTTCTTGGGAACTTTCTCACCTCCTTAAGAGTTTTCATCCTCGAAAACTACCTAAGAGCAAATTGAAAATTGTTCTCTTTCAGAAGTATTTGAAAGAGTTTATTTTCAATCTTTTATTGTCCTTCCTGGTTAAAAGAACTATTCAGAGCTTTTTGCCTTCTCTTCTCCAAGCTTACAGAACTAACGTCCCAATGTTCAAGTTTGGACTACCTCTAAATTCGATGTCCCATACCACGGAATCAACTTCATTGATAATGTAAGCCTAGATGTCCCATACCATCTGACTTACATTTCCACTTAAGTAAAGGTAACTTTACCTTGAATTTTGAGATCAAACCTTCTTCTAATCCAATAAGATCTATTACTTCTTGGACTTGTAAGTGTTATTTCCATTGTAGAGCATATGTATTGCCTTATGCTACAATGGTCTTTCAACTTACCAAGTCTTAGTTGTAATTGCAACTTGACAAGAATTAATGTCAAAGATTGGTTTTTCAATGATTCCTTTGTTCAGATGTACTCTAAAAGATCATTTTATGTCATGTGATAATAGAGGTAGTTTATCCTCAACTAGATATTATCTCTTATGACATAATGAGTAATCTAAGAAAGAATGATTGACTTGCCTATCAAATCTCTATGTTGAGGTAGATGGTAATTCCATTTACTATATAGTCCTTTATTTCTAGGACATTAGAAAATGGTACTTAGGGTTTATTACAACCCTTTAGTTTTACCTTCTCTTCATGCCTTGCATTTGCTTGGAAGAATAATGTAATGCTCCAAATAGTTATGTAGTTCTTTCTTGAACAAGAGAATTGAATTTCCATCTTCCAACACTACCTATATATATACTGCTATATTTTCTCCTGCTAAATTTTGGAAGCATTCAATCTATGTTACCACCATTCTCTTGTGGTTAAGAAACATTTTGACCTAACATTTAAGTCCTTGGCCTAGCTGATCAGGCATGCCATGGGTTTCTTATGGAATTTCAAAATTCCATAAGAGGGATATTAAGTTTAAGGTATTTTAAAAAGTTAGGATTATTTGGCCTTTAATTACTAAGCCAAACATAAAGGAATTAAATGGTTTATAACTACCAATTGGCCTTATCACCGAACTGATAAAATCAAATCCTAGTTAAGCTTAGCTTCAAGAACTTAATCTCCCTCTCAACTCAAAAACCGATGTAATATGTTCCATGTGCATAAGGCTTGCCAAATATTTACACCTTTATTGGAAAAGTTGTAGCATGCATAAGGTTCAAAAGTTGAACCCCTCCTTAAAGCATGCAAAAGTTCCAAATTGGAGTTTTGTTCATTCAAAGGATGGTGCAAAATTTCCATGCATCTTTCTTCTTGTGCACATGTCATAAACCATGACCATATTTATGCATATCCAATCTTTCTTTCTTAAAACCATATTAACATGATGCATAGTGCAAATCGTTTACATGACTAACTATTCAGGTGACCAAGCAACTAGGCCATCTAAATCTATCATGTTTAGAATGACATGCACAATATGTGGTATGGTTTACAAGGAAAGAAAAAGGTGTAAATACTTAGCTAGAAATTAAGCTTCATCCATCCTTTGACTTTAATTGTTTGTTCTCATGGTGATGAAGTAGACTTGGACCATCCGACCTCATCCATTGTTGAGATCCCTCTTGGGCATTTCATACTTACTTGTGTGCCCATATGTGTGCATCTTCAAATCATGCATGGGATATCATGAAAATTTAGAAGAAACTTTAATGAAAGACTTACCCAAACCTCATTGTTTATTTTGATCCTAGTGAGGAGCTTTTCTGAACTTATGGTTGCCCCATCATGATTGGTTTTTAGTAGTCATGCATTGATGTATGCATTCTATTGGTACAATGTTTATGCATATCTAATGGATGTCACACTTATGCACCCCTTACTATTGGAAAAGAAAATTTCCAGAAAGAACCATGCTTCTTATATAAGCAGGTATTATCTTTTTCAAAAGAGTTTGTCCTTTCCATATGCAAAACAATGCACATGATGCATACATGTCATTACTTTATATGTAACTCATCACATATGCAAGAGTATGAGTATACTTCCTTAAAGAGTTTCCACGAAAATTAGTAGGCTAAAAGTAATCGTCCATGCATTAGAGTGCAACAAATGGAAATAAATGTCACATATGGAATGAAAAAGATCCACTCTTACTTCATTGTTACTTCATGAGCTCCTCCAAGGAAGTCACATGTATTCCCATGGAGGTATATAGGTCATTCAAGAGGACCTCGCAGTGAGCTCTTCTCTCATCTTGCACATGTGTGATTATTCATGGTTAAAAATATTCCACATGCTATGTATTCCAATAATCAAATTGAGGAAAGAACGAGGAAGAGAAAGAAAGGTTCTCTCCTCTCTCCTTCCACTGCGTGGGTAGAAATCCCGTGATGGCTTCTTCTCTTGTGTGGAATATAAAATGAAGCTTAACTGGTGTTTTCGATGTGCCAAATTTGCATGCAAGTTGTCTATGAGGCGGGTTGAGAGGAGCAAGACTCCAAACACTCTTGGATGTTAGCAAACCCAAGCATTGGGCATCCTCAAACTATGTTCATCCACCTCTTCTACCTGTTATTGGTTTGCAAATCTTTGCGAAGTGAGAAATAAGCTGACCAAACAAGATCGAAGATGTGAATCCCAAGGAGTCTCCTCGAGTGCCTATTCAATCCCATATACTATATGAAATTGCCCCTTGAGCTCTATAAGAAGGCACAGCACTACTTGTTCCTTGACAGGAGAAAAGAGCATCTTCTCTTCAGCTCTTCAACAGACCAGTGTGCGCTGAGGGGAAGAATGGCCACCTCATGGTCTAAAAAGTGCTTCACGGAGTGGCTGCCGATAGGGGGTCATATAGGCACTCTTTTTAGTAAAAAAGGAAGCTATAAGATCCTATCACATGCTTGACAACTGAGCATTTTTGCGTGATCCTATGAGAAGTCAGACAACCGATTCACTCTCGCGTGGGCTAGACTACCAAGAATATACAAATGCATGAAAAAACTTCATATAGTGGCTCTGATACCACTGTTGTGGAAGGAACTCCATAGACTTCACACATCTGAACTAATCAACTAAGACTAACTAGCAAGGCCACACCTAGCAAGAGAGATGTCTTTCCACCCAACCAACCCCTCCAATATATAGCTCCAAGACCAAGGGGGTAAGTCTTTCTCAAGATGACATGTATGTATATACATGATAGTTACGAATCTTCCTATCAACATGAATTACCAATTTCTATTTACATTCATGTCTCCATGCATCATAATTCCAAAACATATAAGCAAATTGATCAAAATAGGAAACTTCTTATTGTTATAGGTGCAGTTTCAAACCTATTTTCCTTTTATATGTAATATAAAGAATGGATGTATGATGGTTTAATGAGTGAAACTCGACATACTATGGACTTGGACAGAATGCTTATTTTTACGCATGGATGTTTGAAGATCTCAAATTAGATTTCAAACTTGATACCTGATAATCCATCACCTCTTTCAAATTCAAACTTGACTCATGAAAATGATACCCATTGGTTTTATAATTTAAGAGAAATGATCCATTTTTCGTACGCAATTTGAGATAAATGTGGGAATTGTTTCAAACCTTGTCTCTCTACTTCTGAAGTACGAGGGGTCCCATGGATACCTTGCCCCTTCATGTGTAGGTTTTTTCTTTCAATTAATTCAAGGGAACGTAGTCTTTGAACAAACTTTCTCTTAAGAAAATATTCATAGCACAAGCTTCAAGAAAAATAAAGATGTTATCATAACTCTCTTTATCGCTTTTCAAAAATCGTCTTGAAGTTTTCACGAATATTCCATCACCTTTTTCATTAAATCCTTTAAACAATCCCAAATGCTTCATTTTTTTGGTATATGATCATCAGATCCCTAAACAATGCTTTCTCTAATTACTTGATTCACAGAAAAACGGTGGCAACACAATCGACATTGGGACACAAAGCGGTTTCACAGAAAAACGGTGGCACTCAAAATGAACACTCATCAACGTATCCGGAGTCTGATGCAAGATCATGATACATTTTCTCAGAGAATGTATTCACCTCCCTCTCCCGCCCCTCATGATTTTTGCCGTCCAGCTTGATCAAAGTTTAATCAAACCATATTTTTTTATTTCTCGCAATAAAATATAATCACTATGGTGTTGTATTCAGAAACTTTTCTAAGTTTTCCCCCTTCACATAATACAGAGGTAAAAAAATACAAATCCTTTTGTTTCATAGCTTAGTGTGAATACTTGGGTGGTAGCATTAACAATCTTCCATTAGCTCTAGGTGCAAACAAATCATTTCTAATCTCAGTTCTAGTGGTAATATTTGAAATGACCCTAAGAACCACAATCGTGATGATTACTATAATTTCTAAAAGTTCCATCGAAACGGTCAAACATTGTATCCATGGATCTCATTATTTAATAGCATTAACGATGGTTTCATAAAAATTCAAATACGCATTAACGATGGTTTCATAAAAACACCTCTGGAAACATGACACCAACAACTGGATCAACTTCGAGGATATTGACCCTCGCATAAACATCTCCTACGAAGAATGGAACACTTTGCAAAGCAGATGCCTCGCTTGGGATCGCCGCAAGATGCGCCTTCTCATGGGACACGACTCACCGAACTCGCTTGGTCTCAAATGGCACAACGGAAATAGCCTACTCAAAATCCCGAACATCAAAGAAACGGCTGACCTCCAGATCAGCCTCAACAAGAAGTGGTGCCTGTCTTGGACGCGGCTTCGGTGGGGCATGAAATTTATGGGTATCTGGCACCCCCTTATTGAGATTAAGAAGTCCGTCCTCTTATGGCAAATTCTTCATCGAGGAATTTGGACCAACCATAAGGCTAGCAAACTTTGTGGGATCCCTCCTTGGTGCAAACGCTGCCACCGTGCTATCGAAGATGTCCCACACATCTTCCTTACTTGCCCCAACTCCTACAGAATCTGGCAGACGGTTGGAATGAAAATCAGACTTCAAAAACAGCTTAGTTGGAAACAAGTCCTTCTGGGAGAAGCGATCGGCTGCTCTGCGACGCTCTGGAACGCCATCAGGGGGGAAGTCCTGTGGAAAATTTGGCGGGAGAGGTGTGCTCTCAACTTCGGCGATCCCCCCAGGGAGTGGTCGATTGAGAAATCACTATTCCTCCTGGGCAAAAGGATTGTTAACTGCAAGAAGTCCCCCCCCTTCAGACACCATCAAGTTCTCCTGCTGATCAACAACAAGCTCAAACCCAAGTGGGCCCCGCATGTGGGCGATGAGAGGGTGATTAACCTTCTCTGTAATGCAACCTAGGATTCAATCATGCTTCCCCTGCTTTGTGGGATTTGGGGGGTCCCGTGGGCACTAGTCCCCTTCTTATGTACCTTTGTTTCTTAATTTAATTCAAGTCCGAGAGAGTAGGCTATTGCCGAACTTCCTTTATATTAAAAAAAAAAAAAAATTCAAATACGCTAGTTTTTCATTTCTCTAGTGTAAATGACTCATTCTATTCCTTTAAGGGAAATTATAGAAGGCACTTATGTTGGTATTTTCTTATTCAACATGTATTTGAATTACATCGGCAGAGTTGATCTTTTTCTTTAAGATAGGAATAATCATTGTTTTCGATATATTTAAAGTTCAACTCAAGATTATTAGTGATAAACATCTTGAGAAAGATGGTCAAATAGAACATGTTAACCAAAATTTTTAAGATCTATTTAGAGCTTATGTTTTCTAATCATTTCTAATCTTAGTTCTAGTGGTAATATTTGGAATGACCCTAAGAACCACAATCGTGATCTATTCTTTACCCTTTGATTTCTCCTCATATATATTCCTTTGAATCTGCTGGTTCAAGCTCACCTCTATATGTGCAGAATATGCTTGACTATTTCTTATCTTTGACGTTGGTTTCATCCCCCATATCTAGGTGCACAATCAAAATTTATATAAGATTTGTGCTCAGCTTTAACTGCTTTTGTTTTCCGTAGTGTTTTACATGATTTCTTAAATCTTTTAGGTTTTAGGTTGTGTAGAATATTTTTCTTTTATTTTTATTTTATTTATTATATTATGTGTTTTAATAATTTATTATTTTACTTTTAAATCATTGGTTTCACACTCATGTTTGTTAGCTTCATATGGGAAACTACTTTTAAGCACACAGTCACTTAAACATACAAAACATCACGTTCACAAACGCATACATTTTCACACACGCATGTATGTACACATATTCACATGGGTAAACACATGTATATATGTTCATAAATAATTACACAGACATCACCAAGATACGTGACACATCCTCGCGTCTCAATAAGTATTACTTTACTAAGAAGGATAGAGACAATTATAGGATGCAATGTGTTGTGTTCCCCTCTCTCTCTCTCTACCCCCGCCTCCCCCTTTGACCCCACCCCTCACCTCCATTGACCCCGCACCACCCCACCCCTCAGCCTGCACCACCCCGCCCTCCTCAGCCCCGCGTTCCCCCTCAGCTCTCTCTCTCTCTCTCTCTCTCTCTCTCTCTCTCTCTCTCTCTCTCTCGCTCTCTCTCTCTCTCTCTCCCCCTCCCTCTCTCTCCTCCCCCGCTTGCCCACTAGCCCACCAGCCCACCCCGCAACCCCCCTCCCCTCCCCTCACCGCCAGCCCCCTCCCCTCCCCTCACCACCAACCCCCTCCCCTCCCCACACCTCCAGCCCCCATCCTGCCTCTATCTCTCTCTCTCTCTCTCTCTCTCTCTCTCTCTCTCTCTCTCTCTCTCTCTCTCTCTCTCTCTCTCTCTCTCTCTCTCTCTCTCTCTCTCTCTCTCTCTCTCTCTCTCTCTCTCTCTCTCTCTCTCTCTCTCTCTCTCTCTCTCTCCCTCTCTCTCCCCCCCCCCCGCCTGCCCACCAGTCCACCCCGCGACCCCCTCCCCTCTCCTCACTGCAAGCCCCCCCCTCTCCTCACCGCCAACCCCCTTCCCTCCCCTCACCGCCAACCCCCTCCCCTCCCCTCACCTCCAGCCCCCACCCTGCCTCTCTCTCTCCCTCTCTCTCTCTCTCTCTCTCTCTCTCTCTCTCTCTCTCTCTCTCTCTCTCTCTCTCTCTCTCTCTCTCTCTCTCTCTCTCTCTCTCTCTCTCTCTCTCTCCCCTCCCTCTCTCTGCCCCCCGCCTGCCCACGAGCCCACCCCATGACCCCCCTCCCCTCCCCTCACCGCTAGCCCCCTCCCCTCCCCTCACCGCCAACCCCCTTCCCTCCCCTCATCGCCAACCCCCTCCCCTCCCCTCACCTCCAGCCCCACCCAGTCTTGTTGAAGAATCACTCACGAATTTGACATACAAACAGATAAAAAAACAAAGAAAGATAAAGAGAAGCAGAATCAAAGTATTCAGAAAAAATCAAAGCCTTAGTGAAGGGACAAATTCACGATTGTAATGTACAGTGTAGAAACTTCCAGAATTAGAGTTTGTTACACCGGATCAAAAACTGTATATAAAGAGAGACGAGAACAGAAAGAGTGCGCAAGCAAGAGTGTGCATGAGAAGAGCGCGTAGTGCGAATAGAGCGCATATAGAAATCAAGAATAGGTCTAGAAGAGGCCAGAGAGAGAGTATGTAAAGATGAATAACAGAAACCTGAAATGTTAAGTATTCATCTAAGAGAGATGATAAGAAGAAACTACTCAGTGTAGGAGAGTTTCTATAGCTTGAGCAAGAAGAGGCCAAGCTAGTTTTGTACACATCTTCACTAATAGAAAAACACATGTTCATGTGGAAGTTTGCGCGTATTCTTCGTATGTGAAGAAATCTCAGTATTTTCATGTTACGGTATAAAGTTAGTTAATAGTTCTCTGAGTGTAAACGTATTTTTCAGTTAGTTATAGTTCTTTCAGTAAACGTGTTTTCCGGTAGAACGACGAAGTAGCTCTCGCAGAATAATGTAAAGTTTTGTGTGAGAGATAGCTCATCTTGTAGCTAGACATCTCTACTATCAGTTCATCAAAGATTTTGGTGAAATGGATATGTACACACAGTACAAAGTCTGCCCGGAAAGAGGCATTCTGAACTGGTGAAGTTTTTCCTTAATCTTCAGAAAGAGTTCATTCAGTAAAGGAAGTTAACCATCACTTCCTTACTTCATCTATATACACTTGAAGTAATTACAAACAGAATAGCAGTTGATTCTGGTAAAATTCTAGTATAATTACCATGACAGTCCGATGACAGTCCGGTGAAGTTCTGGTGGAATTCGAGTGAATTCTAAACACAGTCCTATATGGTTGAGTGATAGAAACTTTGCTAAGCTCTTGCTGATTATAGAGGTGTTCTAATATCACTCTAGCTTAGCCAACTTCGATGGCGTGGCGAATTCCGCAGGCTTGACAAGGTTCGAGCCTTTGCCATGTTATCAACAAGTGGTATCAGAGCAGGTTAACCACACAAGTGGTATCAGAGCTGGTTAACCACAACAAGTGGTATGAGATCAAAAAGATTCTCAAAGAGGAAACGGAAGTGAAGATATAAGAGAATTCAAAAAACTTTCATAAAGAAAGGTGAATGCTGAAGAGATCAACAACAAACGATATCAAGAAGTATTCTAAAGTCATTTTCAAGGTAAAGGTTTAAAAAAGTTAAAATTCTTTAACGATACACTCACCGGAAGTAATAGAAACAAGAAGTTTATGGCCGATCATGTTTCAATTGACAAACTCGACAGAGATAATTATCCCGCATGGGTAATGCGCATGGAAGCCTTACTTATGAGTAAGGACTTAATGATGTATGTGACCAGAGAAGTAAAGAAGCCGACCGTTGAAGACATTAGACAACCAAAGGAAGAAGAAATAGAAGCCTTGAAGCTATGGCAGAAGAAAGATGCAAGGGCAAGAGCTTACATTTATAATACCGTTACAGATCATCTACTACCGCACATTAGAGGTCTGGAGAAAGCGGAGGACATATGGAGTGCGTTGGAAGATCATTTCCAAAATACTACGAAAGCTAGGAAGGCTAGCCTATGGTCCGAATTCACAACGTTAAAAAAGAAGTAGAATCAAAGCATTAGTGACTATGTTACTAAGATGAAGGATCTAGCAGATAGTCTTGGATCCATAAATGAAGATATCGAAGATCACAGATTGATAGCGCAACTGCTCACAGGTTTGAGAGGAGATGAAAGGTGGAAACCTTTCGTACTCTCAACTGAACTTTCTTTAAATCATTTTGTACAAGATTTAAATCAGTTGCTTGGTTTGATGCTCACATATGAGCAAGACCTGAAAGGAGATGGAGATAAAGGACAAATTTTTGCAATGTACATGAAGAACAAGAAGAAAGATAAAGGTAACTCAAAAGATGAAGAAGAGTCGAGTTCTCAGGCTTATTATGCAAGAGGCAAAGGCACTGGTAGAGGAAGAGCAAGAGGTTTTGGAAGAGGAAGAGGTAGTCAGAATATCAACAAGAAGGCTTGCTTGATTTGTGGATTAAGTAATCATCTGGCTCATGATTGTTAATCAGAACAGTAATGGCAGAGGCAGAAGCGGAAGACATCAGAGTAATTTTCAAAGAGGTAGACAGAATCAAAGAGGAGGCTATGGTAGAGGTGGAGCAAGAAGTTGGGGACAGAATCAATCCTACAACACCACCTACAACAACTACGCAAATGACACACAGAATGAAAGTCATACATCATTGATGATGAACCCAATCGGCACATTAGATAACGAAGATCTAAAGGTATTTTACATTGATTCTGGATGTTCTAATCATTTGTCAAGAAATATAGAACTGATGTCAGAATTGGAAAAGGGTAGTTCCAATCATACTGTTCAAACAGGTGACAATATGAGACATAATGTACATTCAATTGGAAAAGTGAAATGTAAAAGTGGAGCAGATTTGTTAACTAATGTTTTATATGTTCTGACAATACCAAAAAATTTGATTAGTGTGGGACAAATAGTTGAGAAAGGTTTTCAGGTCAGATTTACAAATGAAGGAGCATTTGTAGAAGATCCCGAGAATGGATATCATCAGATCGTCTCTGGTAAGAAAGAGGGTAGACTCTTTACTTTAAGAGTACAAGGGAACATTGGTCAAGCGTTGCTCACACATGGTGAAAAGGTGATTAAAGAACTTGATCTCTGGCATAAGAGATTAGGTCATTTTAATGAAAGAGGAATAAAAGCTATGATTTCAAATCAGTCAGTACTAGGATTACCGAATGTACAAAACCAATATATGATTCACAAGTGCGAAGCATGTCAGATGGGAAAAGCCCACAGGTTATCTTTTCAGAAGAAAGGATTCAAACATGATGGAGTACTGGAACTCATTCATACAGATGTATGGGGACCAACAAAAGAAGGATCAATCAGTGATCAAGGTATTATGTTTTATTCATTGATGATGCTACAAGATGGATAACGTTATATGTTTTGAAGGAAAGATCAGAAGTATTTGAAACCTTCATGCATTTTCATGCATATGCTAAAAGACTCACAAGTCAAAAGCTTAAGAGACTGAGGTCTGATGGAGGGGGAGAATACTTCTCCTGAGAGTTCAATGATTATCTTTGGAATGTAGGTATTAAGAGAGAAATAACCTGCAGGTATACACTACAACAAAATGGTATAGCAGAAAGAAGGAACCGAACTCTAGTTGAGTTTGCACGAGCTATGCTCAAAGAAAAGGATTGTCCAAATTATCTTTGGGCTGAAGCTGTAAATACAGCTACATACTTGGTAAACAGATTACCTTGTACAACTTTAGATGGAATTACCCCTTATGAAGCTTGGTGGGGAAAGAAACCAACACTTGATCATTGCAAAGCGTTTGGATCAGTGGCTTATGCTTATGTACCATCACAACTCAGACATAAGCTTGAACCAAAAGCAGAGAAATATGTGTTCGTCGGGTATGATGAAAAGGAGATGGGTTATAGGTTATGGAGTCCTCTAACAAAATAGTTTACTGTTTCCAGAGATGTTACATTTGATGAACAGAAAAGCTGGTATGTAGATCAAAGTCATACAACGGAAGAATTTGAAGAAGAGGTAAGAAGAAAAGAGAAAGGGAAATCAATTGTGCAGGTGAATAGAGATGAAGACTATATGCAAGCAAGTACGTCCAGAAATGGATTAACAAGAAGGAATGAAGAAATTCCTATACTTGATGAAGAAGTGTATTCAGATACTTATGAAGAATGTGAACCAAGAAGGTCAAGCAGGACTAGAAGACAACCAGAAAGGTATTCTTATGATACTTCGTACATAACTCACAAAAATTATGCATATATGGTCAAAGATGATGAAGAACCTCAGAACTATGATGAAGCTAAAGGTAAGAAGCAATGGGAAGAAGCAATGGAAGAAGAGTTCAGCGCACTAGATGAGAACAAGAGATGGGAACTTGTTCCTAAACCAAATGGTAAGAAAATGATTGGAAATAAATGGATTTTCAAAGTTAAGAAACTTGCAGATGGAAGGATAGCCAGATACAAAGCTAGACAGGTTGTCAAGGGCTATGCTCAGACGCATGGCATAGATTATGATGAGACGTTTAGTCCGGTGGAAAGAATGTCAACCATAAGGACAGTGATTGCTATAGTAGCATCAAAAGTATGGAAGCTAAGTCAGCTAGATATAAAGAATGCATTTCTGAATGGATATATATCAGATGAAGTCTATATGGAACAACCTGAAGGGTTTGTAAGTTCTAGATACCCAAATTTTGTTTGCAGATTAAGAAAAGCACTTTATGGATTGAAGCAAGCTCCAAGAGCTTGGAATTACAGACTTGTGAAATATCTCAACGAATTTGGATACCAAAGTTCGAAGGTAGATGCAAGTCTACTCATCAAGAGAACAGAAGAAGGTATGATCTACATTTGTATTTATGTAGATGACATTATAATCACAGGTACCTCAGATGAAGGAATTAAAGAAGTAAAGAGACTACTTGAAAAGGAGTTCAAGATTAGTGACCTAGGAAAGTTGTCATACTTTCGAGGGATGGAAGTTACATATACATATCATGGTATATATGTTTCGCAAGAAAGGTATCTCCTAAACTTACTGAAGAACTTTAATATGGATAATTGCAGAGAAGCTTCAACACCGCTTGAAGTTAATCATAAACTCAGCAAATATAGTGGTGAAAAGTTTAAAGATATGAGAAAGTATCAGTCGTTAGTGGGAAGTCTAATTTATGCTACACTAACAAGACCGGATCTTAGTTATGCAGTGGGAGTTCTCTCACAGTTCATGCATTGTCTGAAGGATCAACATTGGGTTGCAGGACAAAGAGTTCTTAGATATATCAAAAGATCTATAAAGGAAGGATTATATTATCCTTTTACGTCAGATATAAAGTTGAGAGCATTCAATGACTTAGACTGGGCAGGAAGTCAAGATGACACAAGATCAACACATGGGTATATGATATACCTAGGAGATAAGCGAGTAAGCTGGTGTTCGAAGAAACAACACACAATGGCTTTATCGTCAACAGAAGCCGAATATAAAGGACTTGTAGAAGCAGCTAAAGAAGTGATATGGATGCAGACCTTGTTCAAAAGCATGGGTATTGATCAAGGTATATCTATCATACATGGAGATAATATGAGCTCATTGTATCTTGCAGCAAATCAAGTATTTCATGCAAGAACAAAGCACATAGAGATTCAGTATCATTTCCTGAGGGAAAAGGTTATGGAGAAGGAGATAGAAATAGTATACACTCCGACAAAAGATCAGATTGCAGATATTTTGACAAAGAGCTTGGATGGAACAAAGACAAGCACATTCAAAGAAATGGGAGGTACAAAAGAAAGAAAAATATATGAAAGACACGGAGAGTCAAATTAGTGAATGAGGGGGAGCTGTTGAAGAATCACTCACGAATTTGACATACAAACAGACAAAAAGACAAAGAAAGATAAAGAGAAGCAGAATCAAAGTATTCAGAAAAAATCAAAGCCTTAGTGAAGGGACAAATTCACGACTGTAATGTACAGCATAGAAACTTCCAAAATTAGAGTTTGTTACACCATATCAAAAACTATATATAAAGAGAGACGAGAACAGAAAAAGTGCACGAGCAAGAGCGTGCGTAAGAAGAGCCCGTAGTGCGAATAGAGCGCATATAGAAATCAAGAATAGGTCTAGAAGACGCCAGAGATTGCGTATGTAAAGATGAATAACAGAAATCTGAAATGTCAAGTATTCATCTGAGAGAGATGGTAAGAAGAAACTACTCAATGTAGGAGAGTTTCTATAGCTTGAGCAAGAAGAGGCCAAGCTAGTTTTGTACACATCTTCTCTAATAGAAAAACACATGTTCATGTGGAAGTTTGCGCGTATTCTTCGTATGTGAAGAAATATGAGTATTTTCATGTTACGGTATAAAGTTAGTTAACAGTTCTCTGAGTGTAAACATATTTTTTGGTCAGTTACAGTTCTTTCAGTAAACGTGTTTTCCGGTAGAATAACGAAGTAGATCTCGCAGAATAATGTAAAGTTTTGTGTGAGAGATAGCTCATCTTGTAGCTAGACATCTCTACTATCAGTTCATCAAAGATTTCAGTGAAATGGATATGTACACACAGTACAAAGTCTGGCCGAAAAGAGGCATTCTGAACTGGTGAAGTTTTTCCTTAAACTTCAGAAAGATTTCATTCAGTAAAGGAAGTTCACACATCACTTCCTTACTTCATCTATATACACTTGAAGTAATTACAAACAGAATAGCAGTTGATTCCGGTAAAATTCGAGTATAATTACGATGACACTCCGATGACAGTTCGGTAAGTTCCAGTGGAATTCCAGTGAATTCTAAACACAGTCCTATATGGTTGAGTGACAGAAACTTTGCTAAGCTACTGCTCATTATAGAGGTGTTCTAATATCAGTCTAGCTTAGCCAACTTCGATGGCACGACGAATTCCACAGGCTTGACAAGGTTCGAGCCTTTGTCGTGTCATCAACACCTCTCTCTCTCTCTCTCTCTCTCTCTCTCTCTCTCTCTCTCTCTCTCTCTCTCTCTCTCTCTCTCTCTCTCTCTCTCTCTCTCTCTCTCTCTCTCTCTCTCTCTCTCTCTCTCTCCCCTCCGCCCTCTCTCTCTCGTCCCCCTACCCACCCCCGCCAGCTCCTCACCCCCGCGACCCTTCCCCTCCCCACCCCGCCAGCCCTACAAAACCCCCTTCTCTCTTAGTGACCTTCTCAGTCCCCACATGGCTCTCTCTCTCCCTCTCTGACAAAGTCCATGAGGCCCCTTTTGGTGAAGGATGTTACGGGCAAGTTTACAAGATTTTAAGCATGCACATCAATGGGCCTCTTCCTTAGTCTCGACATAATCGACTTGTACAACTCGAGAAGGTGACTTGAACTCTCAAGAGGCAAAGGGCGTGGAGTATGAAGAACTTCCACCATTACTGCAGAAGTCTATGAAAAATGAAGAAGTAAATGGGCTTTCTACTAGTATTGATCCTACCTCTACCTGTCACTCCAATATCACGAGCAGCATAAAATGAGGGTCGAAGCTTGTAAAGAAAAGGGTAAAAGTGTAAATGGGTAAAAGTGTAAATAGGTAAAAGTGGAGGGGAGAAATGGTTGTTGCCACCAACCATTCATGACGAATGCCTATTTTTGAGGATCCAACTCAAATCAAGTGGAATATTTGATCTACCCCTGCAATCTTGGGCAATTAAGCGGCGCATGATCAGTGGACGTGAGGAATCGGCAAAGCCCTCTTGGCCTGTTGGAGCCTATAAAAGCAATGGATTTGTGTTCATTGGATATATATACGCACATATACACTCATATACACACATTTACATACGTACGTATAGAGGTCCTCTCTTTGCACCTTGTGGTTTCAAGCCTACTGTAGGAAGTCACTCTGTGGTGAGGATACAGAGCGTGGGCTTCCCAGTGGAGGGCTAATAGCACTATAGTGTGAAGAGAGTGGCTTGGTTTTGTGATTCAGTGTGAGTCATTGGTATTTCGTGCTCTTCCCCTTAGAGCAAGTTTTCATACTTTGTATTGATCAGTGCTAGTTTGCATCTAGTTGTGTCCATTGTACGGATTGGAAGAATCCCTTGTATTGATGTTGGTTAGTTATGGAGTGGCACGTTAACCCAGAGCATAAAATTTTGAGCATCTCTTTTTCCTACGTTGTAATCATCTGATTCGAACTAAGGAGTGGATGGTCTTTGGCATTATTGTCATTTTGTCATTAATACTTTCTTGAGTGTTCACAACTCTATGTGATAATTGATATCTACCTGCTCATAGAAGTGTTAAAGGGTATATTTCCCTAAGGAGAACCTCCCTTGAGTAGGTGAAGTACTGGAATGCTTGCTGCATGCTCTTGTTAAAAGTAGATACCACAGTACCTCCTCTACAGTTTGGCATGCACGGTGGGACACTTGCATCTCTGTGAGAGGCCCTGAGGATCCTTTTTTTCAATATTCTTGCCCTATTGCATTTGCAAGTAGGTACATGACCCATACGCGAGCAGATAAGGAGCCTCTTCGTGTACGAGGGAGCCTTAACAAGTTAGCCATAACCACGACTAGTGAGCCTACCTCTCCTCTACCCTCCTTGAATTCATCTATTGATTTGTGTACGACACCATTGTCAAAGGAGAAGCATAGGAGAACATTAGACTTCTCCTCAGATACGTCAGAAAAAACACCAGTACAAATGGAGGATCTTTCTCATTTACTCTCCAGACTCAACATCAAGTTCCCTACCTTCAAGGGACAAGCTTATGAGGATGCTGATGATCATGTGAGGAGATTCATCTCCTTATGCCGTGGACGAGGTCTGCAGAATAAAGAGGATGCAATGCTAGTACTCTTTCTGTCCACATTGGAAGGCCTTGAGGATAAATGGTATAGTCAATATGCAGATGGCCATTTTGCTACATGGGAGGCTCTGAAGACGGCATTCTCACAGAAATTTTGACCTAGTGACTCCTCGGAAAGAGCTCTAGACCAGCTCGAGAATCTAAGGCTAAGACCACGTGAATCATTTCATGAACTTCACTCTAGAACAAAGGCACTTGTTGCATGTTTGCCACATGCTCCAGATGACTTCTTAGTTAAAAGATGGATAAAAAGAGCTCTACCTAGGTCATCTCAGCAGAAGCTACGTGAGTCTCTTAAATTGGATGCAACCCTCAATGATTTTGTTGCAGTAGCATCACGCATTGAAGAAGCTAGGCAAGATTTTGAAGGGGATACACAATCGAATTATGCTGCAGAACTAGACCCTATTGGGCAACTGAGGAAGGAACTAGAGGCATTGAGAATGCAACAAAATCAAGAAGATGAGAAGGTCTTTCCACCTCTGCATCGCACCGATGATGAAGTAGCCCAACTTCGCCGTGAGTTAGAAGATTTGCGGACCACTCAGGATATAAGGAGGGAGATTTGGTGCACAATCTGTAACGACAATGGATATTCCAATGCTAATTGTCCCAAGAAGGTAAGCTGTCAATTTTGTGGAAAGGGTGGGCATGAAGCTAGAGATTGTTACTACCTCAAGGGCACACAGAAAAGAGGTAACCCTCAAGCTTTGGATTCATATTATGCTAGTACTTCAAATACACCTAATAGAGAAGAGAATCGGCCTGCGAAGCCTAGATATAATAGACCTTTGATGTGCTATCGTTGTGGTGAGTATGGCCACATGCAAAATAGGTGTTCTCTTCCAGAAGATGCACCTTCTTGTCAACATTGTCTAGAGGCTAATGATCACTATACCAAAGACTGCCCCAGAAGCCGTCCTACTCCAATCCACATGATCGCAGTCTCTCCACAAGAAGAAGGAATGACCACTTAGTCTTATGTTGTTTCATCCTCTGCAATGCCCATGATGACTAGAGCGAGACAAGCAGCAGAAATCCATAGAGAGGAACAACAAGGATTCCAGGATAAAGAGGAGGAAAAGAAGTGTGGGTGGAATGGCCAAGCAGAAATTGAAGGAGCTTATGAAAGGATGGCTACTTCTCTAAGGGACCAACCAACAAGTCTGCAAGAAGACACTCATGAGGTAAACATTGAACAAATCTTGAAAGGTATTCATCACAAGGTTAGTGTGTACGAACTTATAAGGATGGATTCAAAAATAAGAAGTGACTTATTGAAGATTATACACTCTGCTCACTTAATCCAATCACCCAGTATAGATGGTTTCATGGTTGATTTTCCCCCTGCACCCCTGGCAGACTACCAAAGCTCAAGATTATCTGTTTGTATAAAGGATGAAGCCCTCACGGGTGTGATCATAGATGGAGGCTCTGGTATCAATTTGATGCCAGATTTCACAATGAAGAAACTGAATTTGAACCCCACCAAGATGGCACCATTCATAGTTACACTAGCAGATCAACATGGGGTTGTGCCTCTTGGCATTATTGAAAAGGTACTGAAGATAGCACAGGGTTGCCACTTTGTTCTAGATTTTGTTGTTATTGCACTTCCAGAGGAGACTTCCTACCTTTTACTTCTGGGGAGACCTTGGCTGAGGCAAGCAAAAGCTTTGCAAGATTGGGGGAAAAACAAAGTATGGATTTCAACTAGCACCAATAGCCAATTGCAACTACACTTAGAAGAGGGATCCAACTCAGGGAAAAATACTAGATATACTATGGACACTCAGGTAATGCCCTCTCTACCCCAAGAAGAAGATACATTATTAAATTGGATGATGGAAAGTGCAGAGTGTTGCACGGTGGAAATGAATGAAATTGAGGAAGAAGTTGTAGATAAGGTAATTACAAGAAAAGGCCATGAAGATCACAAGGTGTTGGAGAATGAGAATTTGCCGGAAAATACAAGCTTTGAAGAGGCAACAAATATAGAAGTATCTGGGATGGAAAGTTATGAAGCCAAGTGCAGAGAAGATCTTCGTTTTTCAGATATACCTCAAGGATGGACAGAAGAACATGTTGCAGAATATAAACTAAAGTCCACTCCTGCATATAGTGGAGATGATTTCTCAAACAAGACTAGTCTTGAAACATTGGTTCAAGAAGTAAATTTAGGGGATGAAGAGAACCCTCAAGTAGTCCACTTGGCCTCTTGGTTGTGGCATTATCCTCCTTTACTATAGAAGGTAACTTCTTTACTTTTTGCTTACAAAAGTGTCTTCGCATGGTCCTACAAAGATCTAACAGGGATACCAGAGGAGCTTGGATTACATCGGATACCCTTAGTTGAGGGAGCTGCGGCTGCAAGAAGTAGGCTATATCGACTCAATCCGAACTATGTAGAGGTGGTAAAAGTGGAAATTACAAAAGATGCAGGTATAATTGTTCCATTAGAACATTCCAGGTGGCTTTCTTCTATGGTTATTGTGCCCAAGAAAAGTAGTGGAAAAATAAGAGTTTGTGTTTATTTTCGTGCCTTGAATAAGGTGACTCTTCAAGATGGTTTTCCGCAGCCCTTTACAAAGCAAGTCTTGGAGGAAGTAGGTGGTCACACTTTGTATAGCTTCTTGGATGGTTTTAGTGGCTACAATCAGATAATGATCCATCCTGATGATAGCGACAAAACAGCCTTTGTTACTCCATGGGGCACTTATGTCTATACTCCCATGGCTTTTGGTTTGAAGAATGCACCAACTTCATTTAATAAAACAATGTATCTAATATTGGGCAAGTGGTTAACAACCTTTCTCCGCATTTTCATGGATGACTTTTCAGTATTTTCAGTTACAGATAGAAGAGCAGCAGTTCAAGATTTCCATGATCATTTGGAAAATCTAAAAGAAATTTTTAAGCAATGTCTCAAAACAGGTTTGAAATGGAATCGTGATAAATGTCACTTTTTGGTCACCAAGGGTACTCTTCTTGGTCACATAGTATGTGCTGAAGGGATAACCGTTGACCCGACCAATTCCACAAAGCCCAAAGCAAGTGCAAAGTTTCTTGGGCCATGCACGATATCACAGAAGATTCATTCGGATGTATTCAGAAATACCTAAGCCCTTGTCAAGGCTTACCAGTAAAAAGGTCCCTTTCTCATGGAGTGTTGAAGCTGATAAAGCATTTTGTGAACTAAAGTTGAGGCTATGTACTGCTCCACTTTTAAGTGTTCCTAACTGGTCATTGGAATTTCATGTGCATACAGATGCTAGTCTTCATGCTGTTGGTGCAGTTCTAGCTCAACCATCATTACATAAGGTTGATAGACCTATCTCCTATGCCAGCAGACTACTCAACCAAGCCAAAAGGAATTATAGTACAACGGAAAGGGAAGGTTTGGCTATTGTTTTTGCTCTTCAGAAGTTTCGGCATGACCTTCTCGGTGTACATTTTATAGTCATATCGGACCATCTGCCCTTGAAGTACTTGATAAACAAGCCTAGAGTAGCTGGAAGGATTTGGAGATGGTTGCTCCTTTTTCAAGAATTTAATTTTGATATTCATATTAAGCCAGGAACAGAGCATTACATGGCAGATCAAGTGTCGAGGAATGCAATGAGCAAGAAGGCAACAGGTATTAATGATGATCTGGTGGATAGTAATCTCTTCCTAGTGGCAATTCAGACTGATTGGTATGATGGAACACTCCATGTTCTCACTATTGGAAAACTCCCACAACACTTGACACCTATAAAAAAGAGACGATTACTCCTGAAAGTCAAAACATATTCTCTTATAAATGGAAATTTATATAAATACTGTCAAGATGATATCTTGAGAAAGTGTGTCTATCCAGAGGAGGTAAATCTTTTGCTAGAAGTTGCGCACAGTGAAGGACATCTTAAGGGTGAAGAATTGGCTCACAGAATCATCCACAAGGGACTATGGTGGCCTCATATTTACAAGGATGCGATCAAGTTTGCTAAAGAATGCCACATTTGCCAGAGATGTGCTTCTACACCAAGCAGATTGAATTTCCAACCATTAGTCATATCTAGAGGATGGCTCCCATTGGAACGATGGGGTCTTGATTTCATAGGACCAATTAGTCCAACTGGTCAACCTGCGGGTAAGAAGTATATTTTGATGCCCACATGTTATGCAACTAAATGGATAGAGGCTAAGGCTACTGTAGATTGCACAACTTTAATAGTAGCTAAGTTTTTGTATAAACATATTTTTTAAAAGATTCGGGTGCCCACTGGAAATCACTAGTGATAGGGGCACGCATTTTGTAAATCAATTGCTCCAATTCATATTTGACAGATACAAGGTTTTTCGTAAAAAATCTTGTGCCTACTATCCAAGGGCAAATGGCCAAGCAGAGAGCTCCAATAAGATTTTGATTGGATTGCTTCACAAATTGTCCTTCGATCATCAAAGCTTCTGGCTACAAGCATTGATCGGAGCAATTTGGGCTTTCAGAACAACAAGAAGGGGAACCACAGGTGAGACTCCATTCTGCTTTCCATTCTGCTTACTATATATGGAAAAGAGGCATTGGCCCCATTTGAATTCATTATCAGAAAGGAAATGGGAACCAACACCATTGGAATTGAACCTCCCATTCAGAGATTGGTGGCATTAGAAGAATTCAGAGAAGAGGCAATACAAAAACTTCAGGTAACACAAGAAGAGCACAAGAGACTGCATGAAAGGTATCTGAGGTCCAATGAAGTTCAGGTAGGATGCATGGTTTTAGTGCATCAGGTTCCAACAATTTCAACCAAATTGGCACCCAAATGGATCGGACGATATAGGGTGATCAAGGTATAACCACATGGCACAGTGCATATGGAGGATTTGCATGGTAAAAGGATTCCCTTGGTCAATATCTCTAGGGTGAAGAAGTATCTGAATTAATGATAAGTTCAATTGAAAGGACTCCAACCACTCTACATACCTCATTTTCATTCAGTATTTGCAGACTATTTCATTTTGTCAATAAGCAGGCTGCATCGGGGCGGTGCAACGACTTGATGTGGGGGTTTGTTGTGTTCCCCTCTCTCTCTCTCTCTCTATACCCCCGCCTCCCCCTTTGACCCCACCCCTCACCTCCATTGACCCCACGCCACCCGACCCCTCAGCCCGCACCACCCCGCCCTCCTTAGCCCCGCGTTCCCCCTCAGCTCTCTCTCTCTCTCTCTCTCTCTCTCTCCCCTCCCTCTCTCTCCTCCCCCGCTTTCCCACTAGCCCACCCCACGATCCCCCTCCCCTCCCCTCACAGCCAGCCCCCCCACCTGCCCTCCCCTCACCACCAGCCCCCTCGCCTCCCCTCACCTCCAGCCCCCACCCCGCCTCTCTCTCTGTTTCTCTCTCTCTCTCTATCTCTCTCTCTCTCTCTCTCTCTCTCTCTCTCTCTCTCTCTCTCTCTCTCTCTCTCTCTCTCTTTGTCTCTCTCTCTCTCTCCCTCTCTCTTCCCCCTCGCCTGCCCACGAGCCCACCCCACGACCCCCTCCCCTCCCCTCACCGCCAGCCCCCTCCCCTCCCCTCACCGCTAGCCCCCTCCCCTCTCCTCACCACCAGCCCCTTCCCCTCCCCTCACCTCCAACCCCCACCCTGGCTCTCTCTCTCTCTCTCTCTCTCTCTCTCTCTCTCTCTCTCTCTCTCTCTCTCTCTCTCTCTCTCTCTCTCTCTCTCTCTCTCTCTCTCTCTCTCTCTCTCTCTCTCTCTCTCTCTCCCCTCTCTCCCCCCCGCCTGCCCACCAGCCCACCCCGCGACTCCCTCCCCTCCCCTCACCGCCAGCCCCTCCCCTCCCCTCACCGCCAACCCCCTTCCCTCCCCTCACCGCCAGCCCCCTCCCCTCCCCTCACCTCTAGCCCCCACCCCGCCTCTCTCTCTCTCTCTCTCTCTCTCTCTCTCTCTCTCTCTCTCTCTCTCTCTCTCTCTCTCTCTCTCTCTCTCTCTCTCTCTCTCTCTCTCTCTCTCTCTCTCTCTCTCTCTCTCCCCCTCTCTCTTCCCCCCCACCTACCCACCAGCCCACCCCACGACCCCCTCCCCTCCCCTCACCTCCAGCCCCCACCCCGCCTCTCTCTCTCTCTCTCTCTCTCTCTCTCTCTCTCTCTCTCTCTCTCTCTCTCTCTCTCTCTCTCTCTCTCTCTCTCTCTCTCTCTCCCCTCTCTCTCTCCCCCCCGCCTGCCCACTAGCCCACCCCGCGACCCCCTCTCCTCCCCTCACTGCCAGCCCCCTCCCCTCCCCTCACCGCCAACCCCCTTCCCTCCCCTCACCGCCAGCCCCCTCCCCTCCCCTCACCTCCAGCCCCCACCGCGTCTCTCTCTCTCTCTCGCTCTCTCTCTCTCTCTCTCTCTCTCTCTCTCTCTCTCTCTCTCTCTCTCTCTCTCTCTCTCTCTCTCTCTCTCTCTCTCTCTCTCTCTCTCTCTCTCTCTCTCTTCCCCCTCCGCCCTCTCTCTCTCTTCCCCCTCCCCACCCCCGCTAGCCCCTCAGCCCCGGGACCCGTCCCCTCCCCACCCCGCCAGCCCTAGAAAACCCCCTTCTCTCTCAATGATCCTCTCAGTCCCCAGATGGCTCTCTCTCTCCCTCTCTAACAAAGTCCATGAGGCCCCTTTTGGTGAAGGATGTTACAGGCAAGTTTACAAGATTTGAAGCATGCACATCAATGGGCCTCTTCCTTGGTCTCGAGATAATCGACTTGTACAACTGGAGAAGGTGACTTGAACTCTGAAGAGGCAAAGGGCATGGAGTATGAAGAACTTCCACCATTACTGCAGGAGTCTATGAAAAATGAAGAAGTAAATGGGCTTTCTACTAGTATTGATCCTACCTCTACCTGTCACTCCAATATCACGAGCGGCATAAAATGAGGGTTGCAGCTTGTAAAGAAAAGGGTAAAAGTGTGAATGGGTTAAAGTGTAAATAGGTAAAAGTGGAGGGGAGAAATGACTGTTGCCGCCAACCATTCATGACGACTGCCTATTTTTGAGGATCCAATTCAAATCAAGTGGAATATTTGATCTACCCCTCCATTCTTGGGCAATTAAACGACGCATGATCAGTGGACGTGAGGAATCGACAAAGCCCTCTTGGCCTATTGGAGCCTATAAAAGCAATGGATTTGTGTTCATTGGATATATATACGCACATATACACTCATATACACACATTTACATACGTACGTACAGAGGTCCTCTCTTTGCACCTTGTGGCTTGAAGCCTACTGTAGGAAGTCACTCTGTGGTTAGGATACAGAGCGTGGGCTTCCTAGTGGAGGGCTAATGGCACTATAGTGTGAAGAGAGTGGCTTGGTTTTGTCATTCAGTGTGAGTCATTGGTATTTCGTGCTCTTCCCCTTAGAGCAAGTTTTCATACTTTGTATTGATCAGTGCTAGTCTGCATCTAGTTGTGTCCATTGTACGGATTGGAAGAATCCCTTGTATTGATGTTGGTTAGTTCTGGAGTGGCATGTTAACCCAGAGCATGAACTTTTGAGCATCTCTTTTGCCTACGTTGTAATCATCTTATTCGAACTAAGGAGTGGATGGTCTTCCATTATTGTCATTTTGTCATTAATACTTTCTTGTGTGTTCACAACTCTGTGCGATAATTGATATCTGCCTGCTCACAGAAGTGTTAAAGGGTATATTTCGCTAAGGAGAACCTCCCTTGAGTAGATGAAGTACTGGAATGCTTGCTACATGCTCTTGTTAAAAGTAGACACCCCAGTACCTCCTCTACACAATGTGAAAGAGTTGGATATCGAACATAACACTTTATTTTGTCTTGCAGGTACACAGTGAACTTTAAGAGTAAAGCCACCCCTCCTAGAGTGTGTGTCATTATAAAAATACATAGCTTCTTCAAGTAGATTCAAGACTTCATGAACAGTACTTAATATGTATTTGAGCATTCAATAATCAAACCTTATCTTATAGATGTAGAGATGTAAATATCCATGACAACGTATGTCACACTCTCTTTCTGTGTCACAACTTCAAGTTCACATGGGTACTTAATGTTAGAATTTTTCATCTCTTTGAAATGGTACCTTGGATCAAGGACTGAATTTCTTTCATGTTCATCATAAACCCCTATCAGAATAAGGTGAGGTCTATAGGTGCTTGATCCTTTTCCGCATCATAGTAAGTACGCTTGTAACTATATAGGACAAGTAATTACTCCATCTTTAAGATTCGTCGCCTACATTGTTTTTCATGATTGGTATGTTATCATTTAAGAGGTTCCCTAAAAATTTAATAATGGTTATGAATCTTTTGAATTATTGGAAGTGTGGTAGATCTTCATTGTGGATGTAAAATCAGAAGTAAAAATGCAAGCATTTCCCGTCTTATGGTGATATGTCAAATAAATGTTCTTGAATATAATATCCCAAACCTTTAGAGTGATATCAAATATGTCAAAACTCATTATCATTTTCATATTATCAATAGAGACTTTATATTATAGATCATATAGATGGTATTAACATTTCAAATACATTTTCGTGAAGAAGGTTTTGAAGTTTTCTTGCACATTTTAAGCAAAGAGAGAAAATAATGAGGAGGCAATCATTTCATGTGACCGCTTCCTTTTAATCATTAATGCATCTATACCTCCCAATGAATGTGCACATGAAAATGAGGCAAACACATTTATTTCTATGTTTTGAGGTGAATAAAACCTAGGTCTTTAAGGTTTATCTTTTCAGTTTCAACTTCATAAATAATGATTCATTGAGATAATGCCAATAAAACTATAAAGGAATTTTAAGTTGAACATAATATTTATAAAAACGATATTGAATAATCATCAACACAAAGTGTAAATGCATAGATATCGTTTAGAGTGCTCATGACATCAATGATTGTAGGACTTGAAGTTCATGCAAATGCAAGAAATCATCATACGGAAAAAGATCTATGACGATAGAATTTAAGCCTCATTGGTACTCCAATTTTGAAGGAACATAATTCTATCGTGCACTCGCTTCCAAACATACAAAACATCCAAAATACAATAAATGTGTGTATTTTAAAGAATGTTTTATATACAATAGAAAAATTGTACGATTCTATCCTTATGTTCTTGTAAATGTCTCTTGTATTCAATAAAATCATCAAAACCGAATCGCCTCCTATCAAACCTCATAAATACATACATATCATAAAATTTAGATAAAAGAAATTGTTGAAATCTACAAAAAAATGCAAAGTATAGAACTATTATACAAAACAATGGATGAGAACACAACAACGCAAACCTATATATGTAGAAGTACATGTAAAATTTTCAAATTTATGAATGCATATTACTATCTTCTACTTGAAAATAATATTCCCTATAGATCAGTCCTAAACACCTAATACTTGAGAAGAATAAACATTTATTATCTCTAGCATTCCAAAAAATCTATTTGTGTAATGGCTACAACATATGCATGTGTGTCACGAAAATTGCTCTGATTAAGAAGTTGACAAAGAGGTGTATAATGACCAACGCCTTCACATTTGCATGCAATAATTTGAATGTACTTGTAAGGCTATAAAATTTCATCCCAAATTATACAAGGAAACACAGCCAGAAACAAAATAAAAAACATGTACATATTTAAGGAAATATTCAATGTCATCTAGAACTCCAAATTGTGCAAAAAATGCTCCTAGTTCTTAGAGAGTATCCCCTTCCAATTGAAATCCACAATAATGCACAAAACTTTATCTATGGACTTTTTTTTTAACCACATGGATATATGAATTTCCATTACCATCTGCTATTTGGCATATGATGTCTGCTATACATCATCTTTCCCTTCATAAATTCTAAGATGAGGTGAACCCTTGTTCCCTCCCATGTAGCCGGGTATTTTATAGGGTATAGACTATGTCCACGAACTTCTTTTGATTGGCCTGTCACTAGTCACTCCTCAGCATAAATGGACGATGAAAGAATCATTTTATCTTTTAGTTTTAAGAATGGGAGTTATTTTTTATTGCTAATGCATGAGAAACATATTACTACTATTTATCCATTTATGCATTTATAGTCTATATTGATCATCATATCTTAAATCATTTTATTTAAATGTAGGGTCCTTATATGGATGACATAAAGTGAATTTGATGCAAGAATTTCATATAGAAGTACATATTGAAAGAATAAATATGATAGTTTTAAAGGTGCATTATCAAAGATTTTAAATCAAAGAGTTTTACAAGTTTAAATAAATATTTGATACAAGAGAATAAAGTGCTATAGTAAGAAGACTCTTTTTTACCTATTTCTGAAGAGATGGGATATACAAAAAAAAGAGTATCGTTATATGAGAATCATGATGTACATTGTGTAGGGAGTCAAAATTTCATGAGGAAACTAGAACTAAAACACGTATACTTTGATAGCCCAAAACGGTTAAAGATGTATTCGATTATGTTAATAAATGTTTTTACTGTCAGGTTATTAAGGTTAAGAAAATTACAAGTGTAAGATTACTATAATTTCTAAAAGTTCCATCGAAACGGTCAAAGATTGTATCCATGGATCTCATTATTCAATAGCATTAACGATGGTTTCATAAAAATTCAATTACGCTAGTTTTTCATTTCTCTAGTGTAAATGCCTCAGTATTCATCGAGCACATGAAAATGGTAGGAGATTTTGTTAATTCAAAAGGTAAAATTGTAAAATCATAGTGAACATAACGTGTTTGAAATGCCATCTTGGGTATGTCACCTAGATTGATCCTTATCATCATGACATCCTCATCTTAAGTAAATTTTGGTAAAGAAACTTGGTCCAATTAATCAACTCAATTAATAATCTAAATGAGAAAGTGGATACTTATTTTTTATCCTTCTTTTATTCAATCTGCTATAGTCATTGTATAATCTTTAGGAGCTATCTTTCCTGTTGGGAAATAGAATAGTTGCTCCCTAAGGTGAAAAACTTGGTCTTATTAAGAATTTCTCCCAAAGATCATCTAGTTCAATGTTTAGCTCCTTTAATTCATCTATGTTAAATGTGTAGAAGGCTATCAAATATGATTCACTCTATGGATATGGGTCAATAGTCTATTCAAACTTCCTACATGGATGTATACCAAGTAGGTCTTCACGAAATACATCTGCATAACCTTTCAAACTATTTTCTACATTATTCAAAAGCATTTCCACATTATCGTTCACATGTAGATTACTCAAATACACTAAAAGTGTTTTGCAACCATCTTTTATACCTCTAATTAGGTACATAGGGGAAATGAGAATAGGTGTAGGATTATGCTTATCACATATGATGTGAAATAGATTTACTATCTTGCCCTAAACTGAGTGTTATTTCTTCATAATCAATTTTTCAAGAGTTTAGAACTAACCAATCCATGCCAAAAATTGCATGAGACCATTTCATTTCCATCACATGAAAACTCCCAAAAAAGATACCTATTAGGAAATGTAAACACGCGGTTTCCAATGTATCCTTTTGTATAGTGTATTTTGTTGATAGATTTTGGCAGTGATGTGTGCAACATAGTTAGGACCATCCAAACACTTTTTTCCCTCATTAGGAGGTTTTTTTCCTTGACTTGTATATACACCTATAACCCTAATGGGTCACTAATATTTGTATATTTTTGCGTGTCAAATAGATTTAGTAGTGTTTTTTCAACACCAAGCTTCTTGTTCTTCCTTTTTCGATTCATGTGCTTTCATAGACGTCAAACTAAAAGAATTTGTATCAGAGTAGGCTAATAATTCATTTGGGGCATTGTTGACACTCCTTCAGTCATAGTCCCAAAATCCCATAAAAATTGATGAACATACTCAAGGCAATTAGGGTTTAGAACACCTTTGGCTTTTGGCATCAAATTTTTGATATGAGCTCCTTTCGACCTTTGAATGCACTATTGTAATGCTTATGCAAGAACTATCATCTGTTTTGCCAAGTATATATGCACGTTTTGGTTTGCCAGTACAAGCGTCTCAAAGTCACCTACATGTAACCAAATCTCAATAGGGTAGCTCTATTCAACTTTCTAAGATACAACCATTTTTTTGCATCAAGGTATTTTAGTAAGTTTCCATGGATGATAGAAATGATGTATTCCATATATTGGCTATTGAGGACAATTTGGATGGCACTAATTACTGATTGTGGGAACATATGATGTGCCATGTATTGGTGGGAAAAGACTATGTAATATTATGTAGGGTGTTGAAAAACATCTTGCTACATGTGTGAATACAATTATGGAAGGTATTGTAAATGGCATTGAAGATGATGATCTTCAAATTCCTATTCATGCTATGGTTCTTGCACATAGTGTAGAGAAATTTCATTGGGATGGTAGAGATGATCAGACACATGCATTGATAGCCATGTTTGTCAAATGTTCCAATATCCTTCATATTTTCTCTTTCAAAATAGTAAAGGATGCTTGGGATAAACTTAGCACTTTATACTAGGGAAGAAGATGATGCTCGTGTTGCTTATCTCTGGAAATAGTTGGAGAGTGAGCATATGAATGAAGCAGATTCTACAAACATCAAAGATTTGAAAGAGTAATTGAATCTTATAGATGAAGTATTGCTAGACAAATCACTTATACATTCTTAATGGTCTTCTGGATTCATATTAGAGTTTTGTTTCTACTCTTGAATTGATGATGGAAGACAATCTGAATGCCTTCACATTTGAGGAGTTAGTCTCTATTTTGTTGCAAGAAAGATGAATGCAGGCAAAACATGTCCATTATGCATGTTGCAAATCAAACTTTCATTTCTGAGCTAGTGAGAAGGGCAAAGTTAAATGGAGCTCATCTACTAGTAAGCACAAATATGCTAATTCTACAAAGTGAGGAAAGGAAGGCAAAGATGAAGCATAAAGAAAATAGTATGAGCGGTTCTGGAAATAGTGTGAAGGAAATGATCATGTCATAAAGATTTGTCTAAAACCTGCTACAAAAGAGTAAAAAAAATGAGTTTGGAATGTTTGTTCAATAGGCCTTTACACCCAAACCAGAGCGTGCTAATCTCACGTAGAATGAAGAATGGAAATTTACTGTTGTTTTCAGCTATGACCCATCTTCTAATCAACATTGTATGCTTGTAGAGTACCCAAATGCTTGGTACTTTGATAATGGGGCAACCAAATATATTACATCACACTATAGTTTCTTCAGTTCACTCGAGTCTCCTTGTACATGTAAGATTATCACATGCAAAAAGAACTCCTCTTATCTTATCATGGGAGTAGGTAAGATGATTTTGACTACAATGAGTGGTAGTTCTTTCACATTGTCAAATTCTTTGCTTATTCGAAGAATCAAGAATTTTTTTTGTCAGTTTCAACATTATCCAAGATCGGCTTGGTTGTCAAATTTGCAGATTACCCTAACCAATCACTAATGTTTGTGCATTTCCACTTGGTGATACATTCAATATTTTGTGTTGTGCTCCAAGATTTTTTTCTTTCTTATGCTATTGTGTGCTTTCCTAGACCTGAAACTCCAGCATAGTTGTCCATTGGTCATCTCAACAAGTCTCGATATTTGTGTATGTAAGGATATCACTAAAATCTAGACCAATTTCAAGGATGACAAATAATGCTTACTACCAGGATTGATTTGAAATCTAACTTTATGTTTTGAGATTGTAAAGAAAGTAGTAATGACAAAAGCCCTTGCAAAAGAAGTAGTCATCATGCAATCTAATGTAGAATTAGGGCACTTACCTCCATCATCTTCTTTCTTAATTGTTGTACATTCTTCAATGATGTTTATCACCTTCTCTTATGGGGGTGGAAATATTGTCTTGTTTGGACATTCGTATGTTTGAGTCCTTATTTGCTACAATGAAAATAGAGACTCAATGTTTTGGATGCTAAATCAAATCAGGGTCCTAATGCCAATAAATGGGTTGATGCATTTGTTTGAATTTCCATGCGAGTAGGATTTTTACCTTGTTTATTAAAGGACAAAGTCCTCTTTGCATTTTTCATGCTTGTTGTAGCCGATCTCTATGCCTTATGTACCATCGCGATGAATCGATTTATACTTATTTATACTTGTGTTCAACATATTGGATTTCTCCATCTTCTCATATTTTTTGGCCATAACAACAATATCCAAGAAATCAACACATACAAATTCTTTCAGTTGATAATGGAGTTCCTCATGAAGCCCTTCTATAAACCTCATCTAGAGAGCATCCTTGCTAACCTCTAATGCATATTTCTAATTATGAAAAAACTTTCTTTTTACTCATCCACAGACAAGATATGTTTGTCAGACTCATGTGTTGTATTTATAGAACTCCATCTTCCTCTCCATATGGTGGTACAAAATATTAGTGCTCTTCTACTTTCTCTCAGAATTCCTTCTATAGAACCAAAAGAAAATGCATTAGAGTATTAACCACGTTCTCATTATTCTCAATGTGTTCGTCATGGTCATTTCTTTCCCTACACAAACTCAGTTTACGGGTTTGATAAGTAGGAGAGACGTTGTGCAATAGTAAGAGTTTTGAGCGCTTGAATGAAGATCCAAGGTCATAACTTATACGGGAATTTGATATGAATCTCGATTTGTTCTTCTAAATTTTAACCCTATATAGAAAGCAGTTCATGATTTTAAACGTTCTAGAAAATATGTTGAATAATCGTACTTGTTAATGAATTTCTTGTTTTTTAAGATTAGGTTGATAACCTTCTCATCCCCGTTGAAGGGAACTAGCTTAATTTAAGCTTGTTGTTTTGTAACAACAACACATTATAGTGTCTAAAATGTGGAAACATATTATAATCACGGATCCGTCTACCTAAACATTTTACGGACTTCTCAACAGGAGACTTTTTGAATTGATTGTTGAAGTTTTAATCATGCATTTTTTTTTATCTTTTAGAGTGATTGGTCCTTAGTGTCATTTCAGAGAGCAGATGAAAATGAGATGGATTTTCCAAGAAGGCCTTGCTCCTCGGAAACAAGAAGAAAAGGATTCTCAAGTTTCTTTACTCTTTATGCAATGCTTGCAATAAGGGGCATGACCAAAAACTATTTTCCCATTGACATTGGTCCATATCCCCCTATAGCAAATATGCAGCATTCAATCACGTTTTTATTTCAATAAGTGGGTGCCAAAGGTCTGAAACTTGAATTCTCATATGATCTACAATTCGTTAATGGATAGAGTGATAAATCTTTTCATTATTCTTTTTTTCTCCATCCGATTGCCACACGTCCATATTAAACTCGCCAAGCAATTGGGTGAACATGAGGTAGGAGCACAAGACATTGCAAGCATTAGTTCTATGCCTTGACAGGTATCAATCTTCAAACTTTAAGTCAAATCTATGGCTAAAATCAATTTCCTCAAACCTAATGGAATGCATTCTACCAAAACGGTTCCTGTGTTTCTTTAACTAAGAAAGCTGAAATAATGAAAACTAAAAACAGAAAGCCAAAACAAAAGGATAAGAGTTATTTCTTCCTTGAGCAAGAAAGATGAAACAATGAAAGCGAAAAAAGAATGCGAAAGCAGAAAAAACATAAAGGCCGAAACAAATCGAGAAACCATTTCATTTATTGTAATCATATGATGTAGCTATTGATGTATATGAGCATTGATATATATGATGTTTTTACTTTGAGTTTTATGTTTTTACTTTCATCTCACGATCACGTGACTATCTGAGAATGAGCTACTCCCATGATAGCGTGTGCTTCATTGCTCCCCTTGAAGCACAAGGACGACTCATTCGATGCTCCCTAGGAAGGCATGTAATATGCAGACACCACTCGCCTGATAAGACGATAGCACAAGTGCCTGATCCAAACCTCACTTGTCTCATCGCAACCCCCTTTTTCTCTGACAATGGGTACCTCTACCTAAACTTTTTAGGGACTTCTCAACATGAGACTCTTTGGATGGATTGTTGAAGTTTTCATGATGCTAATTTCGTTAAAGAGAGGAGATGAACATCAGATGGATTTCCCAAGAAGGGCTTGTTCGAGTTAACTTTATTTGATAGCAAAAGAAGCTAGTTGAGCTTGTGGAAAATTAAAAAGCTCGTAGAAAACAAGAAGAAAAGGTGTCCCAAGTCTTCTCCACTCTTTATGCAAGGCTCTCATCGGGGGGGGGGGGGGGGGGGGGGGGGCAAAAAGCTTGATTGGCCTTGACATTTTCCATGTCCCCCTACGCAAAATTTTCAACATTCAACCACATTTTTATTTTCAATAAGTGGGTGCCAAAGGTCGTTAAATATATGAAATACGTTCCTTGTAAAGGATGAAGAAAGGAAAAATTCGCATGCATATTGACGATGGTTATGTTTATGACAAAAAAACAATTTACATATTTGGCAGGAGTTAATGATATAAGCTGTTGTAATTCTCAATGTCTCTTTCTTCCCTTTCTAGGGGATGGGAGGGGGGGGCTATGGGGTATACAATATGTAAACATAAATGAAGGAAAATATTCATGAGATACACTATAGAAGTTTTGAATTGAGGGATTAAAACCTTTCAGAGAGCCCATTGGTTTATCCCAATACTAGGATATGTATACATGAAGGCTAAGCAATTACTTAGGAGTATAGCAAATGAGGGAGTAATTCTTCCTAGAAAATGAGGGCATAATTCTTTAGCACCAAACGAGGAAATATATAGATGCCTATTTCCCTCCCAGTTAATGCGATATTGTGGCTAAAACGTTTTCTAAGATGGTCAAAAAGTGAAAATATAGAAACTCATACTCTATAAGGACAAGATATCAACCATATTCTAATAGTAAATATGATCTTGGACATTGAAAATGATCTTGGAAAGTGAATTGGACATTCAACACAGTAATAGTAAAGGAATCAATTATAATACTAAGAATACCAATTTCAAGGAATCAATTATCAGGAAATGAGTTCCAGGACGTAGATGAAGATTAAAGAGCTTGATCTTGAGGGAGGAGATTCAGATGTTTTATGTTTAAAAATCCAAGCACATGGGTGAAATCTAAGCAATAACTTTCCAAATCATCAACCATCATTCAATAAGTAGACAATTATGCGTATAAGTTAAAATAAATCATTAATCGTGTTATAAATCATTAATTATAATCTCTGTGCATACCATCTCAGATGCCATTCCTAGGTATACAACATCAGACATCATCTTATCAAAACCATATAAAGTGTGATGCCTTCAAAGAACGTAAGATACGCAAATATGCACGGAAACATGTTTATTCATTCGTTAATTATTAACCAGATTCTCACTATTCTCAATTTATTCATCATCATCTACAAGCAATAATCACAATATCCTCATTTTGTCTCCCTACACCACAAGTTCATTTATATCCTTGTCATTTTATATATTAGTTACGTCTTTGATGAAGAGAATTTAAATATGAGTTACGAAAGAACTTCCAAGAACGTTAATATGAATCTCCATAGTGTCGATAAAAGGAGCGTTTAGGTGTGTGCATGTGTTCTTTTGAATTTCAACCCTACATAAAAAGTAGTACATAATTTAAAACGTTCCAGAAAATATTTTAAATAATCGTACTACTTTATGGATTTCTTATATTTTTTTCAAAACAAGAAGATTAGGGAGAATAAAAAAGAAGGTTGATATTTTATTCATCTCCCTTGTGGGAAACTAACTTATTTTTAGCTTGTTGCTTTGAAAGAACTTGGAGAAGATTGTAGGAGGTAGAAAATGAGTTGCAAAGAGACAAAGTTTTGTCCAAGCAACTGGCACAAGAACAGCCCGAGCTTATGGAGACTCAAATTGAAATTATAGGCATGCTATAAGTGCAATAAAAGGGACTACGTACTTTGGAGCATCATGGAGAAATAGTTGATACAAAATAGATAGGTTCGTGCATCGACTAGCAAATGAACTTGCTATCTATGGATGAGACAATGAGTTTAAATGTTCATAGGGACCAACATGATTACAATTAGAAAACCTCCTTTTATGGGAGTCATACACATAGGGTTACATGTATAGAATGCACAAGAATACAAGAAACCATTATAGAAGATATGCAATTTTGATGTCTTCATTATGGTGAGCGGGTGAAGCTGTCTTGGTTGAACCAAGAGTGGATGAAGTTTCCTTGGTTGAACAAGAAGCTTCAAAGGGTAGGTTCCAAATCGGTTTCAATCAGAGACATGAGGCATGGAGTTCAACCACAGCAATTGATAACATGATCATAAGCATTATCCCATGCAATGAATAGCATGAAAGAAAGGATGGGAGAAAAAGAGAGGCCGTATGTTTAAACCAAAACAGTATGTCTTTCAAGACGCAAGGTGGCACACCACTCCATGATTTCCCTTCTTCACAACCTTTTCATAAGCAAAGCAGAAGGTAGAAACCATATGTCACCTTGTAAAGAAAACGAGACATGGACTTCCTGATGAACCTAAGCTACCTTCCTAGCTCAAGATGGACATGAGAATGTTCATGTGCAATGATCTGAGACACAACTTCCCATGACCTTTTCCATTCTTAAAATCACTTTGATCTTCTATAATATAATTATGTAGACTTTCAAATGTCATGTGCAATGATATGGTGCAGAACGTCCCATGAACTTTTCCATTTTTCAAATGATTTGGATAGTCTAGGTCTTAAAGCCTTTATTTGAAGCCCATCATTCTCATTGGATTGTATGTCACAACTTTCATTGGGTGTCAAAAGTAACACATCTAAATATGTATCTTATAATATCCTCAAATATTCTTTTTTTCTTTTCTTCATAATTTCTCTCATTATTTGCAATATCATTCTTACTAGATTTTCGCTTGGTATTCTCATGTTTAGTTTAAATTTCTTTTTCTTATTATTTCAAAAACTTTAAAATTGTTTTACCTTCTCTTGATAAAATAATTCACCAATATATAAGACTCTTGGATCAATTCACACATAGTTTGTTTCATCCCTCCTACTTTTCACCGGAATTACCTTCTCATGTTCTTGTGTATCCTCCTCCAAACCCTCCTTCAAAATGTTCTCAACCTTTTGTTTCCATAAATGGTTGTTCACCATTCTCTTCTTCTAAAACTTTCAAAGTCTTTTATTGGTCTTGAATTAGATCTTGATTTGTCAAAGTATTGGCTCACCACAACTACTTCTATATTCAAGTGCAAATATGTATGTACATGATCATTACGAATCTTCCTATAAACATGAATTACCAATTTCTATTTACACGCATCTCTGCATGCATCATAATTTCAAAACATATAAGCAAATTGATCACAATAGGAAACTTCTTATAGGTGCATTTTGAAACCTATTTTCCTTTTATATGTAGAATCAAGGATGGATCTTTAATGGTTCAATGAGTGGTCTTAATCAAAAGTGAGAGGTAAATATACTATGGACTTGGACCGGATGCTTATTTTTACACAAGGTTTTTTTGAAGATCTCAAATCTAGCTTTCAAACTTGATACCTGATAATTGATCACCTCTTTTAAATTCAAAATTCACTCATGAAATGATACCCATTGCTTTTATAATTTTAGAGAAGTGATTCATTTTTTGTATGAAATTTTAGATAGATGTGGGAATTGTTTCAAACCTTGTCTCTATACATCCTAAGTCTGAGGTGTTATAATTTATGGAATATTGGAATGCTAAATGGGATTTAATGCGTTGAGGTTTTTAATGTGTTTTAGTAGGTGAAAATCCATGAGGGTGCGAATGCACATGGATTTATTCAAATACTTTTGGAGATATTTAGAAGAATATATTTAGAAGATAGTATTTTAGTTATTTCAGAAAAAGATGATTTTCTAAAAATAGTAAAAAGAAAAAGCAAAAGCAAAAGCAAAAAAAAAGCAAAAGCAAAAGGAAAAACAAAAGCAAAAGCATGCTTTTCAAAGCACAGACCTCATGTATCTCCTATTTAGAACGTAATAAGACATCCCTATAAATACACATGCTCTGATAGACTGGTCCATCAAAGTATGTGGGGAGAGATTGTAACCAATTTGGTTTCATCTCTTGTCTCTTTCTATTCTCTGAGTATTGTTGTGTGATTTTGTTTGTGTACTATCCTCTACATACATGCGTGTGCAGGATCCCCAGGGCAATAGTGGTATCAGAGCCAAGGCATAAGCAAAGAATTCAAAGGTCTCCAGTCTATGAATTGCCAAAAAAAACAGTAGATTGATATGATTTGGGCTTTCCATGGTTGCAATTTTCCTACATGGAGAGGTCATCCTCTACGTTCGTCATGGTTATGCAAAGCGATTGTGGTCGACTTGTCTGGAGAAGAGCAAACGAACAAGTTAATGTCCGACACATGTAAATCGGTGAGAGAGTTTCACGTCATCCCACCCTTTACAGAGCCTACACGAGCATAACCCCTCAACCACGTGGACATGGTCCACCACACTTTCCCTCACGCATGTCTAAAGCGTTGCCTGGAGAATTTTGCATAATTTTCTTTCAAAAAGGGAGTCTACTTCTTGACTGTGTAGACACATGTGATGCCTTTCAGCCATTGAGGAGTCTACAAAACAAGGAAGGTAATAAATAAAAAGGGATTTGTTTCAAAAGTATAGATACTGAGCATGTAAGGAATGAAAAAGGAAGTTTCTAGTCAACTCTATCATAGGCCTTATCAAAATTAACCTTGTAGAAATAGAACTTCTCTCCTTAGCAAGGTCCATTCCTTCCCAAAGGGTAATGATATCAGAATAATCTTGTCCATCATGGAACTTAGTCTATTGGCCAAAGGGGCTTAAAAGATTTTGGAAATAGAAGTAAGACAAGTAATTGGTCTCTAGTTGTTTATGTTGTCCTTGGGCCCTTTTTGTGTATCATGTTAATAACTCGTTTATGTTGTCCTTGGGCCCTTTTTGTGTATCATCTTAATAACTCCAGTATTGATAAAGGGAGATAGAGCACCTCTTGTCAAGGCATCTTGCAATTCAAAAGAATAAATGGGATAAGAAAGTCTTTAAGCACCCTATAAACTCATTAGGAATCCCATCTAGGAGAAGAGTAAAAATTTTGTGCCTATGTTCAAAAAGGTTAATGGTGATCATGTTCTTGATATTGAAGATAATATGCAAATTGATACTAGCTTCTTTTATAATGTTTTATCTAATTCTCCCAAGTGGGGTGAAGAGACCCAGAAGGCTAGAACTCGTATATCTAACTTAAGGAACAAAATGCTTCCTCTTGAACTTGCCTCTCTACGAGGAAGAGAGTATTCCCTTCCAGCTTAAAGAGAGCAGATTTTGGGTAGCATATATAATTGATATGTGGGATTTACTTGTACCTACGAGCACCGCTTGGGTTGACAAAGGACCACGTTGAGCTATTCATTTTGGATTTCATAGCCTTAGTTTTCCCAAAATAGTCAATTAAGCATACCTCTTCCACGGTATTAGCCATATCGAGAGCATCCGATATACGATTTCTATGCTTTTTATTGCTCTAGAAAGCTCTTTCAGATCTCCTTCCATTGAGTGACCATAAGACATATTTTGGCTTCACTTACCATCATCTTGAGAGTTTTGAGTTTTCAATTCATCATCGACAACCTTCTTCTGATCATCGTTCTAAAGCACAACTTATAAGGGAAGCCTTGGAGAACTATTCCAATGGAGTGTGGACCATCTTAAAACACACTTGCAACTTCTTCTTTTGAACCTCTAGATAAGTCTCTTGTTAATTTATATGCATTGTTGCTTTCTTTTTGCATCAAACTACATATAGGACATGTAGTTTTGCATCATACCTAGAGTTTATACATAGTTTAAAAATGTTTTCTCTTGTATGGTGCATGTATTCTTCTTTGCAGGGACATGTAAGTATTTTCTTGCAGGTTAGCTAAAAGAAAAATCTATATTTGTCAAGGTGTGTAATCCCTTTTCGGTCTCTTTGTAGATAAATTGTGTCTATTGACACCAATATCATGGAAATTTCTTGTCTTTCCAATTTTGAAAATTGCACAATTATGCTGCCAAATTTTTTTATCAAATTCGTATGCATATGCATTCAAGTATAATTTCATGGACAGTAAATCAAGAATTGTTTTATCACATCGAGATATTCATTTTTGTAAACACTTTTGGGTTGCATTTAGGTTCCAAAATAGACTTTAGCCCTGCTTATCATTCACATTCACATTAAATTCTAGTTTTCGAGTTTCATGCATGTGTTTTTGCATGGAACATGCTTATGATTGTTCAATGATGTGAAATGTGATTGTCCATCCATGTCTAGTTTATTCTTATCCATTGAGGTCAGTTGCTCATCAACTGGGAGGCATGCTATACTTTATGGAATATTGGAATGTTAAATGGGTTTTAATGACTTGAGGTTTTAAATGTGTTTTGTGTTTTGATTTAGGAGGTGAAGATCCACGAGGGTGTGAATGCACATGGATTTATTCAAATACTTTTGGAGATATTTAAAAAAATATATTTAGAAGATAGTTTATTTTTAAAAGATAGTATTTTAGTTATTTTAGGAAGCGATGATTTTATAAAAAATAGTAAAATGAAAAAGCAAAAACAAAAGTAAAAACAAAAGCAAAAGCTTGCTTTTTGAAGCACGGCCCTCATGTATGTTCTATTCAATACATAATAAGAAATACATAGAACTAGATCCTTAATCCTTCGACCATCTTTGTCCTCTTAGTGCTCTTTGATCACTTAATATGATGTGGAGTTCCATCTTTGAATTCTTTTGTGCCAAAAAGAAGAGGAAAAAAGCTAAGGCGCTTAGATCTCATTCCATTTAATCTTATAAATATTTCTTTGGTCGACCATTAAACTCTCCTTCATAGGATAAATCAAAACGTTATTTGACTTTTTATGTTCCTATTTGTTTCTTTCCTAATACTTTACATAGAATTTCACTTTTTTACTACTATATTGTCAATCCATTCTTACAATGACTGCACAGGTGGTTGAACGTAGCTTTTGATCATTTTTCATCACTTAGTAACAAGTTCAATAAGATGATAAATCGATTGTTTTATATATCATTTACCATTGGAGATATTTTCCTCCGTGTCCTTAAATCTACACACAAAAGAGGAATGAAATGTTTATTTAATAATGGATTTCGGAAAACAACTGGAATATAGAAGACTCTAATGTTTATGTAAAAATAACGTACTCTAATACCTTTGTAGAAATAACGTACTCTAGTACCTTTTTAGAATTAACGTCATAAGGTTAGCTAGTTCTCACCATTCTTAATCTAGCCTTGCATGCTCTAAACCATTCTAAATGTAATCTACATACCTTAAATGAAATATTTTTTATCATCAATATTTTGGATAGTTCATAAAGATCGTATTGATTAAAGAAGAGAATCCTTTTCTTATTTAAATAAGTATCTAGAAGTGATCCATACAATTCTTAAATTTTAAATAGGACTTTCATGTAGTCTCTATAGTACGTATGAATCTCATATTTTCTCTTTTCATTGTTTCTTAGGTCGTGTAACAATTTGTTATAAATTATGGAATATGTTGAATAATGCATTGTTAGAGTGTTAAATTATTAATGTACTAATGTGTTTTTCACGTTTTTGATATAGCAGCTGAAGGCTCTTGAAGAGCATGAAAGGCGTGAAAGGGAGGATATCAATAATCTGACTTATAATTTATTTAGTTTGTAAATAAACCCTCGTAGAAGGTTCTATTGTTAGAAACAATTAGAAAAGTAATGGTTAAAATAAGGTCGCTCTAGACTGCGGTTTCTATTATTGAAAGCAATGGCTTTCTGTAAAAGTTACCACATTTTAGTTTCACGCTTGCTTTTTGAAGCCGCTCTCATGTAACCACTATTTTCGACTTCATAAGCACCCAATAGTGCATTGTGTCTCGTCTCTTTTTGTGTCTATTTTTCTATGTGTTTTCAACATCCATAACCTCTATGTGCATGTGAGGAAGATCTTGACAACATTGGTATCAGAGCTCTATACGCATTAATATAGAGGGATCTACTTCACTGTTCTCTGTTCGCGATTCTGATTTCGATTTTATCTCCGTCTCTGTTTTCGGTTTCCTATTCCTGTACTTGTTTCAGTTTCTAGATTTTGTTTGTGTTCAAGTTCCATAACCAGAACCTATGTTAGCTCCTTCGACTTACTCCAAGGCATCCACTAAGGCATCGACTAAGGCATAGAACTTAGGCATAACTAAGGCATTACCTTGGCATCTTTGGCACCCAAGCATCCCTTCGTGACCGTCGATAGCCGTTAGCTACACGCGAGCCAATTTTAATGTATGAGTGGCGATAAGGGCTTTTAGATTCACCAAGGTGGGAGCATTTGAACCCACAACCTCATCCAAAGAAGGGAAGTGCTTTACCACTACACTCTCTCTTGGTGTTGACACTCAAGTTCTCTCTTTTTATATTTAACATAACTTGCAATTTTATCTTACTTTTTCAAGGCGGCACGGCGTGACGCGACATTGGGCATCTCAGATACATCTTGTTAGGGTACACTTCTCCAGGTACACTTCTCAAGGTACACTTCTCAGGGTACATCATGTGAGGGTACATCGAGACATGGTACATTCTAGCAGGGTACATCAAGGTACATCCTAGCAGGGTACATCAGGTTACATCCATATAGGGTACATTCTGCTAGGGTACATTTCTTGAGGGTACATCGTGAGAGGGAAGCACTAGATTGAGGGTCGAAGATAACTTGCTTGGGTAAGAATTAGTTTCAAGAGACCGAGGTTGAGAGCAAGGAAAGTCCATAGCAAGGAGGGTTTTGTTCTCTTCAAACTCATAGACCCTACACTATGTCAAGCATCGCATGGTTAATCTTTATAATTTAATGACTCCATGAACATTTCCATGCATGTGTTTTTACATGGAACATGGTTTTTTTTTTTTGTTCAGTGATGGAGATTGTGATTTTCTATCCATGTTTATTATTTTATCAACTAAGGTGTGTTGCTTTTTCAACTGAGGGGCATATTATAACTTATGGAATATGTTGAACAATGCATTGTTAGAGTGTTAAATTATTAATGTATCAATACGTTTCTGATGTTTTTGATATAGCAGTTGAAGGTTCGTGAGGAGCATGAAAGGCGTGAAAGGGCGGATATCAATAATCCGACTTACAATTTATTTAGTTTGTAAATAAGCCCTCATAGAAGGTTCTATTATTAGAAACAATTTAAAAAAGTAATGGTTAAAATAAAGGTCGCTATAGACCGCATTTTCTGTTATTGAAAGCAATGGCTTTACGTAAAAATTACCATTTTTTAGTTTCATGCTTGCTTTTTGAAGCCGCTCTCATGTAAAGATTATTTTAAACTTAATAAAAAATTCTTATAAATGCATGCACTCTATGGACTGTCCAATAGAGTGCATGGGGCGAGATTGCATACTGCGTTCTATCTCGTCTCTTGTTCTTCTATTTCTTTGTGTGTTTTCAGCATTCGTAACCTCTATGTACACGTGAGCAAGATCTTGACAACACAATTTGTAAGTGGAAGTGTTCCATAAATGAAGTTTATTTTCTTAAATATCAAAAGCGCAATTGTATAAGTTTCCCATGGTTTGAGAAATCGAAGCTCCATTGCACTCAAATTATCTGAATCTTTTACACTAAGAGATTGAGATATGACATTTTTCTCTAACCCCAAATTAGCCTCAAATATCTGGCCTCAGGTTCCTTTTTAATATTCCCAGTGTTTTACAATCACACCCAAGAGTTTTCAGCATTCCTACATGAGTGCATTTACTTTATTATAGAAGAAGTTAACCTTTCGGATTGGGGACCCCTACAATCCCAACGTTTTTCTTCAATTTCGATACCCATCACGCTTCTCGAAGTTCTCAAAAATATGATTAACTTTATGATATAAAAATTCTTATGTGAACCTTCCGTTTCCGGCAACCATTTGAGATTTTAAAATCAAACATCCTCTCGAATAAAAATCCCAAATCGGTCAAGGAATACCTTTACAAACAAAGGTTACATCCTTATATGAGGATAATTTCCATTTCTGTAGAAATCAAACCATTTTTCCGACCTCTCTGAATTACAGCATTTTCCATAGTATTGACCGACTCGCTCAAGTTGTCTAGCAAAACAACATTGCACATATTTCAAGCAAGCTATGGAGGGTCTAATATCTCCCCTAAGATACCTATATATAACTAAAACCTTAAAGAAATATATAGTATACGGCTTTCTTAATACTTGTACAAAACCCACTGGTCTTGTCAATGTACAAAAATTAAATGACGCCCAAATTCACTTATTGGATAAGATATAAGAATTCGAAAATATTAAGAAACGATGAGAAGATTTTGAATATAAGAATTGTATGGATCACTTCTAAATACTTATTTACATAAGAAAGGGATTCTTCTGTTTGATCAATACAATCTTTACGAAACATCCAAAATTTTGATACTAGACAAATATTTCCTTTAACATATGTAAATATCCTAGGTTTAGAGCATGCAGGATTAGATTTAGAATGGTGGGAACTGACAAACTTCTATTATGCCATTTATACAAAGGTATTAGAATCTTGTATATTGTAGGTGTTTTCTGAAATACATTATGATGTTTAATGATTTGGAAGATATTTTTAGATTTCGGCCATGTTCTTGAGCTTTTAAACATTAAAAGTTTGAATCTCCTCTCTCAAGATTAAGCTTTATAAATTTCTTGTACTTCATCCAAATCATTTCCTGATAATTGATTCCTTGAAATTGGTATACTTAGTATCATATAAAAACTCATTCTTGACCTCTACAACCTACTCGTACTATTACTGTATTGAATGTCCAATTCACTTTCCGAGATCATGCCTTTACTAAAATCAAAGTGCATTTCTATATTATTTCTCCTAGTATAGAACATGAGATAAATTATGACATCTATGATTGATATAGTATCCTTGTAGAGTATGAGATTTAACCACATCATCGCATACAACGGAAAGCGAATAGTGAACTACATATTTCCCCATGAGACACCGTCAATTTCGAACAACAAAACAGAGCTTGGTGCATTATATGTTTGATGCATCTCATAAAGTTTATAGCTATATTCAAGAATTGAGAGATAGTCCCTACAATACGAGTGAGGTCGATCATGATGTTTGTCGAATAGTTCAACATCTTAACATTTGAACATTTCTAGAAACCGATCTTGTTTGGCCCATCACTCATCACTCCTTAACATAAAATGACAATGAAAGAATAATTTTATCTTCTAATTTCAAGAATGGGAGTTATTTATGATTGCTAATGGATGAAAAAAATGTCGATAATATTTATGTATTCTTGCATTCATGTTCTATATTCATCATCATATCGTTAATCATTTTTTGGAATCTTCCCGATTTATATGGATGACATATAATGAATTCAATCCACGAATTCTATATGGAAGTACATATCGAGAGAATAAATATGATATATTTAAGGGTGTGTTATGAAAGATTTTAGATGAAAGAGTTTTAGAAGTTTAAATAATTATTTGATACAAGATAATAAAGTTACATAGTAAGATGACTGTTTGGTACCTATTTCCCAAGAGAAGGGAAATTAAAAAAGAAAGTATTCTATGAGAATCATGATGTACATTGTGTAGGTAGTCAAAATGTCAAGAGGAAACTACACTTAAAACACTTATATTTTGGTGGCCCAAAACGGCTAAAGATGTATTGGATTATGTTACTCAATGTTTTCATTGTCAAGTAAATAAGGTTAAATAAATTACGAGTCTAAGATTACTACAAGTTCTTAAAGTTCCACGGATTTCAGTATTGATTTGCATGGATTTCATTATTGATTTGCGTAAATGATGGTTTCATAAAAATCCAATTGTGCTAGTTGTTAATTTCTTTAGTATAAATGCCTCATTCTATTCCCATAAGAGAAATTATTGAAGGTCCTTATGTTGATCTTTTTTTTAATTCAACATGTTATTTACTTATATGGGCGGACTCGATCTTTTTCTTTTAGATAGGTATATTATTTTCAATTGAAACTTTTGAAAATATATTTTCGATAGTTTAACGTTCAACTCAAGATGATTAATGGTAACCATCTTGAGATAGACGGCGAAATAGAACATATTAATAAGTTTTAGAACATCCTTTTAGAGATTATGTTTTCCAATGTCAAATTGCTTCCAATAGTTTACTTCCGTTGCAAAAAACTTCTTATGATATTTGGAATCATAGGTTTTTTTATTTATAACCTTCCAAACTGTTTATGACTATGTCCCAACGAGACGGACTACCTCTTCAAGTGAAACTCAATTTCTTAGAGATATTGAAGAAAATACATAGAGTTTTCATATAAATATTGTCCATTTTTTTTGATTGAGCTAAATCATATGGATACAAACATATTAATTCATATAAGTGGAATGAAAGAGACCACATGTTCTCCAAGTTCGATCTCAACTTACATTATCATCATGTCAAAGTACTAAATTATCACCTAAAGTTTCCATTCCTTGGAAGATCCTGAGAAAAACTTAAATGATGCTAGTTGTAAATGAGTATTGGACTCTAATTTTCATATTCATCAAACATATCATGTAAATAAATTATGGCGATTTATTTCTATACATGCCAATTGCAATTTAGGGTATTAATTCCCTGTAAACATCAACATTTACCGTAGGTATTTAGGATTAAATTCTAAACAAACAAGAATAGTGTTTTATAAATCACTCGAGTTTTAAATATCTTGTTTCATGAACTAGTTGTCCAGTTATTGATGCTACTTGTGAACCAAAAACTCTCACACACCATTATTTTGCTTTTGATAATTGGTGTAAATAATAGCTATTTTTTAGTGGAATGTTAATATCATGCAGCTAATTAGGATCCCGCAGTTCTACGTAAATATATAGATACAAACATAAATACATACATACATACTTACATACATACATACATATATTCATACATACATACATACATACATACATACCTACATACACACATACATAGATACATGCATACATACATACATGCATACATACATAGATACATACATACATACATACGTGCACACATACATATATCCATCCATCCATACATACATACATAACACATGCATGGATGCATATGTACGTACATACATGCATACATACATATACATACATATATACATACACACACACGCGCACACACACATACATATATATTTGATAGATGCCATTACTTCATATTTCACTCGTTTTGAATGCAGAATTATATTGAGTGTACAAAGAATTTTGAAATAATGGATATGGCGCCACTATAAACACTGAGTCAAATATACGAATCATGAGAGATCTTTCTCTTTGACTCATGGGCTAAAAGAGATGATGCTGTTAAGCCTATACACATGATAAGAAACGTTAAAATAATTGATGTATCAACTGCTTTTTATGTATGAATCTTCCTCCTCATTCATTATTCTTATGAAGAGTCAAGGCTAATAATGTATGAATCTTCCTCCCCATTCATGAATATTCTTTGTTTCATTATAAAAGGTGATGCGTCATGTGTTGCTGGAAAAAGGTCTAAGGAATATTGTGTATGGTGTTGAAAAACGTCCTTCTACACCTACACATATCATTATTGAAGGTGATGGACATGGCATTGAAGATGACAATCTTCAAATTCCTATTCCTGCTATAGTTCATGTTGCCCCTATATCAAAGAAACTTTGGTGGGATGGTAGAGATGCTCACTCACATGCATTGATAGCTTTGATTGTCAAACATGCCATTATCCCTCATTTTTTCTCTTGTAAAATAGTAAAGGATGCTTGGGATACACTTACCATTTTATACAAGGAAAGAAATCAGGCTCGTGTTGCTTACCTCCACAAATAGTTGGAGAGTGAGCATATGCATGAAGGAGATTTTATCAACAATTTTTCAACAAACATCAAAGATTTGAAAAAGTAGTTGATTTCTACATATGAAGTCTTTTTAGAAAGTTGACTTGTGCAAACCGTTCTAAATGGTCTTTTAGATTCAGATCAAAGTTTTGCTTTAGTCTTGCATTGATGATGAAGGACAGTCCAAATGCCTTAAAATCTGAGATACAAGATAAATCTAAGAAAATTGATAAATCTTAGAAAATTATATCCATATTACATCGCATAAAACTTTTTTAAATTCACTTGAGTTTCCCCTATAGGGAATACTATCACATGTACCAAAAACTCTTCTTATCCTATCATGGGAGTTGGCAAGATCATTCTCACTACTAATGATGGTAGTTCTTTCACATTGTTAGATGCTTTGCTTGTGCAAGCGATCAAGAAAAATCTACTATCATTTTCAACATTAGTGAAGATGTGCTTAGTTGTCAGGTTTGTTCATGAGATGTGTGGATTTCATGTTCCTTCAAACAGAGATGTTATTATTGCTTTCCAAATTTTCTTTTGAGGGCTGCATAAGCTCATAGACTATGAAAAATTTGTTAATGATTTAGCATGTGCAATTCAAGATTCTTAGGCTATCTCAGATGCAAAACTTTCACATGCATAGTTTGATCATCTAAATTTTGTTAGTTTGCTACACCTCTAGAAATCTTAGATGGTGTACTCTTTCCAAAACCTGAAGCATCTAGTAAATATGTCTATCAAGTCCATATTTTGGTAAAAATGCAGTGTTCCTCCTTCCCAAAAAATGTTCAAGTTAGAACTACTCAAAATATGAAGCTTCTTCACAATCATGTCTATCATCTTATGCACACACCTTCTTTTGAGAACTACCTTTACTTCACGAATATAATTGATGATTTTTCTAGGCATGCATGGGTGTTTCCATTGAAAGAAAATCCCAAAGTATTTATGTGCTTCAAATAGTTTCTATTTATGGCTTAAAATCTATCAGCATGTGAATTGGGTACGCTCCATTCTCATCGACAGGAGAAATATATGTCTTATGATTTTAATGCATTTCAGGTTGAACATGGGATAAAACATCACTGTATAATGCCATAAACACCTCAAAAAATAGAGTTTCTGAAACAAATAATAGGTCTCTCATGGAGATGGCAAGATGTATGGTGTAAAGTCAACATTTACCACATTGCTTCTAGCTTGAGTTTGTTATATGTGCAACATATAAAGTTAGTAGGTGTCCCACTAAAGCGCTGCATTCTATCTTTCCATATGTTGATCGGATCCCACAAATGCATGTACGTAGAGGATAGCATAGAAATGAAGTCTCACAAAAGCATAAACAAAATAAAAAGAGACAACAAAATTAACACCAAATTAGTTCTAGTCTCCCCCCACATACTGTGATGGAGAAGTCTATCAGAGCATGTGTATTTATAGGTATTTTTCATTACTTTGTGAATATAAGGTACATGAGGGTGTCACTTTTGAAAAGCCTGTGTTTATAAAAATCTATTTTATAAATCATCGCTTTCTAAAGCAATCTATTATTATGTATTTAAGAAAATCCACTATTTTTACAAAACAGTTGCTTTCTAAAGCTATCTATTATTTTTATAACAAATAACTAAAATACTATCTTCTAAATATTCTTCTAAATATCTTAAAAAATATATGAAAAAGTCCACATGTGTTCACACCCTCATGAGTCTTAAAAATCCATACCTTTCAGGTTCCGTTCTTCCCCTTGTTGACCTACTAGCAGTATACTTGGAGCATTCTCCACATTCTTGCATTTTGGCCTTACCTCTTGACTTCTAGAGCTTATAGTCATGTTCCTCCTCATCTTAATCATATTTGGATTCACTTCTTGGTTCTTGCACTTGTGTATGATGCTTACTACGTATTGAATGGAAATCATAATAAAGATTGAATGGACAGTTTACCTTCTATTTGCCTTGATACACCATGATTTTTGTTCTTCAAACAAAATATCCCAACATCTGGTAAATTATTTGGTGGATTGATCATAAAACTTGTAGTCCATTTGAGTTGAATCATAGCTAATGAATACTACCTTGGTTGCCCTTTCATCTAGTTTACCTCTCAATGACCTAGAGTTGGTTTTCTATCATTCCAAGCTTCATAAGGACTCATACCTTGAAGAGATTTGGATGGAATTATGTTCACCAGATATACAACAATTGAGATTGCTTTGGACCATCAGTAGTGTGGTAACTTCTTCTATTCAAGCATGGTTCTTGCAGATTCAAGTAGGGTCTTATTTCTTCTCTGTGGAATTCAATTCAATTGAGGGGAGTACCTCGTAGTTAGTTCCCTTTTGGTGCCTTTATCTTGCTTGAATTCATCAAAATGTTTGGAAAATTATTCTCCCCATTCATCAAATCTGAGTTTCTTCAATGATCTACCAGTATGATTCTCCACACGTGCTAGGTATCTCTTGAAGCATTCATCTATTTAACTTTTTTTTCTGATAAAATACAAAATGTTTCACCTAATATGATCATCAACAAATGAAATTGAGCACGCCAAGGAGGGTTCTTGCCGGGTCGAGACACACTACTGTGTATGCTATGTCCAAAAGGTTGTTGTGGACATAGCCTTTGTGCTTGAATGGTTGTCTTTGGGATTTTTAAATATGACAAGCATCACATCTATTGATCATGTGTTGCTTCAATATGTTTGGTAACCCTAGAACACTTTAATTGTTGCATATATCTTTCAAGGTTCTATCATTCACATGCGCAATTCTCTTATGTTACACTTTGAGCGACTAAGGGGTTTTTACTCTGAACGTTTTCCATGCCGTTGGAAGCTTTGAAAATACCAATCTTCATGATATTTTTTTGGTTTCATCACCTCTTTTGTACTTCGTGTGTATGCTTTGGACTTTCTACATGAGATAGAAGAACAATATTCTCGACAAGATGGTTTGAGCATCCTAAATCTATGTAGAAGAAATGACTATCTTCTTTAGCTTCTTTAGGGATCAAATTCATTAGAAGCAATGAGTCTCCATGTGGTTGATCTTGTGAATAATTCGAGGTCTCTTATATTATGAATTATATTTTTATTGTTGAAGTTGTGTCCACCTCTCCTTCTAGTGTTGCCAAATCTACCTTTTCCACCTCCTTTGCGAGTCCTTCTATTGAACCAACAATTTTACGTGGTTAGGTTTGTCTTATCACATATGGCCCAAGGTTGAACATTTTTCCCTTTTTATATGTCATGATTTTCTCTTTTCTTCTTGCCTCTCCACTTGCTCTTGGCTACATAGTTGTCTTGGGAAATATCTTCTTCCTCATCTTCCTTCTTCTTACCATTGTGCTTCTTTTATTTCTTATCTTCATAAAGAGCACTTGTTGAATTATCTTGATAAGAGTTACCTTCTTGTTCAAATATTAGTCCAAGGAATACATTGAATCTAGGAGTTTGTATATCCATGGTGAAGCATTTTAGTTCCTTATAAGTCCATTTAGATTATGCCTCATGATGACCTCTTCTTGAATTAGCTTTACAATGGATGCTAACAGATCTGCAATCTCTTTTACCTTGGTAACAAACTCTCAGATAGTTTGTTTAGGTGTTTTCTTCATTCCATCGAACTCATTCAAAAGATGGTTCTTTCTTGCTTTGCTAGTAGCATAGAAAAAGGTATCAAGTGCATCCCAAGTCTCTTGAGATATTTTGCATCCTCTAATATGTGGTAACAATAATTAAGATATAGATGTAGAGATCTTAAAATGATGATTTGTGACAATCAACAAAACCAAATGCTACAAAAATTTATACACATAAAATAGATAGTAATAGATTTCCAATGAATGCTCACTCATCAAAGCTCAAAAGTTGTAGAGAGAGAACCAACTCCTCCACATTGACTCTCTTGATTTTTCCCACATCTCTTCTTCAATGAATTTGAATTCCAATCCACACCGGGTGGTTTGTTGTGATAAAGAACATTATTTTTCCCATTGTGCTATAATCTAGGAAAAGTGGAAATCAAGTCTTAACTTGATTTATGTTTTTTTATTGATTCGATAATCGCACCAAATCCAACAAACTTTTGGAAGGTGAGCCTTTTCTTTATCCTTTTACGAACATAAACACGTGAGTTTTCACCTAAGTAAGTGATCATAAGAGATTTCTTAGAGAATACCATAAATTTATGTTTAATAAAGATGTAAGCGAACAAGGATTATGACCACCGTGTGCTAGAGAGATGACTCTCCTCCCAATCAAATGTCTCTATATATAGCTCTCTCCAGGGGCCTAACTTATTAGGTACGTGGATACTAACCATCCATGTGTCTGCCATGTAACTGCATGTGCACCAAGTGTCCCAATCAACTCGAGTTAACTCAAGTGGATGCTTCTAGAAGTCTCTAGATGTCTTTGGGCAAAATACTCTCCCCATGTTCCCCATGGGGATTGGACCCAAGACCTCCTCCTTCACATCCTTGAGACTTAACCACTAATCTAAGTGGCTCACTTGTTCACAAGAGCACAAGACAATTTCTAGTAAGTCTAAACTCGAGATCTTTGGTCATATACATGGATGACAAAACTGTGTCGGACTCTAGATCTGTTTGAACCAGCCTGACCCCTGGATCACACACTTACTTTATTACATTCCTCCCCCTTCGAAAATATTTTTGTCCTCCAAAATTAGAGCCATATATACTATAGGCAACCCTCGAGCCTCATGTTCTAAAAATGGAAGAACATGGTCATGTTCTCAAACTAGAAGAACATGTCTCAACTCTATGATGGCATCCCTACCCAAATGATTCAAAACACTATCTCGCTTTGCACTTTGATAAACTGATCAAAGTACAAAGTAGTAAATTAAAATTAAGGGTGGATCTAAAAAAATCCCTCGCGAATTTACAATTTCTCGATGTGCGATCTAGGCACAAACATGTGAACTGGATGGATTCAAATTACTAGTCCATTTCTGGGCATAACTAGTGCATGGACTCGCAAGACTTTGAGAACTCTTGATTCACTTGAATTTGTTTTGGATAACTTGAAGTTTGGTTGTCCCAAACATTTAACGTAGATGTTTGTACAATGGTTTACTTTGTCCAACAATTACTTGATTTTTTCACCCGACTAGAGGACTACTTTATCCTAATGGTTTTAAAAATTCTATGTAAACTGTAGGAGAAAGTTTACCATTTTCTTTGAGTCAACCGTACTATAACTTGACCTGTTCTTTTGCAAAAGGAATCAGATAGCATATCTGAGCCAATTCCAATAGATTTGGAAAGTGAAAAGAAATAACTAAAACTCTGTTCAACCAATTCAAACTTCGAAGACACGTAAACTAGCTATGAGTCAAAGTCTAGATGAGTGAGACCTTTAACGTCTCAAAGATCTGTTTCAATAGGGTATTAAAGCATTTTTTCTATCTTTAAGAGAAATACTCTAGATTCTCAAAAAGATTCAAAGAAAATCTAAAACATCATCCAACCACAAGATAATCGTGTGGTAACCAACATCATCATGTCGACCCACTGAAGTTCTGTTGATGACTTTTATATTCAAATAATGCTTTAATTGATAGGTCACATTCACTCTTTCTGACTCCTTACTGGGAATGCAATTCTTGTGAATTTCTTTGAGTCAAAAGAGTGAACTCACCAAGTTATACTAAGAATTTGGTGCTTGACTTAGGCAATCAAATGCTTGGTTGAAGATATTAACTCAAAACCAAACTCCAACTATAAGTTTGAAGTGTTCTAAGAAGATCTTGGTAGTTACTTACTTCAGATCTTCTATTTCCTTGATCTTGGAGCTATCTAGGAATATCTTGATATACTATTATCCTCCTTGATCAAAACTCCTTCTTTGAATTTTTAATTCCCTTGAGGATCAAACATAACTTCAAGATCCAATCTAGGACTAAACGATAATTATCATCCCACGGTCCAATGTCCCATACCATTTCTCCTACATCAATCTGAGTATAAAATCTAGTGTCCCATACCAACCTTTTTTATATTCACATTAATGTGTGGGTGATACATATCCTAAAGTCAAAACATCCCTTGAGAGAGTACCTTCTTGCTTCAATTATTTATGAGAACATTATCTCTAACTAGATTTTCTAGGTTTTGATCCCTTCACATGATTGTTTCACGATCTTGTGATTTCCTTTGGGAACATGAAAACCTTTTGATGGAATATCTATTCCTCTTTGCTAGGGTTTTCAAAATGAAAACAAGTCACAATGCCAAGTACTTGAATTTTCATAGATTCAAGCTCAATTGGACTTACTCTTGACCAATTTGTAGTGACAAGACGTTTTAACTTCTTGTCTTTAGATTCCTTTCTAACTGATGCTTTAGATACCTACCCGGGGGCTTTACATAGGAATCTCTCTACTGCTTAAGTCTAAGCATTCACTCATCCTCTTTGGATTTGTGCCAAAATCACTTAAATGATAGGCAAACATTTATGTTTTACCTTCCACAAACTTAAGTACCATCTCATGGTTGCACACTATATTCTTGGAATTTCTTCTCTATGTTCAGACTTTGAAGAGCTTACTCTTTTGATAATTTTCCATTGGATGAATGGAATCTGAGTGAATAATTCCCAAAAGGAATTTTATTGCCAATACTTGGGAATTCTACAGAGTAGTTCCAATCACACGTTCTTGGACAATCATGGCCAAGCTTGATCAAGTCTAGTTGATCTTGCGAATAAAATAAATACTTAGTCTTTATGTATAAGATCTCTTAAACTATCTAAACCTTCTTTTCTTACTTGCAGAATTTTTAGAGATCTTTCCCTGAACTTTAGTCCAAGCATACACTGATGCCTCTCAGATTTCAAAGCTAAGAATCTTTGATATACCTTTAGGTTGTATCTGTTGATATATTTAGGTAGTGACGTAAGTGAACACTCTAGGACTGTCCGGACACTTTTTTCCCTCTTTAGGAGGTTTTTTCCCCCTGCTTGTATATACGCCTATTACCCTAATGGTCTACATATCTTTGTATATTCTCTAGTAATACATTCTCTATTATGTGTTGTGCTCCAAGCTTCTTCTTCTTCCTTGTGTTGTTCGCGTGCTTCTGCAGACGTCTAACTCCAACAATTGGTATCAGAGCAGGTCGTCGCTTCATCTAGGGTGCCGTCGACACTCCTCTGGTTGCAGTCTCAAAATTCCACGAATTCTGGTGAGCATACTCAGCGTGTTTTTGGAATCGCGATCTGAGCTCGTTTCGGCGTCCAAACATACTATCGTAGCACTTCTGCAGGCTATTTCATCTTTTTATGCCAAAGGTATATACCAGTTTCTGTTTGCCTGTATAAGCGTCTCGAAGTCTGCTACAGGTCTAGTGGAATTTGTCTGGGTAGTTATGTTCAACTTTTTGAGATACAGTAAATTTTCTACATCAAGGTATTTTAGTCATCCGCCATGGCTGAAAGCAGTGACGTAGTCCGTATGTGGGTTGTTGAGGATAAGTTGGATGGCACCAACTACCCATTATGGGCATATATGATGCGACATCTGTTGGTTGCAAAAGGAGTGTGGAACATTGTGCAGGGTGTCAAAAAACGTTGTTGAAAGGATTTCCTCACTCGAATTGTCATATGGAATTATAAAAATATTTTGCTTTAGAGTTAGTTAAATGATATCTCTTTCACAAAAAGTTTATTTTATTGGTTTGAATTGACTAATTTTTTCTTCTTTCTCTTAGTACCTGCAGACAATAAATCCGTGAAGAGTTGGACTAAACAAAGATTTCATGTAGTGGAGTTTATGAATAAGTAATTTATAAGTATTGATATTAATACAAAATTAACAAGGTATTGAATTGAGTATTATCTTTATGTTTGCATTTTTACATATATGATTTTATAAAAAGGTGAGAAAATACATGTATATATATTTCTGTGTATTTAAATACATTTCTAATCTTGTATGTCAATGTTTATTTACCCAAAAATATCTATCATTATCAAGGAACTTCTAATAAATGTGTAATTATACCTTATGTCTATATTTGCTATGTATGTATTTTAATATCGTTTCCACTAAAAGCATCTAATTCCATGTGCTTTGGATCAACTAAAAGGTATCTGAAAGATGTGGTTAGTACAGATAAGTATATATAAGGTCATTGAGGCAATAAAACATAAAAATGATAATAATTTAACTATTTTATTTACTAAGTTATTTATTTGTATATATATATTAGTTTAGATTTAATCAAATAATGTCGTAAATAAATATGTGCATTCATAAATCAAAGAAAGTGTGTGCGTGTGTGAGTTAACTAAGAATCATATGCATGCTAAAGTGAGTACGTGTATGAAATGCATGTAATTTAACTAAAAGGATATGTATGGAAAGTTGTATGATGTGTGAGTGTAACTAAATCTTTTAAATAAAACTAGAAATGTTTATATTAAGTAATGATCTTTTCTACAGATCATTGAAGAAATTGCAAAGGAGAATACAAGAATACAAACCTACGAGCTTCCAAGCTTACAAAATTACGACATTTGAACATTGTTCATTTAGATCTATTAAGTTGTATATGATTATTTATAAAGAGATTGTATTTGCACTCCACATAAGATTTTTATATGCTTAATTAAATTGATTTTGAAATTCTTCATACCTTTACTCTGAAAATCAATTTAGTTCTTTTCATTTTTATTTTGTATGTTTAAAGAATTAGGATCTACAAGTAGTTCTGAACTAATATCTACAAGCAATTCTGATATTACAAATCAGGAATTAGAAAACTTTATTATAGGAACACTGTTTCTATCTTCAATTCATAGCTCGAATAATAAGGAAAATATAGAAAATGAAATTATTAAAGATAAAATAGTTGAGGAAACTTTAAATACATTAGAATACGATCGGAATCTTTCTAGGATTTTACCTTTAATTTCTCTAGTTTTACCAGAACCGAAGGACAAAGAAGATTTATTCCCACCAAATTTAATAAGAAAACCTAATTTTAATCAAATTGAAAATGATGAAGTTGACATTGTTAAAGAAAAAATAATGAGTGAGAAATTAGTTTTGTCTTCTCAATTAGAAGCCATAACTAGATATAGAAACGCACGTCCTTACGGCTCATAGTCTGAAAAATTTAGTTCTTAATTTATACTCGAATAGATTAGAAACCTATAGTTTTTATCACTCCTAGACTGAAAAATCAACCTAAGACCCTAAGCATACTTAGAAGCACCCTATGTGCAGTCACACGGTTAGGTTAGCGTGATTCTTTTAGACGAACGTCAACCTCCCTTCACACCCCTCTACGACAACCTTGGTGAACCCGACGTGAAGCGTGACGATAGTATGCCTAGGACTTACGTTGTATTTTTATTTTTAATTTAAAAACTTAATTTCATTTTCTTCTTGTATGCAGGGAAATTGAAGAAACAAGTTGTGACAAAACGTGAAGAGTTTGCTTTTTCCTTTGGTGTTGAGAGCTGGTCATGAGCCCTGAGCGCCTCCATGAGAAGAAGGATTTCCAACCGGTGGAGCTTCGTTGCATCAAACCCCCCCTTCAACATTCAAGAGAATCAAGATATATTCATAGTCATTTTAGTTTTGTATTTAGGATTGTTTAATCATTCACTTTAAAGCCTCTTCAGCGAGCAATCATCAAGTAAGGTGTTTATTTTAAGTTCTTTATTTTTAGTTTACACACATCACTTGAAAAAAAAGTTATTTTCATCTTCACTTAGGATTTAAGCACTTTCATATTTTCATAAAAAATAATTTAGAACCTTTCTTTTTTATTTAGGAAAGATAATTTTTACTTTAAGCATTTAAAATATTTGCATTTTAGATTTTAGGAGAAGTTATATTTTTTTTGCATCATTATTAAAAAGAAAAACATTTTAAGTTTTGAAAAAGAAAGATTGTTTGCTTTATTTTCATTGCATAAAAAGAAAGATTATAGCATAAAAATAGTTTAAATTTAGGTTTCTTTTGACTTATAGTTAATGCTTTTATTTTTTTAAAGAAATTAATTTTAAAGAAATTAATAGTAAACTAAAAGACTTAAAATCAAGAAAAATTATTCTATAAAAAATGCCTTTTAAAAAACCCTTTAAAATTGAAAAAGTTTAAAAAATTTTAAAAAACTTAAATTCAAAAAGAGTAAGTATAAGAGATAAGTCAAAATTTAGGTTTTTGAAATCAAAAAAAATATTTTAGGAAAAGAAGATTAGAATTAGTAAAGCCTAGGATTAGGGTAAAGCCATCCTTGGCTTTATCAACTAGTGATAGATTTAGGCAATTTAGAGAGAAATTAAATCCGGCTATTAGGGAGCTTCTTCTCCATTCGAAGCGTTATCAAGAACGCAAAATGGAGGAGATGTTCAAGAATATGATGATAGAAAACCAAGGGACACGTACAGTCCAAGCTATTCTAAAAGAGAAAGGAAAATTTACTGGGTTGAACATTACGGAATACCTAGATGCATTTGAGGAGCAAGTGTAGATCCAGGGATTGCCTAAAGATGTGCTAGTTAAATACTTTGGATGTGTTGTTTCTAGTTCAATTCTAGAAGCTATACAAGAACATGCCAACAAACCTTGGGAGGAATTTAGGTAGGAACTACATAAAATGTTTTACCTCGAAGATTTTAGCCAGCACAGTCGTGAAGGATTTCTACCTTGGTTAAACACTGTTAAGAGCAATGAGTCTTTAACTCATCTTCACGGTGAGTTTATGAGACATCTCGCTCAACTTCCCGAAGATGATAGAAATGCTATAAACCCAGATGTAATTATATATTTTCTTAAGATACTTAGTCCTGAGGATAGAGCTGAAATTGAAAGGTGTATAGAAGAGCCTGGAAAAAGGTATGGGCTAACTGATGACTAGGAGAAGATCAAAAAAGAGATAGAGGCTGTTGCTCAAATGAAGCAAAGGCAAACGATTTTGTATGCTAAACCTAATGCTTCTCAACCTAAAGAGATTCCTACTACAAAGCAAGTTGATATGCCAATGCCTACTACTACGGCTACGGCTAATAATGCAGCTGCTACTAAAGCTCCCATAGAATTTCAATTGGATATTCTATGTAAACAAATGGAAAATGTCATGAACATGCAAGCTTCTCTTTCAAAAGAGGTTGCCAATTTGAATAAACAAGTTTATTCCATGAGCTTTAATGATCGAAGGGCTAGTAGAAGTGGTACAGGGCAAGCACCACCTATTCAACCAGTTATGCCTCAATATGTTCCACCTCAACCAGGCTTTCAGCCAGCACCATAGCAAGCTCCTCAGTTTGCTTCTCAGCAAGCTCCTCAGTTTGTTGTACAGCCACCCTTTCAAAGAAGTAATGAGAAAAGAGGGACTGGCAGGAAACGTTGTGTTTGGTGCGATAGTCAGGAGCACGCATCATTTGTTTGTAAAGAATTAAAAAGTGCTAAGGCGATCAATTAGTTGTTGAAATAGATAGAAGACTATGTGACTTTAGGTCACGTCTTCCTTTGTCCGTCAATTGGGACAAAGGAGGAATGAAAAAGCTTTACGAAAATTTAACAGTCTCAGATGCAACTGCTAGTACTTCGGCTGCAAGACTAGAGTCGGTCAAGGATAGGCCTTCTTCAATGCCTAGCCAAAATCCATATTCAATAGAGATACTGGTACGAGCTAGAGACGAGATAATATACAAAACTGCATGGAAATCTCCTGCCGATCAATCTTTTGTTTTTTCTCACATTGCCAATGTTGAGGAAAAACGGAGACGAGAAGATGTGCAGGATGATGTAGAAGAAGGTGATAGGAGGGTAACTAAGAGGCAAACGAGAGAATATGAAAAGAAAACTAATAAAAAAGTTCAGTTTGATGAATCAAGTTTATCTCAAGAAGAGAAGAGGAAAATGATAAAGGAAGGCAAAAAGTCGACCGATGAAAATGTTAAATCGCAAGAAGAACAGAAGAAATTGGGAACCTCTAAACCTGAAGATAAAGAGGATCAAAAGAAAAATGAAGAGAAAGGAAAGAAGAAAGGTAGAAGAGCTCCATGTGCTATTATGATTTCTGAGCTCGAAAAGAAAAATGATGCTAGGGAGATTTTAAATGACATTCTTCTAAAAAGTCAAGTAATGATGTCACTTGAGCAAGTATTTTCCATAGCAAAACCGGAGTTCAAGGACAGTTTTATTCGACTTATTAGAAGAAGACACTTTCCTTTGCCACAAGACGAAGACATGCAAGACGTGGCAGAGGAAACCCTAGCTATGAATGAAGTAGTTACATTGAGTGAAAGTGACTATGAGGATGATGAAGAATTTACAATGGGTAGTATAAATAGAAATTTTCTAGGACCCATACAACCTGATGATGAAATGCTAAAGAGTGAGAGTAAATTTAATTCTACCTTCTAGGCACGAGGCACACCAGAAGTGAAGATTAGAATCGGTGATGAGAAGGATTCTTGTTTAGCTTTGGCTCTCATTGATTTGGGGTCAGAGATAAACGTGATTTCAAAAAATTTCTTTGACAAATTTAGATGGCCAATCGATAAAGAGCATGGTTGGCGGATGAGAACAGCTGACAATGGCTCTGGCATTTTGTTGGGTGCATGTGCGAATGTGCCTATAATGATAGGTGGTGTTCGAGAAGAGTTTCACTTCTTCGTTCAAGATAATTGTTCATATGAAGTAATTCTCGGACAGCCATTTATAGTTGAAATGAGAATGGAAACAAAATCAATGAACGACGGATCAGCGTATGCAAGAATTCGATCCAAATCAAGGATGGATTCTTTGCATGTTATGACGGTTTGCCCAAATCATACTAGAAATAGAAAGAGCTTAAGAAGAAATCCCATTGACTCGATCAGTCATGTTTGTGATGATCCACTGGCTGTAAGAGAATATGGAGCGTATTATGATCAAAATTTCTGCTAGACTCCACTATTGAGCGAGACAATAGTGGACATTGTTTTGATGTCTCGCCTATCAATGAGCATAAATTTGAAAATTACTTAATTTGTACTCCTACAACTAGCTTGCATTATATTACTAAAGAAAACCTTTCAAAAATATTTAGAAAACAAACTGAAAAATATTTCAGAAAAACCAGATTAATTTTAAATAATGAGAAAATTGAGTGTATAATTGAATTATCAAAAGTTCCACTCTATTAGAAGAGCTAGAAAGTGTTTCTCATGAAAATTTAGAATCAAATTTGATAATTCTTAACTCTATTCAAGAGTATGAGATTATTAGCGAATTTATCCTAGAACTAAATACAAAACTGTAGAAAAGAAAATAAAGCCTGTAGCTCAACCCTTACCCAAAGATAGTCATGACATACTTCGTCGAGTATCAAATGATCCTATTCTTAGAGATCGATCTAAGATAGGTCACATATTTACTAAGGAGAGTAAGAAAAATATTAAATTCGGTGATGAATTTCTTTCTCAAATTGAAAAAGAGCAGTTTACCAAGATGATTGTTCGTCATGGTAAAGCTTTTTCTTTATTCCCTCATGAGATAGGATGCGCAGACCCAAAGTTAGTAGCTCCAATGATTATTTTCACAATACCACATATTCCTTGGAATCTTCGTCCGATTCCAGTTCCAAAGGCTCATTTACCTGAGCTAATGAGATTGTTAAAGGAGAAGATTGCGTCTTGGAACCATCCTCAACACCATACTCTAATAGGTGGTTCACGGTACCAAAAAAGAGTGGGAAGCTACGCTTTATTTAGGACCTGCAGCCTGTGAATAAAGTCACTATTAGGAATGTAGGAACGGGTCCCATTGTAGGTGAGTTTGCCGAGGCATATGCTGGTCACTCCATCTATTCAATGGGAGACCTGTATTCAGGGTATGATCAGTTTCAATTAGCAATTGAGAGTCGAGATGTGACCATGATGAAAACTCCTTTGGGTTTAGTACGTATGTGTACTTTACCACAAGGAGCAACGAATTCTGTGGCACACATGATGAATGCTATGAATCTGGTCCTACATGACTTTATCCCAAAAGTGACAATGCCTTTTATTGATGACATTCCAATAAAAGGGTGTATGGAAAAAGAAAAGGATGAAAGTTTAGATTCATCTGGTTGCAGAAAGTTTGTTTGTAACCATATTTCAGATTGTGAAAAGATATTTGAAAGATTTGAAGAGGTTGGACTAACTTTCGCCCTAGAGAAATCAATGTTTGGTGTTAATGAAGTGCTAATAGTTGGACATTTATGTGGCCATTATGGTCGTAGACCCTATCTAGCAAAAGTTGATGCCATTAGTAGGATTTCTGAGAGATGTCGCAATGTAAGTGAAGTAAGGAGATTCCTAGGTGCATGTGTTTTCTATGTCATTTGGATCCCTCAATTTTCTCATGTAGCGAATCCGCTTTATGATTTATTGAGAAAAAGAACGAAATTCTTTTGGACTGATGATCATTCGAGAACTATGAGGCATCTAAAGCAATTGCTTATCAATGCTCCTGTTTTGAAATGTATTGACTATACAGGAAATAAGCCTGTTATCCTAACCATTGACACTAGTCCTATTGGTATAAGCTAGGTCATTGGGCAGGGTGATGAGAAGGAACAAAGGTACGTAGTTCGCTTTGGAGCAAAGATTCTTCATGATACTCAAAAGAATCACCCGCAAATTAAGAGAGAACTGTGGGGATTAGTTACAGCTTTAAAAACAGATAAAGAATACTTTATAGGCGCTAATGTAATAGTAGAGACGGATTGTCTTCCATTAATATGTTTAATAGCTAATTGTTCGTCTCCGGATATAGCCATGCTTCGATGGATAGCCTATATTAAATTCATTAATCTTGCTTTTGATCATATAGTCGGAAAACATAACACCGTTGCTGATATGATTTCAAGAGCAAAGTTTGATAATGATAGTGAAGCATTAAATAATCATATTAATTTAATAAATTATGAAACATCTACCTATGCGTATGAGAGATTTAGAGAATGCGATTATGAAGGAGAGTGGCGAGATATAGGAAACTATCTGAGTTTATTTCAGCCTTCCCCAAGCTAGTCTTCAAATTGATTCCGGAACATCAGGAGGAAATCTTTTAATTTCTTCTTGAAAGATGGATATCTTTGGAGACATGCTAAAGGAAAGGTTCAAAACCCTCAAAGAGTACTAGGTTTGAAGGTTTTTCAATTGCAAGTTATGCAAGCGATGCACAAAAGCCTTTGGGCTGGTCATAAAAGTTTTGTAGCTACGTATGAAAAGATTAGAGAAAGCTACTGGTGGCCGAGAATGTATGTAACTGTTAAAGAATCTGTGAGCACTTGTAGTACGTGCCAGCTACATTCCTCTGTCAAGCATAGAGATCCCCTTCACCCGACCTATCCACCTTGTATTCATTACAAGTGGGTTGTTGACCTTGTGACCATGCCTAAAAGCAATGATGGCATGAGATATATTGTTCTTGCACCAGAGGATTTGACAAATCATGTCGAGGGTAGAGCGCTTCGCTCGAATACTACTTATAATGTACACCTATTCCTTTTAGAAGAAGTTTTATCCAGATTTGGATATATAGAAAAAGTAGTAGGGGATAGATGTGAGTTAGATGCGAAAGAGGCAAGAGAATTCTTCGCACAACATGGGATTCGATTGTCTCTTACGACTGCCTATATTCCAGAAGCGAACGGTAAAATAGAACAAGGTTATCCTTCCATAGTGAAGGCCATTTCGAAAGCTTGTCATGGAGATATTGGTCAATGGCCAAAATATCTCCCATTTGCTCTTTGGGCTGATATAATGACGTACACGAGAACAACTGGTTTTAGGCCGGCTGAACTCATGTACTGTGAGAAACCATTATTTCCCATTCATACTCAGGTAGTTAATTGGATGAATAGGTTGGAAAGATAATATTTCAAGAGAAGACTTATTAGGACTTCGAATTAAACAATTAAAACAAGGAAATGGAAATCTTAAAGAAGCAATTAAAAATTAAAAACATCTAGATTGAAAAATAAATTATATTTTGATAAGAAACATAGACTAAGGCCGCAATCAATAGAGAGTGGTGACTGGGTGCTTGTGTATGATAGTACGTTTGATACTCAATACGATGCATGTCGGAAACTAACTAAACGTTGGTTCAGACCTTATGTTGGTGTTTCGGTTTATGAAACAGGTACATATAAATTACGTGAATTTGATGGTTCTATGCTAAACCATTTGATTGCAGGGAAAAGAATAAAGCTGTTTAGAAGAAGAGAAAGCAGTAAATTTGAATTGGACGAAGACTTCTTGGAGGACGACGATGAAGAAAAATAAAAATAATCAGGTGAAAGAGTTCTAAACATTGCTTATTTATTAGTTGTTAATATGATTTTTTATTGATGCATTTCATGTGTAGATATGAACATCCTTCTGGTAGGAAAGGAAGATTATTAAAATTATGAAACAATAAATTTACAACTGAAGTAGGAATGTGTATGAAGAGAAGATAAGAATTAGAGACCCTATGGCTTTCATGAGGATAGGAGAGGGAACACTTGACTTGCGACTCCTAGTTAAAAGTAAGCTTATTTTATATAGGTAGGCTACCTTAACTTCCAAACCATTTAGCTAATGAGATCCTAGTTCCCACTACAGCAAATTTCTAGATCCTCTGCTCTAATTAGGGGTTAAGCCTTTCCCCTTAAACAAAAAAGTTGCAAAGAAAAATTAAGAAAAGAGAAAAATGAGAACATCAAGCAATATATTAATGGCTACTACAAGATGGGAAAAAGAGAAGTAAAGAAAAAAAAAAGAAAAGAAAAAAGAGGATACAAAAGAAAAGAAAAAGAAAAATATGATTTAGTTGTGGTCTCGAAACCACTTCTAAAATTTTATATGGGCAATATGAGGCGGACTTATGCTATAGAAGAATTAGTTAGATGCATCTTATGGCGAGTGGTAAGGGAATGAGGGATAGACCATTTATGTAAAATATTTATTACTTTTGAACGAGTTAATAGAAGAGCAAGTCCCACAATTGTTTGATTGACTTCTATAGGACTTTCTAAAACTTGTTTTCAATTTCATGCATTGAACGAAAAAGTTTCTGATTCAAGTTCGCATAATTTTAAAAGTCTTCTTAACTACCAGAAGTTGTGCTTCCTTTTAGAAGCATATTTCATATAAGTTTGAAAATAATTCAAGAAATATTTTTCCAAAAGAATTTGATACTGCTTTCCTATTGAACTGCAGATTGGCCCATCGAGGACGATGTGCAAGTTTGGTGGGGGCAGATGTCGGAAAGATTTCCTCACTCGAATTATCATATGGAACAATAAAAATATTTTTCTTTAGATTCAATTAAATGATATCTCTTTCACAAAAATTTTATTGTATTGGTTTGAATTGACTAATTTTTTCTTCTTTCTCTTAGTACCTGCAGACAATAAATCCGTGAAGAGTTGGAGTAAACAAAGATTTCATGTAGTGGAGTTTATGAATAAGTAATTTATAAGTATTGATCTTGAATACAAAGTTAACAAGGTATTGAATTGAGTATTATCTTTATGTTTGCATTCTTACATATATGATTTTATAAAAAGGTGAGAAAATACATGTATATATATTTTTGTGTATTTAAATACATTTTCAATCTTGTATGTCAATGTTTATTTACCCAAAAATATCTATAATTATCAAGGAACTTCTAATAAATATGTAATTATATCTTATGTCTATATTTGCTATGTATGTATTTTAATATCTTTTCCACTAAAAGCATCTAATTCCATGTGCTTTGGATCAACTAAAAGGTATCTGAGAGATGTGGTTAGTACAGATAAGTATATATAAGGTCATTGAGGCAATAAAACGAAAAAATGATAATAATTTAACTATTTTATTTACTAAGTTGTTTATTTGTATATATATATTAGTTTAGATTTAATCAAATGATGTCGTAAATAAATATGTGCATTCGTAAATCAAAGAAAGTGTGTGTGTGTGTGTGAGTTAACTAAGAATCGTATGCATGCTAAAGTGAGTACGTGTAAGAAATGCATGTAATTTAACTAAAAAGATATGTATGGAAAGTTGTATGACGTGTGAGTGCAAGTAAATCTTATAAATAAAACTAAAAATCTTTGAATTAAGTAATGATCTTTTCTGCAGATCATTGAAGAAATTGCAAAGGAGAATACGAGAATACAAACCTACGAGCTTATAAGCTTACAAAATTGCGACATTTGAAGATTGTTCATTTAGAACTATTAAGTTGTAATCATTTATAAAGAGATTGTATTTGCACTCCACATAAGATTTCTATAGGCTTAATTAAATTGATTTTGAAATTCTTCATACCTTTACTCTGAAAATCAATTTAGTTCTTTTCATTTTTATTTCGTATGTCTAAAGAATTAGGATCTACAAGTAGTTCTGAACTAATATCTACAAGCAATTCTGATATTACGAGCCAAGAATTAGAAAACTTTATTATAGGAACAATGTTTCCGTCTTCAATTGATAGCTCCAATAATAACGAAAATATAGAAAATGAAATTATTAAAGATAAAATAGTTGAGAAAACTTTAAATACATTATAATATGATCGAAATCTTTCTAGGATTTTACCTTTAATTTCTATACTTTTACCGGAACCGGAGGACAAAGAAGATTTATTCCCACCAAATTTAATAAGAAAACCTAATTTAAATCAAACTAAAAATGATGAAGTTGACATTGTTAAAGAAAAAATAATTAGTGAGAAATTAGTTTTCTCTTCTCAATTGGAAGCCATAACTAGATATAGAAACGCAGGTCCTTACGGCTCGTAGTCTGAAAATTTAGTTCTTAATTTATACTCGAATAGATTAGAAACCTATAGTTTTTATCACTCCTAAACTGAAAAATCAACCTAAGACCCTAAGCATACTTAGAAGCACCCTGTGTGCAGTCACACGTTTAGGTTAGCGTGATTCTTTTAAATGAACGTCAACCTCCCTTCACACCCCTCTACGACAACGTCCTATCACACCTACAACTGTTACAAATACAGGTACTGTTCGTGCTGCGGTTTCTGCTGCACCTACTGTAGAGCAGATTTGTTGGGATGGTAGAGATGCCCAGGCACATGCATTGATAGCTTTTTCTATCAAACGTTATCGGGATGAAATCCCTCACGGAAGTGTGATGATATTTTTCAAAAGTTTCATTGTTTTAAGAGTTTTTGTGTGATGTTTTGATCTAAAGAGGGGTATATTTCGTGCATGATTTGGTTGGTTTAATTGACTGTGAGATGCAAAACCATGTGATTTTGTAAATAGTCCATGAAATTAAGTCTAGCCCCATGGAAATCCTAGGTTGGAACCTTAGTTTTTTCATTTATCTTGAGTCTAGCCCTTGGAATTTATTTAATTTGTGTATAAAGTGTGAACACAAACTTTAATTTAAGAAAAATAAAAAGAGAGAAAGAAAAAGATTCAAAAATAGAAAGAAGAAAATTAGAAAAGTAAAAAGAGAAAAACCAGAAATAGAAATAAGAGATGGAATTTTCCAAAATAGCAGATGAACATGCAAGATGATTTTGGAAATAGAAACTTATCTGAAGAGGTTAGAAGATTCTAGAAGTCTTGGGAGGAGGCAGGGAACCTATAAATAGGGGCCCAAGCCTCATTTGTTTCTCACTGTGGATCTCATCTGTGGATCCCCTTTCCAGGTAATCTTCTTACCTCTCTCTCTTATTTCATGCTTTACTTTGTGTTCTTATTTTATTTTATGTCTGAGAGAGAAAAGTGCAAGGTGTAGGATGGCTTTCATTTCACATTATAGAGATTTCTAGACAGTGTATCCTTCGAACATATTTCATCAAGACTGTATTGTATTTTCCCGAATAAACCATAGAAATGGTCATGCGCTGTAGAATTGCGCATGGAGAGGTAAGATTGAAATCGGTGCTGACGCAGATAAGAGAGAGAGACGTCTGGTCGGCGACAACTGCGCGTACGCAGAGAGAGAGAGAGAGCTGCGAAGAGAATCGGAGTGCCCACACGTGGAGGAAGAGAAGGGGAGAGAGTGCCGGACAGAGAAAAAGATGAGGGAGCTGGCAGCTGCAACACAGATAGAGAGAGAGCACTCCGGTTGGCGATGGCCTGCGTGGCATATTCCATATAGAGAACCTTGCCGAGAGAGAGAATGAGTCATAATTGGCTGCTTGTACGCTATAGGAGAGATGGAGAGATTCTAGTCGGCGCTGTCGAAAAAAGAGAGTATGTCGGCAAAGACAGAGAGAGATGTGCATAAGCAAAATTTCGCCTGTGATATGACATTTTGTCTTGGCCGTGAAATTTAAGACTTGGTGGCGCAGCATGATTCGATGACATGTTTGGCAGATATGCGCAAACAGCGCTGTAGAGAATATATCGAGAGAGAGAGAGAGATGTCTTGTGTGGGGTTTGCAGAGAGAGAGACAGAGAGAAGCAGGCAGAGCTTGACGGCGTCGCAGTTGATTTCGGGAGAGAGAGAGATTCTGTAGAAGGAATAGCGGCGTTGTTGACACGACTGCATGCCGCAGAGCGAGAAAACAATGGAGCTCCAAGGCTATCACAGACAGAGAAAGAGAGATTTCCTGGCTGCGTGACGGGGACATGGTGGCGCTGTTGCGCTGTAGCACCGCGTAGAGGTCTGACTAAAGAACCCGACAGAAGTCGGGGAGAGAGAGCTATGATCGCGCGTAGGTTTGATTTGAGCACGTAGATCTAATTCACAGAGAGAGAGAGAGAGGTCAATGCATACAGAGGCGAAAACGTACGCGGGACCAATCGCACGTAGGTTTGATTTGAGCACGTAGATCTAATTCACAGAGAGAGAGAGGTCAATGCATACAGAGGCGAAGACGTACGCGGGACCAAACTTCAGACGTCGAGAAAGCCGTAGAGAAAGAGAGACAAAGCGAGTGGATAAAATGGTTCGCTTCTGCCTGTAGAACATCTGGAATCGGAGAGAGAGAGAGAGGGAGATACCCAATTGACGGCGCAGAGATTCGAAGATATGGCGGTGAATCCTGAAAAGAGAGTGTGACGGGGAGAGAAGCGGTGGAGAGAGAAAAAGATAAAGGGATAAATATAATGCCACATAAGGTATGTCGATGAGGATGATTTTTTTTGGAAAACTGAAAAGAGAATACAAAATTAGTGATTGGCCAACCTTGGACGGGATTTCGATGTTATTTTGGCTAAGGTTTGTGAGACCAACAGCGAATCTATTGAGATATATCCTATGTTGCAAAAAATCAATCCCCGAACTGAATGAATAATTGCTGAGAAATAGAATTTGAAGAACTTCAATAGATTAATTGTGATATACATATATCTTAGAGGGATATATTGGAGCAATTTGGCGTTAACATGAAAAATTCACCTTGAGACATTCATATGGAGTTACCTTATGTTATTATGGTTAATGATGAATTGCGAAATCAAACATTCTAGCTCTTTCAAATAGGTGGTCTTATAGGAATGAGTAAATGGAATAAAGAGAAAATATAAAGAAAGATTTTCAAATAAATGGTAATATTGATTCTGAGTAGTTCATGAATTCATGAATTATACTAACATGTTTTTTACACCCTATGGATCTCATCTGTGGATCCCCTTTCCAGGTCTAGGTGGTTCCGGTTACGGTTGATGATTTCAGAGATTATATGAAGTAAAGAGAAAGGATTGAAGACTGAAGACAAAGAGTACCCCGTGGATCTTGCTTGTGGATCATCTTGGTGCATCTATTCTCCAGATTATATGAAGTTGAAGATTTGAAGAGCAAAGTGAAGAATATATCCTGAGGATTGCTCTTGTGGATCGTCACCTCTAGGTTTATGCGGTTTTTGATTATCTCAAGTAAAGGGAAGGAAGGCCATTGCACAGGATACTTGAAGAAAAGAACACCAAATAGCTCACTTCTGCAGACGGTTTTGAATGGTCTTCCTGATTCGTATCAGAGTTTTGCTTCTACTCTTCGATTGATGATGAAAGACCATCCGAATGCCTTATCATTTGAGGAGTTAGTCTCTATTCTGTTGCAGGAAGATCAGTCTAGGCAGAACAAGTCCATTATGCGAGTTGCAGATCAAGCTTTCATGGCTAGTCAGAAGGGCAAAGTAAAATGGAGCTCTTCAACTAGTAAGTAGAAATCTGCTAATTCTATATATTCGAAGAAGGAAGATAAAGATGAGAAGAAATCAGAAAAGCAGAAATTGTCTTGTAAGTACTGTAACGGGAATGATCATACCATAAAGAACCATCCAAAATTGGTTGCTAAAGAGGCAAAGAAGAAAGAGGATGGAATGGTTATTGTCGAGGCCTCTACACCAAAAATAGTCTGCTAATCTTGTGCAGGAAGAAGAATGGGCGTTTACTACTGTCTACGGTTTTGACCCATCTTCTCATGAGCAGTGCATGTCTGCAATAGACTCAGATGTATGGTATCTTGACAGTGGGGGGACCAAACATATTACATCGCAGTGTAGTTTCTTCTCTTCACTCGAGCGTGCCCATACAGGGAATACTGTTACATGCACCAACAACTACTCTTATCCTATTATGGCAGTTGGTAAGATCATTTTGACTACTACTGATGGTAGTTCTTTCACTTTGTCACATGCTTTATTTGTGCCAGGAATCAAGAAGAACCTGTTATTAGTTTTTGCATTAGCCAAGATTGGATTGGTTGTGAAATTTGTTGATGACAGGTGTACAATTCATGGTCTGTGAAATGGCAATGTGATTATTGCTTCTGGCATTTTATGTCGTGGACTGTATAAGCTCATAGACTATGAAAGAAAGCTATATTTTAGGCAAAATGCAGCGTTCGCCCTTTCCAAAAGATGCTTCAATTTGGGCTACTCAGAAATTGCAGCTTGTACATAGTGATGTCTGTGGTCCTATGCAGACACCTTCTTTTGGGAATTATCTTTACTTCGTGACTTTCATCGATGATTTTTCCAGGCATGCATGGGTATATCCATTGAAGGCAAAGTCCGAAGTGTTCATGTGCTTCAAACAGTTTTTGGTTTTGGCTGAAAATCTGTGAGCAAGCAAAATGGGCACCCTCAGTTCTGATCGAGGGGGGGAATATATGTCTTCTGATTTTAATGCATTTCTAGCTGAACATAGGATAAAACACCACTGTATAGTGCCGTATACACCTGAATAGAATGGAGTTGCTGAAAGAAAGAACAAGTCACTCATGGAGATGGGGAGATGTATGGTCAAGAGTCAGGCTTTATCACATAGTTTTTTGCTTAAGGCTGTCATGTGTGCAGTATATGTACTGAACTAGTGTCCCATTAAAGCGCTATAATCTATCACTCCATATGAGGCTTGGAATGACCGCAAGCCATCTGTTTCTTATCTACGTGTTTTTGGTTGTTTCACATATTCATTACTGCCTGAACAACATCGCAGAAAATGGGATGATAAAGTAGTAAAATGTATTTTTGTTGGGTATAGTTCTGAAAGTAAAGGCTATCATCTGTATCATCCACAGACTAAATGCATTCTGGTTAGCCATGATGTTGTTTTTGTGGAGGATGCTATTTAGCCATTGCTTTCATGTACTAAGGAGACATCTGTTAGCTCCAAAGACATGTATGATACTTTGCTGCCTCTTTTTATAGGTGAACGCTCTAGTGCTGGTCCTAATGAGGCAACTTCTCAGCCTTTGCAGGTTTCATGTGATGATGTAGATCATTCCATTTGTGATGCAGATTTACATGATGCACTTATTGATGACAGAGCTGATATTGAGCAGGAAAGAACTATGCCAAAATGGATGGTGCAGACCTTGCGTGATAGCAAATGAGATGCACCTCTATCATATCGTACTCGATGAGGCTCTCATAGTGCCTCTTTTGCATCAGATTGCTATGCTATGGCTGCATCTAGTCTATGTGATGAGGCTTAGCCTGTTTTGTTTGATGAAGCACAAAATTCAAAAACTTGGATGGCTGCTATGCAAACTCAATATGATGCAATAATGAAGAGTGGTAGTTGGTCTTTATGTGACTTGCCTCTTGGCAAGAAGGCCATTGGCACTTAGTAGGTATACAAGCTGAAGCGTAAACCTGATGGTACAGTTGACAGGTATAAGGCTAGGCTTGTTGCAAAGGGTTATGCACAGGAAAGAGGCATTGATTTTGATGAGACCTTTGCACCTACATGCCGTATGAGTACTGTTTGGAGCATCTGTGCACTTGCAGCCCATCATGGTTGGAATGGAGATAAGTTGGACATAAAAACAACATTGCTGAACGGTGACTTGCATGAAGAAGTGTATGTTTTTCAGCCCTGTGGCTTTGTGCAGAAAGGGCATGAAAACCAGGTGTGCAGGTTAAAGAAGGCATTATATGGTTTAAAGCAAGCACCACGTGCTTGGTATGAGAAGATACATGCCTATCTGATTTCACATGGTTTTGAGAACAGTCCAGTTGAAAGCACCTTATATGTTAAGCATGCTAATGATGTGCTTCTGATCATTGTTGTCTATGTTGACGACATGCTGCTCAGTGGTCCTATTGAGAAGCATATTGCTGATTTTAAGGCTGATTTGCATGCCTCATTTGAGAAGTTTGATTTGGGGCATTTGCATCATTATTTGGGCATTCAATTTATGCACGTTGATGGTGGAATGGCTTTGTGTCAAACGAAATATATTGACACATTATTGTAGCGTTTTGGCCTTGAAGACTGTAAGCCTATTGCCACTCCTATGGAGACACGTTTATGATGGATTCTTCATGATGCTAGAGATGAATTTGATGCTGTTCTTTATTACCAGGCTGTTGGATGCCTAATTTACTTATGCATTACTCGGCCAAATATTCAGATTGTTGTCTCATAGATGAGCATGTTTATGCATTGCCCATGAGTCAAGCATTGGATGGCAGTTAAGCGTATCTTTCACTACTTGAGTAGTACTTGGCTACTTGGGTTGTTTTATCCCAAGGGGGGATCACTACCCCAGATTTGCATGCTTTTTCTAACTTTGATTGGGCTGGTTGCTATGACACTCGTGTGTCCACTAGTGGCTTTTGCTTCATGCTTAGTAGCTTACGTATATCTTGGTTGAGCAAGAAGTAGCCTACTGTGGGGACTTCTAGTTGTGAGTCTGAGTATAGGGCAGCTTTCAAAGCGACTGTGGAGTGTGTGTGGCTCAGATGCCTTATGGCTCATTTGGGTGTTGGTCAATCTTCTGCCACCACCGTCTTCACTAACAGTCAAAGCGCATTGGAAGTTGCAAGGAACCCTGTATTCCATGCTCGCACTAAGCATATTGAGGTCCATTCTCATTATGTCAGGGAGAGGTATCTGCTGGGGATATTAGCTTGGCATATGTGCCCATGTAGGAGAACATTCCAGAGCTTTTCACGAAGGCTCTTCCTAGGGAGAAGTTTGAAGATTTTTGCAAAGCTTTGGGCTTACTTCCTTTTGTGGAATGATTTCCACATAGCTTGGCACTTCCTTATACATGAGTGCCAGGTACTTGTTCACCACATCACTCCTAGGGAGGATTTGTTGATATATTTAGGTAGTGATGTGTGTGAACACTCTAGGACCACCGGGGCACTTTTTTCCCTCTTTAGGAGGTTTTTTTCCTCGGCTTGTATATATGGCTATTGCCCTAATGGGCTACTTATCTTTGTACATTCTCTAGTAATACATTTTGTATTGTATGTTGTGCTCCAAGCTTGTTCTTCTTCCTTGTGCTATTCGCGTGCTTCCGCAAACATCTAACTCCAACAATATCACTATTTGAACTTAAGTACCAAGACTACTGGTTTTGGAATTGTTGGGAACTACTTGCTTACTTGAAAGATTCCAGTCTCACATCTAGGGAGATTGTTCTTCCAAGAAGTTTAGATTCCTACCAAGGAATCAAGTAATACTATGCCAATGATTCATCTTTGAATCTCTTGCTTTGCTAGAATAGTCTCTCTAAAAGAAATCTTGACTATTGAACAAGAAAAAGAATTAAGGCTTTAATGCTTGTCCAGAATATATCTCTTTTTCACTAAGGAAATAGTTAACTAGGCCATTTCCTTTATTGGCTTAAGTCAAGTGGATGATTCTAGAAGGCTCTAGATGTTTTTGGGCAAATTACTCTCCCCATGTCCCCCATGGGGATTGAACCCAAGACGTCGTCCTTCACATACTTGAGACTTAATCACTAAGCTAAGTGGATCACTTGTTCACAAGAGGACGAGACCTCCTACTAAGTCTAAACTCGAGATCTTTGGTCATATACATGGATGAACAAATGGTGTTCGCTTTTAGATCTGTCTGAACTGGCCGACCCCTAGATCACAAAATTACTTTATTACAAAAGACTTCTTCAATGAGTATCTACGGCACCATCCAAATCATGGTTTTTTGATGCAGAGAAATTTCACCTCAATCATAGTCTACGCAAGATGATCTAATATCCTCAACAAACACTCTTCCACTCCTATGCTTTTTTGTCCTTGAAAAAATTAAGCAAAAGAAGAAGGTTGGAAGAGCTTTGTGGGAGAACCAAAAATTTTCAAGTAAATAGTGGACGGCAGCCAAGGCACTTAAGTAGTTGTGTATGCTCACTTTAACCCTAGAAACAACTCCTCATTGTTTTGGGATTTCCTCTATTGTAGGTACTAACACAATCCCACAAGTGGCCAATAATGGAACCTACAAGAGAGAGATTCATACATACCAAAACCTACAAAAGAAAGAGAAAAATTGGTCCACGAACTTTTGAATATGGAAGGCAATGGATCAGCCTCCAAGTGGATCTTGAAAACCTAAAAAGTAAGCATGTAGAATTGTTTGGATTGTTCGGATCCAATGAGTTATAAAGTACGCGGTTCCTTAAAGTAAAATATGAATTCTAAATCACTTCTTAAAGTTCATGAAAACGTCTCTCTCCCCATGAAGTAGAATGTGATAGTCATCTTTCCCCAAATAATGTGCCTAAAGATGCTCCCATAAACATAAGTAACAACGCTACAAAACATATGAACTGTGCATGCTTAGCCCCACAAACAAGGTCCATTATATTAAAAAATGCCTCTTATAGACAAAGGTATAGGCAAAAAAAAAAGCATGCAATAAGGGTCCTCAATGCTACCTCACACTCATACCTCACCCCATCATGCAAAATCGCATCTCCACATAAGCATAGGAAGCTAGGGTTATACTCTCAAACCATGCATTCCTTCAATATGCAAATCAAACATACCATACACAATGCCAAGAATGTAGAACTAAGAATAGAAGCCTCCATGTGATTGGGGTCGCCTTTACGCAAACCAAACTATTATACTTAACAATTATTCATGAATCATGAGACATAACGTGGGAAAAACAAGGATCACAACATACTACCAAAGTGAGTGTATCATAATCTCTAATTCAACCAAGGCCAAGAGAGTTGTTTGTATCATTCTAACCATCAAAAAGAGGAGCAGAAAGTTGGAAATAAGGAGTGACATAGTTATCATGTACTTCTTCATTGAGGGGAGATATTCTGGATCAAACTACAAGGCATATTAGATTATCACCATTGTGTTAGATCATGAACATGGACATGCATCTTATTACAAAGAATAAAAGCAATGTCATTGTCAAAATTTGGATCATTTCTAGATTTTGATGGATTTGTAGATGTGCAAACATAAAAGCATAGGAAGAGGTAGCAAGACAGGAGTTTTTGTAACACAACATAGTGGAGGAGATTTTTCTACTCGAGAGGTCATGAGGATAGGAAACCTTACTATTGATGATAGAGTATACTAAAGCAGCATAGTAGTAGAAGGCATACCAAAAAGATTCGAAAAGGGGATGGTGATGCTATAGAAAACTAGAGAATAGCCTATCTAAAATGGCACCATCATCAAGGAAGCAAAATGTAAAACATTGAATGAAACAAGAATGCCCAAACGTAAGTGTTTCCCTCTAGGCCCTCATAAAAAAACATTGAAAGCACTCTAAAGGATGATGATGTGAACAACAAATAATGTTATGAAAGTTACACTGGAGATTGCTATCAATGCAGAGATCTAGATCCCAAAGTGTGCGTGAATGTGGGTGGTAGACCAAAAATGCCTATAGTGTGGGACAAGTGATAAGGAGAAATTTTGGTGATGATCACCAAAGTGATTGCAAGCTCCAATAAGGAAAAGAAACAACACACCAATGAATTATGACACATTAAAACACTATTTGATAGAGGTACAAGAGTCATGGATAGAGCATGTGAGGGAAGCACACAACCTGACCATGCAAAGTAACGTTATGTAAGCAAAAGTGGCACCACAAATAAATACGATCTCTATCAGAAACAATGATAAGAGAGCACCAAAAATAGATATGGCCAATTAAGATAACGTTAACCAAGTTCAAGCATAGTGTGGATGATCGTGATTGTTGAATCTTGATTTTGAGGATTATAAAATGATTGAATGAAGGGGGTTCCAATGAAATGTTCATGTGTATTCCCACAGATGAGGTCCATGATATTAAAAAATTCATCTTCGTAACATAGGTAGGGACAATGAAGCATGCAATAAGGTCTAAAAGCAAGTCATAAAGTGCAAAGAAGCACATGCATCTTAGTCTATCATTAAGTTAGCACAAAAAATTTAAGAACTAGAAAAATAGATGCAAAAGATGTTAATAATGAGAAACATAGAGCTCCAAAAGATGAAATGTCCCCACAATCCATGTATAGTTAGACAATTCTCCTAAAGGTGAAATCTCTTGAGAATGTCTTTCTCAAAACACCAAGAACTCTCTATGAATGAAAACCCACAGACTTGGGAAGCTTTAAAGCTTCCATTCCATTAGTGGATGACTTGGGTGAATCCAAGAAGTTAGTTCATGCTTTCATGCGAGTTTTAACAAGTGGCTTGGATATCCACGTCGCCATGGGCCATACATGTTGACACTCAATCATAGAATAAATGAAGATGATGATACCAAAACAAACAGAAAAGAGAATATCTTGAATTTGTAGTTTGCACGGGATGCGAGATACACACAAATGGCTACTTCTTTCGATTTAATGCTACCTCACACTCATACCTCAACCCATCATGCAAACTCACATCACCACATAAGGATAAGAAGCTAGGATTATTAGTCTCAACCCATGTGCTCCTTCCATATGAAAATAAGACATACCATACACAATGCCAAGACTATAGAACTAAGAATAGAGGCCTCCATGTGAGTAAGAGTGCTATTATGCAAACCAAACTCTTATAATGAGCAATTATTTATGAATCATGAAATGCAAGATGGGGAAAACATGGATCTCATAATATTACCAAAGCTAGAGTATCATAATCTATAATTCAACCGAGGTCATGAGATTTGTCCATATCATTCTAAGCATCAAAGAGAGGAACATATAGGTGAGCACAAGGATACTTATCTTGTACTTTCTCACTAAGAGGGTATCTTGTGGATCAAAATCCAAGGCATATTAGATCATCCCCATTGTGTTGGATCATCCACATGGATATAAGGAATAAAAGCAATGTCATTGCAAAACATTGGCCCTTTCTAGATTTTTCATGGATTTGCAAATATGCAAATATTAAAGCATAGGAAGAGGTAAAAACACACGAGTTTTTGTCAGAGAGAATAGTGGAGGTCACTTGCTAATTTAGATGTCATGGCAATAGGAAACCGTATTTCTGATGATAGAGTATACTAAGGCACCATAGTAGCAAAAGGCATACGAAAAAAATTGGAATAGGGTAAGTGGATGTGATAGACAACCACACAGTAACCTATCTAAAATGGCACCATCATCAAGGAAGCCAGATGTACAACACTGAATGAAAAATAATCTCGAAACGTAAGTGTTTCCTTCGAGGGCCTCATCAAAAAACATTGAAATCACTCTAAAGGATGATAGTCGGGACAACGAATAATGTTATAAAAGTTACACTCGAGATTGCTATCAATGCAGAGATCTAGATCCCAAAGTGGGCTTGAACTTTGGTGGTAGGCCGAAAATGCTTATGGTGTGGGAGAAGTGACCCGAAGAAAGTTTGGTGACGATCACGAAACGATTGCAACATCCAGTAAGGAAAACGGACGATGAGGAAAACTACAAATAATGTTATAGAAATTAGACTGGAGATTGCTATCAATGTACAGATCTAGATGCCAAAGTGGGCTTAAACTTTGGTGGTAGACCAAAAATTCTTAACGTGTGGGACAAGTGATGAGAAGAAATTTTAGTGACGATCATGAAACACTGCTTGATAGATGTACAACAATCATGGATAGAGCATGTGAGAGAAATGCACAGCGTGACCATGCAAAGGTTGTGTAAGAAAAAGCTGCACTAGAAATAAATCTGGTCTCTATCAAAAACAAAGAAAAGCGAGCACCAAAAAATAGATATGGCAAATTACGATAATGTTAACCGAGTTCAAGCATAGTGCGGATGATGTTGATTGTTGACTCCTGACTTGGTGAATTACAAAATTATTGAATGAAGGTGATTCTAATGAAATGTTGATGCTTAGTCCCATAGATGAGGTCCATCATATTAAAAACTGCCTCTTCTAAACATAGGTAGGGACAAAAAAAGCACGCAATAAGGGTCCTTAATCAAGTCATGAAGTGCAAAGAAGCATATGTGTCTTAGTGTGTCGTTAAAATTGCACAAAAAATAAAAGACCTGAAAAAATAGATGTAGAAGATGTTAATAATGAGCAACATAGAGCTCCAAAAGATGAAATATCCCCATAATACATGTATACTCAGACAATGCTCCTAAAGGTGTAAATTTGTTGAGAATGTCTTTATCAAAACACCAAGAGCTCTCTATGAATGAAAACCCATAGACTTGGGAAGCTTTTAGGCTTCCCTTCCATGACTTAATGACTTAGGTGAATCCAAGGAGTCGTCTCATGCTTTCATGGGAGAGTTAACAAGCAGCTTAGATCTCGACGTCACCATGGGCCATACATGTTGACATTCAGTCATAGAATACATGAAAACAATGATAACAAAACAAATAGAAAAGAGAATATGGATAATTTGTAGTTCATAGGGGATGCAAGATACACACAACTGACTTTTTCTTTCAACTTAGTGCTACTTCACACTCATACCTCCCCACATCATGCAAACTCACATCACCAGATAGGCATAAGAAGCTAGGATTATTACTCTCAAACCATGCTCTACTTCCATATTCAAATAAAACATACCATACACAATGCCAAGACTGTAGAATTAAGAATAGTAAGATTTATGAATCCTGATATGCAAGATGGGAAAAACATGGATCTCATAATACTACCAAAGCTAGAGTATCATAATGTGTAATTCAATCGAGGTTTTCAGATTTGTCCATATCATTCTAACCATCAGCAAGAGGAGGGAGAAAGTTGAGCATAAGGAGTCTCATACTTATCTTGTACTTTGTCATTAATGAGAGATCTTGTGGATCAAAATCCAAGGCATATTAGATCATCCCCATTGTGTTAGATTATCAGCATGGACATGCATCTTATTACCAGGAATAAACACAATGTGATTGCCAAAAGTTGGACATTTCTAGATTTTCATGGATTTGCAGATCTGCAAACATAAAAGCATAGTAAGAGGTAGCATTACACGAGTTTTTGTCACACAGAACAGTGGAGGACCCCGATACTCCAGATTTCATGGCGATAGGAAACCGTATTGAGGATGATAGATTATACTAAAGCACCATAGTAGATGCAGGCGTACTGAAAGAAATTCAAAAGTGTATGGTGATGCTGTGGACAACCTGACAATAACCTATCTAAAATGGCAAGATCATCAAGGAAGCGAGATGTAAAACATTATATGAAACAATAATCTCCTAACGTAAGTGTTTCCTTCGAGGGCCTCATCAAGAAACATTGAAAGCACTCTAAAGGATTATAGTTGGGACCACGAATAATGTTATAAAAGTTACACTCGAGATTGCTATCAATGCGGAGATCTAGATCCCAAAGTGGGCTTGAACTTTGGTGGTAGATCGAAAATACTTATGGTGTGAGACAAGTGACCCGAAGAAATTTTGGTGACGATCACGAAAGCGATTGCAACATCCAATAAGGAAAACGAACAATAGGCCGATGAATTATGACAATTATCTAGAGTGGAAGAAGACACATTGAAACACTCTTTGACGGGTGTACAATAATCATGGATAGAATGCGCGAGAGAAATGCACAGCTTGACCGTGCAAAGGTTGTGTAAACAAAAGTGGCACCAGAAATTAATATGATCCCTATCAAAAACAATGATAAGCGAGCACCAAAAAATAGATATGGCCAATTACGGTAATGTTAACGGGGGTCAAGCATAGGGCGGATGATGCTGATTGTTGATTCTTGACTTCGAGGATTACAGAACGAAGGTGATTCCAATAATTACGGAGCTGGCAACCTGACTGTATTACAATGATTAGCCAAAGACCTTGCGAGCAGGGTAATGCTAAATAACCATTATGACAATTAACCAAAGTGGATACAGCTAATAAACATTCTCGTGATACAATTAACGAGGGATGTGGTACTCTAGTAACAAATGAGACTGGTGATGCTAAATAACCATTGTGACAATTAACCAAAGTGGATGATGGCGCAAAGAAGGTGTCAAATGCAATGATGGTCATAATTCTTAATTCCAAATTGCGTGCAAGGTTTGGACTAGAATCACACCCAAAATGTATGGGAATCATACCAGAATCGTACAAAAATTACATACAAGACTATAGAGATGCCTCCATACTAGAAATTCTTCCATTTGCAATCGAAATTACAAAAATCGTGAATGACCGAAGAGAGTTATGGAAGTAGTTGAAGGATCGTATAATATTGGGTGCACTACTGGAATTGGGCAGAGCACAAGTGGCTGATCGAAGAGCAGAGGCAATCTGTGGGGAAATAGTAGAGCATCATCCTCCGGTCGGCATAACCGTACTGGACGATGCCAAAAATGTTGGCAAAAGCCCTCCCGGAACAAAGAATCCGATGATTGTACCTTTAAACCACGGGCTCTCGACGCACCTAATCTTGAGATACACAATTCCATTGCTGCTATAGGACAGAAATGCAATAGACGACGATCATCATGCTAGCCCTCTGAGCATGGCAGAGTCTGCAGAAATAGATTTTCCGGGCTCGAGCCCACTTGGGATTGTCATTGTTAACAAGCAGTTTGGAACTTGACGTCTCCACGGGCTATGCATGGTGACATTCAATCAGAGAATACATGACGATGATGATAACAGAACAAACAGAAAATAAAACACTGACAATTGGTAGTTCGCATAGGATTCAAGATGCACATATATTCATTAAGCCAAGGCCTTTCATTTATATAGAATGAAGCACTCATTCATATGGGTCTAACAACTCTTTTTTTTAATATAAAGGAAGTTCGGCAATAGCCTACTCTCCCGGACTTGAATTAAATTAAGAAACAAAGGTACAATAGAAGGGGACTAGTGCCCACGGGACCCCCCAAATCCCACAAAGCAGGGGAAGCTTGATTGATTCCTAGGTTGCATTACAAAGAAGGTTGATCACCCTCTCGTCGCCCTCATGCGGGACCCACTTGGGTTTGAGCTTGTTGTTGATCAAAAGGAGGACTTGATGGTGCCTGAAGGGGGGGGATTTCTTACTGTTGACAATCCTTTTGCCAAGGAGGAATAGAGATTTTTCAATCGACCACTCCCTGGGGGAGTCGCCGAAGTTGAGAGCACACCGCTCCCGCCAAATTTTCCACAGGGCTTCCCCTCTGATTGCGTTCCAGAGAGCCGCAGAGCACCCAATCGTTTCACCCAAAAGGACTTGTTTCCAGCTAAGCTGTTTCTGAACTCTGATTTTCAGTCCAACCATATGCCAGATTCTGTAGGAGTTGGGGCAAGTAAGGAAGATGTGTGGGACATCTTCGATAGCGCGGTGGCAGCGTTTGCACCACGGAGGGATCCCACAAATTTTGTTTGCCTTGTGGTTAGTCCAAATTCCTCGATGAAGAATTTGCCATAAGAGGACCGACTTCTTAATCTCTATAAGTGGGTGCCAGATACCCATGAATTTCATGTCCCACCGAAGCCGCGTCCAAGACAGGCACCACTTCTTGTTGAGGCTGATCTGGAGGTCAGTCGTTTCATTGATGTTCGGGATTTTGAGTAGGGTGTTTCCGTTGTGCCATTTGAGACCACGCGCGTTCGGAGCATCGTGTCCCATGAGAAGGCGAGTTTTGTGACGATCCCAAGCGAGGCATCTGCTTTGCAAGGTGTTCCATTCTTCGTAGGAGATGTTAATGCGAGGGTCGATATCCTCATAGTTGATCCAACTGTTGGTGTCATGTTTCCAGAGGTGTTTCCATTTTTTGAATCCTTTGTTCCATAACTTCTTGGCATTTTGAATGTTCCACGGCTCCACACTCCGGATGCCATGAATCGGAAACCAGATAGAGTCGTTTTGTCTGATTCCGGCCGCCCACTTCCAGTCCTCACTAATTCTTGTGAAGCTTTTGACTTTATTCCAGCCCTTCCAAAGAGAGCATACGAGATTGGAGCCTTTCGGGAAGACAGGTATCGGGGAGAATAGCAGGGTCATGATGTCAAGGTTCTTCCAGTTCGGGGATCCCGTGAGGGCCAACTCGTTTTTGTTTCTGAAGATCAGTTTGGCCCACGATGCCTCCCTATTGCACCAAGCTTTAATCATCCATTTGGCAGCCAGTTTGTTAGCCATGCACCCAATGTCCAGGATGCCAAGCCCCCCGCTATCTCTAGGGCTGGTGCAGATGGCCCATTTGATTTTAGGCACCCCCCTTCTGTTATGATCACCCGTCCAAAGAAAGTTTCTGCAGATGCTATTCAGTTTGGACAGGCCTTGCTCTTTCGGTCTCCAGCAAGAAAGGAAATAGATGGTGGACGAGAGAAGGAACGTGTTGATAACCATCGCCCGTCCAGCGAGATTGATTTGCATGCCTCTCCAGTAATTGAGCTTGTTTTCAAGTTTGGCTAGCACCCAGTTCCATCGCTGCTCCATAGAGACGCCAAACCCCAAGGGGATTCCGAGCAGCCGAAAGATTTGACCCTGCGGAATGATTTGACAGCCTTGATCAATGAGAAGGCCAGGTTGATGTCCCACAATGGCCCTAAAGGCGGTCTTGTTGTGGTTGATTTTGGATCCAGAGGCCTCACAAAAGGTATCAAGACACCTCCAGAAAGTCTCCAGGCTGGTATTATCATTGTGAACGAACGCGTTCATATCGTCGGCAAAAAGTCTCATGATGATTTGACTGTGGTCGTGAGGTAGCTGGAGGCCTTTGATATTGCCAGCCTCCACATGGTGAGCCACAAGTCTGCTCAGCCCTTCAGTGGCGATGGCAAAGAGAAGGGGGGCAAGAGGGCATCCTTGTCTAATAGATCTTTTAAGATGGATCGCCTTCGAAAGTTTGCCGTTAACATTAATTTGGGTCGTTGCATTGCCGAGAAGGGTTGCGATCATCTTGGTGAATTTCTGACTACATCCGAGGTCTTGGAGTGACTGCAGGATATAGTCCCATTCTAACCTATCGTAGGCTTTGTCAAAGTCGATCTTGAGGAAGACCACGTCTTGATTAGACTCATTTGCAAATTGAATACCTTCCCAAATATCCATAATGGTTTCCAGGATGGACCTGCCTTTGATGAAACCTTTTTGGTCCTCACTAAGCCAAGATCTCAGGTGGCACGCGAGTCTGTTGGCAATGACTTTGGCGATGATCTTGTATCCTGTTTGGAGCATCGTAATTGGCCGCCAGTTCTCGATTCTGTTTTTTTCCCCCTTCTTGTGAATCAACTTGATAATTCCATTATTTATACAGGAAGGGAGAGCACCAAACTTTAGTGCTTCTTGCCAAACCATCCGAAGAGGGGTGGCAACCACCAGCTTGAAGGATTTAAAAAACTCGTTAGTGAGTCCGTCAGGTCCCGGGCTTTTACCGAGAGGGAGGGCATCAATGACCGCAATGATTTCTGATTCAGAGATCGGGGCATGAAGCAGGGAGTGGAGGTTGGGTGGTATTCTCCGGGGGGAAACTCTAGAAATGGCAGCCATGCAGTCCCTTCTATGGCGGGAGAGTGGGCTCGCTGTTCCCAAGAGTCTCGTGAAGTGCTCTTCGATGATGCCAGCATTATCTTCTTCCGAGTTGCATACATTGTCATGAGTGTCTAGTAGTGGGGGAATCGTCTCTCTGTTGTGTTTCCTTTTAAGGATACTGCACATCTCTTTGGTGGGTTTGTCGGCTTTACCAGCCCACCACACCTTGAAGAAGATTTGCAAGTTATTCCTTTGAATTTCTTCCTCGTATCTCAACGCAGCTCTGATTTTTCGGAGACCTTTCTGGGCTTGGTGTTTTCCTTTGTTTACTTCCTCCTCGAGCCGCCAGAGTCTGTGGTAGAGCGCTTCCCTACGAGCTCGCCGCATTGTCGCGAGCATCTTCTTAGTTCTGATCATGATCTTGCGAGACTTGTCGACCGCATTTCTCCAGCACTTGGCTGGGGCTAAGCCAGAGGCGAACGCTACCTTCCACGCATCGGCAATCTCTTGATGGACGGAGGGGAGAGAGAAGGTGGAAGCGTTGGCATGGAACCACGGAGCCTTGCGGATTTTGCTGGAAGGTTGAAAAGTGATAACGATCGGGTAGTGATCAGAGATAGTGAGGTCAGTGCGTTGCGCGATGGTAGGGAGGCCCCACTGTTGAGTAAAACTCTGAGAGATGTAGCATCTATCGAGTCTAGCTTTCCTCAGGTCCTCGCCCGCTTGGAGATTCGACCAAGAAAAGCCACTCGAGTCTTTAAGCTCAATCAAATCCAAGTGGAGTTTGGTCATGTCCCACGTGTCTTTCTCCCGACTGTCGATGACCCTGCCCTTGCCCAACCATCTGTCCGTAGGGTCTTCCACCATGTTGAAGTCTCCACAAATAAGCACGTTGTGGGGAAGCGAGTCTAAGGAAGCCCAAGTGTTCAGTCTCTCCAAATCCCCGTTCGGGGCGTACAAAGAAACCAACGTAGCACAAAGAGGAGCACCAAAGGAGACAGCAATCCAGCGGTGGCTAACATCTTCAATAGAGTTCTCAAGCTTTTCGAACCAGAGTTGTTTAACACCGATAACCGTTCCTCCAGATCCCCGTGGGTGCTTCGTTGGGATCCACACGTGGACCGAGGAGATCTGTCTGAGTCGCTTCTGGAGGTCTTCTCCGTCAATTTTAATCTCTTGAATACATATAAAGTCTGGGTTTAGGCTAATGTCGCGAAGCCATTGACCTATGATGGTCGCTCTTGAGGGGTCGGTTAGCCCTCTAGCATTCAGCGAGATGACAATCATTTTTGCGTTGATCCCTCTTTGCGGGAGGGAGCCTTGTCCTTTCTTCTCTTGACTTGGTCTTTCTTTTTCGCTGGGATCTGATCCCGACTTAGCAGTCTGTTCTTGTGGGGGCTTTTCCATGGTAACTCCATCGGCTGTTTTCCTTTGCGGGATGCCCCTTGCTGGGGAGACTTGTGCCCCGTGCTCGGCGCCGTTTCCGGGATCGTCGATCCAATGATGGAACTTTCACTATCCATGTTGTCCTCGTTACTAGTGGTGAAACCCTCTTCTTTGCTTGTAGTGTAACCCTCCTGGGGGGTTTCTTTATTGTCAGGGATCTCTAGGGCTTTGTCGAAAGTGTCTATCTCCAGGAGCTTCCCACCTGGGTAGTCAAGCTCATTGAGCTCCTTTTCTAGATTGCAATACAAATTGCTGTAAGAGGTAGGCGGCGGGTTGTTTCTTTCACCGTTGGCCCTAGGGCTTCGTTTCCTTCTTCTTCTAACTTCCATGAAGCCATCAGCATCGGCTTGCGGTTCAAGGAAACTCTTACCTTCCCCCTCCTTGGTCGAGTGAGTCGAAATGCCAATGTTGTCTTGAGCGGTTTTGGAGTCTTCTTGAAAGCGCTTGTTTTTTTGCCTGAGAGGGCAATCTTTAATCCTGTGACCTTGTTGGCCACATCGAAAGCACGCATTGGGAAGGTTTTTGTATGTGACGTCCTGTTCCCATACCTCTCCTTCGCCCATGTCCACTTTGATCATTGAAGGAAGCGGCGAGCTGAGGTCGGCCTCGACACAGATTTGGGGGTGCCACCTAGCATTGAACGAGTGTCTTGCACCTTCATATATGAGACCACCAACGTCTTCGCGTGAGGCCAGCGGCTTGCCGATAGGAGAGACAATGTCCCACACGAAGTTGTACAAGAAGTAAGGAAGGTTAGGGAGCTCAACCCAAAGGGGGTACCGGAGCGACTTCGATTTGTCGGGAGTAAAGTCCGGGGACCATCTGAATAGGCACAGGGTCGAACGACCGAACTGCCAGGTGCCAACGCTAAGGGCCTGGAACGCCATCTCTTCATTTTCAAAGACAAGCAGCAGGTGGTTCGCTGGTAGGAACTGACACTTGCTAACAATTAGTCCTCGAGGGAACCACTCTTTTCGGAGCCATTGTCGCACAGTTTCTAACGGGGGCCTAGGGCCAAACACTTGGCCGACGAGGCAAAATTTCTTGAGCTCCTCCTGAGCCGACAGAACTGCGGGTCTACTGAGGGAAACAATGGGGGAATCAAAGCTTTCGGATGCCCCAGGGGCGGCACACGATCCCCCCTCCAGCAGAGCGGCCAGGAAGTCGGTCTCCCTAGGGGGAGGGGCCCGATTACTTTTGACGAGAGAGGATGAAGCCACATCCATGGCCAAAAAGGGCCAGCACCCACCGTTGCTCCCTGAAAAAACTTTAATCTACTAGGGAAAGGAACTAGAGAAGACCCTTCATATTCGAAACTTTACTCTTTTCTATTTCTCCCCCTCCTCTTTTTTTTCTTTCTTTTTTTTTAAAAACTTGCGACCGAAAAAATTAACCAAAAATCCACAAACGGGTAGCTCTCTGCAGAAACTTTTTCGAATGTTTTCTCTTTTTCTTCTTTTTTTTTTCTCTCTTTTTTTTTTTTTTCTTTTCTCTTTTTTTTTTTTTCTCTTTTTTTTTTCTTTTTTATATATTTTTTATATATTTTTTTTTTTCTTAGGATTACCTAATCAAGGGTACAGCTGTCGCACTCCGCCTGGCAATCGGCCGCGATGGGACCGTCTGAAGCCGACAACTGGCGAGGATGGCGTCCCGTGGCCTCCCCGCGACACCTCGTAAGCCACCCCTCCGGCCGCACTCTGACAGCGAGGAAGTTTCCCTTAAAGGCTCCACGTGGAGTCGGCACGGGCGGCGCGGCTAACTAAAGAGCACCGCTCTGTCCACGAGCGGCGCAGGGCCCTCAGACCCAGCCGCGGATCTGCCGGAGCCGGAGGCCGGAGCCGAGACGTCGCCGGAAACCCGCCGGAGTCGAGGTGTCGCCGGAGGCGACCTGTCGCCGGAACCCCACCGGAGTCGAGGTGTCGCCGGAGGCGACCTGTCGCCGGAGCCGAAGTGTCGCCGGAGGCGACCTGTCGCCGGAGCCCCGCCGGAGTCGAGGTGTCGCCGGAGGCGACCTGTCGCCGGAGCCGAAGTGTCGCCGGAGGCGACCTGTCGCCGGAACCCTGTCGGAGCCGAGGTGTCGCCGGAGCCCTGTCGGAGCCGAGGTGTCGCCGGAGGCTGTCGGAGTGTCGCTGGAGACGAACTGTCGCCGGAGCCGAGACGAGCTGGAACTTCCTACTGATCGCGGAACGGAGCCATGGTGGTCTGGCGAGAGCACGCTCTGCAATCAATGGCTGAATACTGTCGTTCGTCAATAATATGGAGCTAGAATGATCTATTGTCGGACGGACGCGAGTGGTCGCTGCTCACTGGCGAAGTCCCGTCACCGTCCCGTGCAAGATCTAGTGTCGGACATAGCTCCCTGTGCAATATCCATCTTCGAACAGACGGGCGAGCCAGCGTGTGAGAGTTCTTGTAATGTCGGACGGACGCGAGTGGTCGCTGCTCACTGGCGAAGTCCCGTCACCGTCCCGTGCAAGATCTAGTGTCGGACATAGCTCGCTGAGCTCGAAGGTCGCCATAGCCGTTGCTGCTGTTTTCCATCGTTCGATCCTTGTTCAGCACCTGTATGTTGGCCATTTCGTCTAACAACTCTTCATAGGACGTCTTAGGAGGGCCTTCAATTGAACCTTAATGAAGGTCCTTTTTAGTGCAATCAACCAAGCACAAGGTAAAAACAAGTTGTTGCCCTAACAGTCCTTCGAAAATCTTATTCATGTGCAAGCCAAAGAAAAATCAATGAGAAATAGGCATATAGAAGTGCGAAAAGGTGAATCCTTATGGAATATTAGAATGTCTTATATGCACCCAAGAAAGACCAATGCATGGTATTGCAATGCTATATGCTAAATAATTATCATATGGTTCTTTTAGGCTTCTATCTTGAATCTCCTAGAGGGCCAAATGAATAAGAAAGTAATGCATCCTTAGTTTAAGAAAGTGCATGAAGGACCCTTATCTAAACCTCATAGAGAATGAAACTTAACCTCCATGAAGTATTTTAACGCTAGGTGAATCCTCATCCCACATTGGTGCATGTGATATGAGATAAAACCAAAGGATAACATGAAATCGATCTCAAGGAGTACAGAAAGAAAATGGAAGTGCTACAAGATTTACAGGCTGCCCACTTGATTTTGCCACAAAAATATGTGCCCATGTAATTACACTCCCTAATCTTCAAATGAATAGTTGTTATCCTTCACATGAAAAACTAAGCTTCTATAATGGTCATTGAGCTCTCAAGGACTGGTTCAGCACAATCCCACACGGGGTAGTCATAAAAGTGGAACCGAGAGCATCTTATTGAAGTATACACCTTGAAGGAAACCCTCAGACCTCGCATCAACTTAAAGAGAAATGGAACAATGCTATGATGAGCATAAATAATAGTGCATTTGCTCATAAAAAACACTACGGTGAATAATAAAAAAGTTCTCGAAGAGGTTAGAAACACATTAGCTCGTGATAGAATTGAAATTAGACCAAAACGTAGTATGGAGTGGAAAGATGAAATAGAGGGGAGCACTCCCTCCTTTTAATGTATTTCACGAGTGGCCTTACAATACCACCTTGAGGAACATCTTTTCCAATAGTCGTACACCACTATGGAAAATGCGTTTGACATCTCAAACTCAATGAAGAACTTCATGTTTGATAGTAGAGCCTTGAAATCCTCAAGCTTTTGAAGTACCTCATCCATTAACCTTTGGTTTTGGATACTACCCAAGGGACAATCACAAAAGCAAAATGATTGGTTGTGTTGATCAGATCCTTGAGACACATGTACACAGAGATAGTACAAAAAGAAAATCTCACAAAAGCATAAATGGAATAGATAGAGACAGGAGACTTGACACAAGAATGGGTACAATCTCCCCCCACATGCTCTGATGGAAGAGTCTATCAGAGCACTTATACTTATAGGTTTTTGTAATTTCATCGTGCTTCAAAAGGCTTACATTTATAAAAATTTGCCTTATTTGTAAAATCCTCACTTTCTAGGTGATCTACTATTTCTACAAAAAAGTTGCTTTCTAAAAATGATCAATCATTTTTACAAAAAAAATTCTAAATTACTATCTTTTAACTATCTTAAACAATATATGAATAAGTCCATGTTCGTTCACATTCTCATGAATCTTCACCTGCTAAATGAGAACACAATCACATTAAAAAGCTCAAGACATTAAAATCCAAATAACATTTCATGATTCCATAAACTATTATGTCTTTGGTTTTTAATGTGATTGTGTTCTGATTTAGCACATGAAGACTCATGAGGGTGTGAATGCATGTGGACTTATTCGGATATTTTTCAAGATAGTTAAAAGATAGCATTTTAGATATTCTTTTGTAAAAATAATGGATCCCTTAAGAAAGTGTTGTCTTTGTAAAAATAGCTGACCGCTTAGAAAGTGAAGATTTTGTAAATAAAGAAAATTTTCATAAATGCATGCTTTTTGAAGCGTCACCCTCATATATGTTCTATTTAGGACATAATGAGAAATACCTAAAAATACACATACTCTGATAGAATCGTCCATCATAGCATGTGGGGGGAGATTGAACCCAATCTTATGTCCACTCTCTTATTTCTATCTATTTTGTTTATGCTTTTGTGAGATTTATTTTCTGTACTATCTCCACATACGTGCATCCATAAGATTCAGTCAATAGGTTGTCATGAATCCCTTATCTCATGATGGAATTCAAAAATCTATGAACAAAAGAATGGAGGCTCCAAATATCAAAGATTTAAGTAACCATAATGAACAAAAAGACTAAAAAAATATCTTAGCTCCTCTTGCCTAAGAGCCAAGCATGATGGCTCAAGAACGTGTGTCCAAGCTTTCACATGCTTTCAACACTGAAGAAAACTGCCAAATTCTTCACGGCTTACAAGTCATGTGTGTACAACAAGAGGTTAATAACATTAGCAAGTTGGGTAGTGCTAAGAGCAGAGTTCACTAAGTCACAATATTCATGTTTTCATTATAAAGTAAATCTTTTAGTGCAATTTCTCAAGATGTTGGCGAATTACTGTATTTCAAAGAAGCTTGCAGATGAAATGAAAAGAGCTAAGCAGATGCAGTGCAAAGGTGTAAGTTGAAATCATGGTTGAGCCTATGAGCATAAGAAACTTATTTTTATATTTGCAACTAAAATCATCTTCAACTTGTTTTAAATGAAACACTTAGGTTGAGAATGTAGTGAATCACATGAAAATCTTCCCCTAACCAATCATAGGAAACACATGAATTTAACAGAAGTCTACATCCTTTACCCTTTATAGTTTTCGCAAACAAGGGTCTTCATCTAAGCACGCCCTACATGTATTCCTACCGTATAGGTGCGTCAAGCCTTTGTAGCCTTGGTCATGGGTTTTGGACACCATCACCATCAAGGGCAATGAAAACAGACCCCACACATCTAAGCCAACAACAAAAGCAAATTAAATACCTTGTCGTTGTGCTTCATGAAGTATAATACAGTCCATCTACTATAATCATCAATGAAAGACACATAGTACCTTGAACTTGAGACTGAGGGGTCTTTGCTAGGTCCCCAAACATCTGTGTGTACAAGCTCTAGGTAGTCATCATGCATATATCCTTTCTTGGAGAAGGGTAACCTGTGAGACTTACCAAATTGACAAGCACAACACTTGTAAATCATATGTTGCTTGGATACATTAGGTATCCCAAGCACACATTGGTCCTTGCACATTTGTTTCAAGGTTCTTTCTCCTATGTGCCCTAATCTTTTGTGCCAAATCTCAAGCTCTGAAAGTGTTTGATCCTTATAACTGTATAGTGCAATATTCTTTGTATCTTCCAACTCAAAAGTGAAAAGTCTACCTGATTTTTCTCCTTTAGCAATCCTCTTGAACCCATGTCTTGGGTCCTCCACATATGCTCCATATTGATTGAATCTGACCTGCAAACCTTTCTCCACAATCTAACCAACACTCATCAAATTCTTGGTAATGGTTGGTACATAGAGTACCCTGCAAGCTTTCCCATTTGTCATCAGCCTTGATTCCATTGATCACTTGCCTTACAATTTGTTCTTCTTCAATCTCTTCTCCTATGCTTGCTAACTGATCTGCAACATCTTTGATCTTGGTCACAAATTCTGAAACAGCTTGCTTAGGTTGCTTCCTTAGTGTTGTGAATTCAATCCACAACTGATTTTTCCTAGCCCTTGTATTGGAGGAAAAGTAGACAAGGTTTGGCAAGTTTCTTGGGATGTCTTACAATTTCTAATATGTGGCAAAAGAAACTCAGAGATAGAGTTGAGTAAATATGACCTTGCCAATGCATCCTTAGCATACCATGTGTTGAGCTTTTCTTGTTCTTCCTTGGTTGGCAATCCTCTTGCTTTGAATGAGGGAAATTCCTCATCTCCTGAGATGTATACATAGAGACTCCTTCCTTGTAAGTAGGTTTTCATCCTTAGAGACCAAGCCTGATAGTTGTTGTTGACCAATTTATCAATAAATGAAGGAAAACCATCTCTCATTTTACCTCTATTGCTCTGATACCACTGTTGGGAGAGATGGATGGATGCTCCAAGAGACAGAGAGGTAGTGCTAAACCTGCTTTGTACCAACCCTCTTTTGGTTCAGAGTTGATAAGTAGACCTTCTTAGCTTTCCAATAACACCAAAAAATAGCCTATGTACTTTGGAAGTGATGTGTGTAATGATTGAACCAAAATAGATAACTTTGAAGTTCACAAACTCAAGAAAACCATCTATTTTTGTCTTGACACCTACTGAATGTTTTGCTGAGCGTGACCAGCACAATAGAAATTGATAAAATTCCTTCTAGCAATATTTAATTATCTTAGTAAGCTACCATTTGCAAGTGGAGTGATGTAAAAAGATAAACTATGCTAAGAGAAATCAATTTAGCAAGTTTAGCTATACCCTCGACTTTTTAGGACTGTAGAAGAAGATGACCAGAGTTCACCTCGACGCAGATTTCTCTCAAATGGCTGAATAAAATCACTTCAAACTTTGAGAGCATGTAGAAGACTTTCAGCTGAATCCAAAAAGCTTTGAATAACTTGAGTTGGTGAAGAATTGACCGAGATATGCCCTTGACAAGTTGCCAGACTTTTGAGTAGACAAACAGAGAACTCAGAGATGAATGATGTAAATGTATCTATCAATGAACACTTGTATACAATCCCATTGGCATGAATAACATTTCCTAATGGTTTAGAGAGGTGTAGGCTGTAGTAGAGTCCTCACACACACTCAAAATCAGTAGAATGAGGCTCGGGAATGATCTCTCTCTACCCGCGACTTTTCATGTTCACTTTTATATGTAATGAGCAAAGATTTGAATTCAAATTCAAATTTTGGCTCCCTATGATCAAGCTCCTAAATGCTTGGAGATATTCCTTCAATTAAATGAGCTACGTTTTCCAAGACTCACTTTGGTAGGTGATTACAAAAGATTCGAAGTCAATTTGACTTTTCGAATGAGGTAAAGTGCTAATTAACCACTAGCATATGTTCCTATGCTTCTTCATGTATGTGTAGACTTTAATGCATCCTTTGAGGCAAATGTGTAGGCTTGCAATTTACACCAACAAATACTGGAGCTATTAAGATGATACTCAAAAGGGCCCAAGGACAACATAATAAACAACTGGAGACCAATTACTTGTCTGACTTCTATTTCCAAAATCTTTTAAGCCCCTTTGGCCAATAGACTAAGTTCCCTGATGGACAAGATTATTCTAAAAGAGGAGAAGGTTTTTATTAAAGGAAGGTTTATATTAGATGCTATCATTACCCTTTGGGAAGGAATGGACCTTGCTAAGGAGAGGAGTTCTATTTCTACAAGGTTAATTTTGATAAGGCCTATGATAGAGTTGACTAGAACTTCCTTTTTCATTCCTTACATACTCAGTATCTATACTTCTGAAACACACCCCTTTGTATTTATTACCTTCCTTGTTTCGTAGACTCCTCAATGGCTGAAAGGCATCATGTGTGTCTGCACAGTCAAGAAGTAGACTCCCTTTTTGAAAGAAAATTACGCAAAATTCTCCAGGCAACGCTTCAAACATGCGTGAGGGAAAGTTTGGTGGACCATGTTCACGTGGCTAAGGGGTTATGCTTGTGTAGGCTCTGCAAAGAGTGGGATCACATGAAAATCTCTCACGGATTTACATGCATCCGACATTAACTTGTTTGTTTGCTCTTCTCTAGACAAGTTGACCACAATCCCTTTGCATAACCATGACGAACGTAGAGGATGACCTCTCCATGTAGGAAAATTGCAACCATGGAAAGCCCAAATCATATCAATCTACTTTTTTTTAGGAGATTCACAGACCGGAGACCTTTGAATTCTTTGCTTATGCCTTGGCTCTGATGCCACTATTGCCCTTGGGGTCTTGCACACGCATGTATGTAGAGGATAGTACACAAACGAGATCACACAACAATACTTAGATAATAGAAAGAGACAAGAGATGAAACCAAATTGGGTACAATCTTTCCCCATATACTCTAATGGACCAGTCTATCAGAGCATGTGTATTTATAGGGATGTCTTATTACATCCTGAATAGAAGATACATGAGGTCTGTGCTTTGAAAAGCATGCTTTTGCTATTGTTTTTGTTTTTGCTTTGGCTTTTTCTTTTTATTATTTTTAGAAAATCATCTTTTTCCAAAATAACTAAAATACTATCTTCTAAATATATTCTTCTAAATATCTCCAAAGGTATTTGAATAAATATATGTGCATTGGCACCCTCATGGATCTTCACCTACTAAAACACATTAAAAACCTCAACACATTAAATCCCATTTAGTATTCCAATATTCCATAAATTATAACACCTCATACTTAGGATGTATAGAGACAAGGTTTGAAACAATTCCCACATCTATCTGAAATTTTGTACAAAAAATGAATCACTTTTGTAAAATTATAAAAGCAATGGGTATCATTTTATGAGTCAGTTTTGAATTTGAAAGAGGTGATCAATTATCAGGTATCATGTTTGAAAGCTAGATTTGAGATCTTCAAAACAACCTTGTGTAAAAATAAGCATCAGGTCCAAGTCCATAGTATATCTACCTCTCACTTTTCATTAAGACCACTCATTGAACCATTAAAGATCCATCCTTGATTCTACATATAAAAGGACAATAGGTTTGAAAATGCACCTATAAGAAGTTTCCTATTGTGATCAATTTGCTTATATGTTTTGAAATTATGATGCATGCAGAGATCCGTGTAAATAGAAATTGGTAATTCATGTTGATAGGAAGATTTGTAACGATCATGTACATACATATTAGCACTTGAATATAGAAGTAGTTGTGGTGAGCCAATACTTTCACCAATCAAGATCTAATTCAAGACCTAGAAAAGACTTTGAAAGTTTTAGAAGAAGAGAATGGTGAACAAGTTTTAGAAGAAGAGAATGGTGAAGAACCATTTATGGAAACAAAATGTTGAGAACATTTTGAAGGAGAGTTTGGAGGAGGATACACAAGAACATGAGAAGGCAATTACGGTGAAAAGTAGAAGGGATGAAAAAAACTATGTGTGAATTGATCCAAGAGTCTTAGATATTGGTGAATTATTTTATCAAGAGAAGGTAAAACAATTTTAAAGTTTTTGAAATAATAAGAAAAAGAAAGTTAAACTAAACATGAGAATATCAAGCAAAAATCTAGTAAGAATGATATTGCAAATAATGAGAGAAGTTATGAAGAAAAGAAAAAAAGAATATTTGAGGATATTATAAGATACATATTTATATTTGTTACTTTGGACACCCAATGAAAGTTGTGACATACAATCCAATCAGAATGATGGGCTTCAAATAAAGGCTTTAAGACATAGACTATGCAAATCATTTGAAAAATGGAAAACTTCATGGGATGTTGTGCACCATATCATTGCACATGACATTTGAAAGTCCATATAATTATATTGTAGAAGATCAAAGTGATTTCAAGAATGGAAAAGGTCATGGGAAGTTGTGTCTTAGATCATTGCACATGAACATTCTCATGTCCATCTTGAGTTAAGAAGGTAGCTTAGGTTCATAAGGAAGTCCATGTCTCGTTTTCTTTAGAAGGTGACATATGGTTTCTACCTTCTGCTTTGCTTATGAAAAGGTTGTGAAGAAGGGAAATCATGGAATGGTGTGCCACCTTGCCTCTTGGAAGACATACTGTTTTGGTTTAAACATACGGCCTCTCTTTTTCTCCCATCCTTTCTTTCATGCTATTCATTGCATGGGATAATGCTTATGATCATGTCATCTATTGTTTTGGTTGAACTCCATGCCTCACGTCTCTGATTGAAACCCATTTGGAATGGTATGCACAGAGATTAACCACAGTAATCACAAGATTAATCACAATTATAACACGATTAATGATTTATGTAAACTTATACCATAATTGTCTACTTACTAAATGACGCTTGATGATTTGGAAAGTTATTGCTTAGATTTTACCCATGTGCTTGGATTTTTAAACATAAAACATCTGAATCTCCTCCCTCAAGATCAAGCTCTTTAATCTTCATCTACTTCCTTCAACTCATTTCCTGATAATTGATTCCTTGAAATTGGTATACTTAGTATTATACAAAAACTCGTTCTTGACCTCTACAACCTACTTTTACTATTACTGTGTTGAATGTCCAATTCACTTTCCAAGGTCATACTCAATGTCCAAGATCATATTTACTATTACAATATGGTTGATATCTTGTCCTTATAGAGTATGAGTTTCTATATTTTCACGTTTTGACCATCTAAGAAAACGTTTTAGCCACAATATCGCATTAACTGGGAGGGAAATAGGCATCTATATATTTCCTCATTTGGTGCTAAAGAATTATGCCCTCATTTGCTAGCAAGAATTATGCCCTCATTTGCTATACTCCTAAGTAATTGCTTAGCCTTCATGTATACATATCCTAGTATTGGGATAAACAAATGCGCTGTCTGAAAGGTTTTAATCCCTCAATTCAAAACTTCTATAGTGTATCTCATGAATATTTTCCTTCATTTATGTTACTACATATTGTATACCCCATAGCCCCCCCCCCCCCCCCCCCCCCACACCTCCCATCCCCCAAAAAGGGAAGAAAGAGACATTGAGAATTACAACAGCTTATATCATTAACTCCTGCCAAATATGTAAATTGTTTTTTTGTCATAAACATAACCATCATTAATATGCATGCGAATTTTTCCTTTCTTCATCTGTACAAGGAACGTATTTCATATATTTAACGACCTTTGGCACCCACTTATTGAAAATAAAAAGGTGGTTGAAGGTATAAAATTTTGCGTAGGGGGATATGGAAAATGTCAAGGCCAATCAAGCTTTTTGCCCCCCCCCCCCCCCCCCCCCCCCCATGAAAGCCTTGCATAAAGAGTGGAGAAGACTTGGGACACCTTTTCTTCTTGTTTTCTACGAGCTTTTTAATTTTGCACAACCTCAACTAGCTTCTTTTGCTATCAAATAAAGTTAACTAGAACAAGCCCTTCTTGGGAAATCCATCTGATGTTCATCTCCATTCTTTAACGAAATTAGCATCATGAAAACTTCAACAATCCATCCTAAGAGTCTCATGTTGAGAAGTCCCTAATAAGTTTAGGTAGAGGTATCCATTGTCAGAGAAAAAGGGGGTTGCGATGAGACAAGTGAGGTTTGGATCAGGCACTTGTGCTATCGTCTTATCAGGCGAGTGGTGTCTGCATACTACATGCCTTCCTAGGGAGCATCAAATGAATCGTCCTTGTGCTTCAAGGGGAGCAATGATGCACACGCTACCATGGGAGTAGCTCATTGTCAGATAGTCACGTGATCGTGAGATGAAAGTAAAAACATAAAACTCAAAGTAAGAACACCATACACATCAATGCTCATATACATATACAATAGCTACATCATATGTTTACAATAAATGAAATGGTTTTTCGCTGTTTTTGTTTTGCCTTTATGTTTTTTCTGCTTTCGCATTCTTTTTTCGCCTTCATTGTTTCATCTTTATTGCTCAAGGAAGAAATAACTCTTATCCTTTTGTTTTGGCATTCTGTTTTTCATTTTCATTGTTTCAGCTTTCTTAGTTAAAGAAACACAGGAACCGTTTTGGTATATTGGCACATTTGACAAACATGGCTATCAATGCATGTGTCTGATCCTCTCTACCATCCCAATGAAATTTCTCTACACTATGTGCAAGAACCATGGCATGAATAGGATTCTCAAGATCATGTTCTTCAATGCCATCTACAATACCCTCCATAACTGTATTCACTGATGTAGCAAGATGTTTTTCAACACCCTACACAATATTATATAGTCTTTTTCCACCAATACATGGCACATCCTATGTTCCCATAATGGGTAATTCGTGCCATCCAACTTGTCCTCAATAGCCAATATATGCAATACATCATTGCTATCAACCATGGCAACTTACTAAAATACCTTGATGCAAAAAAATGGTTGTATCTCAGAAAGTGGAATAGAGCTACCCTATTGAGATTTGGTGACATGTAGATGACTTTGAGACGCTTGTACTGGCAAACCAAAACGTGCATATATACTTGGCAATACAGATGATAGTACTTGCATAAGCATTGCAATAGTGCATTCAAAGGTCGAAAGGAGCTCATATAAAAATTTGATGCCAAAAGCGAAAGGTGTTCTGAACCCTAATTACCTTGAGTATGTTCATCAATTTTTATGGGATTTTGGGACTATGACTGAAGGAGTGTCAACAATGCCCTAGATGAATTATTAGCCTACTCTGATACCAATTGTTTTAGTTTGACATCTACGAAAGCACATGAATAGCACAAATGAAGAAGAAGAAGCTTGGTGTTGAAAAAACACTACTAAATCTATTTGACAGGCAAAAATGTACAAAGATTAGTGACCCATTAGGGTTATGGGTGTATATACAAGTCAAGGAAAAGAACCTCCTAACGAGGGAAAAAAGTGTTTGGGTGGTCCTAACTATGTTGACACACATCACTCCCAAAATGTATCAACAAAATACACTATACGAAAGGATACATTGGGAACCACGTGTTTACATTTCCTAATAGGTATCTTTTTTGGGAGTTTTCATGTGATGGAAATGAAATGGTCTGATGCAATTTTTGGCATGGATTTGTCAGTTCAAAACTCTAGAATAATTGATTATGAAGAAATAACACTCACTTTAGGGCAAGATAGTAAATCTATTTCACATCATATGTGATAAGCATAATCCTACACCTATTCTCATCTCCCCCATGTACCTAATTAGAGGTATACATGATGGTTGCAAAACACTTTTAGTGTATGTGAGTAATCTACATGTGAACGATAATGTGGAATAGCTTTTGAATAATGTAGAAAATATTTTGAAAGGTTATGCAGATGTATTTCGTGAAGACCTACTTGGTATACCTCCATGTAGGAAGATTGAATAGACTATTGATTCATATCCATATAGTGAATCATATTTGATAGCCTTCTACACATGTAACATAGATGAATTAAAGGAGCTAAACATTGAACTTAATGGTCTTTTGGACAAATTCTTAATAAGACTAAGTTTTTCACCTTAGGGAGCAACTATTCTATATCCCAAGAGGAAAGATAGCTCCTAAAGATTATACAATGACTATATGAGATTGAATAAAAGAAGGATAAAAAATAAGTATCCACTTTCTCATTTAGATTATTAATTGAGTTGATTAATTGGACGAAGTTTGTTTACCAAAATTTACTTAAGATGAGGATGTCATGATGATAAGGATCAAACTAGGTGACATACCCAAGATGGCATTTCAAACACATTATGTTCACTATGATTTTACAATTTTACCTTTTGAATTAACAAAATCTCCTACCATTTTCATGTGCTCGATGAACAGTACTTATCATGATTATCAAGATGAATTGATCTTAGTGTATCTTAATGATTTGTTTTGATTTTTTAATGACTTAGATGGAATTTGTTCAGGCTTTATAGAATGAAGTGTGTGAGCAATCATTACTATCCTCCACAATACCAAATGGAGACGAATGTGGATTTCTGTAATTATGGACAACATGATGTGACAAGACAAACATAGTTTGTTTGTGGATGAATATAAAGAGAATTTTTAGCATATTCACAAATATGCATTGGAGGTTAGCAAGGATGCTTTGAAGATGAGGTATATTAAAGGGTTCATGAGGAACTTCATTATCAAGTGAAGGAATGTGGATGTGTTGACTTCCTGAATTTTGTTGTGATGGCGAAAATAAATGAGAAGATGGAAAGATAGAACTAGATTCATCATGATGGTACAAATGGCACAAATACTTACAACAAAATGCATGAAAAATACAAAGACGACTTTATCATATAATAGCCAAGATAAAAATCCTATTCACATGGAAACTTAAAGGATGAATGAACCCATCGATTGGAATTAGGAATGTGATTTAATTAAGCATGCAAAAATACTCACTCTCTATTTTCATAGTAGCAAACAAGGACATCGATCACATGAATGTCCAAACAAAGCAATCTTTTGGCTTGCACAAGCACAAGTGATAAATATCATTGAAGAAAAAATAACAATTAATAAAGAAGATTATGGAGGTAAGTGCACTAATTGGAATTTAGGTTACATGATGACTAGTTGCCTCACAAGGGCTTTTCCCATTATGATTTTGGGTATGATCTCTAAACATAAAGTTAGATTTTTAATTCATATAAAAAGGCGGCATTGTTTTCTATATTTCATATTGGTGTAGATGTTATTGATATCCTTACGTACATAGATATCGAGACCTATTGAGAGGGCCAATGGAAAAGTACACTATACAAAGGGATAGATTGAAAACCATGTGTTTACTTTTCCCAATAGATTTTTTTGGGAGTTTTCAGGTGATGTAAATGAAATGGTAGGACGCAATTGTGTATGGGCTATTGAGTTCGAAATTCTACAAGAATTGATTTTGAACAAAGAACAGTCAATTTAGGTCACGATAGATGATGTTCCTTATCCTAAACCTATTCTAGTTTTCCCCATTTAGATAATTGAAAGTATACATAATGGTGGCAAAAAACTTTTAGTGTATCTGAATACTCAACATGGGAAAGATAATGAGGAAAAACTTGCGAATAAGGTAGAAAAACTTTTGAAAGGATATGTAGATGTATTTTGTGAAGAGCTACCTAGTATACCTCTACCTAGGAAAATTGAGAACACTAATGACGTATATCCACGTAGTGAATCATATTTCATAGCCTGCTATAGATTAAACATAGATGAATTAAAGGAGCTCAATACTCAATTAGATGATCTTTTGAATAAAGTCTTGATAAGGCCAAGTGTTGCACCTTAGGGAGGACATGTTTTATTTCCTAACAAGAAAGATAGTTCTTAAAGATTATGCAGTGACTATAGGGGGTTGAATGAAAAAACAATTAAAAATAGATATCATTCTAATATAGATGATTAATTTCCTTAATTAAGTGGACCATGTGAATTTACCAAAATTGACTTAGGATTGGGATATCATGTGATAAGGACCAAAGTAGATGATATACCCAAGACATCATTTCAAACATGTTATGGTAACTACAAATTTACGATTTTACTTTTTGAAAACTCTCCTATCACATTCATGTGCTTGATGAGCAATACTTTTCATGATTATCAAGATGAATTCATCTTAGTATTTCTTGCTCATATATTTCTATACTCTAAAGATGTTGGTAATCATTTTGTATATGTCAATATAAATTTTAAAACACTTAAGGAACACAAATTTTATTGAAAGAGGACTAAGTGTTTCTTTTCCACAGACAAACTTGTGTGGCTAGGAAGAGTCATGTCTAAAGAAACAATTCATATAAGTAAAAAAAAAAACTTGATTCTCCCTTTCCTAAAAGTGTAAGGGATGTTAGAAATGTTAGGGACAATTGAAATATAAGAGAGTGCATAGTAAGGATTTATCATTGGTATCTGAACCCTTCATATATTTGACTAAAAGGAATGCATGATCTCTATGCATAGACCCCTATGAAACATCATTTGAATCATTGAAACAAAAATTCCTTAAAATTATGTTTTAAATATATGAGAAAGGGGAAAGACTTTTGTGGTTGTATGTGATACAAGGAGTTGTTAGATAGGATGTTATCTTTCATAGAATGGTAGGGTGCTCACATATTAGCCCACAACATTAAGGAATCATGGATGTTTCACATCATTCACTCTAGGAGAGTTTGTTGTACCTATGTGTCCCTTGAGTAGTTTTCATGTGAGCAATTTCCCTATACATAAGCACTTTTTACTCTAGATTTGGCTAGAGGTTTTTTTCCCATGTCACCACATATACAAGATATACTCATATGTGGTGATATTTTGTACTTAGAGACTCATATATACCGCCTGCTTCACTCATTCTCATATTACTAATCATGATAGAGCTCTTCGAGCTATCACCTTTCTTAATACGTAAATCTCTTTATTTACTCTTGTGTCTACTTCTATTTGTGGTTCCCCACTCTCTCACACACCAAAGAATTTTGAGTTCTCAAGGTTTCTTTGGGATAATTTGTTCTTTTTTTTCATGTCACAATCAACGGTGCAAGAAAAAAAAAATTACATTTTGTGCCATTAGCTCCATGCATCCCTTACACTTGAACATGCATCTAGTCCTTGAAACGAAAGGAAACATCTCAAAACATTCAATGCCACCTATGTTCGGTTTTACACGTTCCCTATTGATATTGAATGCACATTCCAGGGATACTTTTATATCAGTAAAAAAATCTATTCTGTATACCTAAACATGTGTTCAACCCTTGAAATAGGATGGAAAAAATTCAAGGCACCCAATGCAAACTATGCTGAACTTTATACATTCCCAATAGATATTGAATGCACACTCTAGACATTCTTTTACATCGGAAAAGTAAACGTAGGAGAATACATCATCATTTGTGCATGAATGGACGCCATAGTATTGGGTACTAACTATAAAACACATCTTTTCTCTTCTTTTCAGAATGTCATATAATCACCCATTTCTATAACTTACTGTTAGGCTTTAGCGGCGTTTGCATCCATATATTTTCTTTAGTTTAATAATTCAAAGTAGACCTAGGATCAAATTCTATTTTAAACTATTTGGATTCTTGTATTGTATCATACTATTGGATAATATGAAATTATTTTGAATCTTTATGAAAACATAAACCACTGTAACAACCATGACAGGCTATACAGATTTGACTGGGAAAGGACCATAACGAACATCTTTTTCTCCTCACAAAAGTCTTAAAATAAGTAGTCTTTTGAAGCTAGGTTTTAGCACTCGTTCTCGTTCGTTCTCTTGAAAATGCTTTCTTTTATATCTTTATAAAAGCAAGTTGACATACGAACACATTTCATAGCAAGTTGACTGAAGAATATGTACTCCGTATTACATCTTTAAATAGACAAGCTGTATCCATGGTTTAGCTAGTAAACAGGTTTAAGCCAAGTATGTGTTTAGGTCTATCATAAGTTGAAAGAGACCACGGATCATTCATGAACATGGAGAACCTGAGATGGATTGAAACACAGAGAGAGAGAGAGGAGAGAGACTACAGTCCTACCTTACGCCTAGTTTTTGCGTTCGAATTATTCGATCTTATATAAAGCGCAAATTCCTTTCATTTTAAACCATACTCGGTTTCCACTGTAGTGTAATATTGGACGAGTAGTGATAATGGAGGGGGATGATTTTTTAAATACATTCTTTCCTAATCTATGAGAAGGACTCTTTGAGTTATGCGAAAGAACGTTTTACTAGACAGATCCATGCTTTTCGTTTTGGCTCTTTTTGAAGAAGATTCCAGCAATCTCACTCCACGGGCATGATGGTAGTGCTATATAAAGAGGAGCTGAACACTACATAACCGGGATTGATTTGTGACGTAGGAGAATGTAAGCACAGAGAGAGAGAGAGAGAGAGAGAGAGAGAGAGAGAGAGAGAGAGAGAGAGAGATAGATTATGGGAGAGAGTAAGAAGTGCGACCACAATGATGGACGCTCTAGAGAAGAAGAGGCGTTTACGAAAATGAAACCCACAAACGAGGTAATGATCCAGCCACTCACAACTCCAATTTCTCTCTGTTTTGATTGGATGCAAGTTAGCAGCCTCCTACCCGTCGCCGACACCAGGGACAACAATAGCAATAACAGCCATGGAAATACAGAAGACGAGCACAACGGAGAATGTTGCAAGTCTACAGCTGAGCAGAACAGAGCAGAAAATAGATTTTATATGGTGGAATTTCGCTCCATACGCGCTGCCGATGCGGACGAGGAACTTCTGTATGCTGCAGATGCTGAAGCTCACAAAGAGGCTAAACGCAGTGGCGGTCTGCTAACCGTAAGCTCTCTCTCTCTCTCTCTCTCTCTCTCTCTCTCTCTCTCTCTCTGTCTCAGACATCGTCGTACAGAAACGAACTCCATAATCATAAACATAACATATCATAGCCATCTTAGATTGATAAAGTGTATTACACCAATTAAACAATATGTTCAGGTCTATCATCGGACTACAGCATAATGTTCCCAAGTGCAAAAAATGCATAAAATTCATAGAACTAAACTTCTGAAAACGGTGAGAACCAGATCCTGCTCTTTGTAAATCCACACAATGTGAACATCATTTTCCATGTGAACATAACATCATTTTCTGCTTGTTTAGTGTTCTCATTGAACATAACATCCACACAATGTGAACATCATCTTCCATGATCCAGATATATGGTTGGTCCTCTAGTTGTTAGACTATTGCCTCTAGTTTGTTTACTATTTTCATTGAACATAACATCCACACAGCTAACAATTACTAAAGCGCGAACTGAGAAGAAACAGAGCAGATGACTGACTTGAATTGAGTAAGCGAAAGGCCCATATTGAATCGCAGTGAATCAAACACCCAACGATCCCCGGAAGGATCTGATTTTAACCTTCTCATGGCAAAACTGGTCAAGCCTTGAGAGGCGAATGAAACAACCGGCTGAGGTAACGCGCGCGGACTAACATGGTCACTATTATTTGCTGTCCCATGACGAAATTTAATGATTGTAATGTCCAAATTCTGTGCACATCATCCTTCGCTTTTGATAGCGGAGAGACACAAACAAGTTATTATCCATTCGAAGGAAAGATTTTCTTTCTTGTGTTAATTACATCGATTACTGATAGACGGATTGATAGTCCAAAATAATACCTGGATTCAAGTCCATTGCAATTAGAGAGGATTAACTGAACAGAGAATAATGCATCTTATTTGTCTGGATATTTAAATTGTACGTGAGCGTTGCAGGCACGGATGGACAAATCTATTCCGACAATTAGAGAATACGGACCATGCATTATTGAGCTTAGAATCGAGTTTGGTTTGCTTGAATATTTTTATACACAGTTTCGACTCTTGACAGTTATACACGGTTTCGATGAGGTTTTAATGCCTCTTAGTTTCCAGAAGCAAACAAAATGAGTAGAGATGAACATCAACGGCATGCATAAAGTTTCCAGAATGTTAACGTATGTAACAGACTACTAGGCAAATAGAACATTGAATAGTTCCGTATCTCTCTTGCGCATATACTCGATTCTTTTACAGGGATTGCTAAGTGGTGCTAACAATCGTTCATCTTCCAGTACTCGTACGGGTCACTCAACCGAGAAAGGGAATGCTTCCAGTACTGGTACGGGTCCAGATAAGATGCCATTAAAGCAAGCAAATTGCCCAACCATTTGAAAGCGGCATCGCTTGCATCGACAATGTACGAATTTTATGATCTCCAACGTTATTGGCTTACGTTCTCTAGTGCCGGAGAACCCATATTCGACAGCGTGGCTTCCCTGATATCCGAGCAATAGCTCGGTCCTGAGAATTCTCATAACATGGCGTTCAACGTTCATGATTGTTACTGTACTCCAAATTATTGCCCTTCGTCTCCTACACCTCCCGAACCTGCATGTCGAGCTGTTAATGACATGACTCGTTTCGATAGTCAACATAATGCTTTCGGCTTCTTATTACTTTGATTTTGTAAGCTTTGTTCCTCTGGATAAAATATCAATAAGAAGGCTTCCATATTAGTTTGCCGCTGTTACAAAGAAACATGTCAGAGAGAAACAAGCCTACAACTGCAAGATATATAGTCTTATGATCTGTATAACCTAAATCTAGTCAATATACGTGTTATGAATTCTCATAATGTAAAAATCTCCCAGACATAGTCATGTGATTTTACAAGGAAGCTTTCCATTGTATTCATAATCTTCTCCAAACATTTACTATAGTAATACCTGCGTGTATTATCTTTTAGGGATATAACAATTGCATTTAAAAGCTACCTCTCCTGTTATAACACCCATACTATTCTGTTACATTGTAAAGCACTAGTGAACCCATAGATTGCAATGTTACTGGACGAACCCTACACTAACTGTAGCTTAATCATTCCAAGAGCTTACATTGCATGATATCTCAGAAATATTACCTTGCATATATAAATTTATTTTTAAAACTTTTTGTGATGTTATACATTTTCACTCTACAGTAAGGTATAATGCATTCCACCTCCCTGTTGACTTGCGTTTGGAGGTAATTTAGCTGCTTAGAACGGAAGTCCAAGAGGAAAACACCCCTTTTCAAAGAGAGTTGAAAGCCAGATTTATTTTCTCTTACCCCACCAACAACAAGCTCAAGATAATTCTTCTCCTTGAATAAACCTCTATTGTTAAAATAAATCTTTCTAAGCATATAATCTTCGTAAATAGATGTCTTCTATTTTGCTTCTTGTGTTCCTTTGTGATCATCTTTTATAGTGAAACAATATATGATTAGCCTCGACTCTTCATAAGACATAGTATCACAAGTTCTTCAGTCTTGCAAGCAAGAAAATGAAATAGAAAGAGGAATAAATTCTTCGCATATTTCCTATCATGTGTATAGATTGTCATTATGACATCATCTTCTCTAGCCCATGAATCATAGAGAAAGATATTTTATCACTAATTGATTTAACTCAGTGTTTATAGTGGTAATAAAATCATTCAAACCCTTGCACTTCCATGTGGACTATATGAGCCAAAACAATAGATTACATGCGCCATTTCCAATTTCCCTCCACTTCCCCACCAATTCTTCCCCTTGATCGCTTGATGACGACTTACTTCCAAATAGGTCTATGAGTACTATATAATCTTGCATATAAATATAAAAGAGCATGCACGTATTTCTTGTTTATTAACAACAAGATCTTCCATTTGTAGTAGAAAGCATTAGCAATGCACCATATCCATTACTTCAAAAGTCTTTATACACTCAATATCATTTTGCATCCGAAACGAGTGAAGTATGAAGTAATAACATCTTTCAAATATTTGTAAAAGTCGTGAAACGCTTTAAAAAGAACTACTCTAGTGGTAAACATTTATAGATATGAACCATATTCACCACATGGAGAAATAGTTTCTTATAAACTACTTAAGATTCCTTTTTGTTAGCTTTGTACATATGTTTAAGTATATATATATATATATATATATATATATATATATATATATATATATATATATATATATATATATATATATATATATATATATATATATATATATATATATATATATATATATATATATATATATATATATATATATATATATATATATATATGTCTCTGTGTGTGTATGTATGTATGTATGTATGAATGTATGTATGTATGTATGTATGTATGTATGTATGTATGTATGTATGTATGTATTTATGTATCTATGTATGTATGTGTGTATGTATGCATGCATGTAAGTGTTATGTATGCATGTATGTATGTATGGATGTATGTGTATGTATGTATGTATGTATGTATGAAAGTATGTGTGTAGGTATGTATGTATGTATCTATGTGTGTATGTATGTATGTATGTATGTAGGTATGTATGTATTTATGTATGTATGTACGTATGTATGTATGTATGTATGTATGTATGTATGTATTTATGTGTGTATGTATGTATGTATGTATGTATGTATGTATGTATGTATGTATCCGTGCATGTATGTAAGAATGTATGTATGTATGTATGTATTTATGTATTTATGTATTTATGTATGAATGTATGTATGTGTGTATGTATGTATGTGGGTAGGTATGCCTATTTGTATGTTTATGTATTCATTTATGTATGTATGTATGTGTGTATGTATATATGTATGTATGTATGTATGTGTGTATGTATGTATGTATGTATGTATGTATGTATGTATGTATGTATGTATGTATGTATGTATTAATGTATGTATCTATATATGTATGTGTACTTGGGGGATCTTGATTAGTTGCATGATATTAACATTCCACACATAAATAGCTATTTTCCATGCAGTTATCTTGAATCCTCTTTAAGTTACACAAGTCCTTTACATGGCCAATTGAGAGGCTAGAAAAAAAAAATCAGGATTCATATTGTGAGGCTCTAGCTCCCCTTAGCTTAGGAGTGTGGCCTACTTGGCCCTTGTCATTTGTATTCACCATAGCATGAAGCTACTATAAAACGCAAATGAATAGGCAATACTACACACTCTTCACCATATGAAGATCATTTACTCTAATTATCAAATGGAAAATAATGGTGTGTGAAAGTTTTTGGTTTGAAAGTAGCATCAATAAGTGGAGAGCTAGTCCATGACATAACATATGTAAAACACTATTTTTTATTTTCTAGAATTTTATCCTAAATAGTCACGGTAATGTTGATGTTTGTAGGGAATTAATACCCTGGATACAATTGGCATGCATAGAAATAAATTTGCATAATTATTTACATGAAATGTTTGATAAATATGAGAATTAGAGGACAGTCCGCATTCAAAAGTAGCATCATTTAAGTTTTCTCATGATCTTCCAAGGAATGAAAATTTTAGGTGATAATTAAGTACTTTGACATGATGATAATGTATGCTAAGATGGAGCCTGAAGAAACATTTGGTCTCTTTCATTCAATTTATATGAGATAATATGTTTATCTCAATATGATTTAGCTTAATCAAGAAAATAATGCATAACTATTTTCAAAATCTATATATTTATTTCAGTATCTCTAACAAATTGAGTTTCACTTGAAGACTTCTTTGTTGTAACTTTGGAATTTGTTCTAATGGTGACATAAAAATAAAGACACGTTATAAATTAATAATGTTCTTTTGTGGCAATGGAAGAAAACTATGGCAAACAATTTGACATTAGAAAACATAAGCTCTAAATAGATCTTAAAAATTTCGGTTAACATGTCCTATTCGACCATCTTTCTCAAGATGTTTATCACTAATAATCTTGAGTTGAACTTTAAATATATCGAAAACAATGACTATTCCTATCTTAAAGAAAAAGATCAATTCTGCCCATGTAATTCAAAAACATGTTGAATAAGAAAATACCAACATAAGTGCCTTCTATAATTTCCCTTAAAGGAATAGAATGAGTCATTTACACTAGATAAATGAAAAACTAGCGTAATTGAATTTTTATGAAACCATCGTTAATGCTATTAAATAATGAGATCCATGGATACAATCTTTGACCGTTTCGATGGAACTTTTAGAAATTATAGTAATGTTAAGCTTGTAATTTTCTTACCCTTAATAACCTGACAGTAAAAACATCTATTAACATAATCGATTACATCTTTAACCGTTTTGGGCTACCAAAGTATAAGTGTTTTAGTTCTAGTTTCCTCATGAAATTTTGACTCCCTACACAATGTACATCATGATTCTCATACGATACTCTTTTTTTTGTATATCCCATCTCTTCAGAAATAGGTAAAAAAGAGTCTTCTTACTATGAAACTTGATTCTCTTGTATCAAATATTTATATAAACTTGTAAAACTCTTTGATTTAAAATCTTTGATAATGCATCTTTTAAACTATCATATTTATTCTTTCAATATGTACTTCTATATGAAATTCTTGCATCAAATTCAATTTATTTCATCCATATAGAGACCCTAGATTTAAATAAAATGATTTAAGATATGATTATCAATATGGACTATAAAGGCATAAATGGATAAATAGTATTAATATGTTTCTCATGCATTAACAATAATAAATAACTCTCATTCTTGAAATTAAAAGATAAACTGATTCTTTCATTGTCCATTTATGTTGAGGAGTGACTAGTGACAGGCCAATCAAAAGAAGCTGGTGGACATAGTCTATACCCTATAAAATACCCGGCTACATGGGAGGGGACAACGGTTCACCTCATCTTAGAATTTATGATGGGAAAGATGATGTATAGCACACATCATATGCCAAATAGCAGATGGTAATGGAAATTCATATATCCATGTGGTTAAAAAAAAGTCTATAGATAAAGTTTTGTGCATTATTATGGATTTCAATTGGAAGGGGATACTCTCTAAGAACTAGGAGCATTTTTTGCACAATTTGGAGTTCTAGATGACATTGAATATTTCCTTAAATATGTACATGTTTTTTATTTTGTTTTTGGCTGTGTTTCCTTGTATAATTTGGGATGAAATTTTATAGCCTTACAAGTACATTCTGGTTATTGCATGCAAATGTGAAGGCGTTGGTCATTATACACCTCTTTGTCAACTTCTTAATCAGAGCAATTTTCGTGACACACATGCATATGTTGTAACCATTACACAAATAGATTTTTTGGAATGCTAGAGATCATAAATGTTTATTCTTCTCAAGTATTAGGTGTTCATGACGGATCTATAGTGAATATTATTTTCAAGTAGAAGATAGTAATATGCATTCATGAATTTGAAAATTTCACATGTATTTCTACATATATAGGTGTGCGTTGTTGTGTTCTCATCCATTGTTTTGTATAATAGTTCTATACTTTGCATTTTTTTTTAGATTTCAACAATTTCTTTTATCTAAATTTTATGATATCTATGTACTTATAAGGTTTGATAGGAGACAATTCGGTTTTGATGATTTGATTGAATACAAGAGACATTTACAAGAACATAAGGATAGGATTCTACAATTTTTCTATTATATATAAAACATTGTTTAAAATACACACACTTATTGTGTTTTGGATGTTTTGTATGTTTGGAAGCGAGTGCACGATAGAATTATGTTCCTTCAAAATTGGAGTACCAATGAGGCTTACATTCTATTGTCATAGATCTCTTTCCATATGATGATTTCTTGCATTCGCATGAGCTTCAAGTCCTACAATCATTGATGTCATGAGCACTCTAAACAATATCTATGCATTTAGACTCTGCGTTGATGATTATTCAATATCATTTTTATAAATATTATATTCAACTAAAAATTCGTTGATACTTTTATTCGCATTATCTCAATGAATCATTATTTATGAAGTTGAAACTGAAAAGATATACCTTAAAGACCTAGGTTTTATTCACCTCAAAAAATAGAAATAAATGTGTTTGCCTCATTTTGATGTGCACATTCATTGGGAGATATAGATGCATTGATGATTAAAAGTCTATATGATCTACAATATAAAGTCTCTATTGATAATATGAAAATCATCATGAGTTTTGACATATTTGATATCACTCTAAAGGTTTGGGATATTATATTCAAGAACATTTATTTGACATATCACCATAAGACGGGAAATGTGTGCATTTTTACTTCTGATTTTACATCCCCAATGAAGATCTACCACACTTCCAATATCAAAAGATTCATAATCATTATTGAGTTTTTAGGGAACCTCTTAAATGATAACATACCAATCATGAAAAACAATGTAGGCGACGAAGCTTAAAGATGGAGTAATTACTTGTCCTATATAGTTACAAGCGTACTTACTATGAATGCGGAAAAGGATCTAGAACCTATAGATCTCGCCTTATTTTGATAGGGCTTTATGATGAGCATGAAAGAAATTCACTCCTTCCTGCAAGGTACCATTTCAAAGAGATGAAAAATTCTAACATCAAGTACCCATGTGAACTTGAAGTTGTGACACAGAAAGAGAGTGTGACATACGTTGTCATGGATATTTACATCTCTACATCTATAAGATAAGATTTGATTATTGAATGCTCAAATACATATTACGTACTGTTCATGAAGTCTTGAATCTACTTGAAGAAGCTATGTATTTTTATAATGACATACACTCTAGAAAGGGGTGGCTTTACTCTTAAAGTTCACTGTGTACCTGCAAGACAAAATAAAGTGTTATGTTCGATATCCAACTCTTTCACATTGCATCCGATAATTGTCTCTATCCTTCTTAGTAAAGTAATACTTATTGAGACGCGAGGATGTGTCACTTACCTTTCTGATGTCTGTGTATTTTTTTATGAACATATATAAATGTGTTTACCCATGTGAATATGTGTACATACATGCGTGTGTGAAAATGTATGTGTTTGTGAACGTGATGTTTTGTGTGTCTAAGTGACTGTGTGCTTAAAAGTAGTTTCGTATATGAAGCTAACAAACATGAGTGTGAAACCAATGATTTAAAAGTAAAAAGATAAATTATTAAAACAGATAGTATAATAAATAAAATAAAAATAAAAGAAAAATATTCTGCACAACCTAAAACCTAAAAGAATTAAGAAATCATGTAAAACACTACGGAAAACAAAAGCAGTTAAAGCTGAGCACAAATCTTATATAAATTTTGATTGTGCACCTAGATATGGGGGATGAAACCAACGTCAAAGATAAGAAATAGTCAAGCATATTCTGCACATATAGAGGTGACCTTGAACCAGCAGATTCAAAGCAATATATATGAGGAGAAATCAAAGGATAAAGAATAGATCACGATTGTGGTTGTTAGGGTGATTTCAAATATCACCACTAGAACTGAGATTAGAAATGAGCTTGAACCAGCAGATTCAAAGGAATATATATGAGGAGAAATCAAAGGATAAAGAATACATCACGATTGTGGTTCTTAGGGTCATTTCAAATATTACCACTAGAACTGAGATTAGAAATGATTTGTTTCCACCTAGAGCTACCTCTGTATTATGTTAAGGGGGGAAAACTTAGAAACATTTCTGAATACAACACGATAGTGATTATATTTTATTGCGAGAAATAAAAAAATATGGTTTGATTAAACTTTGATCAAGCTGGACGGCAAGAATCATGAGGGTCGGGAGAGGGAGGTGAATACATTTTCTCAGAAAATGTATCATGATCTTGCATCAGACTCCGGATACGTTGATGAGTGTTCATTTTGAGTGCCACCGTTTTTTGTGAAACCGCTTTGTGTCCCAATGTCGATTGTGTTGCATTGTATACCGTCGAATCAAGTAATTAGAGAAAGCATTGTTTAGGGATCTGATGGTCATATACCAAAAAAATGAAGCATTTGGAACTATTTAAAGGATTTAATGAAAAAGGTGATGGAATATTCGTGAAAACTTCAAGAGGATTTTTGAAAAGCGATAAAGACAATTATGATAACATCTTTACTTTTCTAGAAGCTTGTGCTATGAATATTTTCCTAAGAGAAAGTTTGTTCAAAGACTACGTTCCCTTGATTTAATTGAAAGAAAAAACCTACTCATGAAGGGGCAAGGTATCCATGGGACCCCTCGTACTTCAGAAATAGAGAGACAAGGTTCGAATATAAGTCGAGTTGGAAAAAAGAGGTAACGAAAGTATAAGTATTCAACTAGTTAACAACCAATCATGCATATGCGAATTCATATGCATTTCTCTTAATTGTGTACGAAAAATGGATCATTTCTCTTAAATTATAAAACCAATGGGTATCATTTTCATGAGTCAAGTTTGAATTTGAAAGAGGTGATGGATTATCAGGTATCAAGTTTGAAAGCTAGATTTGAGATCTTAAAACATCCATGCGTAAAAATAAGCATCGTGTCCAACTCCATAGTATATCTACTCTCACTCATTGAACCATCATACATCCATCCTTTATATTACATATAAAAGGAAAGTAGGTTTGAAAATGCACCTATAAGAAGTTTCCTATTGTGATCAATTTTCTTATATGTTTTGGAATTATGATGCATGGAGACATGAATGTAAATAGAAATTGGTAATTCATGTTGATAGGAAGATTCGTAACTATCATGTACATACATATTTGCACTTGAGTATCGGAATAGTTGTGATGAGCCAGTACTTTGACCAATCAAGATCTAATTCAAGACATATAAAAGACTTTCACAACAATGGAGGCCAAAGAGATGTCAAGATAAAAAAAACATAATGATCAAGAGAGTGGGATACCAATTTAAAATCAGGAAAAAGTTCTAGAAGGACAGAATGGTGAACAACCACTTAGAGAAACAAAAGGTTGAGAAAATTTTGAAGGAAAGTTGGAGGAGGATAAACAAGAAGATGAGAAGGCAATTCAGGTGAAAAGTAGGAAGGATGAAACAAACTATGTGTGAATTGATCCAAGAGTCTTAGATGTTGATAAATTATTTTATCAAAAAAAGTTAAAACAATTTCAAAGGTTTTGAAGTAATACGAAAAAGAAAGTGAAACTAAACATGAGAATATCAAGCAAAAATCTAGTAAGATTGATAGTTCAAACAATGAGAGAAATCACGGAGAAAAGAAAAAAAGAGTATTTGATGATATTACAAGATAAATATTTGGATTTCTTACTTTTGACACCCAAGGAAAGTAGCAATATACAATCCAGTCATAATCATAGGCTTCAAATAAAACCTCTACGACCTAGACTATCCAAATCATTTGAAAAATGGAGGACGTCATGGGAAGTTCTACACGAGATCATTGCACGTGACATTTCAACGTCCACTTAATTATATTATAGAAGATTGAATTGATTTTAAGAATGGAAAAGGTCATGGGAAGTTGTGCCTCCGATCATTGCACATCAACATCCTCATGTCATGTTGAGTTAGGAAGGTAGCTTAGGTTCATCACGAAGTCCATGTCTCGTTTTCTTTACAAGGTGACATATGGACTCTACCTTCTGCTTTGTTTATGAAAAGGTCGTGAAAAAGGCAATTCATGGAATGGTGTGCCACGTTACCTCTTGGAAGACATACTCTTTTGGTTTAAACATGCGACCTCTCTTTTTCTCCTATCCTTTCTTTCATGCTATTCATTGCATGGGATAATGCTTATGATCATGTTATCTATTGGAGTGGTTGAACTCCATTCCCCATGTCTTTGATTGAAACCGATTTGGAACCTACCCTTTGAAACTCCTTGTTCAACCAAGGAAACTTCATCCACTTTTGGTTCAACCTAGACAACTTCACGCACTCAACATAATTAAGGCATCAAAATTGCATATCTTCTATGCTGGTGGTTTCTTTATTGTTTTCTTTGTTCTCTAACAAGATTGATGTTCTTAAGCACGTGGGTATAGGCTTACATAGAAATGAAAACATCCCGATCTACCGATACATGAATAATGTGAGGTTGTGTTCATGGTTCATGGTACAATAGTCTAGAAGTTGCACATACACACCATTAAAGCTCAGGGACCGAGCATTGGGAACCTACATAAAGGAAACAAGAAGCAAAACCCCTCTACTTTTCTTCTCACCCATTACATGGATTTTCTTTTCGTGAGCAGCTTCAAGGACATATACCCTCACGAGATTCAAACCTTTTAGGTGATGTTGACAAATGTGGTTATTTCTTCTTCATATGAACCTGGTTCTTCATTTGACAAATCTTTGGCAAGATAAACTGAATGTTTAGTAACAAGAGATGTATCATACCCATATCTGATAGGTTTCTTGCTTTCTCTTTGAGATCTTTTGATTGATTGAGTTGAAGATTCAGGTATGTCTTCAAGCTTCTTCATCTTCATTTTGCCCTTGGACTTCCATGCCTTGAATTCTTCAAGGTTGATAGTGTCTTCATCATCTGAACTTGAGTCTTCATTCTGAGTAGGTTCCTCCTTTGCAAGTTTTGGAAATTCTTCTTCCTAGTCATAGGGTAGTTTAACCTTCTTGCATTCATTCTCATACCAAGAATCATTTTCATCAAAGATCACATCTTTGCTTACCATAAATCCCTTAGATGGTTCTATAAGTAGAAAAGAAATTTTGATGGAACAATTAATAGGTACAAAGCCAGATTAGTAGCCAAGGGTTTTGCGCAAACCCAAGGCATTGACTATGAAGAGACATTTTCTCCTGTGGCCAAGATGCCAACAATCAGAGTGTTGGTTAGTGTGGCTACATCAAAGAATTGGAACATGTACCAATTGGATGTCAAGAATGCTTTCTTGAATGGATGGATTTCAGAAGAAGTTTATATGTCACAACCTCCTGGCTATGAGGACCCTAAGAAGGTAAATTATGTTTGCAAATTAAAAAAGGCTTTATATGGATTGAAGCAAGCACCTAGGGCATGGAATTACAGGTTAACTACAGACCTCCAAGACCAAGGTTTTTTCATGAGCAAGGCTGACACTTCTCTATTCATTAAAAGAAGTAATTCAGAGGTAATATATCTGTGTTTATGTTGATGACATCATCATTACAGGTAATGATGTCAATGGAATCAGGTATATCAAAAGCCAAATGATGAAGGAGTTCAAGATCAATGATCCTGGTTTATTGAAGTATTTTTTGGGACTCGAATTAGTCTACACTAATTCAGGGATATACATTACTTCGAAAAAATATATACAGGATATGTTGAAAAAGTTTCACTTGCAGGATGCTAAAGTAGCAAGCACTCCAATGGAGGTAAACCTAAAGCTAAGTGCCCATGAAGGTGATGAAGTCAAAGACATTAGAGGTTATCAAAGGATGGTGGGTAGTTTGAACTATGCTACTCTTACAAGAATTGATATTGCATATGGAGTAAGTGTGCTAAGTCAATTTATGCACAAGCCAAGGATACCTCACTTAGAGGCTACCAAGAGAGTCTTGAAGTATGTCAAGGGTACACAGAATCATGGTTTGTATTTCCCTTACACTTCAGATATTGATATCAAAATTTATTCAGATGCAGATGGGGCAGGATGCAAGGATGATAGGAGGAGCACTTCTGGATATATTTCCTTTGCAGGTGACAAACCAATTTCATGGTCTTCAAAGAAGCAATCTACTATTGTTTTGTCTTCAACAGAGGCAGAGTATAGAGGACTGGCAAATGCCACACAAGAAGCAATTTGGATTAAACTTTTGTATACAGAATTCGTATTGTATACTAGGTCACCAATTATCTTTGGGGATAATACAAGTTCTCGTCACCTTGCAGCTAATCCTATCTATCATGCTAGGACCAAACACATAGAGGTCCATTATCATTATGTGATGGAGAAGTTGATAAGCAAGGAAACCCAACTTACCTATGTATCAACCAACATGCAATGTGCAGATTTGTTGACTAAATCTTTGGATGGAACAAAACTTTGCAGGTTCAAATCCATGATTGGATTGCAGGATATACTTGAAGATTGAAGATGAAGACTTAAGCCAAAATGTTTGGCTTGAGGGGGAGCTGTTGGTGTAAATTGTAAGCCTACACATTTGGCTCAACGGATACATTAAAGTCTACACACACATGAGAAAGCATAGGAACATATGCTAGTGGTTAATTACCACTTTACCTCATTGTAAAATTCAAATTGACTTTGAATCTTTTGTAATCACCTACCAAAGTGAGTCGTGGAAAAAGTAGCTCATTTGCTTGAAGGAATATCTCCAAGCATTTAGGAGCTTGATCATAGGGAGCCAAAATTGGAATTTGAATTCAAGTCTTTGATCATTACATATAAAAGTGAACATGAAAAGTCGCGGGTAGAGAGAGATCATTGCCAAGCCTCATTCTACTGATTTTGAGTGTGTGTGAGGACTATACTATAGCCTACACCTCTCTACACCATTAGGCAATGTTATTCATGCCAATGGGATTGTATACAAGTTTTCATTAATAGATACATTTACATCATTCATCTCTGAGTTCTCTGTTTGTCTACTCAAAAGTTTGTCAACTTGTCAAGGGCATATCTCGGTCAATTCATCACCAAATCAAGTGATTCAAAGCTTGTTGGATTTAGCTCAAAGTCTTCTACACGCTGGCATAGTTTGAAGTGATTCTATTGAGCCATTTCAGAGAAATCTGCATCGAGGTTAACTCTGGTCATCTTCTGCTACAGTCCAAAAAGTCGAAGGTATAGCTAAACTTGCTAAATTGGTTTATCTTATCATATTTTATCTTTTTACATCATTCAACTTGCAAATGGTAGCTTACTAAGCTAATTAAATACCCCTAGAAGGAATTTTATCAATTTCTACTGTGTTGGTCACACTGAGCAAAACATTCAGCAGGTGTGAAGACAAAAATAGAAGGCTTTCTTGAGTTTGTGAACTTCAAAGTTATCTTTTTTGGTTCAATCATTACACACATCACTTCCAAAGTACATAGGCTATTTTTTGGTGTTATTGGAAAGCTAAGAAGGTCTACTTATCAACTCTGAACCAAAAGAGGGCTCGTACAAAGCAGGTTTAGCAGTACCTACTCAGTCTCTTGGAGCATCCATCCATCTATCCCAACAGTATTGATGAAGGGCGATAGAGAACCTCTTCTCAAGGCATCTTGCCAATTCAAAAGAATAAATGGGACAAGAAAGTCTTTAAGCACCCTATAAACTCAGTAGGAATCCCATCCAAACTAAGAGAAGAATAAAGATTTTGTGTCTATGCTCAAAAAGTTTAATGGTGATCATGTTCTTGATATTGAAGATAATATGTAAATTGATACTAGCTTCTTTTATAATGTTTTATCTAATTCTCCCAAGTGGGGTGAAGAGACCCCGAAGGCTAGAACTCGTATATCTCTCTTAAAGAACAAAATGCTTCCTCTTGAACTTGTCTCTCTATGAGGAAGAGAGTATTCTCTTCCAGCTTAAAGAGAGCACATTTTGGGTAGCATATGTAATTGATATGTGGGATTTACTTGTACCTACGAGCACCGCTTATGTTGACAAAGGACCATGTTGAGCTATTCATTTTGGATTTCATAGCCTTAGTTTTCCCAAAATAGTCAATTAAGCATACCTCTTCCACGGTATTAGCCATATCGAGAGCATCCGATACACAATTTCTATGCTTTTTCTTGCTCTAGAAAGCTCTTTCAGAGCTCCTTCCATTGAGTGACCATAAGACATACTTTGGCTTCACTTACCATCATCTCCAGAGTTTTGAGTTTTCAATTCATCATCGACAACCTTCTTCTGATCATCATTCTAAAGCAAACCTTATAAGGGAAGCCTTGGGGAACTATTCCAATGGAGTATGGACCATCTTAAACCCCCCAAACACACCTGCAAGTTCTTCTTTTGAACCTCTAGATAAGTCTTTTGTCAATTTATATGCATTGTTGCTTTCTTTTTGCATCAAATTACATATAGGACATGTAGTTTTGCATCATACCTAGAGTTTATACATAGTTTAAACATGTTTTGTCTTGTATGGTGCATGTATTCTTCTTTGTAGGGACATGTAAGTATTTTCCTACAGGTTAGCGAGAAGAAAAATCTCTATTTGTCAAGGTGTGTAATCCCCTTTCGGTCTCTTTGTAGATAAATTGTGTCTATTGCAACCAATATCATGGAAATTTCTTGTTGTAATTTTTCCAATTTTCAAAATTGCACCATTAGGCTACCAAATTTTTTTATCAAATTAGTATGCATATGCATTCAAGTATAAATTCATGGATAGTAAATCAAGAATTGTTTTATCACATCGAGATATTCATTTTTGTAATCACTTTTGGGTTGCATTTAGGTTCCAAAACAGACTTTAGCCCTACTTATCATTCACATTCACATTAAATTCCAGTTTTCGAGTTTCATGCATGTGTTTCTACATGGAACATACTTATGATTGTTCAATGATGGGAAATGTGATTGGCCATCCATGTCTAGTTTATTCTTATCCATTGAGGTCAGTTGCTCATCAACTGGGAGGCATGCTATACTTTATGGAATATTGGAATTTTAAATGGGTTTTAATGCCTTGAGGTTTTAAATGTGTTTTGTGTTTTGATTTAGGAGGTGAAGATCCACGAGGGTGTGAATGCACATGGATTTATTCAAATACTTTTGGAGATATTTAAAAGAATATATTTAGAATATAGTTATTTTTAAAAGATAGTATTTTAGTTATTTTAGGAAGCGATGATTTTATAAAAAATAGTAAAATGAAAAAGCAAAAGCATGCTTTTTGAAGCACGGCCCTCATGTATGTTCTATTCAGTACATAATAAGAAATACATAGAACTAGAGCCTTAATCCTTCGACCATCTTTGTCCTCTTAGTGCTCTTTGATCACTTTATATGATGTGGAGTTCCATCTTTGAATTCTTTTGTGCCATAAAGAAGAGGAAAAAATCTAAGGCGCTTAGATCTCATTCCATTTAATCTAATAAATATTTCTTTGGTCGACCATTAAACTCTCCTTGATAGGATAAATCAAAACGTTATTTGACTTTTTATGTTCCTATTTGTTTCTTTCCTAATACTTTACATATAATTTCACTTTTTTACTACTACATTGTCAATCCATTCTTACAATGACTGCACAGGTGGTTGAACGTAGCTTTTGATCATTTTTCATCACTTAGTAACAAGTTCAATAAGATGATAAATCGATTGTTTTATATATCATTTAGCATTGGAGATATTTTCCTCCGTGTCCTTAAATCTACACACAAAAGAGGAATGAAATTTTTATTTAATAATGGATTTCGGAAAACAACTGGAATTAGAAGACTCTAATGTTTATGTAAAAATAACGTACTCTAATACATTTGTAGAAATAACGTACTCTAATACCTTTTTAGAATTAACGTTATAAGGTTAGCTAGTTCTCACCATTCTTAATCTAGCCTTGCATGCTCTAAACCATTCTAAATGTAATCTACATCCGTTAAATGAAATATTTTTTTATCATCAAAATTTTGGATATTTCATAAAGATCGTATTGATTAAACAAGAGAATCCTTCTCTTATTTAAATAAGTATCTAGAAGTGATCCATACAATTCTTAAATTTTAAATAGGACTTTCATGTAGTCTCTATAGTATGTATGAATCTCATATTTTCTCTTTTCACTGTTTCTTAGGTTGTGTAACAATTTGTTACAAATTATGGAATATGTTGAACAATGCATTGTTAAAGTGTTAAATTATAAATGTATTAATGTGTTTTTCAGGTTTTTGATATAGTAGCTGAAGGCTCTTGAAGAGCATGAAAGGCGTGAAAGGGCGGATATCAATAATCCGACTTACAATTTATTTAGTTTGTAAATAAACTCTCGTAGAAGGTTCTATTGTTAGAAAGAGTTAGAAAAGTAATGGTTAAAATAAGGGTCGCTATAGACTGTGGTTTCTATTATTGAAAGCAATGGATTTGTGTAAAAGTTACCAAGTTTTAGTTTCACGCTTGCTTTTGCTTTACTTCATGGTAATAGCTTAAGCAAGACCAGACAAGACCAGAATGGTGTAGCTTAAGCCAACATCGCTTCTCAAGAAAAGCCGCTCTCATGTAACCACTATTTTCGACCTAATAAGCACCCAATATTGCATTGTGTCTCGTCTCTTTTTGTGTCTATTTTTCTATGTCTTTTCAACATCCATAACCTCTATGTGCATGTGAGGAAGATCTTGACAACATTGGTATCAGAGCTCTACACGCGTCAATCCGGAGGGATCTACTTCACTGTTCTCTATTCGCAATTCTGATTTTGATTTTGTCTCCGTCTCTGTTTCCGTTTCCTATTCGTGTACTTGTTTCAGTTACTAGATTCTGTTTGTGTTCAAGTTCCATAACCAGAACCTACGTTTGCTCCTTCGACTTACTCCAAGGCGTCCACTAAGGCATCGACAAAGGCATAGAACTTAGGCATAACTAAGGCATTAATTTGGCATCTTTGGCACCCAAGGATCCCTTCGTGACCATCCATAGCCATTAGCTACACGCGAGCCAATTTTAATGTGTGAGTGGCAATAAGGGCTTTTAGATTCACAAAGGTGGGAGCATTCAAACCCACAACCTCATCCATACAAGGGAAGTGCTTTACCACTACACTCTCTCTTGGTGTGGACACTCAAGTTCTCTCTTCTTATATTTAACATAACTTGCAATTCTATCTTACTTTTTCAAGGCGGCATGGCATGACGCGACATGGGGCATCTCAGATACATCTTGTCAGGGTACACTTCTCAAGGTACACTTCTCAGGGTACACATCTCACGGTACATCCTATGAGGGTACATCGAGACATGGTACATTCTAGCAGGGTACATCAAGGTACATCCTAGCAGGGTACATCAGGGTACATCCATCAGGGTACATTCTGCTAGGGTACATTTCATGAGGGTACATCCCAAGAGGGAAGCACTAGATTGAGGGTCAAAGATAACTTGCTTGGGTAAGAATTAGTTTCAAGAGATCGAGGTTGAGAGCAAGGAAAGTCCATAGGAAGGAGGGTTTTGTTCTCTTCAAACTCATGGAACCTACACTATGTCAAGCATCGCATGGTTAATCTTTACATTTTAATGACTCCATCAACATTTCCATGAACGTGTTTTTACAAGGAACATGCTTTTTTTTTTTGTTCACTGATGGAGATTCTGATTGTCTATCCATGTTTATTATTTTATCAACTAAGCTGAGTTGCTTTTTCAACTGAGGGGCATGTTATAACTTATGGAATATGTTGAACAATGCATTGTTAGAGTGTTAAATTATTAATGTATTAAAGTGTTTTTGATGTTTTTGATATAGCAGTTGAAGGTTCGTGAGGAGCATGAAATGCGTGAAAGGGCGGATATCAATAATCCCACTTACAATTTATTTAGTTTGTAAATAAACCCTCGTAGAAGGTTCTATTGCTAGAAACAATTAAAAAAGTAATGGTTAAAATGAAGGTCGCTATAGACCGCATTTTTTCTTATTGAGAGCAATGGCTTTGTGTAAAAAGTACCAACTTTTAATTTCATGCTTGCTTTTTGAAGCCGCTCTCATGTAACCATTATCTTCGACTCAATAAAAAATTCTTATAAGTACATGCACTCTATGGATTGTCCAACAGAGTGCATGGGGGGAGATTGCACCGAATACTGCGTTCTATCTCGTCTCTTGTTCTTCTATTTTTTTATGTGTTTTCGGCATCCGTAACCTCTGTGTGCGCGTGAGAAAGATCCTGACAACACAATTTGTAAGTGGAAGTGTTCCATAAATGAAGTTTATTTTCTTAAATATCAAAAGCGCAACTGTATAAATTTCCCATGCTTTGAGAAGTCGCAGCTCCATTGCACCCAAATTATCTGAATCTTTTACACTAAGAGATTGAGATATCACATTTTTCTCCAACCCCAAATTAGCTTCAAATATCTGGCTTCAGGTTCCTTTTTAATATTCTCAGTGTTTTACAATCACACCCAGGAGTTTTCAGCATTCTTCCTCCATGAGTGCATTTACTTTATCATAGAAGAAGTTAACCTTTCGGATTGGGGACCCCTACAGTCCCAATGTTTTTCTTCAATTTCGACACCCATCACGCTTCTCGAAGTTCTCAAAAATATGATTAACTTTATGATATAAAAATTCTTAGTTGGAATGTGTTGTGTCAATGTTGAGCACTTGTTTTTATGTGAACCTTCCGTTTTCGGCAACCATTCGGTCAAGGAATACCTTTACAAACAAAGGTTACATCCTTATATGAGGATAATTTCCATTTCTGTAGAAATCAAACCATTTCTTCCGACCTCTCTCAATTACACCATTTTCCATAGTATTGACCGACTCCCTCAAGTTGTCTAGCAAAACAACATTGCACATATTTCAAGCAAGCTATGGAGGGTCTAATATCTCCCCTAAGATACCTATATGTATAACTAAAACCTTAAAGAAATATATAGTATACGGCTTTCTTAATACTTGTACAAAACCCACTGGTCTTGTCAATGTACAAAAATTAAATAACGCCCAAATTCACTTATTGGATAAGATATAAGAATTCGAAAATATTAAGAAACGATGAGAAGATTTTGAATATAAGAATTGTATGGATCACTTCTAGATACTTATTTACATAAGAAAGGGACTCTTGTGTTTGATCAATACAATCTTTACGAAATATCCAAAATTTTGATACTGGAAAAATATTTCCTTTAACATATGTAAATATCCTAGGTTTAGAGCATGCAGGATTAGATTTAGAATGGTGAGAGCTGACAAACTTCTATTATGCCATTTATACAAAGGTATTAGAATCCTCTATATTGTAGGTGTTTTCTGAAATACATTATGATGTTTAATGATTTGGAAGATATTTTTAGATTTCAGTCATGTTCTTGAGCTTTTAAACATTAAATGTTTGAATCTCCTCTCTCAAGATTAAGCTTTATAAATTTCTTGTACTTCATCCAAATCATTTCCTGATAATTGATTCCTTGAAATTGGTATACTTAGTATCATATAAAAACTCATTCTTGACCTCTACAACCTACTCTTACTATTACTGTATTGAATGTCCAATTCACTTTCCGAGATCATGCCTTTACTAAAATCATAGTGCATTTCTATATTATTTCTCCTAGTATAGAACATTAGATAAATTATCACATGTATGATTGATATAGTATCCTTGTAGAGTATGAGATTTAGCCACATCATCGCATACAACGGAAAGCGAATAGTGAACTACATATTTCCCCATTAGACACCCTCAATTTCGAACAACAAAACAGAGCTTGGTGCATCGTATGTTTGATGCATCTCATAAAGCTTATAGCTATATTCAAGAATTGAGGGATAGTCCCTACAATACGAGTGAGATCGATCATGATATTTGTCGAATAGTTCAGCATTTCAACATTTGAACATTTTCTAGAAACCGATCTTGTTTGGCCCATCATTCATCACTCCTTAACATAAAATGACAATGAAAGAATCATTTTATCTTCTAATTTCAAGAATGGGAGCTATTTATTATTGCTAATGGATGAAAAAAATGTCGATACTATTTATGTATTCTTGCATTCATATTCTATATTCATCATCATATCTTTAATCATTTTTAGGAATCTTCCCGATTTATATGGATGAGATATAATGAATTCCATGCACGAATTCTATATGGAAGTACATATTGAGAGAATAAATATGATATATTTAAGGGTGTGTTATGAAAGATTTTAGATGAAAGAGTTTTAGAAGTTTAAATAATTATTTGATACAAGATAATAAAGTTACATAGTAAAATGACTCTTTGGTACCTATTTCCCAAGAGAAGGGAAATTACAAAAGAAAGTATTTTATGAGAATCATGATGTACTTTGTGTAGGTAGTCAAAATGTCAAGAGGAAACTACACTTAAGACACTTATATTTTGGTGGCACAAAACGGCTAAAGATGTATTGGATTATGTTACTCAGTGTTTTCAATGTCAAGTAAATAAGGTTAAATAAATTACGAGTCTAAGATTACTACAAGTTCTTAAAGTTCCACGGATTTCAGTATTGATTTGCATGGATTTCATTATTGATTTGCGTTAATGATGGTTTCATACAAATCCCATTATGATAGTTGTTAACTTGTTTAGTATAAATCTCCTCATTTCATTCCCATAAGAGAAGTTATTGAAGGTCCTTATGTTGGTATTTTTTTTATTCAACATGTTATCTACTTATATGGGCGGACTCGATCTTTTTCTTTCAGATAGGTAAATTAATTTCAATTGAAACTTTTGAAAATATATTTTCGATAGTTTAACGTTCAAATCAAGATGATTAATGGTAACCATCTTGAGATAGACGGTGAAATAAAACACATTAACCAAGTTTTAGAACATCTTTTTAGAGATTATGTTTTCAAATGTCAAATTGCTTCCCATAGTTTACTTCCGTTGCAAAAATATTCTTATGATATTTGGAATCATAGGTTTTTTAATTTATAACATTCCAACGTGTTTATGATTATGTCCCAACGAGATGGACTACCTCTTGAAGTGAAACTCAATTTCTTAGAGATAATACATAGAGTTTTCATATAAATATTGACCATTTTGTTGATTGAGATAAATCATATTGAGAAAAACATATTAATTCGTATAAATGGAATGAAAGAGACCACATGTTTTCCAAGTTCGATCTCAACGTACATTATCATCATGTCAAAGTACTAAATTATCACCTAAAGTTTCCATTCCTTGGAAGATCCTGAGAAAAACTTAAATGATGCTAGTTGTAAATGAGTATTGGACTATAATTTTCATATTCATCAAACATATCATGTAAATGAATTATGGCGATTTATTTCTATGCATGCCAATTGCATTTAGGGTATTCATTCCCTGCAAACATCAACATTTACCGTAGGTATTTAGGATTAAATTCTAGACAAACAGGAGTAGTGTTTTATAAATCACTTGATTTTTAAGTATCTTGTTTCATGGACTAACTTTCCACTTATTGATGCTACTTGTGAACCAAAAACTCTCACACTCCCCATTATTTTCCTTTTGATAATTGGTGTAAATGATCTTCCTATGCCAAAGAGCGTGTTATATTCCTATTAGTTTGGGTTTTATAGTCGCTTAATGCTATGTTAAATACAAAGAAAGAGGGCTAAGTAGGCCACAATCCTAAGCTTAGGGGAGCTAGAGGCTCACAATATGAGTCCTCGTTTCTTTTCCCTAGCCTCTCAAATGGCCAGGTGAAGAATGTGTGGAGCTTATAGAGGATTCGATATTTCTACATGGAAAATAGCTATTTTTTAATGGAATCTTAATATCATGCAGCTAATTAGGATCCCCAGTGGTACATAAATATATAGATACATACATTAATACATACACACATACATACATACATATATTCATACATACATACATACATACATACCTACAAACATACTTACATACATACGTACATACATACATACATACATACACACATGCATACATACATACCTACATACATACATACATACATACATACGTGAACACATACATAGATCCATCCATCCATACATACATACATAACACATACATGGATGCATACGTACGTACATACATGCATACATACATACATATACATAAAAATACATATACATACATAGATATATACATATATACATACATACACACACACACGCACACACACACATATGATTCATATCTATAAAGAATTACGAGAATAAGTCTTTTCAATGCATTTCACATCTTTTACAAATATTTCATAGATGCCATTACTTCATATTTCACTCGTTTTGGATGCAAAATTATATTGAGTGTACGAAGAATTTTGAAATAATGGATATGGTGACACTATAAACACTGGGTAAAATATACGAATCATGAGAGATATTTCTCTATGACTCATGGGCTAAAAGAGATGATGTTGTTAAGCCTATACACATGATGAGAAATATTAAAATAATTGATGTGTCAACTGAACATGCCATTATCCCTCATTTTTGGTCTTGCAAAATAGTAAAGAATGCTTGGGATACACTTACCATTTATACAAGGAAAGATATGAGGCTCGTGTTGCTTACCTCCAAAAATAGTTGGAGAGTGAGCATATGCATGAAGGAGATTTTATCAACAATTTTTCAACAAACATCAAAGATTTGAAAGAGTATTTGATTTCTACATATGAAGTCTTTCTAGAAAGTTGACTTGTAAAGACCGCGCTTAATGGTCTTCTAGATTCAAATCAAAGTTTTGCTTTAGTCTTCCATTGATGATGAAGGACAATCCAAATGCCTTAAAATTTGAGGAGTTAATCTCCATTTTGTTGCACCCTACTCAATATATGAAGCTTGTTCACAATCATCTCTATCATCTTATGCACACACCTTCTTTTGAGAACTACCTTTATATCACAAATATTATTGATGATGTTTCTAGGCATGCATGGGTGTGTCCATTGAAAGAAAAGTGCAAAGTAAATATGTGCTTCAAATAGTTTCGATTTATGGCTTAAAATCTATCAGCATGTGAATGGGGTACCCTCCATTCTCATCGAGGGGAGAAATATATGTGTTATGATTTTAATGCATTTCGGGTTGAACATGGGATAAAACATCATTGTACCATTCCATAAACACCTCAAAAAAATACAGTTGCTAAAGTAATAATAGTTCTCTCATGGAGATGGCAAGATGTATGGTCTAAAGTCACCATTTACCACATTACTTCTAGCTTGAGGTTGTTATCCGTGCAACATATAAAGTTAGTAGGTGTCCCACCAAAGTGCTGCATTCTATCACTCCATATGTTGATTAGATCCCACAAATGCATGTACGTAGAGGATAGCATAGAAATGAAATCTCACAAAAGCATAAACAAAATAAAAAGAGACAACAAAATTAACACCAAATTGCTTCTAGTCTCCCCCCACATACTCTAATGGAGAAGTCTATCAGACCATGTGTTTTTATAGGTATTTTTCATTACGTTGTGAATATAAGGTACATGAGGGTGGAACTTTTGAAAAGCTTGTGTCTATAAAAATCTATTTTATATACAAAATCATCGCTTTTTAAAGCAATCTATTATTATGTGTTCACAAAAATCCACTATTTTTACAAAACTATTGCTTTCTAAAGCTATCTATTACTTTTATAAAAAATAACTAAAATAATATCTTCTAAATATTCTTCTAAATATCTTCAAAAATATATGAATAAGTCCACATGTGTTCACACCCTCATGAGTCTTAAAAATACATACCTTTCAGGTTCCATTCTTTCCCTTGTTGACCTTCTAGCAGTATACTTGGAGCATTCTCCACATTCTTGCAGTTTGACCTTACCTCTTGACTTCTAGAGATTATAGTCTTGTTCCTTCTCATCTTAATCATAATCAGATTCACTTCTTGGTTCTTCAACTTGTGTATGATGCTTACTACCTATTGGATAGAAATCATAATAAAGATTGAATGGAAAGTTTACCTTCTATTTGCCTTGATATACCATGATTTCTGTTCTTCAAACAAAATATCCCAACATGTGGTAAACTATTTGGTGGATCAATTATAAAACTTTTAGTCCATTTGAGTTGAATCATAGCTAATGAATACTACCTTGGTTGCCCTTTCATCTAGTTTACCTGTCATTTGTGAAGGTACATGAACAGAAAATAGCCAAATACCTTGCAATGACCTAGAGTTGGTTTTCTATCATTCCAAGCTTCATAAGGACTCATACCTTTAAGAGATTTGGATGGAAAAATGGTCACCAGATATACAACAATTGAGATTTCTTTGGATCACAAGTAGTGTGGTAACTTCTTCTATTCAAGCATGGTTCTTGCAGATTCAACTAGGGTCTTATTTCTTCTCTCTGGAATTCAATTCAATTGAGGTGAGTACCTGGTAGTTAGTTCCCTTTTGGTGCCCTTATCTTGCTTGAACTCATCAAAATGTTTGGAAAATTATTCTCCCCATTCATCAAATGTGAGTTTCTTCAATGATCTACTAGTATGATTCTCCACATGTGCTAGGTATTTCTTGAAGCATTCATGTATTTCACTTTTTTTCTAATAAAATACAAAATGTTCCACCCACTACGATCATCAACAAATGAAATTGAGCACACCAAGGAGGGTTCTTGACGGGGTTTAGACACATTTCTGTGTATACTATGTCCAAGAGGTTGTTGTGGACATAGCCTTTGTGCTTGAGTGGTTGTCTTTGGGATTTTTAAATATGAAAAGCATCACATCTATTGATCATGTGTTGCTTCCATATGGTTGGTAACCCTAGAACACTTTAATACTTGCATATATCTTTCAAGGTTCTATCATTCACATGTGCAATTCTCTTATGTTACACTTTGAGCGACTAAGGGTTTTTTACTCTCAACGTTTTCCATGCCGTTGGAAGCTTTGAAAATACCAATCTTCATGACATTTGTTTGGTTTCATCACCTCTTTTGTACTTCATGTGTATGCTTTGGACTTTCTGCATCACATAGAAGAAGAATATTCTGGACACGATGGTTTGAACATCCTAAATCTATGTGGAAGGAATGATTATATTCTGTAGAGGAGGTACTGGGGTATCTACTTTTATAGAAAACAAATGCTTCCAGTACGTCGCCTACTGAAGGGGGGTTCTCTTTAGGGAAGTATACCCTTTAACATTTCTGTGAGCAGGCCGACAACGAAAATTTTACAGAATGGTAAATGCATCACAATTATGGACAACCAATATCAAATGAAGACTCTGCCTGATTCAAACCAGATGATTACAAAGTTGGGCAATTGATATATGATGCTCACAAGTGTAGACTTAGGTCTAACAAGCCACAAGCTAAGGGCTGACAAATCACTCGAATAGCAAACACATCAATACAAAAGTTTTTCCTATCCACATAAGGACCACTGATATGCAGACTAAATTAGAACAATACAAGTGGTAAGATCTTTTCAAGAGAATAGAGCGCAATCTACTACACTGACTCACGGATAAGAAGAAGAATCCAAGCTACCCTTTTACACTATAGTGCTCATAGCCCTTCACTGAGAAGCCTCCCCTCTGTATACACAACAGAGTAGCTCCCACAGTAGACTTGAAACCACCAAGTGCAAGAGAGGTCTTCTGCACAATCTTGTGCATGTACTCCAGTGTGTGTCGTCGCAGCCGTAGTCCAAATGAGCACAAATCCTTTGATTTTATAGGCTCCAATAGGCCAAGAGAGCCTTGACGAATCTTTACGTGTCCACTGATCACGCGCCGGTTAACCACCCAAAAGTGGAGGGGTAGGTCAATTATTCCCTTGATTTGAATTGGGTCCTCAAAAATAGGTAGTTGCCATGAGCGGCAACATTTGTTTATCCACTTTTGCTTTTGGCAATACACTTTTACTTTTACCAACTCACTTTTACCTCTTCATCCGGTTTTGACAATCCAACGAAGCCGATTGTTCCATCTGCTTATCCAATCATGGTGTTCCTCCACTGCCCCACCTTGCAGCAATCTTCTAGAGATAACTGGCTCCATATTCCAGAGTCTTGCTCTCTGCATGTTCTTCAAACAATTACTAAGAATTTAATGACTTAGATTCAGCTTCTTTCTCTTCTTTGGGAGATCTCTGTGGTTCAGTCTTCTTAGAAGTCTGTTGAGCCTCCTCGGGCATATGTGTGGGTGTATGTGTGTGAAGTTGTGTGTGAGTGTGAGTGTGTGGAATTGTGTGTGAGTGGAAGTGCATGTGTGATTACGTGTGTGCGTTATGCTTGTGTGTGTGCTTTATGTGAGTGATTATGTGTGTGAGGGTGTGTGCGAGGGTGAAAGTGAGGGGGAGTGCGAGGGGAAGTGTGTGGAGTGGGGGGGGGAATTGTGGGAGGCGGAAGGGGGAAATTTTGGGAGGCGGAGGGGGGAAAATGTAGGAGGCGGAGGGGGTAAATTGTGGGAGGCGAAGGGGGGAGGATAATTGGCGGAGGGGTGTGGGGGTGAGGGGCGCAAGATGGGGTTGGAGGGGGTTGGGGGTTAGGGGTTGAGCGGGGTTGGAGGGGGTTGGGGGTTGGGGTTGAGCGGGGTTGGAGGGGGTTGGGGAGTAGCAGCGCTTGACTAGGAACAGGAGATATCTCACGTCGAAGCAGGAGTCGTTGGAGTAGACGCAGAGCTAAGAAGCATAAGTAAGGAATCCTTAACGGACGAGAAGATGCTAACGGAGTTGTGGGGACGAAACCCACAGTCGTATCCCGAAGCAACAAATCATCACGCACCTCACAAGCTGAAGTGCCGAATATCTATCTAAACCATTCGCCTTCGGGCGATGGAAAGCTTCAAGGTAAGAGCAGTCCCACCATAGCCAGACATTTTCCAACGTCACACACAGCAACTCCTCTCGCACTCAGAGACTATAGAATGAAGCTAAGAGGGCACTGAGCTAGAGAGAGAGATAGAGAGAGAGGCATATGGAGGCTCTACAGACCCCCACATCAAGCCTTTGCACCGTCCCTGGTGCAATTTCTTCCTTATTATGCTTACTTTGATGAAATCTAGGTAAAGTGCAATTACTGAACGAAAATACGATATATACAGGGGATGAAGTGCTTCCATTTTGATTTAGGTCAGATACTTCTTCACCCTAGAAATATTGACCAAGGGTATCCTCTTACCCTGCAAATATTCTAGATGTACTGCTCCATGAGGTAATACTTTTATCACCGTGTAAGGTCCTATCCATTTGGGTGCCAGTTTGGTCGGAATTGCTGGGACCTGATGTACTAAAACCATAGATCCTTCTTGTACTTCATTGGACCTCAGATACTTGTCATGCACTCTTTTGCGCTCTTCTTGTTTTACCTGAAGTTTTTGCATTGCTTCTTCTCTGTATTCTTCTAATGCCACCAATCTCTGAATGGGGGGTTCGATTCCAATGGTTTTGATTCCTATTTCCTTTCTGATAATGAACTCAAATGGTGCCAATGCCTCTTTTCCATAAACTAAACGAAATGGAGTTTCGCTTGTGGTTCCCCTCTTCGTGGTTCTGAAAGCCCAAATTGCACCAATTAGTGCTAGTGGCCAAGAGCTTTGATGATCAAAAGATAATTTGCGAAGTAATCCAATCAAAATCTTATTGGAACTCTCTGCTTGGCCATTTGCCCTTGGGTAATAGGCACAAGATTTTTTATGGAAGATCTTGTACCTGTCAAATATAAACTGGAGCAATTGATTTACAAAATGTGTGCCTCTATCACTAGTAATCTCCAGTGGGCAACCAAATCTTGAGAAAATACGTTTATACATAAATTTAGCTACTATTAAAGCCGTGCAGTCCACAGTAGCTTTAGCCTCTATCCATTTAGTGGCATAGCATGTGGCCATCAAAATATACTTTTTACCTCCTGGTTGCCCAGTTGGGCTAATTGGCCCTATGAAATCAAGACCCCATCGTTCAAATGGGAGCCATCCTGTAGATATGACCAATGGTTGGAAATTCAATCTGGTTGGCGCGGGAGCACACCTCTGGCAGATGTGGCATTCTTTGGCGAACTTGATTGCATCTTTGAAAATGTGAGGCCACCATAAACCTTTGTGGATGATTCTATGAGCCAATTCTTCCCCCTTTAGATGTCCTTCACTGTGTGCACCTTCTAGCAAAAGATTTACCTCCTCTGGATAGACACACCTTCTCAATATATCATCCAGACAGTATTTATATAAATTTCCATTTATAAGAGAATATGCTTTGGTTTTCAGGAGCAATCTTCTCTTTTCTACAGATGTCAAGTGTTCTGGAATCTTTCCAGTAGTGAGAACATGAAGAATTTCATCATACCAACCAGTTCGAATTGTTACTAGAAAAAGATTGCTATCCACCAATTCATCAGTAATACCTGTTGCCTTTTCGCTCATTGCCGTCCTGGATACTTGGTCTTCCATGTAGTGCTCTTTTCCTGGCTTAATATGAATATCAAAATTAAATTCTTGAAATAGGAGTAACCATCGCCAAATCCTTCCAGCTACTCTGGGCTTGTTAATTAGGTACTTCAAAGGTTGATGATCAGTTATGACAATAAAATGCACACCTAAGAGGTAATGCCGGAATTTTTGAAGAGCGAACACGATAGCCAAACCTTCCCTTTCAGTAGTGTTGTAGTTCCTCTCTGCTTTGGTAAGCAATCTGCTAGCATAAACAATAGGTTGGTCTATCTTCTGTGATGATGGTTGAGCCAAGACTGCTCCAACTGCATGAAGACTGGCATCTGTATGTACATGGAACTCTAATGACCAATTAGGAACAGTTAAAAGAGGAGCAGTACATAGCCTCAATTTTAATTCGCAAAATGCTTTCTCAGCTTCAGGAGTCCATGAGAAAGGGACATTCTTACTTGTAAGCCTGGACAAAGGCTTAGCTATCTCTGAATACTACTTCTTCAAGCACCTGCTCTGTGAATGGTTGAGGAAAGCCATCTTGAATAGTTACCTTATTCAAGGCACGAAAATCAACACATACTCTTATTTTGCCGTTTTTCTTTGGTACAATGACCATGGAAGAAAGCCACCGTGAGTGTTCTACCGGAACAATAATACCTGCCTCTTCCAATTTTGTGATTTCTAGCTTTACTGCCTCTGCATACTTTGGATTAAGTCGGTAAGGCCTACTTCTTGCAGGTGAAGCTCCTTCCACTAAGGGTATTCGGTGTAATCCAAGCTCCTCAGGTATTCCTATTAAGTCTTTATAGGACCATGCAAAGACATTTTTATAGGTAAAAAGTAGGGAAGTTACCTTCTGCAATAAAGGCGGATAGTGCCATAACCAAGCAGCCAAGTGAACCATCTGAGGATTCTCTTCATCTCCAAGATTTACTTCTTGAACAAACTTTTCAGAATTGGACTCACTTGAAAGTTCATCTCCACTGTATGCAGGAGCAGAGTTCAATTTATGATCCACAATTTGTTCCTTGATCCATCCTAAGGGTATATTTGAGAATGGAAGTTCTTGAAGGTCGCAATTATCTTCCCCAGATGCAGGCACAACTTTGTCTCTTTCTGGTCCTGCAAGCATAAAATCATCTGATTCCTCATGTTTACCTGCCTTTTCCCTACATACCATCTTAGTGGCGCTAAGTGTTGAATTTTGATTATCTGATTCAATTGGAGATTTCTGTCCTTCAGGAGGTGCCTGCAAAAAATAAGCTTGACTTCCTTGCTTACTCTTTTCTATTTTGTTCAAGTGAAGAACATCAGTTTTTCCCTCTTCCCGTCCTCCTTGTGTTGCTTCTGCAAAATCTTCATTTACCTCACATATCTCCACTGTGCAGCATTCTGCACTTCCCATCATCCAACTTAATAGGGCATCATCTTCTGAAGGCATTACTTGAGTTTCCATTGCATATCCAGTAGCCTTGTTGATGTCTGATCCTTCTTCCAAATGTATCTGTAATTGATTGTTAGTACATGTGGAAATCCATAATTTGTTCTTTCCCCAATCCTGTAGAGCCTTTGCTTGCCTTAGCCAAGGCCTTCCCAGGAGTAGAGGGTATGAGGTCTCCTGAGGCAGGGCAATAACAACAAAGTCTAAAACAAAATGACAACCCTGCACTATCATAAGTACCTTTTCAACAATGCCCACTGGTGCAACCCGACGTTGATCTGCTAAAGTGACTGTGAAGGGTGCTGCCTTTGTGGGATTGAGCCTTAGTTTCTTCATAGTGAAATCAGGCATCAAATTGATGCCGGAACCTCCATCTATAATAACACCTGCTAGAGCTTCATCCTTGATTAAAACGGATAATCTTGAGCTCTGATAATCAGCCAAGGGTGCGGGAGGAAAGTCCACCATAAAACCATCTATGCTAGGAGGTGGGCACAAGCATGCAGAATGTATAATCTTCAGCAGATCACTTCTTACTTTAGGATCTATCTTTATGAGTTGATACAGGCTAATCTTATGATGAATACCTTTCAAAATTTCTTCAATGTCCACTTCTTGCTTGCCTCCAGAAGTACTCGTTGGTTGATCTTTCAGCAAAGTAGTTGCCCTCTCATAAGCTTCTTCCATTTCTTCTTGGTCCTTCCATCCCACCCTCTTTTCTACAACTCTATCTTTGAGTCCTTGTTGTTCCTCCTTTTGGGCTACTGCCGCTTGCCTGGCTCTGGTCATCATTGGCATGGATGAAGATGAAACAACATAAGATTGAGCTGTCATACCTTCTACAAGTGGGGAGACTGTGATCATGTGAATAGGAGCCGGACGACCTCTTGGGCAATCTCTGGTGTAGTGATCCTTAGCATCTGGACAGTGCTGACAGGCGGGTGCATCCTCTAGAAGAGAACACCTGTTCTGCATATGGCCATACTCCCCACAACGGTAACACATTAGGGGCCGATTGTATCTAGGCCGAGTTGGGCGGGTCTCTTCTCTATTAGGTGCATTAGAAGTGCTAGCATAATATGAATCTACACCTTGATAGTTACCTCGCTGTTGTGTCCCCTTAAGGTAGTAGCAGTCTCTTGCTTCATGACCCTCTTTGCCACATAATTGACAACTGATTCTGTTAGGACAATTTACATTGGAATGTCCATTATTATTACATATTGTACACCAAACCTGTCTTCGTATGTCCTGGGTAGTCCGCAAGTCTTCAAGCTCACGCCTGAGTTGAGACACTTCATCCACATTATGGGTTGAGGGTGGCGGTATGACCTTCTCTTCTTGGCGACTTTGCTGCATTCTTAAGGCTTCCAACTCCTTCCTGAGTTGTCCGATCGGATCCAAATCGGATGCATAATTTGGTTGAGAATCCACTTCAAAACGTATTCTAGCCTCCTCAATGCGTGATGCAGTTGCAACAAAATCATCAAGTGTTGCATCTAGTCTGAGGGATTCTCGAAGCTTTTGTTGAGATGACTTAGGCAGAGCCTTCTCAATCCATTTTTTGACTAAAAAATCACCTGGAGCATGAGGCAAACGAGAAACGAGTGCTTTAGTTCTAGTGTGCAATTCATGAAAGGATTCACCTGCTCGTAATTTTAGGTTCTCTAGCTGATCTAGAGCTCGTTCTGAGGAGTCGCTTGGTCGAAATGTCTGCGAGAATGCCGCTTTTAGTGCCTCCCACGTAGTGAAGTGCCCATCTGCATACTGGCTATATCACTTGTCTGCAAGGCCTTCCAAAGTGGATGGAAAGAGCACCAACATTGCATCCTCCCGGTTCTGCAATCCTCTTCCACGGCATAACGAGACGAATCTCCTCACGTGGTCATCTGCAGCTTCATAAGCCAATCCTTTAAATGTAGGAAACTTGATGTTCAACCTAGAGAGTAAATGGGAAAGATCCTCCATTGGTGCCGGCGCCTCTTCTGAAGTATCAGAGGAAAAATCTAAGGTTCTCCTATGTTTCTCTTTTGATAATGGTGTTACTCCCAAATCAATGGATAGATTCAAGGACGGTGGAGGAGAGGTAGGCTCACTGGTTGTGGTTATTTCTAACTTGTTGAGACGCTTCCGTTCGCGATGAGACTCCTTATCCGCCCGCGTATGGGTCATGTACCTACTCACAAATACAATAGGGCGAAAAACCTTCTCACAGAAATGCAAAGGTCCCACCGTGCCTGCCAAACTGTAGAGGAGGTACTGGGGTATCTACTTTTATAGAAAACAAATGCTTCCAGTACGTCGCCTACTAAAGGGGGGTTCTCTTTAGGGAAGTATACCCTTTAACATTTCTGTGAGCAGGCCGACAACGAAAATTTTACAGAATGGTAAATGCATCACAATTATGGACAACCAATATCAAATGAAGACTCTGCCTGATTCAAACCAGATGATTACAAAGTTGGGCAATTGATATATGATGCTCACAAGTGTAAACTTAGGTCTAACAAGCCACAAGCTAAGGGCTGACAAATCACTCGAATAGCAAACACATCAATACAAAAGTTTTTCCTATCCGCATAAGGACCACTGATATGGAGACTAAATCAGAACAATACAAGTGGTAAGATCTTTTCAAGAGAATAGAGCGCAATCTACTACACTGACTCACGGATAAGAAGAAGAATCCAAGCTACCCTTTTACACTATAGTGCTCATAGCCCTTCACTGAGAAGCCTCCCCTTTGTATACACAACAGAGTAGCTCCCACAGTAGACTTGAAACCACCAAGTGCAAGAGAGGTCTTCTGCACAATCTTGTGCATGTACTCCAGTGTGTGTCGTCGCAGCCGTAGTCCAAATGAGCACAAATCTTTTGATTTTATAGGCTCCAATAGGCCAAGAGAGCCTTGCCGAATCTTCACGTGTCCACTGATCACGCGCCGGTTAACCACCCAAAAGTGGAGGGGTAGGTCAATTATTCCCTTGATTTGAATTGGGTCCTCAAAAATAGGTAGTTGCCGTGAGCGGCAACATTTGTTTATCCACTTTTGCTTTTGGCAATACACTTTTACTTTTACCAACTCACTTTTACCTCTTCATCCGGTTCTGACAATCCAATGAAGCCGATTGGTCCATCTGCTTATCCAATCATGGTGTTCCTCCACTGCCCCACCTTGCAGCAATCTTCTAGAGATAACTGGCTCCATATTCCAGAGTCTTGCTCTCTGCATGTTCTTCAAACAATTACTAAGAATTTAAATGACTTAGATTCAGCTTCTTTCTCTTCTTCGGGAGATCTCTGTGGTTCGGTCTTCTTAGAAGTCTGTTGAGCCTCCTCGGGCATATGTGTGGGTGTATGTGTGTGAAGTTGTGTGTGAGTGTGAGTGTGTGGAATTGTGTGTGAGTGGAAGTGCATGTGTGATTACGTGTGTGCGTTATGCTTGTGTGTGTGCTTTATGTGAGTGATTATGTGTGTGAGGGTGTGTGCGAGGGTGAAAGTGAGGGGGAGTGCGAGGGGAAGTGTGTGGAGTGGGGGGGGGGGGAATTGTGGGAGGCGGAAGGGGGGAATTTTGGGAGGCGGAGGGGGGAAAATGTAGGAGGCGGAGGGGGTAAATTGTGGGAGGCGAAGGGGGGAGGATAATTGGCGGAGGGGTGTGGGGGTGAGGGGCGCAATATGGGGTTGGAGGGGGTTGGGGGTTAGGGGTTGAGCGGGGTTGGAGGGGGTTGGGGGTTGGGGTTGAGCGGGGTGGAGGGGGTTGGGGATGAGGGGGCGCATGGGGTTGGAGGGGGTTGGGGAGTAGCAGCGCTCGACTAGGAACAGGAGATATCTCACGTCGAAGCAGGAGTCGTTGGAGTAGACGCAGAGCTAAGAAGCATAAGTAAGGAATCCTTAACGGACGAGAAGATGCTAACGGAGTTGTGGGAACGAAACCCATAGTCGTATCCCGAAGCAGCAAATCAACACGCACCTCACAAGCTGAAGTGCCGAATATCTATCTAAACCATTCGCCTTCGGGCGATGGAAAGCTTCAAGGTAAGAGCAGTCCCACCATAGCCAGACATTTTCCAACGTCACACACAGCAACTCCTCTCGCACTCAGAGACTATAGAATGAAGCTAAGAGGGCACTGAGCTAGAGAGAGAGATAGAGAGAGAGGCATATGGAGGCTCTACAGACCCCCACATCAAGCCTTTGCACCGTCCCTGGTGCAATTTCTTCCTTATTATGCTTACTTTGATGAAATCTAGGTAAAGTGCAATTACTGAACGAAAATACGATATATACAGGGGATGAAGTGCTTCCATTTTGATTTAGGTCAGATACTTCTTCACCCTAGAAATATTGACCAAGGGTATCCTCTTACCCTGCAAATCTTCTAGATGTACTGCTCCACGAGGTAATACTTTTATCACCGTGTAAGGTCCTATCCATTTGGGTGCCAGTTTGGTCGGAATTGCTGGGACCTGATGTACTAAAACCATAGATCCTTCTTGTACTTCATTGGACCTCAGATACTTGTCATGCACTCTTTTGCGCTCTTCTTGTTTTACCTGAAGTTTTTGCATTGCTTCTTCTCTGTATTCTTCTAATGCCACCAATCTCTGAATGGGGGGTTCGATTCCAATGGTTTTGATTCCTATTTCCTTTCTGATAATGAACTCAAATGGTGCCAATGCCTCTTTTCCATAAACTAAACGAAATGGAGTTTCGCCTGTGGTTCCCCTCTTCGTGGTTCTGAAAGCCCAAATTGCACCAATTAGTGCTAGTGGCCAAGAGCTTTGATGATCAAAAGATAATTTGCGAAGTAATCCAATCAAAATCTTATTGGAACTCTCTGCTTGGCCATTTGCCCTTGGGTAATAGGCACAAGATTTTTTATGGAAGATCTTGTACCTGTCAAATATAAACTGGAGCAATTGATTTACAAAATGTGTGCCTCTATCACTAGTAATCTCCAGTGGGCAACCAAATCTTGAGAAAATACGTTTATACATAAATTTAGCTACTGTTAAAGCCGTGCAGTCCACACTAGCTTTAGCCTCTATCCATTTAGTGGCATAGCATGTGGCCATCAAAATATACTTTTTACCTCCTGGTTGCCCAGTTGGGCTAATTGGCCCTATGAAATCAAGACCCCATCGTTCAAATGGGAGCCATCCTGTAGATATGACCAATGGTTGGAAATTCAATCTGGTTGGCGCGGGAGCACACCTCTGGCAGATGTGGCATTCTTTGGCGAACTTGATTGCATCTTTGAAAATGTGAGGCCACCATAAACCTTTGTGGATGATTCTATGAGCCAATTCTTCCCCCTTTAGATGTACTTCACTGTGTGCAGCTTCTAGCAAAAGATTTACCTCCTCTGGATAGACACACCTTCTCAATATATCATCCAGACAGTATTTATATAAATTTCCATTTATAAGAGAATATGCTTTGGTTTTCAGGAGCAATCTTCTCTTTTCTACAGATGTCAAGTGTTCTGGAATCTTTCCAGTAGTGAGAACATGAAGAATTTCATCATACCAACCAGTTCGAATTGTTACTAGAAAAAGATTGCTATCCACCAATTCATCAGTAATACCTGTTGCCTTTTCGCTCATTGCCATCCTGGATACTTGGTCTTCCATGTAGTGCTTTTTTCTTGGCTTAATATGAATATCAAAATTAAATTCTTGAAATAGGAGTAACCATCGCCAAATCCTTCCAGCTACTCTGGGCTTGTTAATTAGGTACTTCAAAGGTTGATGATCAGTTATGACAATAAAATGCACACCTAAGAGGTAATGCCGGAATTTTTGAAGAGCGAACACGATAGCCAAACCTTCCCTTTCAGTAGTGCTGTAGTTCCTCTCTGCTTTGGTAAGCAATCTGCTAGCATAAACAATAGGTTGGTCTATCTTCTGTGATGATGGTTGAGCCAAGACTGCTCCAACTGCATGAAGACTGGCATCTGTATGTACATGGAACTCTAATGACCAATTAGGAACAGTTAAAAGAGGAGCAGTACATAGCCTCAATTTTAATTCGCAAAATGCTTTCTCAGCTTCAGGAGTCCATGAGAAAGGGACATTCTTACTTGTAAGCCTGGACAAAGGCTTAGCTATCTCTGAATACATTCTGATAAATCGTCTATGATATCCTGCATGGCCCAAGAAACTTTGCACTTCCTTTGGGCTTTGTGGAATTGGCATGGAAAGGATAGCAGTGATCTTTGCCGGATCAACCGTTATCCCTTCAACTGATACTATGTGGCCCAGGAGAGTACCTTTGGTAACCAAAAAATGACATCTAGCAGGGTTCAACTTCAAACCTATTTTGAGACATTGCTCAAAGATTTCCTTTAGATTATCCAAATGGTTATTGAAATCTTGAACTATTGCCCTCTTGTCTGTTCCTGAAAATACTGAAAAATCATCCATAAAAATGCGCAGAAATGAGGTTAACCATTTCCCTAGTATGAGATACATAGTCCTATTGAAGGATGCTGGTGCATTCTTCAAGCCAAAGGCCATACGGGTATAAACATATGTGCCCCATGGTGTAACAAAAGCCGTCTTGTCTCTATCTTCAGGATGAATGGCTATCTGATTGTAGCCACTGAATCCATCAAGAAAACTATATAAAGAGTGTCCGACTACTTCTTCAAGCACCTGCTCTGTGATTGGTTGAGGAAAGCCATCTTGAATAGTTACCTTATTCAAGGCACGAAAATCAACACATACTCTTATTTTGCCGTTTTTCTTTGGTACAATGACCATGGAAGAAAGCCACCGTGAGTGTTCTACCGGAACAATAATACCTGCCTCTTCCAATTTTGTGATTTCTAGCTTTACTGCCTCTGCATACTTTGGATTAAGTCGGTAAGGCCTACTTCTTGCAGGTGAAGCTCCTTCCACTAAGGGTATTCGGTGTAATCCAAGCTCCTCAGGTATTCCTATTAAGTCTTTATAGGACCATGCAAAGACATTTTTATAGGTAAAAAGTAGGGAAGTTACCTTCTGCAATAAAGGCGGATAGTGCCATAACCAAGCAGCCAAGTGAACCATCTGAGGATTCTCTTCATCTCCAAGATTTACTTCTTGAACAAACTTTTCAGAATTGGACTCACTTGAAAGTTCATCTCCACTGTATGCAGGAGTAGAGTTCAATTTATGATCCACAATTTGTTCCTGATCCATCCTAAGGGTATATTTGAGAATGGAAGTTCTTGAAGGTCGCAATTATCTTCCCCAGATGCAGGCACAACTTTGTCTCTTTCTGGTCCTGCAAGCATAAAATCATCTGATTCCTCATGTTTACCTGCCTTTTCCCTACATACCATCTTAGTGGCGCTAAGTGTTGAATTTTGATTATCTGATTCAATTGGAGATTTCTGTCCTTCAGGAGGTGCCTGCAAAAAATAAGCTTGACTTCCTTGCTTACTCTTTTCTATTTTGTTCAAGTGAAGAACATCAGTTTTCCCTCTTCCCGTCCTCCTTGTGTTGCTTCTGCAAAATCTTCATTTACCTCACATATCTCCACTGTGCAGCATTCTGCACTTCCCATCATCCAACTTAATAGGGCATCATCTTCTGAAGGCATTACCTGAGTTTCCATTGCATATCGAGTAGCCTTGTTGATGTCTGATCCTTCTTCCAAATGTATCTGTAATTGATTGTTAGTACATGTGGAAATCCATAATTTGTTCTTTCCCCAATCCTGTAGAGCCTTTGCTTGCCTTAGCCAAGGCCTTCCTAGGAGTAGAGGGTATGAGGTCTCCTGAGGCAGGGCAATAACAACAAAGTCTAAAACAAAATGACAACCCTGCACTATCATAAGTACCTTTTCAACAATGCCCACTGGTGCAACCCGACGTTGATCTGCTAAAGTGACTGTGAAGGGTGCTGCCTTTGTGGGATTGAGCCTTAGTTTCTTCATAGTGAAATCAGGCATCAAATTGATGCCGGAACCTCCATCTATAATAACACCTGCTAGAGCTTCATCCTTGATTAAAACGGATAATCTTGAGCTCTGATAATCAGCCAAGGGTGCGGGAGGAAAGTCCACCATAAAACCATCTATGCTAGGAGGTGGGCACAAGCATGCAGAATGTATAATCTTCAGCAGATCACTTCTTACTTTAGGATCTATCTTTATGAGTTGATACAGGCTAATCTTATGATGAATACCTTTCAAAATTTCTTCAATGTCCAGAAGTACTCGTTGGTTGATCTTTCAGCAAAGTAGTTGCCCTCTCATAAGCTTCTTCCATTTCTTCTTGGTCCTTCCATCCCACCCTCTTTTCTACAACTCTATCTTTGAGTCCTTGTTGTTCCTCCTTTTGGGCTACTGCCGCTTGCCTGGCTCTGGTCATCATTGGCATGGATGAAGATGAAACAACATAAGATTGAGCTGTCATACCTTCTACAAGTGGGGAGACTGTGATCATGTGAATAGGAGCCGGACGACCTCTTGGGCAATCTCTGGTGTAGTGATCCTTAGCATCTGGACAGTGCTGACAGGGGGGTGCATCCTCTAGAAGAGAACACCTGTTCTGCATATGGCCATACTCCCCACAACGGTAACACATTAGGGGCCGATTGTATCTAGGCCGAGTTGGGCGGGTCTCTTCTCTATTAGGTGCATTAGAAGTGCTAGCATAATATGAATCTACACCTTGATAGTTACCTCGCTGTTGTGTCCCCTTAAGGTAGTAGCAGTCTCTTGCTTCATGACCCTCTTTGCCACATAATTGACAACTGATTCTGTTAGGACAATTTACATTGGAATGTCCATTATTATTACATATTGTACACCAAACCTGTCTTCGTATGTCCTGGGTAGTCCGCAAGTCTTCAAGCTCACGCCTGAGTTGAGACACTTCATCCACATTATGGGTTGAGGGTGGCGGTATGACCTTCTCTTCTTGGTGACTTTGCTGCATTCTTAAGGCTTCCAACTCCTTCCTGAGTTGTCCGATCGGATCCAAATCGGATGCATAATTTGGTTGAGACTCCACTTCAAAACGTATTCTAGCCTCCTCAATGTGTGATGCAGTTGCAACAAAATCATCAAGTGTTGCATCTAGTCTAAGGGATTCTCGAAGCTTTTGTTGAGATGACTTAGGCAGAGCCTTCTCAATCCATTTTTTGACTAAAAAATCACCTGGAGCATGAGGCAAACGAGAAACGAGTGCTTTAGTTCTAGTGTGCAATTCATGAAAGGATTCACCTGCTCGTAATTTTAGGTTCTCTAGCTGATCTAGAGCTCGTTCTGAGGAGTCGCTTGGTCGAAATGTCTGCGAGAATGCCGCTTTTAGTGCCTCCCACGTAGTGAAGTGCCCATCTGCATACTGGCTATACCACTTGTCTGCAAGGCCTTCCAAAGTGGATGGAAAGAGCACCAACATTGCATCCTCCTGGTTCTGCAATCCTCTTCCACGGCATAACGAGACGAATCTCCTCACGTGGTCATCTGCATCTTCATAAGCCAATCCTTTAAATGTAGGAAACTTGATGTTCAACCTAGAGAGTAAATGGGAAAGATCCTCCATTGGTGCCGGCGCCTCTTCTGAAGTATCAGAGGAAAAATCTAAGGTTCTCCTATGTTTCTCTTTTGATAATGGTGTTACTCCCAAATCAATGGATAGATTCAAGGACGGTGGAGGAGAGGTAGGCTCACTGGTTGTGGTTATTTCTAACTTGTTGAGACGCTTCCGTTCGCGATGAGACTCCTTATCCGCCCGCCTATGGGTCATGTACCTACTCGCAAATACAATAGGGCGAAAAACCCTCTCACAGAAATGCAAAGGTCCCACCGTGCCTACCAAACTGTAGAGGAGGTACTGGGGTATCTACTTTTATAGAAAACAAATGCTTCCAGTACGTCGCCTACTAAAGGGGGGTTCTCTTGAGGGAAGTATACCCTTTAACATTTCTGTGAGCAGGCCGACAACGAAAATTTTACAGAATGGTAAATGCATCACAATTATGGACAACCAATATCAAATGAAGACTCTGCCTAATTCAAACCAGATGATTACAAAGTTGGGCAATTGACATATGATGCTCACAAGTGTAAACTTAGGTCTAACAAGCCACAAGCTAAGGGCTGACAAATCACTCGAATAGCAAACACATCAATACAAAAGTTTTTCCTATCCGCATAAGGACCACTGATATGCAGACTAAATCAGAACAATACAAGTGGTAAGATCTTTTCAAGAGAATAGAGCGCAATCTACTACACTGACTCACGGATAAGAAGAAGAATCCAAGCTACCCTTTTACACTATAGTGCTCATAGCCCTTCACTGAGAAGCCTCCCCTTTGTATACACAACAGAGTAGCTCCCACAGTAGACTTGAAACCACCAAGTGCAAGAGAGGTCTTCTGCACAATCTTGTGCATGTACTTCAGTGTGTGTCGTCGCAGCCGTAGTCCAAATGAGCACAAATCCTTTGATTTTATAGGCTCCAATAGGCCAAGAGAGCCTTGCCGAATCTTCACGTGTCCACTGATCACGCGCCGGTTAACCACCCAAAAGTGGAGGGGTAGGTCAATTATTCCCTTGATTTGAATTGGGTCCTCAAAAATAGGTAGTTGCCGTGAGCGGCAACATTTGTTTATCCACTTTTGCTTTTGGCAATACACTTTTACTTTTAACAACTCACTTTTACCTCTTCATCCGGTTCTGACAATCCAACGAAGCCGATTGGTTCATCTGCTTATCCAATCATGGTGTTCCTCCACTGCCCCACCTTGCAGCAATCTTCTAGAGATAACTGGCTCCATATTCCAGAGTCTTGCTCTCTGCATGTTCTTCAAACAATTACTAAGAATTTAAATGACTTAGATTCAGCTTCTTTCTCTTCTTCGGGAGATCTCTGTGGTTCGGTCTTCTTAGAAGTCTGTTGAGCCTCCTCGGGCATATGTGTGGGTGTATGTGTGTGAAGTTGTGTGTGAGTGTGAGTGTGTGGAATTGTGTGTGAGTGGAAGTGCATGTGTGATTACGTGTGTGCGTTATGCTTGTGTGTGTGCTTTATGTGAGTGATTATGTGTGTGAGGGTGTGTGCGAGGGTGAAAGTGAGGGGGAGTGCGAGGGGAAGTGTGTGGAGTGGGGGGGGAATTGTGGGAGGTGGAAGGGGGGAATTTTGGGAGGCGGAGGGGGGAAAATGTAGGAGGCGGAGGGGGTAAATTGTGGGAGGCGAAGGGGGGAGGATAATTGGCGGAGGGGTGTGGGGGTGAGGGGCGCAAGATGGGGTTGGAGGGGGTTGGGGGTTAGGGGTTGAGCGGGGTTGGAGGGGGTTGGGGGTTGGGGTTGAGCGGGGTTGGAGGGGGTTGGGGATGAGGGGGCGCATGGGGTTGGAGGGGGTTGGGGGTTGGGGTTGAGCGGGGTTGGAGGGGGTTGGGGGTTGGGGTTGAGCGGGGTTGGAGGGGGTTGGGGATGAGGGGGCGCATGGGGTTGGAGGGGGTTGGGGGTGAGGGGGCGCATGGGGTTGGAGGGGGTTGGGGATGAGGGGCGCATGGGGTTGGAGGGGGTTGGGGGTGAGGGGGCGCATGGGGTTGGAGGGGGTTGGGGATGACGGGCGCATGGGGTTGGAGGGGGTTGGGGATGAGGGGGCGCATGGGGTTGGAGGGGGTTGGGGATGAGGGGCGCATGGGGTTGGAGGGGGTTGGGGGTTGGGGTTGAGCGGGGTTGGAGGGGGTTGGGGGTTGGGGTTGAGCGGGGTTGGAGGGGGTTGGGGATGAGGGGGCGCATGGGGTTGGAGGGGGTTGGGGATGAGGGGGCGCATGGGGTTGGAGGGGGTTGGGGATGAGGGGGCGCATGGGGTTGGAGGGGGTTGGGGATGAGGGGGCACATGGGGTTGGAGGGGGTTGGGGATGAGGGGGCGCATGGGGTTGGAGGGGGTTGGGGATGAGGGGGCGCATGGGGTTGGAGGGGGTTGGGGATGAGGGGTGCATGGGGTTGGAGGGGGTTGGGGATGAGGGGGCGCATGGGGTTGGAGGGGGTTGGGGGTTGGGGTTGAGCGGGGTTGGAGGGGGTTGGGGGTTGGGGTTGAGCGGGGTTGGAGGGGGTTGGGGGTTGGGGTTGAGCGGGGTTGGAGGGGGTTGGGGATGAGGGGGCGCATGGGGTTGGAGGGGGTTGGGGATGAGGGGGCGCATGGGGTTGGAGGGGGTTGGGGATGAGGGGGCGCATGGGGTTGGAGGGGGTTGGGGATGAGGGGGCGCATGGGGTTGGAGGGGGTTGGGGGTTGGGGTTGAGCGGGGTTGGAGTGGGTTGGGGGTTGGGGTTGAGCGGGGTTGGAGGGGGTTGGGGATGAGGGGGCGCATGGGGTTGGAGGGGGTTGGGGATGAGGGGGCGCATGGGGTTGGAGGGGGTTGGCGATGAGGGGGCGCATGGGGTTGGAGGGGGTTGGGGATGAGGGGGCGCATGGGGTTGGAGGGGGTTGGGGATGAGGGGGCGCATGGGGTTGGAGGGGGTTGGGGATGAGGGGGAGCATGGGGTTGGAGGGGGTTGGGGATGAGGGGCGCATGGGGTTGGAGGGGGTTGGGGATGAGGGGGCGCATGGGGTTGGAGGGGGTTGGGGGTTGGGGTTGAGCGGGGTTGGAGGGGGTTGGGGGTTGGGGTTGAGCGGGGTTGGAGGGGGTTGGGGATGAGGGGGCGCATGGGGTTGGAGGGGGTTGGGGATGAGGGGGCGCATGGGGTTGGAGGGGGTTGGGGATGAGGGGGCGCATGGGGTTGGAGGGGGTTGGGGATGAGGGGGCGCATGGAGTTGGAGGGGGTTGGGGATGAGGGGCGCATGGGGTTGGAGGGGGTTGGGGATGAGGGGGCGCATGGGGTTGGAGGGGGTTGGGGATGAGGGGGCGCATGGGGTTGGAGGGGGTTGGGGATGAGGGGGCGCATGGGGTTGGAGGGGGTTGGGGATGAGGGGCGCATGGGGTTGGAGGGGGTTGGGGTTGAGCGGGGTTGGAGGGGGTTGGGGGTTGGGGTTGAGCGGGGTTGGAGGGGGTTGGGGATGAGGGGGCGCATGGGGTTGGAGGGGGTCGGGGAGTAGCAGCGCTTGACTAGGAACAGGAGATATCTCACGTCGAAGCAGGAGTCGTTGGAGTAGACGCAGAGCTAAGAAGCATAAGTAAGGAATCCTTAACGGATGAGAAGATGCTAACGGAGTTGTGGGGACGAAACCCACAGTCGTATCCCGAAGCAGCAAATCAACACGCACCTCACAAGCTGAAGTTCCAAATATCTATCTAAACCATTCGCCTTCGGGCGATGGAAAGCTTCAAGGTAAGAGCAGTCCCACCATAGCCAGACATTTTCCAACGTCACACACAGCAACTCCTCTCGCACTCAGAGACTATAGAATGAAGCTAAGAGGGCACTGAGCTAGAGAGAGAGATAGAGAGAGAGGCATATGGAGGCTCTACATATTCTTTAGCTTCTTTAGGGCTCAAATTCATTAGAAGCAATGAGTCTTCATGTGGTTCATCTTGTGAATAATTGGAGGTCTCTTATATTATAAATTATATTTTTATTGTTGAAGTTGTGTCCACCTCTCCTTCTAGTGTTGCCAAATGGACCTTTTGCACCTCCTTTCTGAGACCTTCTATTGAACCAACAATTTTGAGTGGTTAGGTTTGTTTTATCACATATGGCCCAAGGTTGAACATTTTGCCCTTTTTGTTTGTCATGATTCTCTCTTTTCTTCTTGCCTTTCCACTTGCTCTTGGCAACATAGTTGTCTTGGGAGATAACTTCTTCCTCATCTTCCTTCTTCTTACCATTGTGCTTCTTTTCTTTCTTATCTTCATAACGAGCACTTGTTGAATTATCTTGATAAGAGTTACCTTCCTTCAGATTATTGTTGGCCTCTTGTTCAAATATTAGTCCAAGGAATACATTGAACCTAGGATTTTGTACATCCATGGTGAAGCATTTTAGTTCCTTATGACTTCTAAGTCCATTTAGATTATGCCTCATGATGGACTCTTCTTCAATTAGCTCTACAATGGATGCTAACTGACCTGCAATCTCTTTTATCTTGGTAACAAACTCTCAGATAGTTTGTTTAGGTGTTTTCATCATTCGGTCGAACTCATTCAAAAGATGGTTCTTTCTTGCTTTGCTAGTAGCATGGAAAAAGGTATCAAGTGCATCCCAGGTCTCTTCAGATATTTTGCATCCTCTAATATGTGGTAACCAAAATTAAGATATAGATGTGGAGATCTTAAAATGATGGTGTATCACAATCAACCAAACCAAATCAAACGAAAAGTTATACACATTGTAGCTCCACGCAATTCTCTCTCTCTCTCTCTCTCTCTCTCTCTCTCTCTCTCTCTCTCTCTCTCTCTCTCTCTCTCTCTCCCCTTCTCTCTCTCTCTCTCTCTCTCTCTCTCTCTCTCTCTCTCTCTCTCTCTCTCTCTCTCTCTCTCTCTCTCTCTCTCTCTCTCTCTCTCTCTCTCTCTCTCTCTCTCTCTCTCTCTCTCTCTCTCTCCCTCCCTCCCTCCCTCCCTCCCTCCCTCTCTCTCTCTCTCTCTCTCTCTCTCTCTCTCTCTCTCTCTCTCTCTCTCTCTCTCTCTCTCTCTCTCTCTCTCTCTCTCTCTCTCTCTCTCTCCCCCCCCCTCCGCATCCCCCACCATCCTCTCCTACTCCGGCCCACGATCCCCGTTGCAACCCCTTGCCCACACAACCGCCCGCTACCACCCCCAACCACCCCTCCTAGTCCCCGCCCATGCTTCCCTCTCTCACCCACCTGCAAACCCACAGCCCCTCGCCCACTCACAGCCCCCGCCTTGCACTCATATACACACCCGCAGCCACTCCATGCCCACAACCCCCTCCCTCCCTTCCTGCACCTGCCCGCTGCCACCCCCACTCGCCCCTCCTACCCAGTCAGGCTCTGCTTCCACCTCCCCCTCCTATACCCACCCGTAGCCCCTCCATGCCCACAACCCGCACCCTCCCATCCTACACCCGTCCGTTACCACCCCCCCTCGCCCTCCTAACCCCACCCTTAGCCTCCGCCTCCCCCTCCTATAACCGCCCATGACCACCCCCCACCCACTCCCCTTATTCATGGCCACAACCTACACCACCCACCACCCCCTACCACTCCACCCACACCAACCACCACCCCCCACAACTCCACCCACCACCACACACAACTCCACCCACACCACCCACTACCTCCCACCAATCTACCCATACCACCCACCATCTCCCACCACTCCATCCACACCTCCCACACCACCCACAACCTCCCACCACTCCATCCACACCTCCCACACCACCCACAACCTCCCACCACTCCACCCACACCTCCCACACCACCCACCTTCTCGCACCACTCCACCCACACCTCCCACACCACCCACAACCTCCTACCACTCCACCAGCACCTCCCGCGCCACCCACAACCTTCCACCACTCCACCCACACCACCCACCATCTCCCACCACACCATGCACCTCCCACACAACCCACAACTCCACCCACACCACCCACCACCTCCCACAACTCCACCCACACCTCCCACACCACCCACACCACCCACAACCTCCCACCACACCTCCCACACCACCCACAACCTCCCACCACTCCACCCACACCTCCCACACCACCCACTATCTCCAACCACTCCACCTGCACCTCCCAACACACCCACACATCCCACACCACCCACCATCTCCCACAAGTCCACCTGCACCTCCCACACCACCCACAACCTCCACTCCACCCAAACCTCCCACACCACCCACCATCTCCATCACTCCACCCAACGTCCCACCACTCCACTAACACCTCCCACACCACCCATCATCTCCCACCACTCCACGCACACCTCCCACACCACCCACAACCTCCCACCACTCTACCCACACCTCCTGCACCACCCACAACCTCCCACCACTCCACCCACACCACCCACCATCTCCCACCAATCCACCCGCACCTCCCACACCACCCACAACCTCCCACCACTCCACCCACACCACCCGCCATCTCCCACCACTCCACCCACACCTCCCACACAACCCACAACCTCCCACCTCTCCCTCCACACCTCTTGCAACACCCACAACCTCCCACCACTCCACCCACACCACCCACCACCTCCCACAACTCCACCCACACCATGCACCACCTCCCACAACTCCAGCCACACCTCCCACCACCTCTCACAACTCCACCCACACCACCCACCACCTCCCACAACTCCAGCCACACCACCCACCATGCCCCACAACTCCACCCACACCACCCACCACCTCCCACAACTCCACCCACACCACCCACCACCTCCCACAACTCCACCCACACCACCCACACCACCCACCACCTTCCACAACTCCACCCGCACAGCCCACCACCTCCCACAACTCCACCCACACCACAGACCACCTCCCACCACTCCACCCACACCACCCACCACCTCGCACAACTCCACCCACACCACCCACCACCTCCCATCACTGTGCCCACACCACCCTCACCACCCACCACCTCCCACAACTCTACCCACACCACCCTCCACCCCTCACAACTCCACCCACACCACCCACCACCTCCCACAACTCCACCAACTCCACCCACCACCTCCCAGAACTCCAGCCACTCAACCCACACCTCCCACCTCCTCCCATAACTCCACCCACCACGCCTCACAACTCCACCCATACCACCCACCACGTCCCACAACTCCACCCACACCACCAACCACCTCCCACAACTCCACCCGCACCACTGACCACCTCCCATAACTCCACCCACACCACCCACACACCCTCCACCTCCCACCACTCCTCCCACACCACCCACCACCCTGCACAACTCCACCCACACCACCGACCACCTCTCGGAGCTCCACCCACACCTCCCAGAACTCCACCCACACAACCCACACCACCCACCACCCATCTCCCTCCCTCCTCCTCTATCTCTCTATTTTTCTCTCTCACTCTCTCTCTCTCTCTATTCTCTCTCTCTCTCTCTCTCTCTCTCTCTCTCTCTCTCTCTCTCCCTTTTCCCACACTCAGCCAGGCCAAAGGTTATGAAATTGTACTGTTTGTGATGATGCAGAAGAAGCTCGAGACATGAAAAAATTGAATGAGGTTATTGGCTTACCAAGGCTAGTAAAGGTTGACAGATTGAGAGCTCCTTCTTGATTCTATGGGTGGTGGTGTATGGCCGTTCTTAGTTAGAAGTGAATTGTTTGGAAAGAGATCTCAGCTTACATTCAAAAGTGGCAGGAAAAAGGTAACTAGTAAAAGTGTAAGTGGATAAATGACTGCTGCCGCTAACCATTTGTGACGACTTCCTATTTTTGAGGATCCAATTCAAAACTGGTGGCATATTTGATCTACCCCTCCAATTTTGGGGCAATCAATCGGCACATGTTCAGTGAACGTGGAAAATCATCAAGGCCCTCTTGGCCTATTGGAGCCTATAAAAGCAATGGACTAGTACTCATTGGATATATACAGACACGTATACAGCTTATTTTCGGCATCTCTTTTGGTCCTCTCTTTGCACTCTATGGCTACAAGCCTACTGTAGGAAGTCACTCTGTGGTGAGGATACATAGCATGGGCTTCTGAGTGGAGGGCTAATAGCACTGTAGTGTAAAGAAGTGGCTTGGTTTTGTCATTCAGTTTGAGTCAGTGGTATTTCCATGCTCTTCTATTAGAGCAAGTCTTCATACCTTTGTACTGAGCAGTGCAAGTCTTCATCCAGTTGTGTTCATTTTATTGAACGAATCTCTTGTATTGATTTTGTTTTGTTCTGGATTGACATGTTAGCACAGAGCATCTGCTTTTGGAGCATTTCCTTTGCCTACTTTGTAATCATCTGTTCGAACTAAGGAGCAGTTTAGTCTTCCACTATTGTCATTTGTCATTAATCTTCTCCCTCAGTATTTACAATTATGTGCAATTATTACGATCTGCATGCTCACAAAAATGTTAAAGGGTATACTTCCCTAAGGAGAGCCTCCCTTGAGTAGGCAAAGTACTGGAAGTGCATGTTGCATGCTCCTGCTAAAAGTACATATCCCAGTACCTCCTGTACACACATAAAATAGATAGTAATATATTTCCAATGAATGCTCACTCATCAAAGCTCAAAAGTTGTAGAGAGAGAACCAACTCCTCCACATTGACTATAGATGAAGAAGGTTATGAAGAGATGAATGTAGAGGAAAGTTGATGATTGTTAGTCTCTATATAGACTCTCTTGATGTTTCCCACATGAATTCCAATCCGCACGCGGTGGTTTGTTGTGATAAAGAACATTAACTTTCCTATTGTCCTATAATCTAGGAAAAGTGGAAGTCAAGTCTTAACTTGATCTATGTTTTTTTATTGATTCGATGATCTCACCAAATCCAAAAAACTCATGGAAGATGAGCCTCTTCTTTATCCTTTTACGAACATAAAAGCGTGAGTTTCTCCCTAAGTAAGTGATCATAAGCGATTTCTTAGAAAATACCATAAATTTATGTTTAATAAAGATGTAAGAGAACAAGAATTATGACCACCATCTGCTAGAGAGATGACTATCCTCCCAACCAAATGTCTCTATATATAGCTCTCTCCAGGGGACTCCCTTATTAGGTAGGTGGATACTAACCATCCATGTGTCGGCCATGTCATTGCATGTGCACCAAGTGTCCCAATCAACTCGAGTTGACTCAAGTGGATGCTTCTAAAAGGATCTAGATATCTTTCGGCAAAATACTCTCCCCATGTCCCCCATAGGGATCGAACCCAAGACCTCCTCCTTCACGTCCTTGAGACTTAACCACTAAGCTAAGTGGATCACTTGTTCACAAGAGCACAAGACAAATCCTAGTAAGTCTAGCCTCGAGATCTTTGGTCATATACATGGATGACAAAATGGTGTCGGATTTCAGATCTGTTTGAACCGGCGTGACCGCTGGATCACAAACTTACTTTATTACATTATTTTCCCCTTGGAAAATATTTTTGTCCTCGAAAATTAGAGCTATATATACTGTAGGCAACCCGCGAACCTCATGTTATAAAATTGCAAGAACATGGTCATGTTTTAGAACTAGAAGAACATGTCTCAACTCTATGGTGGCATCCCTACCCAAATGATTCAAAACACTATCTCGCTGTAGAGGAGGTACTAGGTATCCGCTTTTACTAAGAGCAAGAAATATGCACTTTGAGTACTTCGCCTACTCAAGGGAGTTTCTCCTTAGGGAGTTATACCCTTTAACATTTTTGTGAACAGGGAAATCACAATTATTGCACAATAATGTAGACACTCAGAAAGAAGATCAATGACAATGGCAATAGTGAAGGATGGAGCGGCCACTCCTTAGTTCACACAGATGATTACAATATAGGCAAAGAAATGCTCTAAAGTTTCAATACAAGAGAACCATCCAATACAATGATCATAACTAGATGAAGAAGTCCACTGATCGATACACACATATGAAGATGTGCTCCAAAGAATGAGAAACTCAAACCACTCACTAGGAATCCCACGCTCTGTACCCTCACCACAGAGTGACTTCCTACAGTAGGCTTGTAGCCACACAATGCAAAGGGAGGACCCAAAGAGATGTTCAGTCAGCTCTGTACTTGTGTGTATATATATCACCAATGAGTACTAATCCATTGCTTTTATAGGCTCCAATAGGCCAAGAGGGCCTTGCCGATTCCTCACGTCCACTGATCATGCGCCGATTGATTGCCCAAAATTGGAGGGGTGGATCAAATATGCCACCAGCTTTGAATTGGATCCTCAAAAATAGGAAGTCGTCACAACAACAATCATTTATCCTCTTACACTTTTACCACTTACACTTTTACTATCACTTTTGAATGTAAGCTAAGATCCTCATTATGTGCTGTCCATGATATTGGAATGACCCTCAGAAGCACTTCCTTCACATAATTCACATAATTCTTGTAGTAGCTTTGGACCATTACATATTGAGTGGTGGTAGATGGTGGGTGATGTGGGAGGTGTGGGTGGAATGGGTGGAGTGGTAGGAGGTTATCACGGGTGTGGGAGGTGTGGGTAGAGTGGTGGGAGGTTGTGAGTGGTGCGTGAGGTGTGGGTGGAGTGGTGGGAGGTTGTGGGGGGTGCGGGAGGTGTGGGTGGAGTGGTGGGAGGTTCTCGGCGGTGGGGGAGGTGTGGGTGGAGTGGTGGGAGGTTGTAGGAGGTGTGGGAGATGTGGGTGGAGTGGTGGGAGGTTGTGGGGGGTCTGGGAGGTGTGGGTGGAGTGGTGGGAGGTTGTGGAGAGTGTGGGAGGTGTGGGTGGAGTGGTGGGAGGTTGTGGGGGGTGTGGGTGGTGTGGGTGGAGTGATGGTAGGTTGTAGCGTGTGTGCGGCCCAGAACATCTAAGGGCATGAAAAACTTGTTACTACCTTAAAACTCATTGAGTTCATCAGTGTGGTGTGCTTCAAGTGGGGGAGTGAGGAAGGCATGGTGGGTGGGCTGTGGGAGGCTGTAGTTGGGGAAAAAGACGGAGACATGGGGGTTGGGAGAGGCTGGAGGTGGGGGGAGATGGAGACGTGGGGGGGTTTTGCGAGGCTGCAGGTGGGGTGAGAGAGGCGTGGAGGGGGGGTTGCAGGAGGCTGTGGGTGGGGGAGTGAGGAAGGCATGGGAGGAAACACTACAGGAGGCTGCCGGTGGGGGGGAAAAAGAGAGACAAGTGGTGGGCTACGAGAGGCTACGGATGGGGGAGGAGGGAGCTGTGGGTGGGGGGTTGCAGAGGGGATTGTGGGAGGGGCACTGTAGCATGGGCGGAGGGAATGACGACATGTCAATGGAGAGAGAGAGAGAGAAAAGGCGGGGCATGCGGGGGGAGTTCCTACTGGCTTTGCGGGCAGGGGGGGAGGGGTGAGGGACTGGCGAGGGCGGGGGAGAGAGGGACTAGCGGGGTGGGGTAGAGAGGAACTGGGGGGCGGGGGTTGCGGGGAGAGAGAGAGAGAGAGAGAGAGAGAGAGAGAGAGAGAGAGAGAGAGAGAGAGAGAGAGAGAGAGAGAGAGAGAGAGAGAGAGAGAGAGAGAGAGAGAGAGAGAGAGAGAGAGAGAGAGAGAGTTTGTGTGGTGCTACACTCGCTTTGCACTTTGATAAACTTTTCAAAGTACAAAGTAGTGAATGAATAATAAGGGTGGATCTAAAAACATCCCTGGCCAATTCACAATTTCTCAATGTTCGATCTAGGCACAAACATGTGAACTGGATGGATTCAAATTACTAGTCCATTTCTGTGCATAACTCGTGCATGGACTCGCAAAACTTTGAAAACTCTTGATTCACTTGAATTTGTTTTGGAGAACTTGAAGTTTGGTTGTCCCAAACATTTAAGGTAGATGTTTGTACAATGGTTTACTTTGATCCAACAATTACTTGATTTTTTCACCCGACTAGAGGACTACTTTTTCCTAATGGGTTCAAAAACTCTATGTAAACTGTGGGAGAAAGTTTACCATTTTCTTTGAGTCAACTGTACTATAACTTGACCAGTTCAAATTCAAATGAACATTTTCCAACTTAGGTCACCTTTCTCAAAGACTTTAGTTGAAACTTCTTTGGAATTGTCAATCTGATAACGTAACTTGTATAGTCTGGAGTATACTGGAATCTAAGAAATCATTTATTCTATAACTTGAAGCAAACTCAAATAAATAAGTCCACTTAGACTTATTATCTTTTGAAGATTGAAAAGGTTCTTGTACATAACATCTATCTAGGATGTTCAATTTAGTTATCTAGTTCTAACCGGATGACCCTAGTCTTTTGCAAAAGGAATCAAATAGCATATCTGAGCCAATTCCAATAGATTTGGAAAGCGAAACGAAATAACTAAAACTCTGTACAACCAATTCAAACTTCGGAGATACATAAACTTTCTATGAGCCAAAGTCTAGATGACTGAGAACTATAACTTCTCAAAGATATGTTTCAACAGGGTATTAAAGCATTTTTTCTATCTTTAAGATGAATACTCTAGATTCTCAAAAACGATTCAAAGAAAAACTAAAACATCATCCAACCACAAGATACTCGTGTGGTAACCAATATCAACGTGTTGATCCACTAAAGTTCTGTTGATGAGTTTTATATTCAAATAATGCTTCACTTGATAGGTCACATTCAGTCTGACTCCTTACTGAGAATGCAATTCTTTTGCATTTCTTTGAGTCAAAAGAGTGAACTTACCAAGTTATACTAAGAACTTGGTGCTTGACTTAGGCAATTGAATACTTCATTGAAGATATTAACTCAAAATAAAAGTCCAATTATAAGCTTGAAGTGTTCTAAGAAGATCTTGGAAGTTACTTACTTCATATCTTCTATTTCCTTGACCTTGGAGCTATCTAGAGATATCTTGATGTACTACTTTTATACTCCTTGAATAAAACTCCTTCTTTGAATTTTTAATTCCCTTGAGGATCAAACATACTTCAAGATCCAATCTAGGACTAAAAGGTAATTATCATCCCACGGTCCAATGTCCCATACCATCTTTCCTACATCAATCTGAGTATAAAATCTGGTGTCCCATACAAACCTTTTTTATATTCACATTAATGTGTGGGTGATACTTATCCTAAAGTCAAAACATCTCTTGATAGAGTACCTTCTTGCTTCAATTTTTTATGGGAAATTTAAAGTTTCAGGCATTACCTCTAACTAGATTTTCTAGGTTTTGATCCCTTCACATTATTGTTTCACGATCTTGTGATTTCCTTTGGGAACTTGAAAACCTTTTGTTCGAATATCTATTCCTCTTTGCTAGGGTTCTCAAAATGAAAATGAGTCACAATTCCAAGTACTTGAATTTTCATAGATTCAAGTTCAATTGGACTTACTCTTGACCAATTTGTAGTGAGAAGACCTTTTAACTTCTTGTCTTTAGATTCCTTTCTTACTGATGCTTTAGGTACCTACCCTGGGGCTTTACATAGGAATCTCTCTATTGCTTAAGTCCAGGCATCCGCTCATCCTCTTTTGATTTGTGCCAAAATCCCTTTAAGGATAGGCAAACATTTATGATTTACCTTCCACATACTTAAGTACCGTCTCCACGGTTGCATAATATATTCTTGGAATTTCTTCTCTCTATTCAGACTTGGAAGAGCTTACTCCTTTCACATTTTTCCATTGGATAAATGGAACCTGAGTGAATACTTCCCAAAAGGAATTTTATTACCAATACTTGGGCAATCTACAGAGTAGATCCAATCACACATTCTTGGACAATCATGGCCAAGCTTGATCAAGTCAAGTCGATCTTGCGAATAAAATAAATACTTAGTCTTTATATATAAGATATCTTGAACTATCTAAAGCTTCTTTGCTTACTTGCATGATTTTTAGAGATCTTTCCCTAAAATTTAGTCCAAACATACACTGATGCCTCTTAGATTTCAAAGCTAAGAATCTTTGATATACCTTTAGGTTGTATCACTATTTGGACTTAAGTACCAAGACTAGTGGTTTTGGAATTGTTGGGAACTACTTGCTTACTTGAAAGATTCCAGTCTCACATCTAGGGAGATTTTCCTTCCAAGAAGTTTAGATTCGTGCCAAGGAATCAAGTAATACTACGCCAATGATTCATATTTGAATCTTTTGCTTTGATGGAATAGTATCTCTAAAAGAAATTTTGACTATTGAACAAGAACAAGAATTAAGGCTTTATTGCTTGTCCAAAAGTTATTCCTTTTTAACTAAGGAAATAGTTAACTAGGCTATTTCCTTTATTGGCTTAACTCAAGTGGATGCCTCTCGAAGGCTGTAGATATTTTTGGGTTACTCTCCCCATGTCCCCCATGGGGATTGAACCCAAGACGTCGTCCTTCACATCCTTGAGACTTAATCACTAAGTTAAGTGGATCACTTGTTCACAAGAGCACAAGACCTCCTACTAAGTCTAAACTCGAGATCTTTGCTCATATACATGGATGACCAAATGGTGTCGGATTTTAGATCTGTCTAAACCGGCCGACCCATAGATCACAAAATTACTTTATTACAAACGATTTCTTCAATGAGTCTCTACATCACCATCCAAATGATGGTTTTTGATACAGAGAGGTTGCACCTAAAGCATAGTGTACACAAGATGACCTAATATCCTCAACAAACACTCTTCCACTCCTATGCTTTGTTGTCTTTGAAAGAAATAAGCGAAAGACGAAGGTTGAAAGAACTTTGTGGAAGAACCAAAAATTTTCAAGTAAATAGTGGACGGAAGCCAAGGCACTTAAGTAGTTGTGTATGCTCACTTCAACCCTAGAAACAACTCCTCATTGTTTTGGGATTTCCTCTATTGTAGGTACTAACAAAATCCCACAAGTGGCCACTAATGGATCCCACAAAAGAGAGATTCATATATACCAAAACCTACAAAAGAAAGAGAAAAATTTGTCCACGAACTTTTGAATATGGAAGGCAACGGATCAGCCTCCAATTGGATCTTGAAAACCTAAAAGGTAAGCATGTAGAATTGTTTGGATTGTTAGGATCCAATGAGTTATAAAGTACGCGGTTCCTTGAAGGAAAATATGAATTCTAAATCACTTCTTAAAGTTCATGAAAACGTCTCTCTCCCCGTGAAGTAGAATGTGATAATCATGTTTCCCCAAATAATGTTCCTAAAGATGCTCCCATAAACATAAGTAACAACGCTACAAAATATATGAACTGTGCATGCTTATTTCCACAAATGAGGTCCATTATATGAAAAAATGCCTCTTATAGACAAAGGTATAGACAGAAAAGAGCATGCAATAAGGGTCCTCAATGCTACCTCACACTCATACCTCACCCCATCATGCAAACTCGCATCTCCACATAAGCATAGGAAGCTAGGGTTATACTCTCAAACCATGCACTCCTTCCATATGCCAATCAAACATACCATACACAATGCCAAGAATGTAGAACTAAGAATAGAAGCCTCCATGTGTTTGGGGTCGCCTTTACGCAAACCAAACTATTATACTTAACAATTATTCATGAATCATGAGACATAACATGGGGAAAACAAGGATCGCAACATACTACCAAAGTCAGAGTATCATAATCTCTTATTCAACCAAGGCCATGAGAGTTGTTTATATCATTCTAACCATCAAAAAGAGTAGGAGAAAGTTGGGAATAAGGAGTCACATAGTTATCATGTACTTCTTCATTGAGGGGAGATATTTTGGATCAAACTACAAGGCATATTAGATTATCAACATTGTGTTAGATCATGAACATGGACATGCATCTTTTTACGAAGAATAAAAGCAATGTCATTGTCAAAATTTGGATCATTTCTAGATTTTCATGGATTCGTAGATCTGCAAACATAAAAGCATACCAAAAAAATTCGAAAAGGGGATGGTGATGCTATAGAAAACTAGACAATATCCTATCTAAAATGGCACCATCATCAAAGAAGCCAAATGTAAAACATTGAATGAAACAAGAATGCCCAAACGTAAGTGTTTGCCTCTAGGGCCTCATAAAAAAACATTGAAAGCACTCTAAAGGATGATGATGTGAACAACAAATAATGTTATAGAAGTTACACTAGAGATTGCTATCAATGGAGAGATCTAGATCCCAAAGTGGGCGTGAAATTTGGTGGTAGACCAAAAATGCTTATAGTCTAGGACAAGTGATAAGGGGAAATTTTGGTGATGATCATGAAACTAATTGCGACATCCATTAAGGAAAAGAAACAACACACCGATGAATTATGACACATTGAAACACTATTTGATAGAGGTATAAGAGTCATGGATAGAGCATGTGAGGGAAGCACACAACCTGACCATGCAAAGGTTATGTAAGAAAAAGTGGCACCACAAATTAATATGATCACTATCAAAAACAATGATAAGAGAGCACCAAAAAATAGATATGGCTTTAAGCATAGTGTGGATGATCCAGATTGTTGAATCTTTTTTTTTTAATAAAAGAGAGTTCCGGAATGCCTACTCTCCCTGATTATTGAATCTTGATTTTGAGGATTATAAAATGAGTGAATGATGGTGGTTACAATGAGATGTTCATGTGTATTTCCACAGATGAGGTCCATGATATTAGAAAATTCATCTTTGTAACATAGGTAGGGACAATGAAGCATGCAGTAGGGTCTAAAACCAAGTCATCAAGTGCAAAAAAGCACATGCGTCTTAGTCTATCATTAAGTTAGCACAAAAAATTTAAGAACTAGAAAAATAGATGCAAAATATGTTAATAATGAGAAACATAGAGCTCCAAAAGATGAAATGTCCCCACAATCCATGTATACTTAGACCATTCTCCTAAAGGTGAAATCTCTCGAATATGTCTTTCTCAAAAAACCAAGAACTCTCTATGAATGAAAACCCACAGACTTGGGAAGCCTTTAGTCTTCCATTCCATTACTGGATGACTTGGGTGAATCCAAGAAGTTAGTTCATGCTTTCATGCGAGTTTTAACAAGTGGCTTGGATATCGACGTCGCCATGGGCCATACATGTTGACACTCAATCATAGAATAAATGAAGATGATGATAACAAAACAAACAGAAAAGAGAATATCTTTAATTTGTAGTTTGAACGGGATGAGAGATACACACAAATGGCTACTTCTTTCGACTTAATGCTACCTCACACTCATACCTCAACCCATCATGAAAACTCACATCACCACATAGGGATAAGAAGCTAGGATTATTACTCTCAACCCATGTGCTCCTTCCATATGAACATAAGACATAGCATACACAATACCAAGACTATATAACTAAGAATAGAAGCCTCCATACGAGTAAGAGTGCTATTATGCAAACCAAAGTCTTATGCTGAACAATAATTTATGAATCATGAGATGCAAGATGGGAAAAACATGGATCTCATAATATTACCAAAGCTAGAGTATCATAATCTATAATTCAACCGAGGTCATGAGATTTGTCCATATCATTCCAACCATTAGAAAGAGGAGCAGATAGGTGAGCAAAAGGAGTCTCATACTTATCTTGTACTTTCTCACTAAGGGGAGATCTTGTGGATCAAAATCCAAGGCATATTAGATCATCCCCATTGTGTTGGATCATGAACATGGATATAAGGAATAAAATCAATGTCATTGCAAAAAATTGGACATTTCTAGATTTCTCATGGATTTGCAAATATGCAAATATTAAAGCATAGGAAGAGGTAAAAATAGACGAGTTTTTGTCACAGGGAACAATGGAGGTCACTTGCTAATGTAGATGTCATGGCAATAGGAAACCGTATTTCTGATGATAGAGTATAGTAAAGCACCATAGTAGCAAAAGGCATACGAAAAAAATTGGAATAGGGTATGTTGATGTGAGAGAAAACCAGACAGTAACCTATCTAAAATGGCACCATCATCAAGGAAGCCAGATGTAAAACATTGAATGAAAGAATAATCTCTAAACATAAGTGTTTCCTTCGAGGGCCTCATCAAAAAATGTTGAAAGCACTCTAAAGGATGATAGTTGGGACAATGAATAATGTTATAAAAGTTACACTCGAGATTGCTATCAATGCGGAGATCTAGATCGCAAAGTTGGCTTGAACTTTGGTGGTAGGTCCAAAATGCTTATGGTGTGGGAGAAGTGACCCGAAGAAAGTTTGGTATGATCACGAAACGATGAAGAAAACAACAAATAATGTTATAGAACTTTAGACTGGAGATTGCTATCAATGTATAGATCTAGATACCAAAGTGGGCTTAAACTTTGGTGGTAGACCAAAAATTCTTAACGTGTGGTACAAGTGATGAGAAGAAATTTTAGTGACGATCATGAAACACTGCTTGATAGATGTACAACAATCATGGATAGAGCATGTGAGAGAAATGCACAGCCTGACCATGCAAAGTTTGTGTAAGGAAAAGCAGCACTAGAAATAAATCTAGTCTCTATCAAAAACAAAGAAAAGCGAGCACCAAAAAATAGAGATGGCAAATTACAGTAATGTTAACCAAGTTCAAGCATAGTGCGGATGATGTTGATTGTTGACTCTTGACTTGGTGAATTACAAAATTATTGAATGAAGGTGATTCTAATGAAATGTTGATGCTTAGTCCCATAGATGAGGTCCATCATATTAAAAACTACCTCTTCTAAACATAGGAAGGGACAAAAAAAGCACGCAATAAGGATCCTTAATCAAGTCATGAAGTGCAAAGAAGCATATGTGTCTTAGTGTGTCGTTAAAATTGCACAAAAAATAAAAGACCTGAAAAAATAGATGTAGAAGATGTTAATAATGAACAACATAGAGCTCCAAAAGATGAAATATCCCCAAAATCCATGTATACTTAGACAATGCTCCTAAAGGTGTAAATTTCTTGAGAATGTCTTACTCAAAAGACCAAGAGCTCTCTATGAGTGAAAACCCACAAACTTGGGAAGCTTTTAGGATTGCCTTCCATGACTTGATGACTTAGGTGAATCCAAGGAGTCAGCTCATGATTTCATGGGAGAGTTAACATGCAGCTTAGATCTCGACGTCACCATGGGCCATACATGTTGACATTCAATCAAAGAATACATGGAAACAATGATAACAGAACACATAGAAAAGAGAATATGGATAATTTGTAGTTCGCAGGGGATGCAAGATACACACAACTGACTTTTTCTTTCAACTTAGTGCTACCTCACACTCATACCTCACCCCATCATGCAAACTTACATCACCAGATAGGCATAAGAAGCTAGGATTATTACTCTCAAACCATGCTCTACTTGCATATTCAAATAAAACATACCGTACACAATGCCAAGACTGTAGAACTAAGAATAGTAAAACTTATGAATTGTGATATGCAAGATGGGAAAAACATGGATCTCATAATACTACCAAAGCTAGAGTATCATAATGTGTAATTCAATCAAGGTTTTCAGATTTGTCCATATCATTCTAACCATCAGCAAGAGGAGGAGAAAGTTGAGCATAAGGAGTCTCAAACTTATCTTGTACTTTGTCATTAATGGGAGATCTTGTGGATCAAAATCCAAGGCATATTAGATTATCCCCATTGTGTTAGATTATCAACATGGACATGCATCTTATTACCAGGAATAAACACAATGTGATTGCCAAGAATTGGACGTTTCTAGATTTTCATTGATTTGCATATCTACAAACATAAAAGCATAGTAAGAGGTAGCAATACACGAGTTTTTGTCACATAGAACAGAAGAGGACCCCGGTACTCCAGATTTCATGGTGATAGGAAACCATATTGATGATGATAGAGTATACTAAAGCACCATAGTAGATGCAGGCGTTCTGAAAAATATTGAAAAGGGTATGGTGATGCTATGGACAACCAGACAATAACCTATCTAAAATGGCAACATCATCAAGGAAGCGAGATGTAAAACATTGAATGAAACATTAATCTCCTAATGTAAGTGTTTCCTTCGAGCGCCTCATCAAAAGACATTGAAAGCACTCTAAAGGATTATAGTTGGGACCACGAATAATGTGATAAAAGTTACACTCGAGATTGCTATCAATGCGGAGATTGCTATCAATGTGGGCTTGATCTTTGGTGGTAGATCGAAAATGGTTATGGTGTGGGACAAGTGATCCGAAGGAATTTTGGTGACGATCACGAAAGCGATTGCAACATCCAATAAGGAAAACGAACAATAGGCCGATGAATTATGACAATTATCTAGAGTGGAAGAAGACACATTGAAACACTCTTTGACGCGTGTACAATAATCATGGATAGAATGCGCGAGACAAATGTGTAAACAAAAGTGGCACCAGAAATTAATATGATCCCGATCGAAAACAATGATAAGCGAGCACCAAAAAATAGATATGGCCAATTACGGTAATGTTAACGGGGGTCAAGCATAGGGCGGATGATGCTGATTGTTGACTCTTGACTTCGAGAATTACAGAATGAAGGTGATTCCAATAACTACGGAGCTGGTTTATGCCAAAGACCTTGCGAGCAGGTTTATGCCACTATGCACTCGACATATGAAACTATGTTTCTTGCTCTCCAAAAGGAAGAGATTAACCCATGATCAAGGTCGCAACACAGCTAATGAACATTCTCGTGATACAGTTAACGAGGGATGTGGTACTCTGGTAACACATGAGACTGGTGATGCTAAATAACCATTATGACAATTAACCAAAGTGGATGATGGCGCAAAGAAGGTGTCAAATGCAATGATGGTCATAATTCTTTATTCCAAATTGCGTGCAAGGATTGGACTAGAATCACACCCAAAATGTATGGGAATCATACCAGAATCGTACAAAAATTACATACAAGACTATAGAGATGCCTCCAGACTAGAAATTCTTCCAATTGCAATCGAAAGCGATGATCCTGAATGACCGAAGAGAGTTATGGAAGTAGTTGAAGGATCGTATAATATTGGGTGCACTTCTGGAATTGGGCAGAGCACAAGTGGCTGATCGAAGAGCAGAGGCAATCTGTGGGGAAATAGTAGAGCATCATCCTCCGGTCGGCATAACCGTACTGCATACAATCCTCCATGGTTTTACAGGGTGGATATAGCGCTCTTCTGTGCAGTGCTTAGCCTAGCCTCCCCGCATTCTTGTGCTGGGCGATGCCAAAAATGTTCGGAAAAGCCCTCCCGGAACAAAGAATCCGATGATTCTACCTTTAAACCACGGGCTCTCGCCGCACGTAATCTTGAGATACACAATTCCATTGCTGCTATAGAACAAAAATGCAATAGACCACGACCATCATGCTAGCCCTCTGAGCATGGCAAAGTCTGCAGAAATAGATTTTCCGGGCTCGAGCCCACTTGGGATTGTCGTTGTTAACAAACAGTTTGGAACTTGACGTCTCCACGGGCTATGCATGGTGACATTCAATCAGAGAATACATGACGATAATGATAACAGAACAAACAGAAAATAATACACCGACAATTTGTAGTTCGCATACGAATATTCAAGATGCACATATATTCATTAAGCCAAGGCCTTTCATTTATACAGAATGAAGCACTCATTCATATGGGTCTAACAACTCTTCATAGGACGTCTTAGGAGGGCCTTCAATTGAAGCTTAATGAAGGTATTTTTTAGTGCAATCAACCAAGCACAAGGTAAAAAAAAGTTGTTGCCCTAACAGTCTTTCGAAAAGCTTATTCTAGTGCAAGCCGAAGAAAAATCAATGAGAAATAGGCATATAGAAGCGCGAAGAGGTGAATCCTTATGGAGTAGTAGAATGTCTTATATGCACCCAAGAAAGACTAATGCATGGTGTTGCAATGCTATATGCTAAATAATTAGCATATGGTTCTTTTAGGCTTCTATCTTGAATCCCGCAGAGGGCCAAATGAATGACAAAGTAATGCATCCTTAGTTTAAGAAAGTGCATGAAGGACCCTTATCTAAACCTCATAGAGAATGAAACCAAACCTTCATGAAGTATTTTAACGCTAGGTGTATCCTCATCCCACATTGGTGCATGATATGAGCTGCTGCCAACGAAAGCTAGATATGAGATAAAACCAAAGGATAACATGAAATCGATCTCAAGGAGTACAGAAAGAAAATGGAAGTGCTACAAGATTTACAGGCTGCCCACTTGATTTTTCCACAAAAATATGTGCCCATGTAATTACACTCCCTAATTTTCAAATGAATAGTTGTTATCCTTCACATGAAAAACTAAGCTTGTGTAATGGTTATTGAGCTCTCAAGGACTGGTTCAGCACAATCCCACACGCGGTAGTCATAAAAGTGTAACCCGAGAGCATCTTATTGAAGTATAGATCTTGAAGGAAACCCTCAGACCTCACATCAACTTAAAGAGGAATGGAACAATGCTATGATGAGCATAAATAATAGTGCATACGCTGATAAAAAATACTACGATGAATAAGAAAAAAGTTCTTGAAGAGGTTGGAAACACATTAGCTCATGAAGGAATTGAGATCAGACAAAAACGAATTATGGAGTGGAAAGATGAAATAGAGGTGAGCACTCCCTCCTTTTAATGTATTTCATGAGTGGCCTTACAATACCACCTTGAGGAACATCTTTTCCAATAGTCATACACCACTATGGAAAATGCGTTTGACATCTCAAACTCGATGAAGAACTTCATGCTTGATAGTAGAGCCTTGAAATCCTCAAGCTTTTGAAGTACCTCATCCATTGACCTTTGGTTTTTGATACTATCCCAAGGGACAATCACAAAAGCAAAATGATTGGTTGTGTTGATTACATCTTGGAGACACATGTACACACAGATAGTACAAAAAGAAAATCTCACAAAAGCATAAACGGAATGGATAGAGACATGAGACTTGACACAAGATTGGGTACGATCTCCCTCCACATGCTCTGATGGAGGAGTCTATCAGAGCATTTACATTTATAGGTATTTGTAAATTCATTGTGAATAGAAGATACATGATGGTAGTGCTTCAAAAGGCTTGCATTTATAAAAATTTGCTTTATTTGTAAAATTGTCACTTTCTAGGTGATCTACTATTTCTACAACAAAGTTTCTTTCTAAAAACAATCAATCATTTTTACAAAAAAAATTCAAAAATACTATCTTTTAACTATCTTAAACAATATATGAATAAGTCCATGTTCGTTCACATTCTCATGAATCTTCACCTACTAAATGAGAATATAATCACATTAAAAAGCTCAAGACATTACAATGCAAATAACATTTCATTATTCCATAAAGTATAATGTCTTTGGTTATTAATGTGATTGTGTTCTAATTTAGCACGTGAAGACTCATGAGGGTGTGAATGCATGTGGACTTAGTCGGATATTTTTCAAGAGAGTTATAAGATAGCATTTTAGATATTGTTTTGTAAAAACAATGGATCCCTTAAGAAAGCGTTGTGTTTGTAAAAATAGTTGATCACTTAGAAAGTGAAGATTTTGTAAATAAAGCAAATTTTCATAAATGCATGCTTTTTGAAGCGTCACCCTCATATATGTTCTATTTAGGACGTAATGAAAAATACCTAAAAATACACATACTTTGATATAATCGTCCATCATAGTATGTGGGGGGAGATCGTTCCCAATCTTATGTCCACTCTCTTATTTCTATCTATTCTGTTTATGCTTTTGTGAGACTTGTTTTCTATACTATCTCTATGTATGTGCATCCACAAGATTCAGTCCACAGGTTGTCATGAATCCCTTATCTCATGATGGAATCCAAAAATCTATGAATAAAAGAATGGAGGCTCCAAATATCAAGGATTTAAGTAACCATAATGAACAAAAAGACTAAAAAAATATCTTAGCTCCTCTTGCCTAAGAGCCAAGCATGATGGCTCAAGAACGTGTGTCCAAGCTTTCACATGCTTTCAACACTTGAGAAAACTCTCAAATTTTTCATGGCTTACAAGTCATGTGTGTACACCAAGAGGTTCATACCATTATAAAGTGTGGGTCGTCCTAAGAGAAAATTTCATTAAGTCACAATAGTCAAGTTTTCATTATAAAGTAAATCTTTTAGTGCAATTTCTCAAGATCTTGGAGAATTACTGTATTTCACAGAAGCTTGCAGATGAAATGAAAAGAGCTAAGTAGATGCAATGCAAAGGTGTAAGTTGAAATCATGGGTAAGCCTATGAGCATAAGAAAGTTCTTTTTATATTTGCAACTAAAATCATCTTCAACTTGTTTTAAATGCAACACTTAGGTGGAGAATGTAGTGAGTCACATGAAAATATTCCCCTAACCAATCATAAAAACATATGATTTTAAGAGAATTCTACATCATTTACCCTTTATAGTTTTCGCAAACAAGGATCTTCATCCAAGCACGCCCTACATGTATTCCTACCATATAGGTGCGTCAAGCCTTTGTAGCCTTGGTCATGGGTTTTGGACACCATCACCATCAAGGGAAATGAAAAAAGACCCCACACATCTAAGCCAACAACAAAAGAAAATTTGAAAGTTATCGGGACATGATGCCCAATATAACCATATCAAAAATAACGAAGACACTCAGTAAGGTCAAAAAAGAGGTTTTAAGGAGTGTATGCATGAATACATGTTCTTACCTTTGCATCGAATCCTTTGAGATATTGATAGGAATCCTAGATATAAAGAAGGACAGTGTTAACCTCGAGTCAGAGAGAACATCAAGATAACTGCTCATGAGGTGTAACATTTGTCAACATCACCTAAAAGGTTTGAATCTCGTGAGGGTATATGTCCTTGAAGGTGCTCACCAAAAGAAAACCCATGTAAGTTTCTATGTAGAACTTAAGAAGGGAGGATGAGAAGACAAGTAGACGGGTTTTCCTTCTTGTTTCCTTCATGTAGGTTCCCAATCCTCGGTCCGTGAGCTTTTATGGTGTGTATGTGTAACTTCTAGACTATTGTATCATGAACCATGCCAGACAACCTCACATTATTGATGTATGGGTAGATCTGGATGTTACCATTTCTATATAGGCCTATACCCACGTGCTTAAGAAGATCAATCTTGTAAGAGAACAAAGAAAAGAATAAACAAACCAACAACATAGAAGATATGCAATTTTGATGCCTTCATTATGCTTGTTGATATATTTAGGTAGTGATGTGTATGAACACTCTAGGACCGCCGGGGCACTTTTTCCCCTCTTTAGGAGGTTTTTTTCCCCCGGCTTCTACATAGGCCTATTGCCCTAATGGGCTACTTATCTTTGTACATTCTCTAGTAATACATTCAGTATTGTGTGTTTGTGCTCGAAGCTTCTTCTTCTTCCTTGTGTTGTTCGCGTGCTTCCGCAGACATCCATCTCCAACAATTGGTATCAGAGCAGGTCGTCGCTTCTTCTAGGGCGCCGTCAACACTCCTCCGTTTGCAGTCTCACATTCGCACGAAATTTGGTGAGCATACTTAGGGTGTTTCCGAGATCAAAATAGCTTCGTTTTGTGGTGCCAAAATCGCGATCTGAGCTCGTTTCGGCCTCCGAACGCACTATCGCAGCGCTTGTGCAGGCTATTTCGTCCTTTTGTGCCAAAGGTATATACCAGTTTCTGTTCGCCAGTTTAAGCGTCTCGAAGTCTGCTACAGGTCTAGTAGAACTCGTCTGGGCAGTTCTGTTCAACTTTTTGAGATACAATCAATTTTTTGCATCACGGTATTTTAGTCACCGGCCATGGCTGAAAGCAGTGATGTATTCCGTATGTTGGCTGTTGAGGATAAGTTGGATGGTACCAACAACCCGTTATGGGCTTATATGATGCGACATGTATTGGTTGCAAAAGGATTGTGGAACATTGTGCAGGGTGTTGAAAGACGTCCTGTTACACCTGTAACGACAGGTACTGCAAATACAGGTGTTGGAGCTGATGATGATGGTGTCGAAAATGATATTCCGCAGATTCCTATTCGTGCTGCTGTTTCTGTTGCACCTAGTGCAAAGCAGATTCGTTGGGATGGCAGAGATGCCTAGGCACATGCATTGATAACTTTGTCTGTCAAACGTGCCATTATTCCTCACATTCGCTCTTGCAGAACAGCAAAGGATGCTTGGGATACACTTACCACTTTGTACTAGGCTAGGAATGAGGCTCGTGTTGCTTACCTCCGAAAACAGTTGGAGAGTGAGCACATGAATGAAGCTGATTCTATGGACAGTTTTCTTACAAAGATCAAAGACCTAAAGGAAGAATTGATTTCTGCTGATGAGGTTATACCAGATAGCTCACTTGTGCAGACCGTTCTGAATGGTCTTCCTGATTCATGTCAGAGTTTTGCATCTACTCTTCGGTTGATGATGAAAGGCAATCCGAATGCCTTGTCATTTGAGGAATTAGTCTCTGTTATGTTGTAGGAAGATCAGTCCAGGCAGAACAGGTCCATTATGCGTGTTGTAGATCAAGCTTTCTTGGCTAGTCAGAAGGGCAAAGGAAAATGGAGCTCTTCTACTAGTAAGTAGAAATCTGTAAATGCTGCACAATCGAAGAACCAGGATAAAGATGAGAAGAAATCAGAAAAGCAGAAATTGTTCTGCAAGTACTGTAAAGGAAATGATCATATTATAAAGAACTGTCCAAAACTGGCTGCTAAAGGGCAAAGAAGAAAGAGGTTGGAATGGTTGTTGCAGAGGCCTCTACACCAAAAACAGAGTCTGCAAATCTTGTGTAGGAAGAAGAATGGGCGTTTACTACTGTCTGCAGTTTTGACCCATCTTCTCATGATCAGTGCATGTCTGCAGTAGACTTAGATGTTTGGTACTTTGATAGTGGGGCGACCAAACATATTACCTCGCAGCGCAGTTTCTTCTCTTCACTCGAGCCTGCCCCTACAAGGAATACTGTCACATGTGCCAATAACTCCTCTTATCCTGTTATGGGAGTTGGTAAGATCATTCTGACTACTGCTGATGGTAGTTCTTTCACTTTGTCAGATGCTTTATTTGTGCCAAGGATCAAAAAGAGACTGTTATCAGTTTCTGCATTAGCCAAGATTGGCTTGGTTGTGAAATTCATTGATAACAAGTGTATAGTCCATGATCTCTCAAATGGCGATGTGATTATTGCTTCTGGCATTTTATGTCGTGGGCTGTATAAGCTCATAGACTATGAAAGATCTGTGAATGATTCGGCATGTGCAGTTCATGATTCTCAAGCTATGTCAGATGCAAAGTTGTGGCATGCACGCTTTGGTTATCTGAATTTTGCTAGTTTGTTACGCCTGCAGAAATCTGAAATGGTGTCCTCTTTGCCCAAACTTGAGGCACCTGGAAAACATGTTTATGAAGGCTGTATTTTGGGCAAAATGCAGCGTTCTTCCTTTCCAAAAGATGGTTCAGTTCGGGCTACACAGAAATTGCAGCTTGTACATAGTGATGTCTGTGGTCCTATGCAGACACCCTCTTTTGGAAATTACCTTTACTTCGTGACTTTCATTGATGATTTTTCCAGGGATGCATGGGTATATCCACTCAAAGAAAAGTCCAAAGTATTCATGTGCTTCAAACAGTTTTTGGTTTTGGCTGAAAATGTGTCAGCATGTAAAATGGGCACCCTCCGTTTTGATCGAGGGGGGGAATATATGTCTTCAGATTTTAATGCATTTCTGGCTGAACGTGGGATAAAACACCAGTGTACAGTGCCGTATACACCTCAACAGAATGGAGTTGCTGAACGAAAGAACAGGTCACTCATGGAGATGGCGAGGTGCATGGTCAAAAGTCAAGCTTTACCACATAGTTTCTGGCTTGAGGTTGTCATGTGTGCAACATGTGTACTGAACAGGTATCCCACTAAAGCATTGCAGTCTATCACTCCATATGAAGCTTGGCATGACCGCAAGCCATCTGTTGCTCATCTGCGTGTTTTTGGTTGTTTGGCATATGCATTAGTGCGTGAACAACATCGCAGAAAATTGGATGATAAGGTAGTAAAATGTATTTTTGTTGGGTACAGTTCTGAAAGTAAAGGCTATCGTTTGTATCATCCACAGACTAAACGCATTCTGGTTAGCCGTGATGTTGTCTTTGTGGAAGATGCTATTCAGCCATTGCTTTCATGTACTAAGGAGACATCTGTTAGCTCCAAAGACATGTATGATCCTTTGATGCCTCTTTTTACAGGTGGACAGGCTAGTGCTGCTCCTAATGAGGCAACTTCTCAGCCTTTGCAGGTTTCATATGATGATGCAGATCATCCCATTTCTGATGCAGATTTACATGATGCACTTGTTGATGAGAGAGCTGATATTGACACTTGTGATGCCTTTCAGTTATTGAGGAGTCTATAAAAAATAAAGCTAATAAATTAAATGGGATGTGTTCCAAAAGTATAGATACCGAGCACACTCAAAGTGACGTCAGGGAGAAAGGCCTACAAGAGGTCAGTTACCATGCTCATTCTCTTGGGACAATACATCTTTAGGAGTTTGTTTCTCCACTTCTGATAGGGGACTGAATTACAAAAAGTGTTGAAGCTGAAGTCTGGAGGATAGACATCAAGAATGCGACTAATAAAAAGCTTGGATACGCTATTAAGCTCTTTTTTACATTTGTAAACATAATCCTTTACACAGTTCCAAATATATTTTGGTTCCTACTTTTCCAAATATTCTAGATTATGGTAGATCTCCAGAGATGACATAAGACAAGATCAAGAATCCTATAGACTCAAATAATAGCTTCCTTGTAGGTTAGGGCTGTCAAAAAAGCAGTTTGACAAGGAATGGAATTAAATTCAAAAAGGAATGAGCATGGGCACATTGAAAGAAAAGATGCATGATGTCCTCAGGCTAGCCACAGAACACACACTTCCTTTAGAGCAACTTTGGTGAAAACATTCCCAAATAAGGTACTAAAAAATTTAATGAAGTTTCTGCCCAACCCAACATCATGTAAGGATTGAAAAATGAAGTTCCATCAACTCTATCATAGGCCTTATCAAAATTAACCTTGTAGAAATAGAACTACTCTCCTTATCAAGGTCCATTCCTTCCCAAAGGGTAATGATAGAATCTAATATAAACCTTCCTTTAATAAAAAACTTCTCCTCTTTCATAATAATCTTGTCCATCACCGAACTTAGTCTATTTGCCAAAGGGGCTTAAAAGATTTTAGAAATGGAAGTCAAACAAGTAATGGGTCTCTAGTTGTTTATGTTGTCCTTGAGCCCTTTTTGTGTATCAGCTTAATAACTCTAGTATTGATGAAGGGAGATAGAGCACCTCTTCTCAGGGCATCTTGCCAACTCAAAAGAATAAATGGAACAAGAAAGTCCTTAAGCACAACCCATTAGGAATCCCATCCAAACCAAGAGAAAAAAATTTTAAAGATTTTGTGCCTATGTTCAAAAAGATTAATGGTGATCATGTTCCTGGTATTGAAGATAATATGCAAATTGATACTATCTTCTTTTATAATGGTTTATCTAATTCTGCCAAGTAGGGTGAAGAGACCTAGAAGGCTAGAACTCGTATATCTCTCTTAAGGAACAAAATGCTTCCTCTTGAGCTCGCCTCTCTATGGGGAAGAGAGTATTCTCTTCAAGCTTAAAGAGAGCAGATTTTGGATAGCATATATAATTGATATGTGGGATTTACTTGTACCTAGGAGCACCGCTTGGGTTGACAAAGGACCACGTTCAGCTACTCGTTTTGGATTTCATAGCCTTAGTTTTACCAAAATTATCAATTAAGTATACCTCTTCCACGGTATTAGCCATATCGAGAGCATCCAATATACGATCTCTATGTTTTTTGTTGCTCTAGAAAGCTCTTTCAGAGCTCTTTCCATTGAGTGGCCATAAGATATATTTTGGATTTACTTACCATCATCTTCAGAGTTTTGATTTTTTAATTCATCATCGACAACCTTCTTCTGATCATTCTAAAGCACAACTTATCGAGGAAGCCTTGGAGAACTATTCCAATGGAGTGTGGACCATCATTGATGCATCTCATAAAGTTTGTAGCTATATTCAAGAATTGAGAAATAGTTTCTACAACACGAGTGAGGTTGATCATGATGTTTGTGGCATAGTTCAACATTTCAGCTATAAGTTTCTATAGTGTAGAATCTATAATTGGTTCGCCTCAAGCTATACATATCCTAGTATTGGAATAAACTAATAGGTTTTCTGAAAGTTTCTATTCCCTTAATTAAAAAATTTTATAGTATATCTCATAAATAATCCCCCCCCCCCGCCCAAAAAAAAGAAGAGATATTGAGAATTGCAACAACTTATACCATTAACTTTCTTCAGCATAGGTACTTGCTAGTTTTTCTTTATCAATAAAACCTTTAGATTGATCCACATCAAGTTAAAAAGATGAATCATTCCCTTTAGTTCGTGAAAAGAATGAAAACCCTAACAGATTACATTTTTGTTAGTTGAAACTAATACTGTATGCTATTTGATAGGGAGAATACCTGATAATGTTTCCTCATATTGTATGCTATCTGATAGGGAAACCTTGTATTAATGACATTCACCTCCATAAGTACATATCATTCCTAGCCGGACTTATCTATCTCACATGTTGTGTGTTCTTTATCTTTGTGGGTTCACAACCCAACCCCCTTGCACCCTACCAAACCTCCAAATCTTCAAACTACAATGGTGGATGCTCAACAAAAGAGGCCCCATATCACTTGTTAGACTTGTGGTAAGTTTGAACATATTAAAGTTAAATGTAGGTTCCGAACTAATGACATGAAGGGTGTTAGAGCTCAAATACACAACATGGAGGTGGTTCCTAAAGGCATTCAACCTAGTTAGATCAAAGAAGCACTAGAAAAAGATCTAAGTACCTTGTGTAATTGGAACTTCTATTCATTATTTACTCTGCATGCAAGGCACTATTAAGGGTAAAGTTGTGAATATTTTATTGATGAAGGTCATTCACATGATTCTATTTTTAATACACTAGTGCAAGATCTCCATTTCAACCTACTTCCTTCTATGTATAAAGTTAAGGCTACATTTAAAGGAAATAGATATAATGTTACAAGTGAAGTGCATAAGGTTCAAATTTGTATAGGTCCATACATAGATGAAGGCATGTTCTTCATTGCTTCTTCTCAAACCTATGATTTCATACTTAGTATGCCTTTTTGTCATCATCATAATCCATGCATTGATTATGATACACACACAATGAGTTGTAAGTTTAGGAATCAGGATATTTCTTTGTCTACAATACATTATTTCAAACATTTCCACTAACTAGTCATACTCAACTGAAATGTGCATTTAGGAAAGGCTACAATTCATCTATTGGTTTGGTCAATAACATAATTAATTACACACATACACCTTATTCACATAAATCATTTATGGCTTCTAATAAGGATTTTTTAATGGTTGATTCTCCTTCTAAGCCACCACCTTCTAGGGGATTACTTGACCATTGTATAGAATAAATTCCTAATAATTTTCCTCCCCATAAAGCACCTTATAGGCATGGACCTTTACATCAATAAGAAATAGCTAACCAAGTTAAGGATCTACTCCACAAAGGACTTATAAGGCCTACTTCATCTCTCTTTGGATCACATGTTCTTTTAGTAGAGAAGAAATTTTCCTCCCCATAAAGCACCTTATAGGCATGGACCTTTACATCAATAAGAAATAGCTAACCAAGTTAAGGATCTACTCCACAAAGGACTTATAAGGCCTAGTTCATCTCTCTTTGGATCACATGTTCTTTTCTTCCAAAAGGAATTAGATTATTTACGACATATTGTTTCTAGTCAAGGCGTTCATGTAGATCCAAAGAATATTAAAGTAATTGAAGAATGGCATGTGCCTCAATTTGTGAATTATGTACATTCTTTTCTAGGATTAGCTAGTTTTTATAGAAAGTTTGTAGAATGTTTTTTCTTATTTGGCACTTCCACCCACATTGTTATTGAGAAAAAAAGGTTAAAATTTGCACGGGGATTATCACAACAACAATCTTTTGAAGAACTCAAACATGTACTTTCTCATGCACCTATTTTACAATTACCAGATTTTGCACAACCTTTCCATGTAGTTACAGATGCTAGTAGTTTAGGTATAGGTGTTGTATTTATGCAAAATGATCATCCCATTGCAAAGTAGGAAACTTAAACCTTCGAAAAACAACTATACTACGTATGATAAGGAACTTCTAGCCATCTTTAAAAATTTCATAAACATTACCTTAGGGGTTTTGAAGTTCTAATCAAAACAGACCAATAGGCTATTAGGCAATTACTAAAGCAACCATTGATTTCAGATAGAAACATTAAATGGTCTTCATTCATACAAGAATTTCAGCCTATGATTCAATATCTACCTCATGAAGCTAATGTTGTAGTTGATGCCATTAGTCATTTCCCATCCATGCAAACAAATATTCTTTTGGTCAATAATATTTTTGCTGTTCATATTCATTCATTTCATGACATGATTCCTACTTATGCATATGATTTATATTTTTCACAAGCATCGAATGCTTTCAATAATTCTACAACATCTAATGATGATCGCTACACTTTTGATAATGGATTCTTGTACTTCCAACACAAGTTTGCATCACACATGGTTTTAAATAATTGATTATGAAAGAGATGCCTCAACCACCTTATATGGGTCATAAGGGCATAAAAAGTACTATTTCCACATGTAAAGAATATTTATTTTGGCCAAATATGGAAAACGATATTGCACAATATGTTTCCCATTACATTGTGTGTCAACATGTGAAATGACATAATGGTAAAGCATTTGTATTATTAATGTCACTTCCCATATCTAATTGAACATTGGAACAAATTTCTATGGATTTTACTACCAGTCTTCCTACAAATTCATCTCATAATGATATGATTTTGACAATGCTTGATAGGTTTAGTAAACAAGCATATTTCATTCATTGTAAAAAGACCCTTTCTACACCTCAAGCTGCTAAGTTATTTATTAAATGTATTTTTTGGCATCATGGTTTTTCAAAAGTTATTATTTTAGATTGAGATATTTGCTTTTGTCATCACTTTTGTGTTGCATTATTTCAAAATTTGGGTTTCAAAATAGACTTTAGGCTTGCATTTCATCTAGAAATCAATGGGCAAAATGAAGCTATGAGTAGTACTATTTTAGATTTATTATGCTATTATTCTTTAGATAATTCAAGTAACTGGGATGAGAAACTTCCTTTACTATAGTTTGGATATAATAACACAACACATACCACGGCTGGACGTGCACCATATAAAATTATGTATAGTAAAAGTCTTGCCACTCCAATGTCTATCACTCAAATTGATATACCAATGGTTGATTCTTTTGCACAAGATCATATCTCTATAGTTCATGAAGTTCATGAGCTCATTAAAAAGAGTAAAGAAAATTACATGCGCAATGTTCATAAGAAATGAGTAGCTAAAAAATTTAATGAAATTGACTTTGTATTGTTATGAATAATTAAAAGACGTTTGAAAACATCCTAAGGTTAAACTTGCACCACGTTATTACGGACCTTTCCATATTATTCCAAAAACTAATGAGAATGCTTTTAGACTAGACATAGCTTCATATTGGAATATACATAATTCTTTTAATATGAGTTTATCGAAATCCATTAAAGGAACTTTACCACTCACTTATATTTTAGATGGTCCTCCTTTTATTGGAATAGGATGCTGAAATATTAGTTCCAGAAAAAATACTAGATTATGATGTTACCATTATACGCATAGGTAACCATTATAATATTTAGTTGAATATAAAAATCACTCACTTGAAGAATCTCAATGGATTCATAAAACATTGGTAACTCTAGACTATGATCATTTAATTTCTACATATCATGCATAGTCACATTGAATTCAAGTTTTCCAATTCCATGCATGTGTTTTTACATGGAACGTGCTTATGATTTTTCAGTGATAGGATACGTGACTGGCCATCCATGTCTATTTTATTCTTATCAACTAAGTCGAGTTGCTTGTCACATGGAAGGCATGTTATGTTTTATGGAATAATGGAATGTTATATGGGTTTTAATGTGATTTGTGTTTTGATTTAGCAAGTGAAGACTCATGAGGGTGTGAAGGCACATGGACTTATTTAGATATTTTTGAAGATATTTAGAAGGATTTTTGGAAGATAGTATTTTAGTTATTATTTGTAAAAATAATAAATTGCTTTAGAAAGTGAGGTTTTTAAAAAATAGTAGATCCGTTGAAAAGCAACGATTTTGTAACTAAAGCAAGTTTTTGTGAATGCAAGCTTTTGGAAGCGCCGCCTTGATGTATCTTCTATTCAGAATGTAATGAGAAATACCTATAAATACACATGCCCTGGTAGATTCATCCATCACAAGGGGGGGAGATTGTACTTAATCTGGTGTCAATTCTATTGTCTCTTTCTATTCTGTTTATGTTTCTATGAGATTTTATTTCTTTACTATCGTCTGCATATATGCGTCTTTGAGATCTGATCGACATATAAAGAATGTAAGATAGATAAATATGCATGAGAAAATGTTTATTCATTCGTTGAGTGTTAACCAAACTCTCATTATTCTCAGTTTATTAATCATCATGTACAAAAGCTAATCATAATATCCTGGTTTTTTCTCTTTACACCACATGCTCATTTATATTCTTCTCATTTTATATATGAGTTATATCTTTGATAAGTAGAAGGGACGTTCTGCAATGGCAACAATTTTCAGCGCTCGAATGAAGATCAATAGTGTCAGTAAAAGGGAATTTGATATGAATCTTCATAGTGTCGATAAAAGGGGCGTTTAGGTATGTGCGTTTTACCTTTTTAATTTCAATCCTATATAAAACATTAGGTCATAATTTTAAACGTTCTACAAAATATATTAAATAATCGTATACCAGTTTATGGATTTCTTATATTTATTCAAAACAAGAAGATAAGGAAGAATCAGAGAGAAAGTTGTGAGGAGCTAGCTTTTTTGTATCTTTTTGTTTTCTGAGAAGAACACACTATAGTGTCTAAAATGTGCAAACTTATTACAATCACGGATCCTCCTACCTAAGTGTTTTAGTGACTTCTCAATAGGAGACGTTTTAGATTGATTTTTCAAGATTTCATTATGCATTTTGCCTTCAAGATATTTTAGAGTGCTTGTCTCTTAATATCATTTTAGAGAGCAGATGAGCATCACATGGATTTCCCAAGAAGGGTTTGCTTCTAGTTAACATATTTGGTAGCAAGAGAAGCTTGTTGAAGCGGTGCAAAATTAGAAAGCTCCTAGGAAGGAAAAAGAAAAGGTTTCCCAACTTTTCTTCATTCGTTTATGCAATGCTTGCACCAAAGGGGAGGACCAAGGATTTTATTGGCTTGACATTGATCCATATTCCCTATGCAGAATTTGCAATATTCAACGACCCTTTTATTTTCCCTAAGTGGGTGCCAAAGGTCGCTAAATTTGAATTTCCATCTGTTCTACAACGGGTTATTTGATCCATTCTTGCTATGAGAGTGATCAAAGTTGAGGTTTCTTTTGGTTATTTCTATATTTTCCATCCTATCAAACTCGCAAACATTAATTTTGATGACTTGAGAGGTACCAATCTTCAAACTTTAAGTCAAATCAATTACTCAAATCAATTTCCTCAAACCTAATCCAATGCATTCTACCAAAGCAGTTCTTATCTTTTCTTCTTTAACTAAGAAAGATGACACAATGAAAACCAAAAAAGAAAAATGCGAAAGCAAAACGATAAGAGTTATTTCTTCTTTGGGCAAGAAAGCTAAAACAATGGACTCGGAAACAATGAACGCGAAAAAAGAATGCGAAAGTAAAAGGACAAGTATCAACCATTTCAGGCGCAATGAAACACTTACTTTGAGAGATTCGTGAGTATTTCATACTTGTTCATATGTGACATCATATGTTCATTTAAGGAAGAAAAAAGACCAAAATGTAAAGACAGTAGCATCACTACTTCAAATGTGTCATACAACTTGTACCTGGAGAGAAGACGAGCTCCTGTTGATATTATCGCTTTGTGCTTTGTTATAATGTTCGTACATTTGAGAGCACGCTTGTTTGGAGATAATGATCGACAGACGCGAGAAAGCCTTATTATACCGAGAAAGGAATATGCTTGTTGTTTATGTGCGCTTATCCTTCATTTCCACTTTATTATGCCGAATCACAAGTGGGTGCGCTAATCCTTCATTCCTACTTTACAGAAAATCTTTGCAGATAGAGCAATATAAAAAAAGGCAATACACAATTGACATGCCACTTGATTTTAATGGCCATTGGCTTTGAAACGTCCCACACCGTCAATCTCACAAAAGAAAACACATTGGAAAAACTGGCCTTTAGAGATATCAAAGAACATGGCAACCGAAAACCACTATTTTCAAGCTACGTCTGATGTAAGAAGTGCAGAAAGGAGTTAAAAGTAATGTCGACATGAGTGAATCAAATGGATATCCTGCAAGCAGCTTGCGCACATTTTCATCGGTTGTTTGCTGTTGGAGCGTTCCTCTCTCTCTATATATGAGTGAGGACGTGGAAATTCGGCTTGATACAAACGAAAAACAAGTAAGAAAAGGATCATCTAAGGAAAAAGCAGTATTCTATTAGGGATAACAAAGACTTATTAACTCCTACCGACCATTCTAGGACACTATGGAATTTCTTCCAATCTGAAAATACTCTTTTTTTTTAAGGATGTTCAGCAGAAGCCTACTCTTCCAAACTTTAATTAATAGAAGTTACAATTGTACAAGTGAATGGCTCCACCAGCCATGGAACCACGCATATCCCACAAAGGACAGGTGGCTTATAGATTATTAGAGAATTTTACAAATCAGGTTGATAACTCTCTCATCCCCCTCATGCGGGGCCACTTGATTTTGATCTTGTTGCTTTCTAAGAAGAGCATTTTATGATGTCTAAAGGGCGCTGGCTTCTTAGAATTGAAAACTATTTTGCTTGAAAGGAAAACAGATTTTTGGATTGAGAATTCTTTAGAACGGCTTCCAAGTTTGACTACACACCTCTCTTTCCATATTTTCCATAGAGTCTTCCCTCTTGGTTCGAGAGGTGCTTCCACAAACATCCTTAATGGTCTATTTTGGTACGATATAAATTTATTGAAGACAATAAACGTTCTATAATCCGATACAACTAAATTCGGAAAAGCTACACCACACCTCTAGATGGAGACGAGAGAAATCATGCAAAAATGAGCTAAGCAAGCAAGGGTGCTCCTTGCTAGAGTTTATGACATCACTAAACTAAGTGGGAAACTTGTGGAATTCATACAACCCAAGAAACAAAGGTATAGTGGTGCTTATATAGAGTTTTACTTTTCCTACATTCTAGCTAACCACTACCAATGAATGTAGGTGCACTTTTTGGTGGGTGATTGATGAGATTTGAATCTATTTTAGTTTGCTAGAGCTTCTAGCTTGATTCCACGAATTTGGGTCCTTTTTTAATGGTTCACTTGCTAAACTTATGGATGAGTTCTTTTTCATGGTTAAGAGTTGATTTTCAACATTCATAAATGTATTTTTTGTACACTCTAATATAAGTACTAAGTTATCAATTTATGCAAAAGTATGACCATGGTACCTTGGAGCACTGATCTCAAATATTTGAGGCAAGAAAAATAACCTCCACATTTTGTTCCTATGGAGGACACCTTCTATTTATGAAAGAAGGATTTGAGGAGAATGCTGAGTTATCAAATCGTGCTAAATATTGAGAAAAAACCTTTTGCAAAACTTTAAATAAGAAGGTCAATGAGATATTGCAAGTAGCTTCATGAATTTAAAGTGAGTATGGAGTGAGCAATGTATCTAAAAGTCATAGGTGTGATCACGATTTTTTAAGAAGCACATGATGCATAAACATGCTCATAGAGATATATTCATATATCTATCCAATGACTAAATTATTCTGTAGAGACATGGAAAAGAGTGTTACTATTGTGATGAAATTAGTAGACAAGTGAATGAGACCATATCATCACTTCAATAGCTGTAAGAATTTGACAAACTTGAGCTATGCAAAACACTTGTGAACAATAGGTGAAGATAATGATCAAAACTTTAAGTTTAAATATTAAGATGTAAAGTAAAATAAATAGCGGTCTTGGAGGAATCCAATGCCTAATCAATGAGTATAATAAAACGCAAGAAGCAAATGGAAGCTCCCACATGTCATGTGACTAAGTGAGTGAAGTATATATACACTTTTTCCCTTGATTCTAGAATAATGATAGACACCACCTAAATATTCCTGTCATGTATAGGTGTAGAGTTGAAGTTTGAGATCAAATACTAGCCTTGAAATTTGGTTCCTTTTTCAATTACTTTTACTCACGAGTTTCTATCCTCAAACGATCTTTTACAATTAATAAACAAATCAAGTCACTTTTGACCTTAAAAGTGAACTGAGGATGCATGTGTACACATGACTCTCATAGCTCAATAATGTCGAAAGAATATGTCCAAGCGCTTCGGATTTCCATATGTAACAAAAGCTCCCCCTCAAGCATAAGATGCTTGAGTCTTCATTCATTTCTAATTTCCTAATTCTAGTCATTGATTTGAATCTTTTAAGCTTCACTCCATCCAAAGCTTTAGTCATCATGTCTAGACATTGTTGGTGAGTTGAGATGTATGAGAGCTCATTATACTTAATTGTAATGTTCTCGCTAACAGAGTGATAATGGAACTCATTCGTGTTTGTTCCTAGCATGACAAGCAAGGTTTGGTGCAAGATGCAAAGAAGTCATGTTATCTCCATGTAAAAAACTAATTCTATGATCTAAGGGTGTGCTCACTTGAGAGGGATTTGAAATCAGACACTATTTTGTCACCTGTGTGTATGACCAAAGATCTCGAGTCTATACTTACTAGGAGGTCATGCGCTCTTGTCAACAAGTGATCCAATTAGCTCAGTGGTGAAGTCTTAAGGGTGTGAAGGAGGAGGTCGTCGGTTCAGAGGCACATGGGGAGAGTATTTGGCCCAAAGAGTTCTAGAGCCTATTTGAAGCATGCACTTGAGTTAATTCAAGTTAACTAGAACACTTGTTACACATGCACTTACATGGACGACACATGGATAGTTAGTATCCACCTGCCGAAGAGGGTAGTCCTCTTGAGAGAGATATATATAGAGACATATGATTGGGAAGATAGTCATGTCTCTAGTATGTGGTGGTGGTAGTAATACTCATTCTCTCACATTGGTATCAAAGCTCAAGGTTGTGTTTCCATGGAGACCTAAGGCCCATTGTCTCCTCTAATTTTCATGAAACTCTTGTTAAGCTTTGGCATTTCCTCCATGTAGAACTATTGTTGGATGTGTGTTTGCTTTTATTTTTTGCTTTCATATAAATGCTTTGACTCTCCGTGTACCTTTTTTGGAAAAAGGATGATAAACAAATTCAAAGCGAAGACAACTGTAATCATTATGTTGGTCGTTAATGTATTGCTTATATTTTTCATAGGTCAATATTGATCATTTGCTAATCTCTGTAATAGACAACTATCATTAGCAAAAGCATACATTATGTTCTGCTACACAAGGGACGAGAGTTGAATCGACGACTTTCCATTCTAAAGCATGAACACTCAGCATTCCATCCATGTAACTCCATGTGTACTGGCTCTATTTTATCCATTGTCGTGCGAGGAAAAATTTGTATGCTAGATTGATATCTGATGCTCAATAACATTTCCCGGAATATATTTCTAGAGCTCAATTTTGATTTACATTCTCAATTTTATGTGAAAAAATGCTAAAAATAATTTCATAGAGAAGTAGCGAGCAGGATTTGATTGGTCGACCTCTCCATCACAGGAAAAGGTTTAATCTTATAATCTACTAAGGATCAATTAGTGGATCTGTTAGTCATTTTGGACTCTTTTCTACATTTCTTGCTAATCCCAAGTTGAGTAGCTCTATTTTTTGACTTCTTTGCTAAGATTTCCATCAGAACCTAATCAGAGCTTATTGTGAATCAAGCTCACAACTTTTTTCTTATCGCAAGAAGGACAAAGCGAAGCATTATTTACTTATTATCCAAGGACAAAGGAAGGTGGATCAAGCCATCATGGAGCATCATGAAGTGATCATGATAGGAGAGTGAAGTTGGGAAGTCCATTGATTTTTGGAGGAATCGGCACATGGTACTTCTAGCAAGCTTCGCTAGAATCAACTATACGATGAATCAAAATTTAATCGAGTACTCTCGGGAAATTGTGTATTTTTCTTTCATTTTAACATGTCACACTCGTGTTAGGAATCTAACAAAACATAATAACAGAATCTATGCAATGGAGAGTACTAGAATCAAGTTACGCTCACGAGGAGTATAAGTATATCTATGAATGTTTTGATCATTTTTTTTTGTATTTTCATTCATGTTTAGGCCACCTATAGCATCGCAAGCATTGGATGCATGTGCAAGAATGATTTCAATTGTGAATCATGCACCTGATGCATGCAGCCTAGAATCAACAACTTTAGCATTGAATGTTAAGGATATCATGCAGGAAGGGGGAAACCAATACTTCTTCAAATCAGAGGAAAAAATTTGAAGATAGGTTGTTGAAAGTAGATCAAGACCTTGGATATTTTTCCAATGTCACATGGAGGTCATATAATTTTGTCAATCCATTGATGGGATTTTAGAATCATCTTCGGACCATTTTGGACTTACTCTAGAAGCTAAATGATGTAGATAGGTCTATCTTGGCTAGCTATGGAAACCTCACCTACGTTGTTTCATTTAGAGAAGGATAAGGATCAATCTATTTTCCAAATGAACTTGTTTTCCTTAGCTGGTAGTTGGAGTCCTCTTGGTTTGATGACTCCTACCACTCTGTTTTTTGCAAACATTTTGTGCATTTAGTAGGTGTAAGCCATCCATTTGACCTCTCTTTAGAGAAAGATCTACATCCTCCTTAATTCTTAGCTGAAGATAATAATGGAAGTAAGAACACAATCTTAATGTTCTTCCAAAAGTGGAACGATGTACACCTACTTAAGAACAACCCCAAATGTATGCTAGTGGTAAAGGCGAGATTGTCATTAGGCCCTAAGGCCTGCAAGTGGTGGATGAGACTCTCTAAGACCCATAAGGAAACCCCTCAACTTGGGATGAACTCACCCATCTCCTCAAAAAGACTTTTCTCCCCAAGGATCAGGAGGAATGCACTTGGGAGACTTGAGATCAAATTCATTAGAAGGGAAAGTAAAACATCTCCAAGATATAGATATTTATTCAAAAACCTTATCTAGAAAATAATTGTTTGGAATGCTAAAGTCTAGAAGAGGATGGAATGCCTAACCCTATAGATAGTTGTTTATCATCTACATGAAGCAAAGCATCAACTTTCTTGAAACTCCAATATGATGCACTAACTCAAGTTGAAAAGTCAAGAAATTCTTTCAAAACCTAGTACAATAATGCAAAAGATTCCCACATGAATGAATTGCTCAGGTTATTTGATTCCTTGGAATGAATCTCAAGATTTTTGAAGACTAAATTCTCCTTGGATGTGAGAATTCCCAAACCGGGTAATGATACTTAAGTCCAAAAAAATTCCCAAACCACGGGTAATGGTTCTTAGGTCAAAAGTATTCCAAAAAAATTCCCAAACCACGGGTAATGGTACTTAAGTCCAAAGAATGATATAACCTAAAGGTATATTAAAGATTCTTAGTTTTAAAATCTGAAAGGCATTTGTGTATGATTGGACTTCAAGTTGAGTGAAAGATCTCTAAAAGTCCTATGGGTAAGCAAAGAAGCTTTTGATAGTTCAAGAGATCTTAATGATAACAACCAAGTCTTTATTTTTTATCGCAAGGATTTGGGATTGGAACTACTCTAAATTCTGCCCAAGTATTGGCAATCAAAATCCTTTTAAGAATTTTTCATTGAAGTTCCATTCATCCAATGAAATAAGTGTGAAAAGAGTAAAGCGTAGATCTATTCCAAGTTTGAACAACTATTCCAAGTCCAATCAGACTAAAAATTCCAAGTATGTAGTTTGCAACTGTGGCAATGGTAATTAAGTATGTGAAAGGTAAAACATAAAGTTTACCTATGCTTAAAGGGATTTTGGTACAATCCAAAAAGCATGAGCCGATGCTTAGACTTAAGCAAAAGAGAGATTTCTATAAAGTCTCAGCCGAGGTAGATACCTAAAGCATCAGTAAGAAAGGAATCTAAAGTAAAGAAGTAAAAAACTCTTGTCGTTATAAATTGGTCAAGAACAAAGCAATTGAATTGAATATGTGAAAAATTCAAGTACTTGGAGTGTTGACTACGTTTTATTTGAAAATCCTAGCAAAGATGAATGGATATTCTATCAAAAGGTTTTGAAGTTTCCAAGGCAAGCACAAAACCATGAAGCAATCGTGCGATGGAATCCAAAACCTAGAATATTAAGTTATAGGTAATGCATAAAATCTCAAAATTCTTTTAAAGAATGGAAGAGAGAACGTACTCTATCAAGAGGTTTTGACTTTAGGATAATTATCAATTAGACATCAATGAGAATATAAAATTGGGTGGTATAGAACAGTAGATTTTATGCTCAAATTAATGTAGGAAAGATGGTATGGGACATGGGACCATGTGATGATAATTATCTTTTAGTCCTAGAATGAATCTTGAAGTTAGATTTTATCTTCAAGGGACTTAAAGCTTCAAATGAGGAGTTTAAATTCAAGGAAAATAAAAGTATGATCTCAAGATACTTCAAGATCAGATATACTTCTCAAGATACCTCGAGATCAAGTTTGTAGGAAGATAGAAAGTAAGTAACTTCCAAGATTTTCTTGAAACACTTCAAGCTAAAGTGTTGATGATTCAAAAATATTTGATGAATTTCTGAAGAAGTTATACTTTGACATTGAAATAATCCCTTCAACTAAGGAAAAGAATCATTAAGTCAAGCACTAAGTTCCTAGTGTAACTTGGTAAATTCAATCGGTGGACTTGAAAAATGCAAAAGAATTGTATTCCCAATAAGCAATCATAAAGATTGAATATAGGCATGAACTTAGTCTCAAGTGAAGCAATATTTGAGTAAAAAAACTCATCAATAGAGCTTCTATGGGTTGACACACTGATGTTATATAGCACAATAGTATCTTACAGTTGGATGATGTTTCAAATTTTCTTTGAATCTTTTTGAGAATCTAGTTTATTTCTCTTAAAGATAGGAAAAATACTTAAATAGATTATTGAAACATATCTTTGCAAGTAAGTCATCTAGAATTTGACTAGAAGAAAGTATGCATATCTCTGAAGTTTGATTTCATTGTAGAGAGTTTTAGTTTTCTCTTCCTACTTTTCAAATCTTTTTTTATTTGACTCATATATGGTATTTAATTCTTGTCACAAAATGCAAGGGTTAGTCCGTTAGAACCAAGTACTAGATAGGATTTCTCTACAAGAACCTTTTCAATTTGAAGAAGATAATAAGACAAAGTTAACTTATTTATTTGAGTTTGCTTCAAGTTATAGCATAAATGATTTTCTAGGGTTCAATCCACTCTTGAATCAATAAGTTAGGAATTTCTTATCAAATTAGCAATTCTCAAAAACTTTAGTTAAAGTCTTTGAGAAAAGTGTCATAAGTTGGACAATTTTTATTTGGGATTTGACTTGGTCAAGTTATAGTACAACTGATCCAAAGTAAATTGTAAACTTGCTCTTACAATTTACATAGGATTTTCTAGCCCATTAGGATAAATTAGTCCTCCAATTGGGTGAAAGAATCAAGTAACTATTGGCTAGGAGTAAACCATTGTACAAATATCCAAGATAGATGTTTAGGCCAATCTAGCTTCAAGTTCTCAAAATAAAAATCAAGTGAATCAAGAGTTCTTAAAGTCTTGATAGGGATAAGAATCCCACCTTTGTTACGAAGTCCGTGCACTAGTCAAGCCCAGAAATGGACTTGTAATTTGAATCCATTGAGTTCATAGTTCATGCCCTGATTGCACCTAGTAAAAATCATCAATTGGCTAGGGATGTTTTTAGATCCACCCTTGCTATTCATTCACTACTTTATACTTTGACCAGTGTATCAAAGAGAAAATCCGGACAAGGTTTTGAATTAGTTGAGCAGGAATCCCACCATAGTGATGAGACGTGTTCTTCTAATTTTAGAACATGACCATGTTCTTCCATCTTTCCAACATGAGGCTCGAGGGTTGCCTAGAGTAGTTATATAGCTGTATTCTTTTTCCAAGGGGGTAAGAACATAATTGAAAGTAAGTCTATCATCTAAGGGTCCTGTTGATTTAGACGTATCTGAAATCGGACATTGTCTAGTCATCGATGTGTATGGCCAAAGATCTCAAGTCTAGACTTACTAGGAGGTCATGTGCGCTTGTCAACATGTGATCCACTTAGTTTAGTGGTTAACTCTCAAGGGCGTGAAGGAGGAGGTGTTGGGTTCAAACCCTATTGGGTACATGGGGATGCCTATTTTACCCAAAGAGCTCTAGAACCTTCTAGAAGCATCCTCTTGAGTTAACTCAAGTTAATTGGGACACTTTGCGCACATGTAGTTACATGGCTGACACATGGAACGTTAGTATCCACCTTCCCAAGAAGGCAGTCCCCTAGAGAGAGCTATTTATAGGGGCATATGGTTGGGAGTAGAGTCATCTCTCTAGTAAGTCTTGGTGTTTGTAATCCTCCCTCTCTTGCACACCAAATATGTGAGGAATCGATGACTTCACTCCTAAGTCAGTGAATAGTATGTTGATTTGGATTAGTTCTTGAGAAGCATTACCCACTCATTTTTATTCAGCCTCTATTTATGAGAGAGCAGTAGAAGATGACTTCTCTGATGACCAAGAAATGAGCTTAGAGTCAACAAATGAAAGATAAATAGATGTGCTTCTCCTACCATCTCTAGATCCTTTCCAATCTACATTAGAGAAGATCTTAGTATCTATATCAAAGGTGTTTGAATATAATAGTGCTCTATTAATTGTTCCTTTGAGGTAGTTTAGAATCCTCTTGGCTACCTCCACATGAGGCTTCTAAGGTATCTACATAAACTGACTAAAGACATTCACACTATAGTTGATCTCTATTAGAGTGAGAGTAGCATAATTCAGACGCCCTACCATGATCTGATAGCTTAATGAATCTCCAATGACATCACCTTTATGACCACTTAACTTTGATTTTACTTCCATATGGTTACCTACAACTTGAGCATTCTCCGTATTCAACTTTGCAAGCATATCTTTGATGTATTTCTTAAGAGAGATATATAACTAATCCATGATCTTTTAATGGATAGCGAAGGATCTAGCTTTCTGACTAAAAATCCTTTATCTTGTAAGTGGACTACTAGTCTATGATTCGAAGCTCTTGGAAATTGCTTTAGCCCATATAAGTCTCTTCTTAATTTGGAAACATATTCAAGATATCATGAGTCTCTACACATCCATCTAATATATCTTCCAATTCTCAGCAAGTAAAATATGCATGAGTTCTCAGATTGTAAGTTCAATATTAGTACATGGATGGAAGTTTTATGTAATTTTCCGGTGCAATTAGCGTTTTCAGTTAATTTGTGTCGTACCTAAATAGTGCCTTAAGGATACATCTGTCGTACCAAAATAGAACATTAAGGATATATCTAGATGATAACCAGATAAAAGGCTCATATTGTTTTCCTTAATTGGTTTGTTCGTTCTGCATGTTGCAGATTGGCGCGCGCACAGACATATTATATAACCCATATTTTTGATGTCACATATGAACAAGTATGAAATACTCACGAATCTCTCATCATAAGTGTTTCATTGCGCCTAACGTGCATATTAACTTCGCATTCTTTTTGTGCTTTCACTGTTTCAGCTTTCTTGCTCAAAAAAGAAAAAAACTCTTTTCCTTTTGCTTTCGCATTCTTTTTTCGTTTTCCTTGTTTCAGCTTTCTTAGTTAAAAAGAAAAGACAAGATCAAAAGCAACCTCAACTTTCATCACTCTCTTAGAGACAAGAAATCTATTAATTCATAGATATCCTTTGCTTTTAAAATTGTACCCAACAAAAATACATTTCAGTCCTTTATCATCCAACTTTCTACCTTGTTGTTTAGACACTAATGCATATGCCAAAAAACCAAAAACATGTAGATGAGCAAAAGATGGCTTGTGACCATGCCAACCCTCATATGGAATGATAAATTGTAGCCCTTTAGAGGGACACCTGTTAAGTACATATGTTGCACACATAACAGCCTCAAACTAGAAACTATGTGGTAAAGCCTTACTATCTCCATGAGTGATCTATTCTTCTGCTCAGCAACTCTATTATATGGAGATGATATTGAACTATACACCAATTTTCCATCCCACATTTAAAGTCAAAGGGCATATATTCCCCTCCCTCGATCAGAATGGAGGGTGCCCATTTCACATGATAATGGATTTTCAGCCCAAACCAGAAACTATTTAAAGCACATAAACACTTTAGACTTTGCTTTGAATGGATATACCCATGCATGCTTGGAAAAATCATCGATGAAAGTCACAAAGTCAAGATAGTTTCCAAAAGAGGCTGTCTACATAGGACCACAAACATCACTATGAATAAGCTACAATTTCTAAGTAGCTTGAACTGAAACATCTTTTGGAAAGGAGGAATGCTGCATTTTTCCCAAAATAGAGCCTTTACAAATATATTTATCAGATGCCTCAAGTTTCAGCAAAGAGGACACCATTTCAGATTCCTCTAGGCATACTAGCAAAATTCAGATGATCATAGCATGCATGCCAAAGCTTTGCATCTGACATAGCTTGAGAAAAATGTATTTCACATGCCAAATCAATCATAGATTTTTCATAGTCTATGAGCATATACAACCCATGACATAAAATATCAGAAGCAATAATTACATCACCATTTTACAGTTCATGAATTGTACATCTATCAACAACAAATTTCATAACCAAGCCAATATTGGCTAAAGATGAAACTAATAATAGATTCTTCTTGATGCCTAGCACACATTAAGAATCAGAGAATGTAAAAGAAGTACCATCAGCACTAGTCAAAATGATCTTACCAAGTCCCATGATAGGATAAGATGATTTGTTGGCACATTTGACAATATTCCATGTAGAGGCAGGCTCAAGTGAAGTGAAGAAATGGTCCTACAAGATAGTATGTTTGGTTGCCTCATTATCAAAGTACGAAACATTGGAGTCTACTATAGACATACACTATTCAGGAGAAGATGGGTCAAGAAATGTACTCTATAGTAAATGCCCATTCTTCATTCTGCACTAGATTGGTAGACTCTTTCTTTGGTGTAGAGGCCTTTGCAACACCCATTCCTACCTTTTTTTTCTTTGTCTATTTTGTAATCAATCTTGGACAATTCTTCATGACATGAACATTTTCTTTACAGTACTTGCAAATCAATTTCAGCTTTTCTCTTTTCTTGTCATCTCTGTCATCCTTCTTTTATTGTGTAGAATTAGCAAATTTTTGCTAACTAGTAGAAGAGCTCCATTTACCTTTGCCCTTTTGACTAGCCAAGATAGCTTGATCTACACCACACATAATGGACCTATTCTACCTAGAATGATCTTCTTGCAATAGAATAGAGAGCAGCTCCTAAAATGTTAAGGCATTTGGATTGCCTTTCATCATCAACCACCATACTCTTCAAAATGGAGCTGCGGAGAGGGTGTTTAGAATATGAGAGTGATGTAATATGCCTAGTATAGGCATATACTTACCTTGGTTTGAAAATATTGACTATTGAAGTAATGTGGTGAACAATAGTAACTCACTAAAAGTATTTCTGATTGAGGAAACTAATAGGGTTAATTGAGTACTTGAAGATATCTTACTTATGTATGTGAATGAAATGCAAGGTAATTGGAGTGAATATTTACCCTTGGTTGAGTTTGCATATAATAGTGCATGGCATGCATCTATGAAAATGACTCCATTTGAAGCTAATGTATCGAGATGGAAGAAGCTTCATCTAGAAGCTATTGATGTATTTGGAATGTGATATTTTGAGATTCACAAGATAAAATTTCTCTCTATTATTATACATACTTTGATTAACACACTTTATCTGATTTGTTCTTTTGATAATGAAGCTTATGTTTGCATATATCAGTTGTATCTTCGAGTGTTTATCCTTATGGGATTGATGAGGAATGCTTCAAGTGGTATTAGAGTGGAGTTCGATTTCGGGACAAGATACATGCTTTAAAGAAGAAGATAAAAGAGCAGAATTGATCCTCGGGAATGATGGAAGGCTTGACACAAAAGTTCCATGAGCAAGAGGAGGTATCTAGAAGGTTTTTGGAAAATTACACAAAGAATGAGGTGAAAGAAAGCCCGAGGGCTTCATTGTGCAAGCTTCACAAGATAAGTGCCTCTTCTATTATTTTCTTCATGTGCATGAAATCTGCTTAGTATTCTTCATTTGATGAATATGATTTTGATAAAGGTTACCAATGAAAGCATCCTATGTTTCCCAACTTTGAGGACAGGGTTCTTCATTTGACATGTTAAGATTCACAAGATAAGATTTCTCTCTATTATTATACATATTTTGATTTACACACTTTATCTGATTTGTTCTTTTGATAATGAGGCTAATGTTCACATATGTCTTTTGTATCTTCCAGTGTTTATCCTTATGGGATTGATGAGGAATGCTTGAAGTGCATATACATTTTTTATCTTAGAATCACTCTATTTCTATTCCATTTCCATTTTATATTATATTCTTTGTATTTGGGTACCTTGCCATTTTCTTCTACCATTGTCTTCATTCTCCTTTAAGCGAATTATTCCACATGAAATGTACTTCAAAATGCCTCTCCCAAATCTATATAAGGAGGGCCTCTTCCCCCATTTGTACTTGGTTAGAAGCTTGAGGAGCATACTCCATGTTCTTGGCAAGATCATCTCTAACCCATGTGAGCTAACCCATTTCTTGGTCTACTCGTTTTGAGTCTCTCACACTCTTTATTTTTTTGAGTACAATCTTCCTTTCATTTTGCTTACATGCATGTACTATCTACATGGATTTAGAAAGCTAGTCTTGTCTCCTAAATTTGTCTCAAATCTTGTATTGAGTCTTTGAATATTCTAAGACAACTAGTTTGAGAAGTAAGTAGTGGTCTATTTATATATGCCTAGTGAAGTCTATAACTTGTAACTTGGGAGGCATTGTTTCTCACAATGGAAGTGAGAATTTCTCTTGAGATAAATTTCATTAACAAGATCACTAAGTTTAGTTTATTTGTGGAAAAGCTCTAGGGTTCAACTCTCAAGACTTTTGAGAGTCAATGGCTTGAGTGAACAGTGGTTCTGAGAGTGTGTTTGTGAAGCCAGCTTTGATTCAAGGTTGCATAGGGAAGTTATGCTCGCATGAAGGGATACCCTTTTGATGATCCTTGAGGTTATCAGAAAAGCAGAGGTGTCAAAAATAGGTATGTCAATGTAGATGGAAGTTCCATCTCTAGAGCAATCTTGTTAACAAATTCTTGTTATAGACATGGAAAATTTTGCTAATGAAATGTTAGGTGGCAAGTGAAAGATTTAAGCTCACCAAAATACCACAAAGATGTCAACCCCAAAACATTGATATAGTGGAAATTGGATAAGTAAGTGGAAGTAGTGCTTCCACCTATGTAAAATTCTTGAGGAAAAAAAAGATCCAACATGCCACATATAGTTTGATGGATGTTGCTTAGGGATGGTGAACAAAAATTAAAACAGATAAGAAAGAAGTGGTTCCTTGTGTGGAATTGAAAATTATGTTCTATAATAATTTACACAACCAAATGAGCACACCAAGGTTCATAAAATTTTAAAAGCACTTATATTTCCTCTATTCTTTTAAATTTGATTTTGGAAATGGAATATTCACTTAGAACTAAGATATTATTTCTTGTCATTTTCCATGGATGAAAAAGTATACTTATATGATGATGGGCTTGCCGTCTAGAGAATGATTCTAGAGAGAAACTAAACAATTGTGACTTGAAACGTTTGAGAAATGTTGAATCATTTGTTCTTCATGTGAATTAATATCCCTTCAAATACGATTCATGAAGCCAAATAAAATATTGGTTGATATTATATTATATTTTTATTCATGGTAATGAAGCATGATTGCAACTTGGATATGAATCTGTATGAAATTTATTTACATTAGAATAACGACATCTTTCGGATAAGTGGTCCTCTAGAAATCTAGAATGGAATCAATTTTTATGAATATGAATCATCGCTGTGAGAATGCTCAACTTCCCTATGTAGCATGTATTGGCCTCACAAGTATACTCATAGATACCTCTATTTGGTCAATTCAATGTTTCTCTAGGTTGCTTTCAAATGAACTTGATATTTTCTGGTCACTTAAACACTACTTTCTCATCCAAAGAGCAATTCAAGTTTTGGTAGACGCAGATAGGAAACAATTTTATACTAGGAAGGGCCCATCAATCTTTTGCTGCAATACGAGTGGATATACTTCAACATTGGAATCTGAGCTCAATATTGACCATTTATCCTATCAAGAGGAGGCCTTGAAGTTGATTGAGAGCAGAGGATTGAAGCAAATCCTAGGAATATTTGAATAAGGATTTGAAGCAAGGGGGATCTTCTATAATCACCAAAGGTTCGAAACAAGTGAAATCTTTTCTAGGAAGGTAACATATCATTCTTTTTCACATTTATCACTATTCAAGGAGTGATTGGGAGCCACCATATAGTCTCACACAATGGGTAACTCTAATACTTATATTCAAAAGCTCGAAAAGAGTAATTATCAATCTTGGAAATTTAGAATCTCTAACTTCATCATAAGAAAGGGTTCATGGGGATTGTTTAGTGGTAGTGAGATGAAGCCACATATAGATCTAGATTTAGCTACTTAAAATTGAAGATAATTTTTTAAATGGTGGGAAGAAATGGATAGGAGAGTGATCTTCATTCTATCTCAACACATAAGCAACTCCATGATAGGCCATATCCAAGGGAGACACATCTAAGAAGATTTAAGAGTATCTAGAGACGTTGTACTCTACCTCTACAAAGGCTAGGAAAACTTAGATCGTGAACGACCTCAAAAATCTTAGGAAGTCATCAAATTGGAGCATTAATGACTTCTAATAATTTTTACTATGTCAAAGAAATGAAGATGGAAAAACTAGTGACTGTAGATTTTGGAATTTTTTATTGTTCCCTAGCAAGCAAAGTCTTGAGAATCTCACAATTAGGATAAGGACACTGATGAGATCAAAAATTATTTTCAGATAAAATAAAATTCAATAGTGTCCTAGAATGGTCGGTGGAAGTTGATATGTCTTTATTATGTCTAATAGAATACTTGTTTCTTGGATCGTACTTTTCTTACTTGTTTTTTGTTTGTGTCAGTTGTGTGCTTCCGAACTTGCATGACCTCACCCATATATAGAGAGAGGAAAGGTCCAATGCCAAGGAACCCATGAAAATGTGTGCAAGGAAAAAATGGCTTCCAAAGCGTTGCAAACTAGAAATATTATACGCTACTTTCTATATTTCATGGATATTATTGACTTAGAACATACGCCAACATGTGCCACTTACTACATTATGCTTAGTAGATAAAATAAGTTAATATATTTTGTGTTTGATGAGTAGGCCAAAGATCGTGAATATATGGACTCCTTATAGTAATTGAAGACTATAGATAGGCTTTATAATTCTTATATTCATATCCCTTGTATTTCACAGGTTAATTTTTAGTGCAAACATCATTATTTCAAAACGGAAATGCATGAATGTTTACACACACACACACTCACATATATAGCACAATTTCCTATAGATAAATATGTCATTCACCTTTCATGCTATTTTTTAAAATCAGTTGAGATCTTCTCTTTTTCTCATTATTTATAAACGAAAACTATTTTCCAGTTAATAAAACTTGATTATAAATACATACTACCTCTATATTTTTTAAGTTTACTTTCTGACGTAGTTTATGAATTTTGTGCACTGTTACTGTTTGCATCTACACACTCAACCTGAGTTGCATATACACACTCCGCACATGAGTACAATCCTGCAATAGTGGCATGTGATAATAACACTGTAATAGAACATAAACAAGAGAAAGTCGTGATAGCTAAATTATTCACCAAGACGAAGCTACAGAATTACATTCTTAGTCCTTGAATGGAGTAGAGAGAGTCTGTTTTAGTATAGAAAGACACTTCTAAGTCATAGTTTGATTTTCCTGGTGGAGCATGTGGATGGACTACCAATTTCTGATGATAAGGTTCAAAAATTCGCAAAAAGAGGCTCACGTGTAATTTTTCGAATGCTATATCTACGACATGTGAAACAAATATTTATCATTCATATTACTAAATATATATCTTGATGGTATATTCTAACAAGAAATATATTTTGCATTGAAGGATGCCAAGGGTTGGCACATTATCGTAAAGAATTGACCACTCCATGATTAATGGTCAGCATGTCCAATAGAAAACTAGCAGGTATCTCAGAAACGTGAAAGAAACTTGAAATCCATGAGGAATCTCCAATATCAATATATGAATGGAAGTTTTATGTATAACACCGTTTGCATGAGATATGATTTTCCAGCGCAGTTAGCTTTTTCAATAAATTCATCTCATACCATCCAAGGGGCTTGGTTTAACGGATGTGCCTTGTACTCTTAGGCAGATGGCCAGGGTTCAAGTCCCGCCTAGGGCTGGATGCCTCAAAGCTCCCCAAGAAGGGTGCCTCTACGTTACAAGGTCGGGGGTGGGTCTTTCCATTTCATTGTACTCTCAAGAAAAAAAGAAGAGCATTAAGGATATCTATGTGAAAGCAACGAATATGGGAAGATTAATGAATATATAGATAGCGAAATCTTTGGATGTCTTGAGAATCTCACAATTGAGATAAGGACACCTATCAGATCAAAAAGTATTTTCAGATAGAAAAAAATGCAGTATTTGTAAGTTGATATGTCCTTGCTATGTCTAATATAATTTTCTTTTTGCTTTGATTCTCCTTTTCTTACTTCTCTTTAGTTTCTTTCATTTGTTTCAAGCAGATCTTCCACGACGTCACTCATATACCGATGAGAATGTGCGCAAGCTGCTTGCCGGATATCAATTTCATTCACTTTTGTCACTATTACGTCTAACGCTTTTCTACATCAATTTCATTCGGCTACTAGCGCACGCACAGAATATGAATGTGCGCTGTTTTAAAATGTAAGAGCGTGAACTTTGAAGTAGTGATTCTACTGTCTTTACATTTCGCTCATTCCAGAACACACACATCGGTAACAATACATATGAACAAGTATCAAATACACACGAATCTCTCAAAATACGTGTATCATTGCGCCTAACGTGCATTATGCCTTGCTTCTAAAGTGGACGTGCATTATGACGTGCTTCTAAAGTGTTGATTCTTATCCTTTTTCTTTCACATTCGCTTTCATTGTTTTAGCTTTCTTGCTCAAAGAAGAAAAAACTCTTATCCTTTTGCTTTCGCGTTCTTCTTTTCGTTTTCATTGTTTCGGCTTTCTTAGTTGAAGTAGGAAAGACAAGAACTGTTCTGATAGAATGCATTGGATTAGGTGGTTTGAGGAAATTGATTTCAGTCGTTGATCTGGCTAAAGCTTTGAAGATTGGTACCTATCAAGTCATAGAAGTAATGCTTGCAATGTCTTGTGTTCCATGGACAATATAGCAATGGTCAAAAGAAACCTTAACTTTAATCCCTCTCTTAGCAAGAAGCGATCTATCCACTCATTGTAGATCATATGGAAATTCAAATTTAAGGAGCTTCGGCACCTACTTATTGAAAATAAAAAGGTGGTCGAATGTTGTGAATTTCGCATAAGCGGCTATGGGCCAATGTCAAACCCAATAGAAAGTTTTGGTCCTACTAGTGCAAGCATTGCATAAACAGTGGAAAACAACAAGCTAGAAAGAAAAGCTAGTTCCCCACAAAGGGGAAAAGGTTATCAAACATCCTTCACATTCTACCTTATCGTCTTGCTTTGCAAACATATAAGAAATCCATAAACAAGTACGATTATTTAACATATTTTCTAGAGCGTTTTAAATTATGAACTACTTTTTTATGTAGGGTTGAAATTCAAAAGAACAAATGCACAAATTCTATTGGAAGTTCTGACTTATCAAAGACGTAACTGATATAAAAAATGACAAGAATATAAATGAGCTGATGGTGTAGGGAGACAAAATGAGGGTATTGTGATTTCTTTTGTAGGTGAGGATTAATCAATTGAGAATAATGAGAATCTAGTTAATATTCAACGAACGTATAAACATTTTTCCGTTCATATTTGCCTATTCTACGTTCTTTATAAGGCATCACACTTTATATGGTTTTGATAAGCTCAAGAGGGTTCCTAAGCGTTTCCAAGAAGATCATTAAATATCACTGAAAGGTACATTTGGCGGAGAACATACGATGATGTCTGCTTTGGTATACCTAGGAATTTCGCTGAGATCTCATGTGGTATATCTAGGAATGGCATCTGTTGTGGTATGCATAGAGTTTAATCACACTAATCACAAGATTAATGGTTTCATTTGAACTTAAACCGATAACTATTTACTCATCGAATGATGTTTAATGATTTGGAAAGTTATCCTTTTCGATTTCAACCATGTGCTTGAGCTTTTAAACATTAAACATTAAAGATCAAGATCAAGATTCATTATCTTCTTCTACTTCCTCCTCTTCGTTTCCTGATATTTGATACCTTGAAATTGGTGTACTTAGTATTTTTTTTTGTGATTATTGTTTGTCGATGATGATGAATAAATTGAGAATAATGAGAATCTGGTTAATGATTAACGAATGAATAAACATTTTTCCTTGCATATTTGCCTATCTTACGTTCTTTATAACGCATCACACTTTATATGGTTTTGATAAGATGATGTCTGATGTGGTATACTCTTACTATTACTGTGCTGAATGGCCAATTCACTTTCCAAGATCATATTTACTATTAAAAATATGAATGATATGTTATCCTTATAGACATGACTATCATATTTACTACTATGTTTATGATTGATATGATTATTTTTTTTTTGGTCATAAACATGACTATCATCAATATACATACGCATAGAAAACACCTTTTCTCCTATGTTCATCCTGTTCAGGAAACGTATTTCATATATTTAACGACCTTTGGCACTCACTTATTGAAAACAAAAAGGTGCTTGAGTGTTGCAAATTCTGCGTAGGGGTACATGGAACAATGTCAGAACCAATAAAGTTTTTGGTTCCCCCACCTCCCCTTGATCCAAGCCCTGCATAAAGAGTGGAGAAGATTTGGGACACCTTTTGTTCTTGTTTTCTATGAGCATTCTAATTTTGCAATAGATCAACTAGCTTCTTTTCGTTTTCATTGTTTCGGCTTTCTTAGTTGAAGAAGGAAAGACAAAAACTGTTCTGATAGAAAGCATTGGATTAGGTTGTTTGAGGAAATTGATTTCAGTCATTGATCTGACTTAAGGTTTGAAGATTGGTACCTCTCAAGTCATAGAATTAAAGTCTTGCGCTCCTTCTTCATGTTCAGCCAACGGCTTGGCGAGTTTGATATGGATGTGTGGTAATAGGATGGACAATATAGCAATAATAAAAAGAAATCTCAACTTTCATCACTTTCGTAGCAAGAAACGATCTATTAACTCGTTGTAGATCAGATGGAAATTCAAGTCTAGGGACCTTTGGAACCCACATATTGGCAAGTAAAAGGTGGTTGAATGTTGCAAATTCTGCATAGGGGGACATGGACCATTGTTTGGAGAGTTTGATATGCATGTGTTCTTGTTAGAAAACAACAAGCTTAAAACAAGCTAGTTCCATACAACGGGGATGAGAAGGTTAACAACCTAATCTTCTTGGTTGGGTACAAAAAAAAAAGGGAAATCCATAAACAACTACGATTATTCAGCATATTTTCTAGAACTTTTTATGACCTACGTTTTATATAGGGTTCAAACTTAAAAGAACAAATGGAGATTCATATCAAATGCTCTTACACGTTCTGACCTGGGATCGTCATTCAGGCACTCAATATTGTTACCATTGCACAACGTCCATTCTCCTTATCAAAGATGTAGGGAAACAAATGATGATGATGATCACATGGGGAATAATGAGAATCTGGTTAATAGTCAGCGAATAAATAAATATTACTCCGTGCATATTTGCCTATCTTATGTTCTTTATTAGGCATGCCAATTTCTATGGTTTCGATAAGCTGAGGACCATTAAATATCACTTAAGGATACATTTGGTGGAGAACAAGGGTGATGTCTGATGTGGTATACCTAGGAATAACGATGAGATCTCATGTGGTATGTCTAGGAATGGTATCTGCTGTGGTATTAATAGTGATTAATGACACTAATCACAAGATTAATAACACTAACACCAAGAATAGTTTGACAGAACTAAGAGAATGGGCAATCCATCGCGCGATTGACGGGCAGGCGACTGACAGGCGATGGACAGTCACGAGTTGAGAGGGGAGGCTATCCATCGCGCGAATGACGGGCAGGCGACTGACGGGTGCACGACGGACGGCTATCCATCGCGCGATTGACCGGGTGCACGACGGACGGCTATCCATCGCGCGATTGACGGACAGGCGACTGACAAAGAGTTAAGCTGAAGCAGGCGTGTCCATCGCGCGATTGATGGGCAGGCGACCGACACACGACTGACGGGTGCTCGACGGACGGCTATTCATCACGCGACTGACAGGCTTGAGCGCGTATCTGAAAGAAGGCCATCTTGAGCTGTGTCCATCACGCGCTTGAGTCCATCGCGATGGACTAGAGTTCTTCAACAGAGGAGTGTCCATCGCGCGGTTGCCTGGAGTGTGTTCGTCGCGACTGACATCTAGCCGGGCGGGGGTACCTGATGCTGCGGTCCTCGTGGCCCGTGCTGTGATTTTCCTTGAAAGAACTCTCTCTCTCTTCCCGACGGCCGCGTGGCAGGGCTCGTGACCTGTGGGGATTTGAGTGTGGCAACAACTAACTCAAAGACAAAAGATGTACGTGCTTGTCCAATAGAGCTCGGGTGATTTGGCCTTCTTTCGCGGTGGTTGATGTCCATCGCACGATCGCGAGGCATGCTGGCGCATTATTAGAAAAAGAAAGAGGTAGCCCTACGAAAAAGAGAAGAAAAAAAAAAGTAAAAAAGTAAAAAAGAAAAAAAAAGAAGAAAAAGAAAAAGAAGAAATTCAAAAAAGAGAAGAGAGCTACTTTTATTGTGGGATTTTTGGGCTTTTCTAGATGCTTCTCTTCTTAGAGTCAGAGTTTTAGAAAACGTTCTTCTTTCTCGGGGTGTCCCTCTTTTGTCATGGATTTGGCGTCCACTCTCTTGTGAGAAGCAATCTGGCCCCTCCTCCCGGGGAGACCGCTAACCTCGCCTCTTTGTTGGAGGGGGGCTCTTGTGCCGCCCAAGGGACCCTCGAGAGTGCTGAACCCCCCTTGGTCTCCCTCAATAGATCCGCAATTTTGTCAACACAGGAGGAGCTCAAGAAAGTTTGCCTCGTCGGCCAAATGTTCGGCCCTAAGCCCCCGCTCGAAACTGTGCGCCAGTGGCTTCACAACGAGTGGTTCCCCCGCGGGCTATTTGTTTGTTAGTGTCAGTTCTTACCGGCAAGCCACTTGCTGCTAGTCTTTGAAAATGAAGATATGGCGTTTCGAGCCCTTAGTGTCGGAACTTGGCAACTCGGCCGGGCGACCCTGTGCCTATTCAGATGGTCCCCTGATTTTACTCCCGACAAATCGAAATCGCTTCGGTACCCCCTCTGGGTTGAGCTCCCTAACCTGCCATACTTCTTGTACAACTTCATATGGGACATCGTTTCTCCTATCAGCAAGCCGTTGGCCTCACGCGAGGACATTGGTGGTCTCATTTATGAAGGAGCAAGACACTCGTTCAACGCCCGGTGGCACCCTCAAATCTGTGTCGAGGCTGACCTCAGTATGCCACTCCCATCGAAGATCAAACTGGACTTGGGCGAAGGGGAAGTATGGGAGCAAGACATCAGCTACAAAAACCTTCCCAACGCGTGCTTTCGCTGTGGCCAACAAGGTCACAGGATCAAAGATTGCCCTTTGAGACGAAAAAGCAAGCCAAATCAAGAAGCCCCCAAAAATGCTCAAGACAGCAATGGAGCATTGAATCACTCGACGAAAGTAGAGGAATTCAAGGGTCCCCGTAATCCAGAAGCTGATGCAGACGGGTTCATCGAAGTCAGAAGAAGAAGAAAAAGAAGCCCTAGGGCAACCTCTGAGCGAAACAACAAGTCTGTTTCCCCCTCCAGCAACTTGTATTGCAATCTGGAAAAGGAAATCAATGAGTTTGACTACCCAGGTGGAAACCAACTTGAGGAGGACACCGATGTCAAAGGCCTGGAGATCCCTGACAGTAAAGAAACCCTGCAGGAGGGTTACACTACAAGCAAAGAAGACGGCTTTACTACCAACAACGAAGATAACATGGATAGTGAAAGCTACATCATCGGATCGACTATTCCGGAAACGGAGCTGAAAACGGTGTCCTGTTCTTCCCAGCAGGAGGCATCCCGCAAAGAAAAACAACCTATGGAGGTACCGTGGAAAAGCCCCCACAAGAACCTATTGCTAACTCGGGACCCGATCCGAGCGAAAAAGAAAGATGAAGCCACGAGAAGAAAGGACAAAGCTCCCTCCCGCAAAGAGGGATCAATACAAAAATGATTGTCATCTCGCTAAATGCTAGAGGGCTAACCGACCCCTCAAGAGCGACCATCATTGGTCAATGGCTTCACGACATTAGCCTAAACCCAGACTTTATATGTATTCAAGAGATTAAAATTGACGGAGAAGACCTCCAGAAACGGCTCAGACAGGTCTCCTCGGCCCATGTGTGGATCCCAACGAAGCACCAACGGGGGTCTGGAGGAACGGTTATCGGTATTAAACAACTCTGGTTTGAAAAGCTTCAGAACTCCATTGAAGATGTAAGTCCCCGTTGGGTTGCTGTTTCTTTTGGTGCTCCTCTTTGTATTACTATGGTTTCTCTGTACGCCCCTAACGGGGATTTTGGAGAGACTGAACACTTGGGCCTCCTTAGACTCACTTCCCCACAACGTGCTTATATGTGGAGACTTCAACATGGTGGAGGACCCTACGGACAGATGGATGGGCAAGGGCAGGGTCATCGACAGTCGGGAGAAAGAAACGTGGGACATGACCAAACTCCACTTGGATCTGGTTGAATTCAAAGACTCGAATGGCTTTTCTTGGTCGAATCTCCAAGCGGGCGAGGACCTGAGGAAAGCTAGACTTGACAGATGCTACATCTCTCAGAGTTTTACTCATCAGTGGGGCCACCCTACCATCACGCAACGCACTGACCTCACTATCTCTGATCACTACTTGATCGTTATCACTTTTCAACCTTCCAACAAGATCCGCAAAGCCCCGTGGTTCCATGCCAACGCAACCACCTTCTCTCTCCCCTCCATCCATCAAGAAATTGCCGATGTGTGGAAGGTGGCGTTCGCCTCTGGCTTGGCCCCAGCCAAGTGCTGGAGAAGTGCGGTCGACAAGTCTTGTAAGATCATGATCAGAACTAAGAAGATGCTCGAGACTGTGCGGCGGGCTCGTAGGGAAGCTCTTTACCACAGACTCTGGCGGCTCGAGGAGGAAGTGAACAAAGGAAAACACCAAGCCCAGAAAGGTCTCCAAAAAATCAGAGCGGTGTTGAGATACGAGGAAGAAATACAAAGGAAAAACTTGCAAATTTTCTTCAAGGAGTGGTGGGCTGGCAAAGCCGACAAACCCACCAAAGAGATGTGCCGCATCCTTAAAAGGAAAGACAACAGAGAATCGATCCCCCTACTGCTAGATCCACATGGCAATGTATGCAATTCGGAAGAAGATAATTTTGGCATCATCGAAGGACACTTCACGAGACTCCTGGGAACCTCGAACCCCCTCTCCCACCATAGAAGGGACTGTATGGCTGCCATTTCTAGGGTTTCCCCCCGGAGAATACCACCGAACCTCCACTCCCTGCTTCATGCCCCTATCTCTGATTCAGAAATCATTGAGGTCATTGATGCCCTCCCTCTCGGTAAAAGCCCGGGAACCGACGGACTCACTAACGAGTTCTTTAAATCCTTCAAGCTGGTGGTTGCCACCCCTCTTCGGATGGTTTGGAAAGAAGCGCTAAAGTTTGGTGCTCTTCCCTCTTGTCTAAACAACGGAATTATCAAGTTGATACACAAGAAGGGGGAAAAGAACAGAATCGAGAACTGGCGGCCTATTACGATGCTACAAACAAGATACAAGATCATCGCCAAAGTCATCGCCAACAGACTCTCGTGCCACCTGAGATCTTGGCTTAGTGAAGACCAAAAAGGTTTCATCAAAGGCAGGTCTATCCTGGAAACCATTATGGATATTTGGGAAGGTATTCAATTTGCAAATGAGTCTAATCAAGATGTGGTTTTCCTCAAGATCGACTTTGACAAAGCCTACGACATGCTAGAATGGGACTATATTCTGCAGTCGCTCCAAGATCTCGGATGTAGTCAGAAATTCACCAAGATGATCGCGACCCTTCTCGGAAACGCAACGACCCAAATTAACGTTAACGGCAAACTTTCGAAGGCGATCCATCTTAAAAGATCTATTAGACAAGGGTGCCCTCTAGCCCCCCTTCTTTTTGCCATCGCCACTGAGGGTCTGAGCAGACTTGTGGCACATCATGTGGAGGCTGGCAATATCAAAGGCCTCCGGCTGCCTCACGCCCACAATCAAATCATCATGAGACTTTTTGCCGATGATATGAACGCTTTCGTTCACAATGATAATACCAGCCTGGAGACTTTTTGGAGGTGTCTTGCTACCTTTTGTGAGGCCTCTGGATCCAAAATCAACCACTCTAAGACCGCCTTTAGGGCTACTGTGGGACATCATCCTGGCCTTCTCATTGATCAAGGCTGTCAAATCATTCCGCAGGGCCAAATCTTTCGACTTCTTGGAATCCCTTTGGGGTTTGGCGTCTCTATGGAGCAGCGATGGAACTGGGTGCTGGCCAAACTCGAAAACAAGCTTAACTACTGGAGAGGTATGCAAATCAATCTCGCTGGACGGGCGATGGCTATCAACACGTTCCTCCTCTCTTCTACCATCTATTTCCTTTCTTGTTGGAGACCGAATGAGCAAGGTCTGTCCAAACTGAATAGTATCTGTAGAAACTTTCTTTGGACGGGCGATCATAACAGAAGGGGGGTGCCCAAAATCAAATGGACCATCTGCACTAGCCCTAGAGATAGTGGGGGGCTTGGTATCCTGGACATTGGGTGTATGGCTAACAAACTGGCAGCCAAATGGATCATTAAGGCTTGGTGCAATAGGGAGGCCTCGTGGGCCAAGCTGATCTTCAGAAACAAGAATGAGTTGGCCCTCATGGGGTTCCCGAACTGGAAGAACCTTGACAGACCCTGCTATTCTCCCCGATCCCCGTCTTCTCGAAAGGCTCCAATCTCGTGTGCTCCCTTTGGAAGGGCTGGAATAAAGTCAAAAGCTTCACAAGAATTAGTGAGGACTGGAAGTGGGCGGCCGGAATCAGACAAAACGACTCTATCTGGTTTCCGATACATGGCATCAGGAGTGTGGAGTCGTGGAACATTCAAAATGCCAAGAAGTTATGGAACAAAGGATTCAAAAAATGGAAACACCTCTGGAAACATGACACCAACAGCTGGATCAACTTCCAGGATATTGACCCTCGCATAAACATCTCCTACGAAGAATGGAACACTCTGCAAAGCAGATGCCTCGCTTGGGATCGTCACAAGACTCGCCTTCTCATGGGACACGACACACCAAACTCGCTTGGTCTCAAATGGCAAAATGGAAACAGCCTACTCAAAATCCCGAACATCAAAGAAACGGCTGACCTCCAGATCAGCCTCAACAAGAAGTGGTGCCTGTCTTGGACGCGGCTTCGGTGGGACATGAAATTCATGGGTATCTGGCACCCCCTAATTGAGATTAAGAAGTCTGTCCTCTTATGGCAAATTCTTCATCGAGGAATTTGGACCAACCATAAGGCTAGCAAACTTTGTGGGATCCCTCCTTGGTGCAAACGCTGCCACCGTGCTATCGAAGATGTCCCACACATCTTCCTTACTTGCCCCAACTCCTACAGAATCTGGCAGACGGTTGGAATGAAAATCAGACTTCAAAAACAGCTTAGTTGGAAACAAGTCCTTTTGGGAGAAGCGATTGGCTTCTCTGCGACACTCTGGAACGCCATCAGAGGGGAAGTCCTGTGGAAAATCTGGCGGGAGAGGTGTGCTCTCAACTTCGGCAATCCCCCCAGGGAGTGGTCGATCGAGAAATCACTATTCCTCCTTGGCAAAAGGATCGTCAACAGTAAGAAATCCCCCCCCTTCAGGCACCATCAAGTCCTCCTTTTGATTAACAACAAGCTCAAACCCAAGTGGGCCCCGCATGAGGGCGATGAGAGGGTGATTAACCTTCTCTGTAGTGCAACCTAGGATTCAATCAAGCTTCCCCTGCTTTGTGGGATTTGGGGGGTCCCGTGGGCACTAGTCCCCTTCTATTGTACCTTTGTTTCTTAATTTAATTCAAGTCCGGGAGAGTAGGCTATTGCCGAACTTCCTTTATATTAAAAACAACACTAACACCAAGATCAATGCTTCATTTGGACTCATATCCAAACTTTTGTATTTATTCAATCATGTTTAATGATTTGGGAACTTATCTTTTTAGATTTCAGCCATGTGCATGATCTTTCAAACTTTAAAAAATTGAATCTCCTGTCTCAAGATCAAGCTTTATAATCTTCCTCTACTTCAACTCATTTCCTCATAAATTATTTCTTGAAATTGGTATACTTAGTATTTTATAGAAACTCATTCTTGACGTCTACAACATACTCTTACTATTTCTGTATTGAATGTCCAATTCACTTTCAAAGATCATATCTTTGTTAAATTCATAATGCATTCCTAGCATGGACAATGAGATAATTTATTACATATATGACTGATATATTATCCCAGTAGAATTTGAGTTTCTATACTTTCATAGTTGGACCCTATGAGAAAAAGTATTATCTAAATTAACGCATAAAGTGGGAAGCGAATAGTTAGCTATATATTTCCAGATTTTATGATAAAGAATTATGAGTAACTTCTTACAGACCCATGAGATGCCCTGAATTTCTAGCAAGAAAACAGAGCTTGGTTCATCGTACCTTTGGTGCATCTCATACATTTACTCATTGGGCCATTCAAGAATTCAAAAACAATCCCTTCAATAACAAAGATGACCGAATCCTAGAAACCGACTCAGAAAGTTTTACAGAGGTTAGAAGAAGAAGGAAAGCTAGCCGTAAGAGAAACTCTAAAGCCCAAGGAGACATTTAGAGAAATCCCGAACGCGAAAAAAGTCACTCAAAAACTTATCCTGCAACCTCGAGAAGGAGGTTAGTGAGCTTGATTATCCGGGAGGGACCCGGGACTTAGTGGGCACAAGTAACTTACCCTTGGAGTGGCCCCTTGCTAATGCGGTCAATCAAGAGGACTACACAACTAGCAAAGAAGATGGATTCACCACAAGTAATGAGGACAATATAGATAGTGAAAGTTCCATCATTGGAACAACAATACCAGAAACAGCCTCTCCTTCTCCCCCACAGGAGGCTTCCCGCAAGGGAAAACAATTGGTAGGTATGCCTTGGAAAAGCCCCCTCAAATCGAAGACACATGGTCGGGACCATCCCCCCTCAAAAAAGAAAGAAGAATCCAAGAGGACAAAAGGGAAGACCCACCTCGGAATGAGGGAAGTGCAAGAAAATGATCATCGCTTCACTAAACACTAGGGGGATAACTCTCCCCTCAAGAGCCACCATTATTGGTCAATGGCTCCGTGGCATAAGCTTAAACCCGGACTTCATCTGTCTTCAAGAGATTAAAATTGAAGGAGAAGACCTTCAAAAAAGACTTAAGGGCGTCTCTCAGTCGCATGTGTGGTTTTCCACAACCCATCAGCGTGGTTCTGGTGGAACTGCCATTGGTATCAATCACCGCTGGGCTAATAAGCTTGACTACACGAGTGAAGAGAGAAACCATAGGTCGTTGGCGGTTACATTCAGCAACCCCTTCCAATTCTCCCTGATTTCTATGTATGCTCCAAACGAGGATGCTGCGAGGATCGATACTTGGTCCTGCTTGGATTTGTTTTCCCATAATTTCATGATTTCCGGTGACTTGAATATGGTGAAGGACCCCTCTGATTGGTGGAACAACAAGGGCCGTATCATTGATGGCCAAGAGAAAGACACATGGGACCAAATCAAATTGTTTCTAGATCTGGTCAAAGTCAAGGACCATAATGGCTTTCCTTGGTCCAATCTTCAATTGGATGAGGACTTGAGGAAAGCGAGACTCGACAGTAGCTACATTTCACAGAATCTCGTCCATCAATGGGGTCCTCCCAGCCTACCCCAACGTATTGACCTCACCGTCTTAGACCATTACCCAATGGTGTTCACCTTCCCCCCTCCATCTAAAGGTCGCAAGGCACCTTGGTTTCATGCTAGCTCGTTTGTCCTTTTGCTCCCCTCTATCCACCATGAAATCACTAACGCGTGGCTTGAGGCCTTTGCCATCTGCACCTCTCCAGCCAAGTGTTGGAGAAACGTAGTGGAAAAGTCTCTTCAAATCTTGATTAGGATTACGAAGGCTCTCAAAACCATTCGCTGAAGACATAGAGAAAACCTATACCACCGGCTCTAAAAACTCGAAGAAGAAGTTAATAAAGGGAAGATTCAATCTCAAAAGGGACTCCAAAATATTAGAGGAAGATTAAGATACGAGGAGGAGATCAATAGGAGAAACCATCAAATTTATTTTAAGGAATGGTGGGCTCGTAATGCACACAGACCTTCCAAAGAGATGTGCAATATTTTTAGAAGAAAACAAAATAGAGAGGAGATCCCACTACTGCTTGACAAGGATGGGGCGGAATGTAAATCAGCGGAAGAAAACAGTGGCATTATAGAAGCTCACTAAATGAGTCTCTTGGGTAGTGCTTGTCCCCTCTCCCCCCATAGGTGGGATTGCATGGCCACCATCTCTCGCAAGAGCCCGGGGCCAGATGGGATCACTAATGAGCTCTTTAAATCATTCAAATAGTTGGTGGCCACCCCCTTGCATCTTGTTTGGCTTGAGGCACTCGAGTTTGAAGCCCTTCCCACTTGTCTCAACAATGGCATCATCAAACTTATACATAAAAAAGGGGATAGGAACAGAATTGAGAATTGGAGGCCTATCACAATGCTTCAACCCGGATATAAGATTCTTGCTAAAGTCATTGCCAATAGGATATCCTGTCATTTAGACCAGTGGCTTAGCAAGGACCAAAAAGGCTTCATTAAGGGAAGGTCAATATTGGAAGCTATCATTGATATTTGGGAAGGTCTGGACTATGCTGAAGAATCTAAACAGGACATCGTCTTCCTCAAGATTGACTTTGACAAAGCCTACGACAGATTGGAATGGGACTATATTTTACAATCGCTAAAAGACCTCGGGTGTAGTCAAAGATTCCTCAGGATGCTCTCCACTCTCCTTGGCAATGCTTCGACCAAAGTCAATGTCAATGGACAACTTTTAAAGGCAATCAAACTGAAACGATCCATCAGGCAAGGTTGCCCATTGGCCCCGCTGCTCTTTGCCATCGCCACTAAAGGACTGAGCTGACTTGTGGAGCAACAGAGGGAGCTTGGTCATATAAGAGGCATCACTTTGCCACATAACTCTGGGCAAATGACCATGAGGCTATTTGCGGATGATACAAAGGCCTTTGTTCATAATGATGATAACAGCTTAGAAACCTTTTGGTGGTGCCTCGACACGTTTTATGAGGCCTTTGGATCCACAATTAACCATATTAAGACTGCATTTAGGGCTATCAAAGGGAATCAACCCAATCTCCTCACTGTGCAAGGATGCCAAAGCATTCAATCAGGTGAGGTCGTTCGTATTCTTGATATCCCCTTGGGATTCGGTGTTCCTCTGGAACAAAGGTGGGCTTGGGTCCTCGCTAGACTTAATAAGAAACTTAACTATTGGAGGGGTTTGCAAATCAATCTTGTTGTCCGGGCCATGGTGATCAACACGTTCCTCATATCCTCAATCATATACTTTCTTTATTGCTGGAAACCGAAGAATCAAGATTTAGCCAAATTACAAAGTACTTATAGGAACTTTCTGTGGACCGAGGACCATAATAGGCGGGGAGTGCCTAAAACCAAATGGTCCATATGCACTAGCCAAAAGGAGAATGGAGGTCTGGGTATTATGGACATTGGTAGCATGGCCAATAAACTTGCGGCTAAGTGGATGATTAAGGTGTGGTGCAACAGAGATTCCTCTTGGGTCACATTAATTTTCAGAAATACAAACATGATTACTTTGGTAGGCTACCCTTGATGGAAAAACCTTGACATCCTCACCCTCCTATTCTCTTCGATTCCGGTCTCACCCAAAGGATCGATCCTAGTAAGATCATTGTGGTTGAGTTGGAACACATTCAAACCTCACATCAGAATCAGTGAAGATTGGAGGTGGGCTGTAGCTATAAGACAAAACGACTCTATTTGGTTCCCGATCCAAGGCATGAGAAATGTGGAGCCTTGGAATGTCTTGAGTGCCAAGAGACTCTGGAGTAAGGGATTCAAACAATGGAAGCACCTCTGGAAACAGGCACGAACAGATGGGTGGACTTTGAGGATCTTGACCCTACTACTGTGGTCACATACGAGGAATGGAATGTCTTACTGAGCAGACGCCATGCTTGGGACCGATCTAAAATCCGACTAGTTATGGGACAGGACTCTCCGAACCAATGGGCCTTAAATGGTATAATGGTAATCACCTTTCCCAGCTTCCATATGTCGAAGCTTGCAATGACATTCACATCAGTCTCAACAAGAAATGGTGTCTCAACTGGACGCGACTTCGATGGGATATGAAATTTATGTCTATCTGGCACCCTCTCATTGAAAACAAAAAGCCGGTTCTCCTATGCCAAATCCTACACTGTGGAATATGGACCAATGCAAAAGCTAACAAGATCTGTGGGGTTCCACCCTGGTGCAAGTGATGTCGCCATAGCAAAGAGGATATAGGTCACCTGTTCTTTGCTTGCCCTAAATCCCTTCGGTCATGGAGGGTTCTTGGTTGTTCTTTGGGACTCCAAGAACAAATCAATTGGAATGTATTTTCCTTGCCCTTGATTTTCCTTGAAACATGCTTGAACCTTTGTGTCTAGACCTTGGGGTATTTATTGATATGAGATCCCAATTCAGTTCTTGTGAAGTTTAGGCTTGATTTATTGTAAGGTATGGACCTTATTATTGGGAAAATCCTCTCTAAATGCCAGCTTTGGGTGTACATGAGAGAAAAATCCTCATTAGCTTTGGAAGGCATGTTATGCACCTTAGCAAATTAGAAGGCATGTGATCACCCTTCCAAACCTATTCACATAAGGGGCACCTAGTTAGATAGTTAGCCGAACCCAAGGACATTCTCCATCTTAGCCTAGAGGTATATATGGGGATGGATTTGTATGTGTGGATACATGATCTCTTACTAAGGTGGTGTCGATACTTAGTTCACTTGTTTGGGTAGGTTTTTTGGTACATTTTATAGTTACACTACATTCTTTCTCCCATAGCACACTTACGATCTGAGAACTCATGATTATTTTACTTGCTGAGAATTGTAAGATATATTAGATGGATGTTTAGAGACTCATGATATCTTGAATATATTTCCAAATTAAGAAATGACTTATATGGGCTAAAGAAATTTCCAAGAGCTTGGAATCATAAACTAGTAGTCCACTTACAAGATAAAGGATTTGTGGTGAGCAAGGTAGATCCTTCGCTATCCATTAAAAGATCACATGAAGTAGTTATATCTCTCTCTTAAGAGATACATCAAAGATATGCTTGCAAAGTTGAATACGGAGAATGCTTAGTGTGTAGGTACACGTATGGAAGTAAAATCAAAGCTAAGTGCTCATGAAGGTGAGATCATTGGAGATTGAATAAGCTATCAAATCATGGTGGGGAGTCTCAACTATGCTACTCTCACTCTAGTAGAGATCAACTATAGTGTGAGTGTCTTTATTCAGTTTATGTACACACCTAAGAAGCCTCATGCGGAGGTAGCCAAGAGGATTGTCAACTATCTCAAAGGAACAATTAATAGAGCACTATTATATTCATCTACCTCTGATATAGATATTAAGATCTTCTCTAATGCAGATTGGAGAGGATCTAGAGATGGTAGGAGAAGCACTTCTAGTTAGCTTTCGTTTGTAGGTTCTAAGCTCATTTCTTGGTCATCAGAGAAGTCATCTTCTATTGCTCTGTGACAAATAGAGGCTAAATAAAAATGAGTGGGTAATGTTGCTCAAGAACCAATCTTGATCAACACACTATTCACTCACTTAGGAGCAAATTCATTCATTCCTCACATAGTCAGTGTGCAACAAAATGAGGATTACAAACACCAACACATACTAGAGAGATGACTCTCCATCCAACCATATGCCCCTATATATAGCTCTATCTAGGGGACTGCCTTCTTCGGTAAGTGGATACTAACTATCCATGTGTGAGCCATGTAACTGTATGTGCACAAAGTTTCCCAGTTAACTCGAGTGGATGCTTCTAGATGGTTCAAGAGCTTTGGGTAAAATACTCCCGACATGTATGCCATAGGGATTGATCCCAACATCTCTTCTTTCACACCCTTGAGACTTAACCACTAAACTAAGTGGATCACTTGTTGAGAAGAGCACATGACCTCCTAGTAGGTCTTGACTCGAGATCTTTGGCCATACAGAGATGACCAAACAATGTCCGATTTGAGATCTATCTAGATCGATCGGTTCCTTAGATCATAGACTTACTTTATTGCACTCTTACCCCCTTGGAAAAATATTTTTGTCCTTGAGAATAGAGGTATATAACTACTGAAAGAAACCCCCGAGCCTCATGTTCTAAAGCTAGAAGAACATGGTCATGTTCTAAAATTAGAATAACATGTGTCATCATAGTGTTGGGATCCCTGCTCAAATAGATCAAAACACTATGTGGCTTTCTTCTTTCATAAAATGGTCAAAGTACAAAGTAGTGAATGAATACAAAGGGTGGATCTAAAACTATCCCTAGCCAATTCATATTTTTTACTAGGTGCAATATGGGCATGGACATATGAACTCGATGGATTCAAATTACTAGTCCATTTTTGGGCTTGACTAGTGCTTGGATTTAGTAACTAAGGTAGGATTCTTATCCCTATCAAGACTTTAAGAACTCTTGATTCACTTTATTTTTATTTTGAAAACTTGAAGTTTGATTGGCCTAAACCTCATTCTTGGATGTTTGTAAAATGGTTTACTCCTAGCCAATAGTTACTTGATTCTTTCACCCAATTACAGGACTAATTTATCCTAATCGGCTAGAAAATCCTATGTAAATTGTAGGAGAAGGTTTACCATTTACTTTGGATCAACTATACTATAACTTGACCAAGTCTAATCCATAATAAAAAATGTCCAACTTACGACACTTTTCTCAAAGACTTTAACAAAAGTTTTTGAGAACTTGATGAGAAATTCCTAACTTCTCTATTCTAGAGTGGATTGAACCCTAGAAAATCATGTATGCTATAACTTGAAGAAAACTCAAACAAATAAGTAACTTTGACTTATTATCTTCTTAAAATTGAAAAGGTTCTTGTACAGAACTCCTATCTAGGATGTTTAATTTAGTTACTTGCCTCTAACCAATTAACCCTTGAATTTTGTGACAAGAATTAGATACCATATCCGAGTCAAATCGAAAAGATTTTGGAAGCAAAGAGACAAAACTAAAACTATCTACAATGAAATAAAACTTCAAAGACATGCATACTTTCTACTAGTCAAATTCTAGATGACTTGTAACTTTAACTTTGAAAAGATATGCTTCAATAATGTATTTAAGAATTTTTCCTATCTTTAAGCCAAATAAACTGGATTCTCAAAACGCTGTCGTCGAGATTTTCTCTCCTCTCTCACTTATGAAGGCCTACAAAAAACATATTTGGTGAAGGTAGCCGGAATTCCCCGAGAAGTCCAGGATGCATCAAGGATGTCAAAGGAAGCTCACATACAAAGTTTCAAAGAAATCAAGAAAGTCCATGGTAGCGGTCAAAGCTGGTCAAAGTTGGGAAATTAGGGCAAAAATTTCATTGTCACCAAATTAGATGAAAATCCATATACTTGTAAAGATTGTCAAAGGTAGTCTATAGCCCAAATTTCAGCAGAAAATGGATTTTGTAGCACATTGATATGCTATGTTCATTTTGTAAAAATGTAATTTTTCTAGTTTGACCCTACAAATTCTTGTATAGAAAATTATGTTAGCCATATGGTTTGGCATGTATAAAGATCATATGTGGCTACATATTTGTACAAATTTTCAAGGCTATCAGAGCTTCCTAGACACCTTAATGCCACCTTGCAAGCTTCCAAATGTAGTCAAACTTGTACAAGGGAGATTCAGATGGGAGTTTTTCCTGCATATTCCTGAAGGAGATCTTTGGAAACATAGTCCTACAAAGTTTCATCTTCATCAAAGTCTTTTTGGAGGGTCAAAGAGCACAAAGTCCACTTTTCAAGGTCACCGTAGTTTTCTAGAATAAGAAAATTGAAGGCTTGAAGGGCTGCCACATGTCAAAATATGATTGAACCATGGTGTACGGTCAAGATGAGCTCCTATTCAAGGGTGGAGATGCACTAAAGCATAAAGGAAGGAGGATCCACGAATTTTTTCCATAAAAGAAGACTTTGTTGACAGTTAAAGATCAATAATGCAAAGTTTCTCCAAAAATAGTGGCTTATCTTATCCGAATTGATGTCAGCACTGATCCGACGGTCCAGATCATCCCCAGATCCAATGGTGGAGAATGAGGGCGCCTAAATTTCACTCCTTTACACTAGATTTGATAGAAAGAACAATTCCAAGCCATTGATTTGATTAATCAAATGGTTGTAATCGAAAGTAGTGATCCTAGAGTTGAGAGTTGATTTCTCTAGATCCAAGGGCCCAAATTCATTCAAAAAACTATATAAACCTCCCTCCAAACTCCTAGAGCATCATTGTTAGGCATCCATAGGGCTCATGCTAGCTTACGGTTTCCTTGAGACGATCACCCTCGGTTGAGCGAGTGAGGATCCAAGGTGAGCTAGTATGAGTATAGAACCTAGTTTCAAATTTAAGTTAGAACTCCTATCTAGGATAGGCTCTTGAAACTAGCATCTCTATCTTCACTCACCCTCGGTGGAGCGTGTGAGTGAGTTAGAGCTGATTTTAATGAGTCTTAGACTTCTTTAGTTAGACGTTACGAGCCTAGACAGACATAGGGTCACTGGAGTGGAACTCACCTTCTTACGTGTGACATTCGGTTGAACTCTCATGGTTTGAGGGTCAGAACCACCTTTGATCAGTAGAGTGCTTAGCATGACGTACCACGACGATATTTTACATGTAACTTAATTCAAATCCTTTTGATTCATGTCACATGTCACTTGTCTCTTGTCACCTCTCTCAGTCTCTTAAGTATTTTTACATGTCCTCTATTTCTTCTATGTGTGAGAAGGCTCCGCAGTATTGCGTTGAACCAGTGAGGATGTTTCTTTGAGCTTGTGAGTAAAATCCATCATCATAATTCACTTGCATGCATATAATCCATACAAATCCATACATATTTATTAGTTTCTGAAAGTGTATAAGAAGCTCCAATATTGGACCATTCTTCCTTTCGAAACTGATTTATGTGTAAGGATTCCATCTATTCTCGTCATGCATACCTATCATCCAAAGAAGTCTATACATATGGATTAGAATTAGGAAGTGTTTAAGAAGCTCCTCCAATGGACCATTCTTCCTTCCAAATTTGATTCGTGTGTATGGTTCTCTTTCATTCTTATCATTCATGTTCATAAATCTAAATTGCACTCCTACTTTCCCATTCCCATAATCATTTCAACATCTCTCTCTTCTCCATACTCAACATTAATTTCACTTTCATGTCCTTAAACCATCCAACATTCATTAGCTTCATACACCCTGTGTGTGCCACGACCGGACCCGATCCACCCGGATTACGATCACCTCCACATTTGAACCCGACGTGAAACGCTTCGTGGCATTTGCTTCTGATCTTGTTGGGAGGTTTTGATCCATATCCTTTGTTTCATATTTTTCATCCTCATCATATCATGATCATCAGTCTTGAGTGTTGCACTGGATTTCTCACAGTATCGTGCACATCTTCGTCGTGAAGTAAACGCATTTGTGAGAGATCTAGAGCATCGTGCATCACTTGTTTATTCACATAAGATGGAGGAAGGATTCAAATCCCTTATTGTTGAGAAACAAGGCCAAAGAATAGTCTCTTCTATGTTGAGAGAGAAGGGAAAATTCAATGGCATCAACATCACAAGCTACTTAGATTTGTTTGAAGAGCAAGCTATGATTTTTGGTCTTCCCGAAGATCTTTTGATATCATTCTTTGAACGAATTGTTGATAGCTCTATCATAAACCATGTCACTCAATATGATAGTCTTCCTTGGAGTGATTTTAGAAAGGAGATGCTCAAAGAATTCTATCTTGAAGATTATAGCCAACATAATCGAGATGGATTCTTACGATGGGTCAATTCTCCAATGCCTAGTAGCTCTATTACTCACTTACAAAATGAGTATATTAGACGCTATGAACAACTTCCTGATGAGGATAAGATAACTTTGGAACCTGATCTTGTGATCAATTATTCTTAAGCTTCTTCATCCTGAAACTCGCAGGGAAGTTGAACGGCGATTAGAAGAACCAGATAAGCGTTGTGGTCTTACTGACAATTGGCAAAAAGTGCGTAAAGTAGTAGAGGCTATAGCCCATAGACATCAAAGACAATCCATGCTTTATGAGCAAACTAGTCTTCCTCAAGCTAGCCTTCCACAAACTAAGGAGCAAGTTAGAGAACAATCCCATGCTATGCTTTTTGACTCTACTCCTATTCCTCAAATGATGGAGCCTACTCAAGGTTTTAAAGTAGAGCCAAATAAAAGTGTAGTTGAACAATCTCAAGTGGATATTCTCACTAAGCAAATGGAAAGTCTTATTGCTACACAATCCAATTTGGCCAAGACTATAGATGCTTTACAATCTAGTTACACCAAAACTTTCCAAAATCAAATGAACCCAATGACTTTTCAAGAGCCTAATCACATGTTATAGCTACCAATCAAAATCCACAAGTAGCTCCTACTCAAGCATATCAAGTTCCTCCAATGCATAATCCTTCAATGCAAAATCCTCATCCTCATGTGCAAAATCCTCAAATGTATCAAAACATGTATCCTCAAGCTTCACAAATAGCTTTTCAAAATCCTCAAAATCAAAATTTTCAAAATCATCAACTGTATAATATGGAAGCTCCTCTTGCACCTCAAGTACCACATGTTGCTCCCCAAGCTCCTCAAATACATCAATTGCCTTATCAAAATCCTAATTATCCTGTTCAAGCAATACCTTATCAGCAAAATCCTCAATTTCAAAATTTCCCACCACAAGTTAATCAAAATCCTCAAAATCAAAATGGTTTTGTGCGTGGCCCTCGTAGGTGTCCTTGGTGTGATTCATTAGAGCACTTTTTGAGAGATTGTGAATTATTGAAGGCTGTTAAAGAGCAACGACTAGTAATAGACATAGACAAGAAAATCTGTGACTATCGATCTAGGCTACCTTTGCAAGGAAATTATGATAAGGGAGGAATGAAAAAACATTATGAACATATAACCATAATGGACGTAGGAACTAGAGGAGTGAAACTAGAAGCTCTTGATGAACAACAAGTAGAATCAAGTAAACCCACAAAGGAAGGTGATTTTTCCATAGAGGCTTTAGTAAGAGCACGGGATGAGATTAGGAGAATAACGGCTTGGGAGTCACCGATAGAAGATCAATCTCTTATTTCTCACATATCCAATGTAGAAGAAAAACGAAAAAGAGATGAAGCTGAGCCTAGTGAAAGAAGAGTGACTCGAAAACAAACCTCAGAGGGAATAGAAACAAGCATAGAGCAGGGAGAAACATCACAATCCAAAGATAAACAACAAGAATCACAGCCCAATAACAAAAACAAGAGGAGAAACAAAAAGGGAAGAAGACAAAGCAAAGAAAAACAGAACCAAAGCCTTTAGATAAACAAGAACAATCAAAACAAACTAAAGACCAAACACGAGAACATGAACAAAAACAAGACCCTGAGCAAAAACAAAAGAAACCAAAGAGAAAACCTAAAGCCATCTTGATTTCAGAAATTGAGAGAAAAATAGATCCTATGGAGATTTTAGATGACATTTTGCTTAAGAGTCAAGTGACTATGTCTTTAGAACAAGTTTTCTCTATTGCAAAGCCTGTTTTTAAAGATAACTTTATCGGCCTAATTAAAAGGAAGAGGTTTCCGCTTAATCTAGATACTGAGATGCAAGATTCTCTAGATCAAGATCAAGCTATGAATGAAGCCTTAAACTTTGATGAATCTGATGAAGAGGAATTTGATGATGATGAAGTAAATGTTAATAAAAATTTCTTAGGACCTATTCAACCTGACCATGAAAATCATGAAAACAATCCTGAAAGCCACTTTAAAAGAACATTTTGGTCTAGAGGTACATCAGAGATGCATGTCAAAATAGGAAATGATAAGAACACTATCACTGTAAATGCATTAGTAGATTCCGGCTCTGAAATCAATGTGATTTCAAGAGAAGTCTATGACAAGTTTCGATGGCCCATAGATAAAGATTGTGGATGGCGTATGAGAACTGCAGATAATGGTGTAGGTACCTTGTATGGAGCTTGTGCTAGTGTGCCCATATCCATAGGAGGAATCACAGAAGAGTTTCACTTTTTTATTCAAGATAATTGCTCCTATGAAGTTCTCTTAGGTCAACCCTTTATTTGTGAGAGTCGTATGGAAACTAAAGCCATGGATGATGGGTCTACCTATGCTAGATTTAAGTCTAAGGATGGAATGCAATCACTTCAAGTCATGACGGTAGGAGTGAATCATCCTAGGAATCGATTGTCAATTAGAAAGAAACCTATTGTTACTCAGGGTCATGAGCATGCTTGTAGTGATTGTGCACCTCGATTCATGTTTGGAGCTACATATGATCAAAATTTCGGATAGAATCCATTGTTGAGCGGGACAACAGTGGATATTGGTTTGACATCTCGCAGCCAACCAACCTATTCAATAGTTTGTCACTTTGTTTTCCACATTCTAGATTAGATTTTCTTCATAAGAGTCAATTGTCCAAGTCTTTTATCCAAAAAACCCAAAAAAATTATAAAAATAACAAAATCATGGAACATGATGAGAACATTGAGCATGTGATTGAAACATCTCATTGTTTCTCTACTCTTGAGGAGTTAGAGTTATGTCTTCAACAAAATTCTAATTCCCATATTATTCTTCTTTCTTCCCTTGATGAGTATGCTCTAATCCAAGAGTATGCTCTCAATGTTGACAAGTGCTCAAAATTTAACCAAACACATGATGCCTTAGTTGAAACAAAGTACAAAACTGTAGACAAAAAAATCAAACCCATAGCTCAACCATTACCTCAAGGAAGTAATGAAAAAATTATTGATGTGAAAAATGATCCAATTCTTCGGGATAAGAAAAACATAGGACATGCATTCACGGATGAGACAATCAAACAGGTGAAAATTGGTAGAGATGATGACTTTCTTTTGCCAGTAGAGAGAGATAAATTTGAGAGAGTCATACGTAGCCATGGAAAAGCCTTTACTATGTATCCTCATGAGATTGGTTGTGTAGATCCTAAGCTAGTTGCACCCATGATAATCTTTACTATTCCACATATTCCATGGAATTTTCATCCTATACCTGTTCCAAAGGCTCACTTACCTGAGCTAATGAAACTACTTAAGGAGAAGATAAACATGAGAATTTTGGAGCCATCTTTTGCACCTTACTCAAATCGATGGTTCACTGTGCCTAAAAAGAATGGGAAACTATGTTTTATTCAAGATCTCGAACCTGTCAATAAAGTCACCATAAGGAATGTAGGAACAGAACCCATTGTAGATGAGTTTGCTGAATCATTTTCAGGACATTCTATCTATTCAATGGGTGATTTATATTCGGGATATGACCAATTCCAATTAGCAATTGATAGTCGTGACATAACCACAATGAAAACTCCTTTAGGCTTAGTGCGAATGTGTACTTTACCTCAAGGAGCGACTAATTCTTTGGCTCATATGATGAGTGCTATGAATATGGTCTTACATGACTTTATCCCTCATATAACTATGCCATTCATTGATGATATTCCAATTAAAGGGAGTGAGGAACGTGTAAAGGACATTACTTTAGATTCATCGGGATGTCGTAAATTTGTTCTTGACCATATCTCTGATTGTGAAAGAATATTTCAACGATTTGAAGAGGTAGGTCTCACATTTTCCATCGAGAAATTTGTTTTTGGTGTCAACGAGGTACTTATTGTTGGACATTTATGTGGCCATTATGGTTGAAAGCCATACCCACAAAAAGTTGATGCCATTAGCAAGATTTCTGAAACATGTAACAACGTGAGTGAGGTACGTAGATTTCTTGGTGCTTGCATCTTTTATGTTATTTGGATCCCACACTTTGCTCATGTTGCTGATTGTCTTTATGACTTGTTGAGGAAGAAATGAAAATTTATTTGGACTGACAAACACACTCAGGCTATGCGTAAATTGAAGAAATTATTGCTTGAAGCTCCCATCCTTAAGCGTGTAGACTATTCTGCTAACAAACCTATTATATTGACAGTTGATACTAGTCCTATTGGTATAGGTTGGGTGATATGTCAAGAAGATAGTGAAGGGAATAGATATGCAATTAGGTTTGGTGCCAAAATTCTACATGAAACACAACGAAAATATCCACAGATCAAACGAGAACTATGGGGTATGGTAACAACTTTGAAAACAGACAAAGAATATTTCATTGGTGCAAATGTCAAAGTTGAGACTGATTGTTTGCCTCTCATTGGAATGATAGCCAATTGTTCATCTCCTGATATAGCCATGCTTAGATGGATCTCATATATTAAGTTCATAAATCCTGAGTTAGTTCATATTTCAGGTAAGTCAAACTCAGTTGCTGATATGTTATCGAGAGCTAGATTTGATGATGATCTTGAAAGTGATCTAATAAAGAATGTGAATTTAGTTGACTATGTTCCACATATATATGAGTATGAGAAATTTCATGAGTTTGAGTACGAAGATGAATGGAGAGACATAGGAAAGTATCTCAGTACACTACAACCATTACCTAGCTGGACTACGAATAGATTCCGTAACATTAGGAAACGAGCTTATAACTTTTTCCTATGTAATGGTTATCTTTGGAGACATGCTAAGGGTAAGGTTAAGAATCCACAACGAGTCCTAGGAAAACGAGGTCTTCAATTGCAAGTAATGAAGGAAATGCATGAGACATTATGGGCCGGTCATAAAGGATTTTTGGGAACATATGAAAAAATTAGAAGTACCTATTATTGGCCTAAGATGTATGTTGACATTAGTAGCTATGTTTCTACATGTTCTACTTGTCAACTCCATTCATCAGTCAAACATAGAGATCCGTTGCATCCTACTTATCCACCTTGTATTCACTACAAGTGGGTAGTAGATCTTGTAACTATGCCTAAAGGTATTGACAAAATGCGTTACATTGTACTTGCAAGAGAAGACTTAACTAATCATGTAGAGGGACGTGCACTACGATCTAAGACCACTCCAATGTTTGCAAATTCTTGCTTGAAGATGTCATAAGTCGCTTTGGATACATAGAGAAAGTAGTTGCCGATCGTGGAGAGTTAAATGCGAGAGAAGCTAAAGAGTTCTTTGAGCGTCACGGTATTCGTTTGTCTCTCACTACTGCATATAATCCAGAGGCCAATGGTAAAATAGAGAGAGGGCATCCACCTATTGTGAAAGCCATATCTAAAGCATGTAACGATGACATCAAACAATGGCCTAAATTCTTACCTTTTGCACTTTGGGCAGATAGAATGACATGCACACGTACTACTGGATATATGCCTGCTGAACTCATGTACTGTCAAAAACCATTGTTTCCAATTCAGTCTCATATTTCTGCATGGTCAAATTTGCCTTGGTCTGAAAACATGTCTACTGATGATTTTTTGAGTTTGCGTATTAAACAGTTAGAACAAGGTAAATTAAGACTTGATGATGCTGTTGAAAAATTAAGAGAATTTAGAATGAAGAACAAGCATTATTTTGATAAAACTCATCGATTGCGTCCTAAGCCAATTGAAGTAGGAGATTGGGTGCTCATTTATGATAGTACATTCGACTCTCAATATGATGCACGCAAAAAGCTCACTCAACGGTGGTTTGGGCCATACATAGTATCAAAAGTCAACAACAATGGTACGTATGCTCTTTGTGAATTAAATGGTGTTGCACTAAAAACTTTGATTGCAGGTAAAAGGATAAAGTTATTCAAGAAGCGTGATAATGACGAGTACATTTTGGATGAGGACATTGAAGAAGATGACAACAATGAGGCCGATTCATAAACAGGAGTATCCATGTTAAAAATATATATATATATATATATATATATATATATATATATATATATATATATATATATATATATATATATATATATATATATATATATATATATATATATATCATTAATTTTCAAGTTCATGTTGCTTTGTTTTTTTTCAAGTTCATTCTATTTTTTTTCCATGCTTGTTTCATGCATGTTTTTTTCAGTCTTTCCATTGCATTGCATATCCACATCACTTGAGTCAAAAAAGGCAAATGATGATTTCTCTACTTGTGTAAAATTGTATCTTAAGTAGTAACTTATCTACTAAGAAATTGATTATAATCTAGGATTGTGGAAAGATAGGGCATGTAGATTTGGAGGTTTATTTTGGTGACAAGACTTTCATATATAAACATGCATATGTATCCTGTATCGAAAGCATAATTGTTGAAATCCTATCTCCTGCTATTGCATGTTTCTACATCCTTAGTCCATCTCACAACACTTGTATCGGAGCTTAAACGACTGTTCTCCGTCATCAAAAATGGTTGTACCTTGTATGGGGGTTTAATTTTTCCTCGTCAAAAACAAAAAAAAAAAAATGCTACATGTTACCAAGAAGTTTACACTTTCTTCCACCCCAAAAAAGTGATCGTAACCATAAAGTTGCCAAATCATCATCATCATCAAAAAAAAAATAAAAAAAAAAGAGCAAGCCAAAGGAGGATAAAGAGGCATAGTAGAATAAATCACGGGCTATATAGGCAGATTTATGCATTAGTGGAGTTTAGTTAGATTTCCTTGCATGTTCTTAGAGAAAGAGCATATTCATATTTATGTAGGAAAGGAGTTGATCTAAAATAAGCTAAAGATGAAAGATGTCTCTTGAAAATCCTAAATCTTTGTTTATAATCATATTTAAGGTAGATTGCTTTATGAAAAAGGTACAAAATTTTCTTCAAGATGAGAGGAACTGATGCTTAAAACGACTCAATACATCCACTTCCACTTCATATTGATGCTTGTTTTTTTTCTTTCTTGTTGCCAATGTTGCTTGTTCATTTGCATATATGTCGCCTATTTGTTCATGCATATTCATGTTGCATGTTTCAATTCTTTCTTTCATGCAAATTTTGCTTCATGTCACGTTACCTACTTATTCATGCATATAATCAATTTTCCTTCCATGTTTCTTATGTTGCTTATAAAAGAATTTGATGCCTGGAACATTTTGTTTTTCAGAGATGCTAGAGTGGCGCTTCTGGAGGAATCGCAGGTTTAGTGGGGGCGAATGTCGTCGAGATTTTCTCTCCTCTCTCACTTATGAAGGCCTACAAAAAACATATTTGGTGAAGGTAGCCGGAATTCCCCGAGAAGTCCAGGATGCATCAAGGATGTCAAAGGAAGCTCACATACAAAGTTTCAAAGAAATCAAGAAAGTCCATGGTAGCGGTCAAAGCTGGTCAAAGTTGGGAAATTAGGGCAAAAATTTCATTGTCACCAAATTAGATGAAAATCCATATACTTGTATAGATTGTCAAAGGTAGTCTATAGCCCAAATTTCAACAGAAAATGGATTTTTTAGCACATTGATATGCTATGTTCATTTTGTAAAAATGTAATTTTTCTAGTTTGACCCTACAAATTCTTGTATAGAAAATTATGTTAGCCATATGGTTTGGCATGTATAAAGATCATATGTGGCTACATATTTGTACAAATTTTCAAGGCTATCAGAGCTTCCTAGACACCTTAATGCCACCTTGCAAGCTTCCAAATGTAGTCAAACTTGTACAAGGGAGATTCAGATGGGAGTTTTTCCTGCATATTCCTGAAGGAGATCTTTGGAAACATAGTCCTACAAAGTTTCATCTTCATCAAAGTCTTTTTGGAGGGTCAAAGAGCACAAAGTCCAGTTCTCAAGGTCACCACAGTTTTCTAGAATAAGAAAATTGAAGGCTTGAAGGGCTGCCACATGTCAAAATATGATTGAACCATGGTGTACGGTCAAGATGAGCTCCTATTCAAGGGTGGAGATGCACTAAAGCATAAAGGAAGGAGGATCCACGAATTTTTTCCATAAAAGAAGACTTTGTTGACAGTTAAAGATCAATAATGCAAAGTTTCTCCAAAAATAGTGGCTTATCTTATCCGAATTGATGTCAGCACTGATCCGACGGTCCAGATCATCCCCAGATCCAATGGTGGAGAATGAGGGCGCCTAAATTTCACTCCTTTACACTAGATTTGATAGAAAGAACAATTCCAAGCCATTGATTTGATTAATCAAATGGTTGTAATCGAAAGTAGTGATCCTAGAGTTGAGAGTTGATTTCTCTAGATCCAAGGGCCCAAATTCATTCAAAAAACTATATAAACCCCCCTCCAAACTCCTAGAGCATCATTGTTAGGCATCCATAGGGCTCATGCTAGCTTACGGTTTCCTTGAGACGATCACCCTCGGTTGAGCGAGTGAGGATCCAAGGTGAGCTAGTATGAGTATAGAACCTAGTTTCAAATTTAAGTTAGAACTCCTATCTAGGATAGGCTCTTGAAACCAGCATCTCTATCTTGACTCACCCTCGGTGGAGCGTGTGAGTGAGTTAGAGCTGATTTTAATGAGTCTTAGACTTCTTTAGTTAGACGTTACGAGCCTAGACAGACATAGGGTCACTGGAGTGGAACTCACCTTCTTACGTGTGACATTCGGTTGAACTGTCATGGTTTGAGGGTCGGAACCACCTTTGATCAGTAGACTGCTTAGCATGACGTACCACGACAATATTTTACATGTAACTTAATTCAGATCCTTTTAATTCATGTCACATGTCACTTGTCTCTTGTCACCTCTCTCAGTCTCTTAAGTATTTTTACATGTCCTCTATTTCTTCTATGTGTGAGAAGGCTCCGCAGTATTGCGTTGAACCAGTGAGGATGTTTCTTTGAGCTTGTGAGTAAAATCCATCATCATAATTCACTTGCATGCATATAATCCATACAAATCCATACATATTTATTAGTTTCTGAAAGTGTATAAGAAGCTCCAATATTGGACCATTCTTCCTTTCGAAACTGATTTATGTGTAAGGATTCCATCTATTCTCGTCATGCATACATATCATCCAAGGAAGTCTATACATATGGATTAGAATTAGGAAGTGTTTAAGAAGCTCCTCCAATGGACCATTCTTCCTTCCAAATTTGATTCGTGTGTATGGTTCTCTTTCATTCTTATCATTCATGTTCATAAATCTAAATTGCACTCCTACTTTCCCATTCCCATAATCATTTCAACATCTCTCTCTTCTCCATACTCAACATTAATTTCACTTTCATGTCCTTAAACCATCCAACATTCATTAGCTTCATACACCCTGTGTGTGCCACGACCGGACCCGATCCACACGGATTGCGATCACCTCCACAACGCTTCAAAGAAAATTTAAAACGTCATCCAACCATAAGATACTATTGTGAAAGTGCCAAACAGAAACAATTCCGCTAAGTCCACTAGATGCGTCCACCCATTTCAATAATGCTTAGGTAAAAGACCTCCATAAACACTAATTTGACTAAGGGAAAGTGATTTGGTACAGATTTAGATTCCTTTCCTTTCAAATTAGGGAAGGTAATGTCCTTATCTGATTACAAAAAATGAATCTAAGAAGAGAGATGACCATGCTCAAAATATATATCATGGTTCATGCGGGAATACTCCACATACTATATATATGTGGGAAGGACAAAGATGATAAAGGGGGAAGAATGTTGTATAATTTATGGGTTCTAAAGGGTAGAATATGATATGCATTTTCCTTGCTCTAGTTTTACACGTGAAACATGTTTGAACCTTTGGGTTTAAACCTTGCGGTATTTATTGATATGAGATCCAAATTGAATTCTCGTGAATTTTAGGCTTGATTTATTGGAAGGTATGGAGACCTTACTATTGGGAGAAGCTTCTCTAAATGTCAGCTTCGGGTGTACATGACAGAATAATCCTCATTAGTTTTGGAAAGCAGGTTATTCACCTTGAGAAATTAGATGGCATGTGATCACCCTTCCAAAACTGTTCACATGAGGGACACCTAGCTAGACACTTGGCCAGACCCAAGGACATTCTCCATCCAAGCCTAGAGGTATATATGGGGATGGATCTGTATTTGTGGATACATGATCTCTCTTACGATGCTGGTCTCACTAGTTAGTTCACTTGTTTGGGTAGTTTTATTGGTAGGATTTATAGCTACACTACATTCTTTCTCTTGTAGCAACGATGGATTTCAAGTTCCTTCCAAGTTTGTGAGATACCTGCTTGTTTTCTATTAAACATGCTGACCATTAATCATGGAGTGGTCAATCCTTTACAATAATGTGCCAATGCTTTGCATCATTCAATGCAAAATATATTTCTTGTCAAAATATATTTAATGCAAGCACATTCATTTTGTCTGTCGGTCATTATCTGCAAACAAGCGCGCTCTCAAATATACGACATAGAACGCTTTTCCTTATCATTTTCAGCTTGAAAACTGCGTTAGAAACGAGTATTTGAAGTAAATATTCATTCTACTGTCTTTACAATGCGATCATTTTTTTTTTCCATAAATGGTTTGTTCGTTCTGCATGTTGCAGATTGGCATATGATGTCACATATGATGTGGCATATGAACAAGTATGAAATACACACGATATGATGTCACATAGGATGTCACATATGAACACATGATAAGTAAACGGGTGGTTGAATGTTGCAAATTTTTGCATAGGGGAATGTGGATCAATGTCAATCCAATAAAACTCTGGTCCTCCCCCTTGGCGCAAGCATTGCATAAAGAGTGGAGAAGACTTGGAACATCTTTTCTTCTTCTGAATAATTTTTTTTGGTCCTCCCCTATGGTGCAAGCATTGCATAAAGAGTGGAGAAGATGTCACGCACCTTTTCTTCTTCTTCTCCTAGGAGCTTCCTAATTTTGGACTACCTGAACAAGCTTCTCTTGCCACCAAATAAAGTTAGCTCGATGTTCATCAGCTCTGTGGAATGATTAGGGGCTAAGCACTCTAAATGGTCTAGAAGGAAAAATGCATGATGAAAACTTCAAGTATCAATGCAACAAGTCGCCTATTGAGAAGTCCCTAAAACGTTCAAGTAGAAGAATTCTTGATTATAATAAGTCTGCATATTTTAGACACTATACTGTGTTCTTCTTAGCAATCCAAAAACAAGTACCATTATTCAACAAATTTTCTGGAACGTTTAAAATCATGAACTACTCCTTATATAGGGTTGAAATTCAAAGAACAATTGCACACACCTGACCGCCCCTTTTATCGACACTATGGAGATCCATATCGAATTCCCTTTGATCGACACTATTGATCTTCATTCAAGCGTTCAAAATTGTCACCATTGCACAACGTCCCTTCTACGTCTATTCAAGCATATGGTGTAGGGGGACAAAACGACGATATTGTGAATTTCTTTTGTAGATGACGATGAATACATTGAGAATAATGAGAATCTGGTTCATAGTGAACGAATGGATAAACATTATTTCGTGCATATTTGGCTATCTTACGTTCTTTATAAGGCATCACACTTTATATGGTTTTAATAAAATGTTCTCTGATCTGGTATATCTAGGAATAATATGTGATGTGGTATGCATCGAGATTAATCACACTAACCACAAGATTAATCACACTAATATCAAGATTAATGAATCATTTGAACTTATACCCATTATCCTGTACTTATTGAATGATGTTTAATTATTTGGAAATTTATCTTATTAGATTTCATGCATGTGCTTTGTGAAGAGATGGATAGGTATGTGTTGAAGATGAAGAGGTGTTGCAAAATCTTTGCTCTACACCAGCCAAATGAACTCCAGGAGTAGATGGTGGGCCCTTTTAGCTTGCCAATGGATGTATTAGACACCCTATGTACCTTGGAAGATCACTCTCAAAAAGATAGATCAAAACAGATAAGTTGGAGTTAGCTCAGAGGTGAAAACTTGCTATTCTTGGTTGATACACCTGTTCAGTGTCTTACATAATTCTCTGAGCACAGCAGCAATTAGATTAATTCCTCTTGGGGAAGGCTAGGTAGCTTAAAGAGATAACTTTAGAGAGTAATCTCATCAAAAATAACAAACCACACACTGAGAATGACTTTTAACAAGTGATGACATCATCCCGATTTTCACGGGCTGCTACAGAAATAGACCAGTGAGCAGAAAAAGTAACATAACTCAAGATGTAAGAATTCAATGATCATGAAAATTTGTATGCTTATACTAAACAATAAGCTGAATCCAACAAGCTTTAAATCACTGAATTTGGATGAGTAACCACTGAGAAATGACTCTGACAAGATGACTGAAAAAGTCGGGTACCTGACAGAGAAGTGAAGATGAACATATCCTGTTGACTTCAAATGAGCATAACTGAAGATTCCAACATCCAAATGACATGAAACTTTGTGAGCATATAGTAGACTTATAGAGCTAACTTTACCAAGTTAAATCACTGAAAATGATGAACCAAGTGCAGAGAAACAATCTCTGCAAGCTGACTGAGAAAAACTGAAGTAATGGCAGTGAGTAGTACACATCACAAGAACATGGAAAGATGACCTCAAATAATCATAAAAATGAAACTATATTGCTTGTACAATACAATGACTTACTGATACATATGTGTGCTTTGTAATCACACCTTGAAATGGCATAAAGCTCAGCTCTTGGAGGTGTTCACATAGGTCTCTCTAACCACGACTAAAACTGCCATCTATTTATAGTTGAGTTTGGGAGGCTAACTTCCCTCAATCACTCTCCAATCAATCAATGATTGATTTGATTCTCTACCTACCACAAATCACGAATTCGTGGCTCCTCTTTCCATTCTTGATCATGTGGGCTCAACCACTTAAGATTCTCTTACTTTTACATTAAGTAAACTCTTCAAAAGTTACAAGAGGTAGTTCACAAGTGAACTTTACATAGTCTTCATTTTGAAGCTTCTTTAATGACTTTGTGAGACTCAAGCCAATACTTAGGCTTGTCATAGACTTGCTCCAACAGCTCCCCCTCAAGCCAAGTATGCTTGAGGTCTTCAATCTTCCAAGATTACCTGCAAACAAATCATAGCCTTGAATTTGCAAAGCTTTGTACCATCCAATGCTTTGGTTAGAATATCTGCACATTGTTGATGAGTGGACACATATGATATTTGAATCTCTTTGCTTAGAACCTTCTCTCGTACATAGTGATAATGAACTTCAATATGTTTAGTCCTTGCATGAAAAATAGGATTAGCAGCCAAATGAATAGAACTCATATTGTCACCAAAAATAGTTGGAGTTCCAAACTCCAATCCAAGATCTTTGAACAATGTCTTCATCCACATAGCTTCCTGAGTAGCTATGGCAAGACCTCTGTATTCAGCTTCAGTAGAAGAGAGAGCAACTGTGGGTTGCTTCTTGGATGACCATGAAATAAGCTTTGAACCTGCAAAGGTAAGATAACCTGAAGTGCTCCTTCTATCTTCCTTGGAGCCAGCCCAATCTGCATCAGAAAATAGCTTCAAACCTAAATCAGATACATAAGGATAATAAAGTCCTTCATTTATGGTTCCTTTGAGATACTTGAGAATCCTTTTGGCAGCATCCATATGTGGTTTCCTTGGTGTGTGCATAAATTGGCTTAGCACACTCACACTGTAACATATATCTACTCTTGTCAATGTGGCATAGTTGAGACTACCCACTAGACTTTGATATGATGTGATGTCCTCTATGAGTTCACCTTCATGTGAGCTCAATTTGTGATTAACCTCCATTGGAGTACCTGCAATCTTACAATCTTGCATCTTGAATTTTGCCAACATGTCCTTAATGTACTTTCTTTGAGTGAGAAACAGACCATGATCTTTGTAGACAACTTCCAAACCTAGGAAGTAGGTAAGTGAACCCAAATCACTTACCTTGAACTCTTCTCTCATCTGATCTTTGATCTTCTTCATACCATCTGCATCATTTCCTGTCAATATAATATCATCTACATATACACATAGGTAGATGACCTCGGAATTACTCTTTTTAATAAAGAGTGAAGGATCTGCTTTGCTTGGTTGAAAGCCTTTGTCCTGCAAGAATGAAACAAGCCTGAAATTCCAAGCTCTTGGAGCTTGCTTGAGACCATACAATGCTTTGTTAAGTTTACACACATAATTAGGATAAACTTGATTCTCAAAACCAGGTGGTTGTGCCATATATACCTCTTCTGTTATCCAACCATTCAAGAATGCATTCTTCACATCTAGTTGAAGTATCTTCCAATTCTTGGAAGAGGCAATACTAAGCAAAACCCTAATAGTAGGCATCTTTGCCACAGGAGAGAATGTCTCCTCATAATCAATTCCCTGAGTTTGTGCAAAGCCTTTTGCTACAAGCCTTGCCTTATACCTGTTAATGGAACCATCAGAATTCTTCTTGAGTTTATAGACCCATCTTGAGCCTATTACCTTCATGGATGAAGTCTTGGGCACCAAATCCCAAGTGTTGTTTCCTCGAGTGCTTCAATCTCTTCCTTCATTGCATGCTTCCATTCTGTTTTTGCTTTGGCCTCTTCAAATGATGATGGCTCCTCTTGGTTTATGTCCTGTGCTATGTAGATAGAATGTTTAGTTACTAATGAGGTGTCAAACCCATACCTTTCTGGTTTTTTCTTTTCCCTCATAGATCTTCTTAAGCCATGATTTGATGATTCTGCCTCATGTCCAAGTTCCTGCAATTTTGCTTTACCTTTAGACTTCCATGCTTTGATCTTTTCCATCTGACATTCTTCATCATCCTCTGAGGTGTCTTGTTCTTCAATCTTTGATTGTTCTCTACCAAGCTTTGGAAAATCTTCTTCAAGATCATATGGTAAATTGACCTTCCTGCATGAATCTTCATACCATGAATTGTTCTCATCAAAAACTACATCTCTGCTTACCAAGAATCCTTTGTTGGTAGGGTTGTATAACCTGTAGCCCTTTTGATTGTTGTCATATCCAATAAATACACACCTTTCTGCTTTTGGATCCATCTTGCCTCTAACCTGTGAAGGAACATGAGCAAAAGCAATACATCCAAAAATTTTACAATGATCTAAGCTTGGTCTTCTTCCATTCCAAGCCTCATATGGAGTCATTCCATCAAGGGATTTTGAAGGCAACCTGTTAATCAAGTAAGTGGCTGTAGATACAGCCTCAGCCCATAAGTAATTAGGTAAATGCTTTTCATTTAACATAGACCTTGCAGCTTCAACAATTGTCCTATTCCTCCTTTTTGCCACTCCATTTTGCTCAGGAGTGTACCTTGTAGTTACCTCTCTTTTGATTCCTCTTTCTTGAAGAAAAGAATCAAACTCATGGGAGAAGTATTCTCCCCCTCCATCTGACCTTAGCCTTTTTAGTGATTTACCTGTTTGATTCTCCACAAGAGCCAAATATCTTTTGAAACATGAAAAAACTTCATCTTTGTGTTTCATAAAGAATAGGATAGTCCATCTGCTGCAATCATCAATAAAGGAAACATAATACCTTGATCTTGATATTGAAGCTTCCTTGCTTGGTCCCCATACATCTGTATGAACCAACTCCAAGAGATCTCCATGCATATAACCTTTCTTCATGAATGGTAACCTGTGAGACTTTCCAAACTGACATGCACTACACTTATAAATCATATGTTGTTTTGACAAGTTAGGGAGTCCAAGTACACTTTGGTCCCTGCAAATTTGCTTTAATGACCTTTCACCAATATGTGCTAACCTTTTGTGCCATATTTCCAATTCTGTGAGTGTCTGACTGCCATAATTAAAGAGAGCAATGTTTCTAGTGTCCTGTAATTCAAATGTGAACAATCTACCTGTCTTTTCACCTTTTGCAATTCTTCTGAATCCTTGACTTGGATCTTCAACAAATGCTCCTGCCTTTGTGAACCTGACTTGCAACCCTTTCTCTACTATCTGCCCAACACTTATCAAATTCTTTGTAATGGTAGGGACATAGAGTACCTTACTGAGTAGGTTGATGTTTCCATCAGGTGCTTTGACATTGCCTATTTTCTCCACAGGATGTTTTGTATCATCTCCTGTTTGTACCTCATGCTTATTCCTTGGATCTTCTAAATCTGATAGGAGTGCCACATTTCCTGCCACATGATTTGAACAACCTGAATCTATGTAGAAAACATGCTCATCAGATTTACCTTGTGGCATAGCCATGTTCATGATCAATAATGAATCCTCTTTGTTTGAGTCTTCTGTGTAGTTATTGTAGTCTCTCCTTCCTTTGTAGCCTCCTTGATAGTTTGAATGATTGTAGTTGTTGTAGTTGCCATGATAATTGTTGAACCTTCCTCTTGAGTAGCCATAACTTCCTCTATTGTATCCTCTGCCTCTTTGATTCCTGGAATTCCTAAAGCAATTTTCAGTTGTATGATTAGTTAATCCACAAATAGAACATGAGTTGGAGTCTTGGGATCTCCCCCTGCCTTGTCTACCTCCTCTTCCTCTACCTCTACCATGTCTTCCTCTACCTGCATAGTTAGCTTGATATGTACCTGCTTCATCATCCACTTTCTTTGCCTTTCCTTTGTTATCTTTAGACTTGCTTTTATCCGTGTATAAAGCTGAAGATTGATTACCTTTAGAGCTTTCTCCATTTTTGATAAGCTTTGCCTCTTGAATAAGTAATTGTCCAATGAGTGTGTTGAAATCAGGTACATGCATGTCCATGTACAAATCCATAGCTGTGGTGAATGCTTCCCACTTGTCATCTGCCTTCAAGCCATTGATGACCTGCCTTACAATTTGCTCTTCATCTATTACCTCTCCAATGCTTCCCAACTGATCCGCTATGTCCTTGAGCTTTGTGACAAAATCAGTCACATTTTGTTTGGGAGCCTTCTTGAGAGTTGTGAACTCCAGCCATAGTTGATGCTTCCTGGCTTTGGTACTTGAAGAAAAGAAAGCTTCAAGTGAATCCCACACTTCCTGAGATGTCTTACAACTTCTAATGTGAGGCAACTAAAAATCTGAGATAGAGTTGAGGAGATAAGACCTTGCAAGTGCATCCTTGGAGCACCATGTGCTCAATCTTTCTTGCTCTTCTTGTGTTGGTTAACTTTTGTTCCTGAAACTTGGCATAACTTCATCTCCAGCCACATAACCATATAAACTTCTACCTTGGAGATAAGCTTCCATTCTTAATGACCAAGCTGAGTAGTTACCTCTGTCCAATTTGTCAATTGATGAAGGAAATCCATCTGCCATGTTGTCCAACCTTGCTCTGATACCACTGTGAAGAGATGGATAGGTATGTGTTGAAGATGAAGAGGTGTTGCAAAATCTTTGCTCTACACCAGCCAAATGAACTCCAGGAGTAGATGGTGGGCCCTTTTATCTTGCCAATGGATGTATTAGACACCCTATGTACCTGGGAAGATCACTCTCAAAAAGATAGATCAAAACAGATAAGTTGGAGTTAGCTCAGAGGTGAAAACTTGCTATTCTTGGTTGATACACCTGTCCAGTGTTTTACATAATTCTCTGAGCACAGCAGCAATTAGATTAATTCCTCTTGGGGAAGGCTAGGTAGCTTAAAGAGCTAACTTTAGAGAGTAATCTCATCAAAAATAACAAACCACACACTGAGAATGACTTTTAACAAGTGATGACATCATCCCGATTTTCACGGGCTGCTACAGAAATAGACCAGTGAGCAGAAAAAGTATCATAACTCAAGATGTAAGAATCCAATGATCATGAAACTTTGTATGCTTATACTAAACAATAAGCTGAATCCAACAAGCTTTAAATCACTGAATTTGGATGAGTAACCACTGAGAAATGACTCTGACAAGATGACTGAAAAAGTCGGGTACCTGACAGAGAAGTGAAGATGAACATACCTTGTTGACTTCAAATGAGCATAACTGAAGATTCCAACATCCAAATGACATGAAACTTTGTGAGCATATAGTAGACTTATAGAGCTAACTTTACCAAGTTAAATCACTGAAAATGATGAACCAAGTGCAGAGAAACAATCTCTGCAAGCTGACTGAGAAAAACTGAAGTAATGGCAGTGAGTAGTACACATCACAAGAACATGGAAAGATGACCTCAAATAATCATAAAAATGAAACTATATTGCTTGTACAATACAATGACTTACTGATACATATGTGTGCTTTGTAATCACACCTTGAAATGGCATAAAGCTCAGCTCTTGGAGGTCTTCACATAGGTCTCTCTAACCACGACTAAAACTGCCATCTATTTATAGTTGAGTTTGGGAGGCTAACTTCCCTCAATCACTCTCCAATCAATCAATGATTGATTTGATTCTCTACCTACCACAAATCACGAATTCGTGGCTCCTCTTTCCATTCTTGATCATGTGGGCTCAACCACTTAAGATTCTCTTACTTTTACATTAAGTAAACTCTTCAAAAGTTACAAGAGGTAGTTCACAAGTGAACTTTACATAGTCTTCATTTTGAAGCTTCTTTAATGACTTTGTGATACTCAAGCCAATACTTAGGCTTGTCATAGACTTGCTCCAACATGCTTGACCTTTAAACATTAAAATTTTTTAATCTCCTCCCTCAAGAACAAGATTTTTAATCTTCTTCTACTTCCTCCAACTCATTTCCTGATAATTGATTCCTTGAAATTGGTATACTTAGTATTATACGAAAACTGGTTCTTAACATCTACAACCTAGTCTTACAATTCTTGTATGAAATGTCGAATTCACTTTCAAAAATTATATCTTTGTTAAATTTATATTGTAGTTCTATATCATTAGTCCTAGCATGGAGACTCCTAGCATGGAGCATGGGGTAATTTATTATGCTTGATATATCATCCTTCTATTTGGACCCTCTCAGAAAAAGTGTTAGTTAATTGTCATCTATATATTTCTCATTCGGTGGTAAAGAATAATGAATACTTCTTATAGAACCATGAAAGGCCCTCAATTGCTAGCAAGAAAATAGAGATTCATAAATTTACTAATGGGGGAATTCAAGAACTGATAAACAATCCTTACAACACGAGATAAGGGATAAACGAATGGGCTATCTGAAAATATAGTGTATAGTGTATCTCATAAATATTTTTCTTGAAGTATGTTACCCCATCTTGTATATCCCATACCCCCTCCTATGTCCCCCAAAAAAGGAAGAAAGATACATTGAGAATCACAATAGCTTATATTGTTAACTCTTGCCAAGTATATAAATATTTTTCTATCATAGACATCACCATCACTTTTAATTGTTACTAGATCATCTTTATAAATATTTTTTGTAATAATTATATATATTGTGAACTCGTGCTAAATATATAAATATTTTTTTGTCATGATTACATAACCATTGCATAAACACTGAAAACGCTTTTGTTTCAAATCTTATGGTCTTTGTAAGTCCATACAAATATTTCGTCATCATAGTTATGTTTTCTAGATGTCTTTATAATAAAGCATAAAGTATATTTTGTTTGACACAAAGCCATTCCACCATCAATGTGTGCAAACTGAATGTCCAAATAATGATGCAAATGCCCCAAATCAGACATCTCAAATAAGGCAGGTAAATCAGCCTTGAAATCAGCAATATGCTTCTCATGAGGACTAGTGAGCAGCATGTCATCAACATACACCACAACGATCGAAAGCACCTCATTAGCACGCTTAACATATAAGGTGATTTCAGTTAGACTATTCTCAAAACCATCTGCAATTAGATAGCCCTGTATCTTTCCATACCAAGTATGTGGTGCTTTCTTTAAACTATATAATGCCTTCTTTAACCCACATACCTTTTTTTCATGCCATGTCTACACAAATCCATGGGGCTGAAAAGCATACACTTCTTCATGCAAGTCACCATTCATAAATGTTCTTTTAATGTCCAACAGATGTACATTCCAACCATGATGAGCCACAAGTGCACAGATGCTATGAACAATAGCCATTCATCAAGTAGGTGCAAAGTTTTCTTCAAAATCAATGCCTCTTTTCTGTGCATAACCCTTTGCAACAATCCTAGCCTTATACATGTTAACTATTCCATCAGGTTTACCCTTCAGCTCATATACCCACTTAGTGCCAATGTCCCTCTTACCAGAAGGCAAGTTACATAAAGAATAGGTACCATTTTTCATGATAGCATCATATTCACATTGCATTGAAGCCATCGAATGTTCAGAATTTTATGCTTCATCAAGAGAGACTAGATGTAGGCATAGCATAGAAATCTGATAAAAAAGAAGTACAATGAGAGCTTGAACGAGTACGATATGATAGAGGTGCATCAAATTTGTTGTCATGTAAAATCTACACTAGCCATTTTGGCATTATTTTTGCCTCCTCAATATAAGCTCTCTCATCAACAAGTGCATTATGCGAATGTGAATCAAAATTGAATGATATGCATCATCACATGAAATCTACAATGGTTGAGAGGTTGCCTCATTCGGACCAGCACAGACTATCCACCTATAAAAGGATGAAGCAAAGTATCATACATGTCTTTGGAGCTAACATGTCTCCTTCCTACATGAGTAGTAAAGGCTCGAGCATCTTCCACAAAAACAACATCACTGCTAATCAGAATGTGTTTAGTTTGTGGATGATACAGATGATAGCCTTTGCTTTTTGAATTGTACCTAATTAAAAACATTTTTTTGCTTTATCATCCAATTTCCTATGATAATGTTCGTGCACTAATGCATATGATAGACAACCAAAAACCCGCAAATGAGCAATAGATGGCTTGTGACCATGCCAAGCCTAATATGGAGTGATAGACTACAATGCTTTAGTGCGACACCTGGTTAAGTAAATATGTTGCACACATGACACCCTCAAGCTAGAAAATCTGTGGTAAAGCCTCACTCTTCACCATACACCTCACCATTTCCATGAGTGACCTATTCTTCCGTTCAACAAGTCCATTCTCTTGAGGTGTATATGGCACTATACATTCATGTTTTATCCCATGTCCAACCAGAAATCCATTAAAGTGAGAAGACATATATCCCTCCTCCCCCCCACCCCCCCCCCCCCCGATCAGAATGGATACATGTTGACAATTTTTTAGCCCAAACCAAAAACTGTTTGAAGCACGTCAACACTTCCAACTTTGATTTGAGTGGATATACCCATGCATGCCTCAAAAAATCATCAATGTCATGAAGTAAAGATAGTTTCCAAAAGAAGATGTCTGCATAGGACCATAGACATCACTATGTAGAAGCTGCAATTTCTTGTTGGTGCATTTTACCCAATCCTACATGCTTGATATTATTGAATTTATTCTCATTTGTAGTCATATGTGTAGTCATGCTAACACCTCTTCTAAAAGAGTGTATTTTACCTCTTGTAATTGTGAGAAACAAATAAGAAAAAGAATGTCTTACATCGTCCATGATGTAAAAATATAATTTGTGGCTCTAACTACCTAAAACCGTGAGTTAGTGAGCTGAGGGAATATTTCCTAATTTGGGGATCACTTTTAGGAGGAGCCATTCGAATTGGAATTCAAAACTCCCTCCAAAAGTAGCTATAAAAAGAGCAAGAAGGAAGTGGTGATAAGCAAGCCTTGTACCTAACCATTTCATGTTATTTTGTAGAGATTGAAGATCTTATTCCATAGCTCTATCATTATACACGCATTGTGCAAATATTCATTTCCAATGCGGTTATAATCATATGTGAATCTATACATTCATCATTCTCTACTTCTCTATTTTGCTCTCTGCTATACTCATTAAGAGCACTAATGTAACAAGCTCATATCTCGAGCAGAAATGAACCTTTTTCAGAGTTTTAATATGCGTTCGATTACTCTATGAGTTTAGTTTGTACATGCACAATTTTTTTGTTATTGGATTTATACTTTGGGAGAAATGCGCATTTTAGTACTAATTGGTCTATCTATACAGAGCCACTAAAATGGCGCGAGTGTTCATGATGTTGATAAATCTAGTTCTCAATGCTTAGTTGATCATTTGTAATCTGGATTAACAAGATATTTAAGTCTATTTGCTATTCCCAAGAGGAATTTATCCAATTCCTTCCATGTTGAGATCACTGTTCATTTTTTCTTTCTTCTCCTCCAACACTCAAGTAAGGAAGAACCAATTGTGGATGGAGTTCACAACAATGAAGAAATGCCGGAAGCAAAGTGTGACTGCTGATGTCACAAAGATGAAGGAGATTTCTGACCAACTTGGAAGCCTTTGGAGAGCTAATTGAAGACAAGCAAATCATTGGACAAACCATAAATAGAATCAATGCAGATGACAAGTGGGAGTCATTCACAATAGCCATGGATTTATACATGGATATGCATGCACTCGACCTTAACACACTCATGGGCCAACTCTTCACTCATGAAGCAAATATTAGCAAAGGTGGTGACTCTTCAGAGGTAATCAAGCTTTTGCCTTATAATCTGATCAAGCTATGGTAAAGGACAAGTCAAAGATTAGGAAGAATGAAGATGAAGGTAGCTCTTTCCAAGCAAATGTTGTAGGTAGAGGAAGAGCTAGAGGAAGAGGCACAGATGGAAAGCAAGGGAAGGGGAGATTCCAATCATCTCAACCTTGCAATATATGTGGCTTATCTAATCATACTACTAAAGAATGTTTTAGGAACCGGAGGAATGCAAGAAGAAGAGGATTCAATAGAGGTGGCTATGGATCAAATAGAGGCAGATACAATGGAGGCTACAACAACAACTACTACAACAACAAATACTACATCAACAATTACAACAACAACAACTATCAAAGTGTCCATAAAGGAAGAAGAGACTACAATAACTATGTAGAGGACAAATTTCAAGAAGATTCATTATTGATTATGAATCTATCAGTGAAGAAGGGCAAGGATGATGATCACATCTTTTACATTGATTCGGGATGCTCAAATCATGTAGTAGGAAATGTGGCTTTACTTTTTGATTTGGAAGATCCTCATAACAAGCATGAAATGCAAACAGGAGATGACACAAAGCACTCAGTGGAGAACATAGGTAATGTGAAGACATCACATGGGAATATGAATCTCTTAGGAAAGTCTTGTATGTCCCTACACTTACCAACAATTTAATAAGTATTAGACATATTGTTGAAAAAGGATTGCAAGTTAGATTCAACAGATTTGGAGCATATGTTGAAGACCCAAGCCGAGGCTTTAGAAGGATTGCCAAACGAGAAAAGATAGGAAGGTTTTTCAGTTTTGAAGTGGAAGATGCAACGAACATAGCTTTGTTTAGCTATGGATCTCAAACTCTCACAGAGTTGGATGTATGGCACAAAAGGCTTGCTAACATTGGTGAGAGGACACTTACAAAAATTTGCATGGACCAAAGTGTACTTGGTTTGCCTAATATCACAAGGCAGCACATGATTTATAAGTATGAAGCTTGTCAATTCTACAAGGCTCATAGAGAACCTTTCAATAAGAAAGGATATGTGTTTCAAAATCCTTTGCATCTAGTGCACATGGATGTGTGGGGTCCAAGTTAGGAGCCATCTATATTAGGCTCAAAATATTATGTGTCTTTCATAGATTATTGTAGTAGGTGGACCATTTTGTTTTTTATGAAGCACAAGGATTAAGTTTTTAATTTCTTTAAGAAGTATGTTCCGCTTGATGAAAACCAAACAGGTAGGTCTTTGAAAAGACTCAGATCAAATGGTGGAGGAGAATACTTCTTCTGAATTTGATGCCTTCTTGCATGAAAGAGTCATTAAAAGGGAAGTCACTACAAGGTATACATCCAAACTCAATGGTATAGGAGAGAGGAGAAATAGAGATATTGTTGAATTGTTAGCATATTGAGTCAGTTTATGCATAAGGCGAGAAGACCACATATGGAAGCGGCCAAGAGAGTCCTCAAGTACCTAAAGGGGAATATGAATGAAGGTTTTTTCAATCCATTACTTTAGATATTGAGCTAAAGGTCTACTCAAATGCAAATTGAGCCAGATCTAGAGATGATAGAAGAAGAACATCTGGGTATGTATCATTTGCACGTTTAAAACTCATTTCTTGGTCATCCAAGAAGCAAAAAACCATGCCATTATCTTCTACTAAAGCCGAATATAGATTTTTGGCTAATGCAGTTCAAGAAATCATGTGGTTAAAGTCTTTGTGCACAAATCTTGGACTTCATTCTTCAACACCTCACATTTTTGGTGACAACACAAGCTCACTATATCTTGTAGCTTATCCGGTATACCATGCTAGAACCAAGCATATTGAAGTCCACTACCATTATGTAAGGGATAACCTAATGATCAAGGATATTCAACTATCCTATGTCTCTATAGATATGCAATGTGCATATGGCTAAAGCTCTTGATGGTACAAAGTTAAGTAGATTGAAGTTGATGATTGGCTTGTAGGAAATCAAGGACAATTGAAGATATATTTGGAGGCCAAGCATGTTAAGCTTGAGGGGAGCTGTTGGTCCATTTTACCCAACCCTAAATGCTTGATATTATTTGATTTATGTTGATTTGTAGTCATATGTGTAGTCATGTGAACACCTCTGTAAAAGAGTATATTTTATCTCTTGTAATTATGAAAAAGAAAAAAGAAGAAGAATGGCTTACATCATCCATGATGTAAAAATAAAATTTGTGGCTCTAACTACCTAAAACCACGAATTAGTGAGCTGATGGAATATTTCCTAATTTTGATGATCACTCTTGGTGGACCCATTCAAATTAGAATTCAAAACTACCTCAAAAAATATCTATAAAAAGAGCAAGAAGTAATTGGTGTTTAGCAAGCCTTGTACGTGACCATTTCATGTCATTTTGATGAGATTAAAGAGCTTATTTCATAGCTCTATCATTCTACTCTCATTGTGCAGATATTCATTGCCAATGTGTTGTAATCATATGTGAATCTATACATTCATCATTCTCTACTTCTCTGTTTTGTTCTCTGCTATACTCACTCAGAGCAGTAACTTTAGAAGCTCATATCTCGAGCTCTAGTCACTATGGGAGTGTTCCTGACGTTGATGAATCTAGTTCCCAGTGCTCGATTGATCCTTTGAAGTTTTTTAACTTGGATTAGAAAGCATTCTAGTTCTATTTTCTATGCCCAACAAGAATTTATATAATTCCTATGAGATTGAGAGTAGTGTTCATTTTTTCTAGCAGGTGTATGTTAAAAAATAGCAAGTTCCAAGAGCTAGTCAGTTCACAACTACTCTATCTTAACTTAAACTTTTGAGATACATGTTCCAAAGTACTTTGATGATACTTTGGTGGATTTAAGAACCTCAAACGCTCTACTAATCAACTCTAAAGTCTCAGTTCGCTAGTGTGAAGCCATTTGTAGCAGCACCAACTCATCTTTAGATTGCATCCACTATCTCTCTTCACATTTCTTAGTAGCCTGAACTGAACCATCTTTTTGAAAGGAGGAATGTAGCATTAAGCCCAAAATACAACCTTCACAGACATGTTTTCTAGGTTCCTCAAGTATGGGCAAAGAGGACCATATCAGATTTCTACAGGCATTGCAAGCTAGCAAAATTGAGATGACCAAAGCGTGCATGCAAAAGCTTTGCATCAAACATAGCTTGAGAATCATGTACTACACATGCCGAATCATTCATAGATCTTTCATAGTCTATCAGCTTATATAGACCATGACATAAAATTCTAGAAGAAATAATCATTTCCCCATTTTACAGATCATGATTTGTACATTTATCATCAACAAATTTCACAGCGAAGCCAATCTTGGCTAATGATGAAACTGATAACACAGTTTTCTCGATCTCTAGCACAAATAAAGCATCTAATAAGGTGAGAAAACTACCATCAGAAATAATTGGAATGATTTTACCAAATCCCATCATAGGATAAGAGGATTTTTTATCATAGGTGATAGTATTCCCTATAAGGGTAGGCTCAAGTGAAGTGAAGAAACTTTGCTGCCAGGTAATATGTTTGGTTTGTTGCGAACATTTGTTTTATGTAGGGTACAAGTTTCAAATTATGTAAATACCTTTGGGAAGTCTTCAAATACTTCAAGAAGGCTCATATTATTCATAAAATGTAGCAAAAGTACCACATGAGTTCTAGAACAAGGTGAGTCAAATTAGTGAGTCACAAAGGAGCTTCAGTGGTGTCCTAGTGGAAGGTCGATGTGGCTAGTTCTCAAAGTCCATCAATACTTTGCTTATTTGAGCACTTGAGTCATGTAATACCTCCATCCAAGTGTCTACCACAAATTTAGATGTATTATGAAGGTTTTAGATTAGTTTCCCATGCTATAAAAAGAGGATAAAAGTCGTGATCTTGTGGGATGTCCAATAGAGTCATATGTGTATCTCTACACTATTGTAGTTTTGTATGTAGAGATTGCAGAGCTTGTATCTCCATCATTATATATCCAAATTACATGTTTGATACCTCATTGGAAAGTTTGTACTGTCTACTGTGTTCCTGTAAAATTTCATAATCATTGGATTTGTGAGCTGAGAGCAATACTCTCTGCAAGTAGTGTGTGTTCTCTGTTTTTTATCCCTGCTGAAGATCTCCATTAAACCTCAAACTTGGAGAGGTCATATCTCCTTTTGTATGTATCCAAATCATGTTTTCTTTGGCTTGTTAGAAAGCTCTTTAAGTCTACCTGTATTTTGGAAGGTTTCATAGTCATTGGAGTTGTGAGTTAAGAGCAGTAGTCTCTGCAAGTGATGTGTGTCCTCAGGTTCATCTCTGTTTCAAGGTCTCCATTAAAGCTGCATATTGCAGAGGTCATAGCTCATTGTGTATTTATCCATTTGAGGTGTTCTATATCTTGTTGGAAAGCTCTTAGAGTCTAGTTTATGTGTGTGAAACAGTTTTGGAAAACTCTAAGTGAGTAAAGAGAAATTTGCTCTGCAAGAAAATTGGTCTATGCATACAAGTTAGTGAAAAGTCAACTAGGTCCTGTTGGGTTTCACCTACTTCTAGCTGTGCTTTGGAGATCAATAAAATCCAACATTTGTATCAGAGCAAGTACTTGGGGGCTTGGAGAAGGTTATCATACCTTGACGAAGAATTTGAAGCTATCAAAGAAGCAGTTCATCATCAACACTACACAAAGGTAGAAGAAGATTGCAAGGAGGCATCTGAAGCAACATCCAAGCAAATAAAGGTGCACATACCTCATTTACAAGGTAAATATTATATTTCTTCTCATCACACACATTGGAAAGGAGGCTTAAAGGAGGAAGCTTAGCATTTGTATTATGGGAGACCAACATGCACAAATAGAGAAGCTTGATAAGACCAATTATCAAGCATGGAAGTTTAGAATCACAGCATACTTGTAAGGTAGAGGCTTGTATGGTTTGATTGACGGCACAGATATCAAACCCACATTACCAGAGGACCCAAATCAGCAACAATTGAGGGAGTTTAGACTTTGGAATGAGAGAGACAAAAGGGTTATATTCATTTTATCACAAAATATTCAAGATTCAATGGTAGGACACATACAAGATCTAGACACAAGTAGAGATGTTTGGCTTGCATTGGAAAGGTTGTATGCTACAGGTACAAGAGCAAGGAAGATTCAACTCAAAAATGAGTTGAATAACATAAAGAAAGATACAAGGACATCGGTCAATGATTACATATTGAAAGTTAAAGAGATTGCAGATCAACTAGGATCAATTCAAGCTCATGTGGAGGACGACGACTTGGTTGCACATACTCTCAACGGATTCAAAGATGATGAGAGATGGAAACCCTTCATTACTTCAGTTTATGTCAGAGGAGAATTACCAGATTTTGATCAACTTATTGCCCTCATGGTCACGGAGGAGATGAATCTAAATGGTTCTACTTCAAATCAAAAAGGATCTCAAGGACAAGCTCTTTATGTAGGATCATCAAGAGGTGGAAACAGAGGTGGAAGAGGTTCAAATAGAGGTCGAGGAAGAAGGAGCGATGATCGAAGGACTTCAAGTGGCTTCTTCAACACAAGAGGAAGAGGAAGATCAAGCGCTAGAGGTACAAGAGGCTACTACAACTACAACCAAAGACAAAGGAGTGAAGATAATAAGAACAATTGCTATATATGTGGAAGGTATGGACACTATGCCAAAGATTGTTATCAAAATGAAAATAATCAAGGTGGTAATCAAAGAGGAGGCTATTCAAGAAGAGGTAAACAACAAGGAAATTATGCAGTTGAAAGTAAAAGTGATGATTATGATTCACTTCTAATGATGAATGTTGAAACTAAGATGAATTGCAATAGCGATGTATGGTATGTAGATAGTGGTTGTTCTAATCACATGTCTCATGATGCTTCATGGTTTTCTAATATGCATAATCCGTCATATAAAGGTCATGTTGAAACAGGAGATGATACAACACATAAGATTATGCAGGTTGGAGATGTTGTTATGCAGGATAAAAGCAAGACAAATTGCTTGAAGGATGTACTTTATGTGCCAACTATCACCTAAGAATTTGATGCCGGTTGGTCAAATGGTAGAAAAAGGTCTACAAGTGAGATTTAATCATGCAGGTTGCTTCATTGAGGATCCAAAGCAAAGGAGGTTAATTGCTAGAGGTCAAAAACAAGGTAGATTATTTACATTCAAGGTAAACCCAAATCATACAAACTATTTCTCTTATGGTATGCATCGAATAGTAGAGCTTGATCTATGGCACAAAAGGATTGGACACATGAATGTACACAGGTTAAAGGAGCTATCAAAGAAGAGGATTGTTGAAGGATTACCTGATCTTACTAAGCAACATATGGTGCATCTTTGTGAAGCATGTCAAATGGGTAAGCAGAGTAGACAACCTTTCAAGCATTCAAGCTATGTAAGTGATGGTTTGCTAGATCTCATACACATAGATGTGTGGGGACCTACTAAAGAGGCATCCTTGGTTGGTAATAAGTACTATCTATCATTTATTGACGATCATAGTAGAATTACATTTGTGTATTTTATTGAACATAAGTGAGGTCTTTGATTGTTTCAAGAAGTTCAAATCATATGTCGAAAAGCAAACAGGAAGGTATATTAAGAAGCTAAGATCCGATGGAGGGGGAGAGTATTTCTCTCAAGCTTTTACTGATTTTTTGCATGATGAAGGTATCAAAAGAGAAGTTACATGCAGGTATACTCCACAACAAAATGGAGTCGCAGAAAGAAGAAACAGAATCATAGCAGAAGCATCTAGAAGCATGCTTAATGATATGTGTTTGCCTAATTGTTTTTGGGCTGAAGCTATTAGCACAAGTGTTTACATTATGAATAGAGTTCCGACTGCTGGAGTTCATCATTTGACACCATATGAGGTATGGCATGGAAGGAAACCAAGTGTAAGTCATTTGAAAGTATTTGGTTGTGTATGTTATGTACATGTACCTAGTGAGGTGAGATCTAAACTTGATGCGAAATCAGAAAAATGTATATTTATTGGTTATGCAGATACTCAAAGAGGATATAGATGCTATAATCCTCATACCAATAAGGTTGTTGTGTCAAGAGATGTAAACTTTGATGAATCACTTTCATGGTATGCAGATAAGAATTGTTTGCAGGTCATGGATGAAAATGAAGAAGGTGTGGTTGAAGGAGATGAATGCATAGTTCAGCCATTAGGAAGTTTAAATGATGAAAGGACTGGTTTAGATGAAGAAAGAGGATTACCTTTCAATGGAAGATTAAGGCAAGAGTCACCTCCAAGTGTTAAAAGTAAAGGTAAACTCAAACTTGTTGAAGTTAATGATGAAGGAGAGGAAATTAGTGATGTATGTGAGTATGGAGAATCATCAAAGGTTCCTAATAAGAAAGGAAGAGCATCTACATTGGAGGTAAGAAGAACTTCAAGAGTAAGTAAGCAACCTGAAAGGTATACTTATGAATCTTTCATGAATAATCATTATGCTTTTATGACAAAAGTTGAGCAGGAAAATGAACCCACATGTTATGATGAGGCCAAAGGAGATGAAAAGTGGGAGAAAGCAATGAGAGAAGAAATGGAAGCACTACAGGATAACAAGACTTGGAATTTAGTTCCAAGTACACCAAAGCAAAAGGTAATTGGTTGCAAGTGGGTTTTTAAGACTAAAAGAAATAGTGATGGTAGTGTGTCTAGATATAAGGCTAGACTTGTAGCAAAAGGATATAATCAAACTCAAGGTGTGGACTATGAGGAAACATTTAGTCCAGTAGCAAATATGGCAACGGTGAGAACTTTGTTGGCTTTAGCTGCAAGTAAAAGGTGGAATATATATCAACTCGATATAAAGAATGCCTTTCTTAATGGTGAGTTAAATGAAGAAGTGTATATGTCACAACCAGATGGTTATGTGGATGCAAAATGTCCTAATTATGTATGCAGGTTAAAGAAGGCATTGTATGGTCTTAAGCAGGCACCAAGGGCATGGAATGCAAGGTTGGTAAAGTATCTTATGCTGCAAGGATACACAGCGAGTCATGCTGATCCTTCACTTTATGTAAAACATGTAGATGGCATGTGTGTCTATGTATGCATTTATGTGGATGACTTGTTGATTACAGCGAATGATGCAAAAGCAATTGATGAGATAAAAGGTAATTTGGGAAAGGAATTTAAAATTTCAGATCTTGGTTTGCTCAGATACTTTCTTGGGATTGAAATTGTGTATAGCGATGAAGGTATGTGGTTGATACAAAGAAAGTATATATGTGATATGCTGAAAAGGTTTGGTATGCAGGAATGTAAATTTGTTTCTACTCCAATGGAATGTAATGTAAAGCTGAGTGCAAAGGAAGGTGATGAGTTGCATGATATGAATGTATATAGATCCATGGTAGGATCTTTTATTTATGCAACAAAAACTAGACCTGATATATGTTATGCAGTGGGAGTATTGTCACAGTTTATGCATGAACCTAGAGTACCTCATATGCATGCAGCGAAAAGAGTGCTTAGGTATTTGAAAGGTACCATGAACGAAGGATTATTTTATAGTCATGATGATGATCTAACTCTTAAAGTCTTTAGTGATGCAGATTGGGTTGGAAGCAAAGATGACAGAAGATCCACAAGTGGATATGTGGTAATAGCAGGAAACAAGACATTAACATGGAGTTCAAAGAAACAGCCTACAGTTGCTTTATCTTCTCCAGAGGCTGAGTATAGAGGTTTAGCATTGGCTACTACTGAGGTTATGTGGTTTAAGAATTTGTTTCATGACTTGAATGTCCAGGTTGATGTACCACTGATATATGGGGATAACTTAAGCAGCATTCATATGACCTCAAATCCTATTTTTCATGCTAGAACAAAGCATATAGAGGTTCACTATCATTATGTTCGAGAGAAGGCCATGAACAATGAAGTGCAGGTTTCTTTTGTTGGAACAAAGGATCAACTTGCAGATATCTTCACCAAATCCTTTGAAGATTGAAGATAAAGCATGTTCAGGAAATGAAGACTTGTATACATATGTACATTAATTTATAGTTAGCTCACTTATACCTTTTGTATGGTCATGAGCTTGTACATATATGCCTATATATATACAAGTAAAGAGCTGGGGAAAATTTGAGAGAGTATTAGGTGATAAGAATTAAAAGTTATCAGAGTCATTCGACATCTTACAAGTGAGGAATGACTCTCTCATCATTCAGATGTAAAATTTCTCAGAGGTGAAGAAATATGGCGGCCGATATTTTGCTATGTTCTCCTTCTGTTCTTGATCATTTCAAGAATCTTTTTGTAGATGTCTAATTCGGTAGTTACTGAGTCTATGGTTAAAGTTTGAGACCCTAGTTGTAAATAGGTTGAGAGAATTATGTGTAGAAACATTTGTATGTGAAGAAGTGTTGAGTGTCTTCTCAAATAAGTGAAATCTCGATGGTCAAAGAATTGAACAGTTCTCAATACATAGTGTAAAGTTTTGCACAAATGAGGAGTCAAAATCTAAGTTTAAAGGTAAGCCATCTATGGATAAAAGCATTTTCTAAAACGGGTTCTAGTTTGGGAGAACCATCTGTTAGAAGTTGCAGGTGTCTAAAGAATAATTTCAAACATAGGTGAAGTGTTTGATTCATTTCTCAAGATATACTTAATCTTTTGGAATGATTTAACTTGGAGAAGGTGCACAATTTATAGGTGACATGTTGTGCAAAAATTTATAAAAACATTTACACATCTGATCAGTCGAGGAATGATTTATGTGCAGTAGACTTTCTAAGTAGTGACTCTCTTCATTGTTTGTTCAAGATTTTGATAATTGAGTATGAACCCTCCAATTTGGTAAAGGTTTTGAGTTCTTCTTGATATAGAGGTTCTTACATCAAGAATAGCTTGTTCTTTTGGAGAAATCATCAAAGCTGAAGAAAAGAGGATCCCAATTGTTGTAGTCATACAAAAATTCAACACTTGGAGGTTCAAAAGGTGAAAGTTTGAAGTGAAACTTGAGAAGGAGGCCTAGAGCAATCAAGAAAATCAAAAGGAACTTCATTCAAAGTAAATGTACACTTATTATTCATAAAGGTTCAAGAATTCAACACACAGGTGAAGAAAGGATGGGAGATTCTCTTCAGATAGAGAAATTGGATAGAGAAAACCATCATGCATGGTCAATGAGGATGGAAGCTCATCTCATGAGCAAAGATTTGATGGGTTATATTATAGGTGAAGAAGAAAAACCACAATTCAGAGATCCTAGTGTTCCAACTAGAGATGAAATCTTAGATTTCAAGACTTGGATGAAGAGAGATGCTCAAGCAAGGAGCATTATCTACATGGAAGTTAATGACTATCTGCTACCTCATATTAGAGGTCTTGAGAGTGCAAGTGATATGTGAGAAGATGAAGTGGTGCTACAAAATCCTTGATCTACACCAACCAAATGAACTCTACGACTATGTGGTGGTACCTTTTAGCTTGCCAATGGATGTGTTAGACACTCTATGTACCTTTGAATATCAATCTCAAAAGATAGATCAAAACAGATGAGCTAGAATTAATTGAGGGGTGAAAAACTTGCTATTTGGATTCATATACATGTCCAATGTTTTGGAATAATTATCTGAGCACAACAACAATTAGCTTAATTCCTTTTAGGGGACTCTAATTAAGTTAGAGAGCTAACTTTCAAGAGTAATCACATCAAAAAATAGTGCATCACACAATGAGAATGAAGTTTAACAAGTTATGACATCATCCGATTTTCGCAAGTTGCAATAGTACTTAGACCAATCAGTAGACAAATGATCATAACTCAAGATTCGAATATCCAATCATTATGAAATTTTTTATGCTAATAATAGACAAGAGGTTGAAATTATAAAGCTTTGAATCATGCTATTTGATGAAGTACACACGGAGAACCAGCTTTGACAAGTTCACTAAAAAAAAAAAAATGTGCAGAGAAGTGAATATGAACATATAGGGTTGACTTCAATTGCACATAACTCAAGATTGAGAGCTCCAATAGCAACGAAATTTTGTGAGCATATAGTAGACTCTAAAAAAAATTTATCAAGTTAGATCATTGAAAATTATGCACCACACTGAGAGAAATGATCTTTGCAATCTGACTTAAAAATCTGAGAAGCACAAGAGTGAAGAGTAAGCTCACACAACCATGAAGATATGAACCTGTATGATAATAAATATGAATGTATATTGATTGTAGAATACAATGAACTTATAGATACATGTGTGTGCCTTGCATCCACACTTGATATAGCATATAGCTCAGCTTATGGATGCCTCTACAAGTGAGACTAGACTGACATCTATATATAGAGAGTTTTGGAGCCAAGTTTTGAATTTGAATCTTCCTCACCTTAAAGTAGTTTCCTAATTTTTGAAAATTGATTGATTCTCGAACCTCCAAATCAAGAATTCATCATTTCTCTCTCTATTCTTATCAAATGAACTCAACCACTTTGATTCCTCTTACTTTTACATCAAGTAAATGATCAAACAATTACAAGGGTTAGTTCACAAGTGAAATCTTAGATTTCCATACATTGTTTTCTCTTACTACTTTCCCTAGAACTCAAGCCAATACTTAGGCTTGTAGTGTATTTGTTACAACAACATGATCATTTTCTTTACATTATTTCTAGAAACTTTTTTGCTATTTTTTTTTAACGATTCATCTTTGCCTTCCTTTTTAGACTATGTAGAATTAGCATATTTATGATTCTCAGTAGATGACCTTCAGTTAATCTTGCCCTTCTCACGAGCTAAGAAAGTTTGACCTGCAACATGCATAATGGATTTGTTTTGCATGCATTCATTTTCATGCAACAAGATAGAGACTAACTCCTGAAATGTTAAGGCATTCAAATTGTCTTTCATCATCAATTGAAGGGTACAAACAAAACTCTAATATGAATCAAGAAGATCATAAAGAATGGTTTGTATAAGTGAACTATATTGCACGACCATCTACAAAAGTCAACTACTCTTTCAAATCTTTGATGTTTGTCAAAAATTTATCTTGAGAATCTCCTTCATTCATATGCTCACTCTCCAACCATTTTCAGAGGTAACCTACATAAGCATCATTTCCTTCCCTAGTACAAAGTGATAAGTGTATACCAAACATCCTTTACTATTTTGCAAGAGCAAATATTAGGATAACGGCACATTTGAACAACAAGGCTATCAATACATATGGCTAATGATCTCTACCATCCTGATGAAATTTCTCAGCACTAGGTGCAAGAACAATAGCATGAATAGAAATTTGAATATTGTCATCTTCAATGCCATCTACAATACCTTCAATAACTCTATTCACAGGTGTAGCAGGATGTTTTTCAAGACCCCACACAATATTACATAGTCCTTTTGCCACCAATACATGGCACATCATATTTTCCCATAACGAGTAATTAGTGCCACGCAACTTTTTCCCAATACCCAATTTATTGAATACATCATTCCTTTTAGCCGTGGCCACTTACTAAATACCTTGATGCAAATTGAGATTTGGTAAGCATATACATGAATTTGCGATGCTAGTTCTGGCAAACTAAAACCTAAATATATATATATATATATATATATATATATATATATATATATATATATATATATATATATATATATATATATATATATATATATATATATATATATATATATATATATATATATATATATATATATATATATATATATATATATATACTTGGCAAAATAAATGAGATTTCTTGCATAAGCATTGCAATAGTACATTCGAACGCAAAAATGAGATCATATAAAAAATTTGATGTCAACAGCCAAATTTGTTCTGAACTCCTAATTGCCCTGAGTATGTTTATCAATTTTTGTCGGATTCTAGGACTATGATCTGAGGAGTGTCGAGAATGCCCTAGATGAATGAGCAACCTACTTTGATACCAATTGTTTTAATTTGACATCTTTGAATGTACATGAATAGCACAAATGAAAAAGAAGAAGCTTTGTGCTGAACAAACAATACTCATTGAATTTTAAAAGTGAAAATGTACAAAGGTTGGTGACCCATTAGCCTAGGTTATAGGTCTATATAAAAACCAAGGAAAACACCTCGTAATGAGGGAAAAAAAGTGCACTGATGTTCTTAAGTATGTTGACACACATCACTACCAAAATGTATCAAAAAATACACTATACTTAAGGATACATTGAAAACCATGTGTTTACATCTTGTAATAGGTATATTTTTTGGGAGTTTTCATGTGATGGAAATGAAATTTCCTGATGCAATTTTAGGCATGGATTGTTAGCGCAAAACTCTACAAAAAATGATTAAATAACACTCACTTTAGGGGAAGATAGTGAATCCATTTCAAGTCATAGGTGATGAGCATAATCCTACACCTATTCGCATTTCCCTATGCACCTAATTAGAGGTATATGTGATGGTTGCAAAACATTTTTAGTGTATGTGAGTAATCTACATGAGACAGATAATGAGGAAAAGCTTCTGAAGAATGTAGAAAATATTTTGAAAGGTTCTGCAAATGTTTTTCATGACGACCTACCTTGTAATATACCTCAATGAAGGAAAATTGAAGAGACCATTGACCCATATCCATAGAGTGAATCATATTTGATAGACCTCTACACATTTAACATAGATGAATTAAAGGAGCTCAACATTCAATTAGCTGATCGTTTCAAGAAATTCTTAATAAGACCAAGTGTTTCACCTTAGGGGGCACGTATTTCATTTTCAAACAGGAAAGATAGTTTCTAAAGATTATACAATGAATATAGGAAGTTGAATAAAAGAAGGATAAAACATAAGTATCCACTTTGTCATATAGATTATTACTTAAATTAAATCATTGGACCAAGTTTATTCACCAAAATTGACTTAATATGAGGATATCATGATGATAAGGATCAAACTAGATGACATATCCAAGAAGGCTTTTCAAACACATTATGGTCACTAGGAGTTTACAATTTTACCTTTTGAATTAACAAAATCTCTTATCACATTCATGTCACTACAAGGAATACCAGCGTATAGCAACGGTTAAGGCGACACAATTTCATCGCTATAAAATTGTAAAATGCATGGTAATGAACATCGCATGCACACCCTCGATTAAATGACGAGCCAAACGACGTTTTTTGTGACTTGTGGCGTGACGGGGACTGCGAGGCTCGCATAGAGCATCACTAACACAACGGTTTTAAATAGCGTCGCATAAGCGATGCTTTTTTGCGTTGCATAAGCGATGCTTATTTGCATCGCATAAGCAATGCTAAAACATGTCGGTCATAGCATCGCTTACACGACGGTCTATTGACGGAAAAAAATTAAAACGTTGGAGGCTCTTCCATTGGCATTTTCACACATCTGATCGAAGAGCTCTCCAACGTTCGCAATTGTGCTGTGCTTACGAGCTGAAGCAAGTATATGCAAAATTGTTGTTTTGCCTAAGCTCTCTCTTTAAATTGTCTCCCTTTGTCTCTGTTTCTCTCTTTCTACATCTTTCTCTCTTTGAATTCTCTCTCTCTCTCTCTCTCTCTCTCTCTCTCTCTCTCTCTCTCTCTCTCTCTCTCTCTCTCTTCTTTCTCTCTTTATTTTAGGTTATTCAAGAAGCTAACCAAGAAAAAAGTATGGCTAACTGTTGTAAGTACAATTTCTATTCTTTGTATATCATTTGAATTGTGTTATTTTCATTAGATAGCATACTCACACTTATTTATATGCACTTATACACTTATACATGATGAAGATGCACTTTCACACATATACACATGCACATACACACACATATATACACACAGATACATGTGTACATACACTTAGACATACACACATATACACATGCATATGCACAAACATTTTTACAACCACATGAAAAGACTTACATGCATGCATTATTGCATATATTTATATACACATACACACATTAACATATACGCAAATACATGTATATGCACATCCACATGCATGCACATGGATGCAAATGTAAATGCATCCACATACACATGCATGTTTCATATGTATACACATGCATATACATACATTATACACATATATACACATATATATGCACATATGTACACACACATATACACATGCACACACACATGCACATACCTACATATACTCATATACATGCACATACATACATATACACATAGAGTTACACATATACATGCACATACATATACACACACATACACATGCACATCCACATACTCATACACACATAGACACTTACACATGCACATGCACATACATACATATACACACACATACACATGCACATGCACATACATACATATACACTTAGGTACACACATATGAATGAATTATATTATTAAAGTATTAAAACACATATACACATGTATGCACACATGCACATACCTACATATACACATATATATGCACATACACACATATACACATAAAGTTACACATATACATGCACATACATATACACACACATACACATGCACATACTCATACACACATATACACTTACACATGCACATGCACATACATACATATACACACACATACACATGCACATACATACATATACACACAAATACATATACACTTAGGTACACACATATGAATGAATTATATAATTAAAGTATTAAAACACATATACACATGCACACACACATGCACATACCTACATATACACATATACATGCACATATATACACACATATAGACATAGAGTTACACATATACATGCACATACATATACACACACATACACATGCACATGCACATACTCATACACCCATATACACTTACACATGCACATGCACATACATACATATACACACACCTACACATGCACATACATACATATACACACACATACATATACACTTAGGTACACACATATGAATGAATTATATAATTAAAGTTTTAAAAGTTATATAAACATGCACACATACATGCACATACCTACATATACACATATACATGCACATACACACATATACACATAGAGTTACACATATACATGCACATACATATACACACACATACACATGCACATGCACATACTCATACACACATATACACTTACACATGCACATGCACATACATACATATACAAACACATACACCTGCACATACATACATATACACACACATACATATACACTTAGATACACACATATGAATTAATTATATAATTAAAGTATTAAAAAACATGATAAATATAAATAATAATAACAATAAATAGAACAAAACTCTTCATTACTTAATACCATACACACAATTCAAAAGATAGCTGAAATGAAATATATATATATATATATATATATATATATATATATATATATATATATATATATATATATATATATATATATATATATATATATATATATATCAATGTAAATACATATAATCCAATGTCATAATCAACTAAAATCCTAATCATCATTATCATGATCATCATCTTCATGATCATCATCATCATGATCATCATCATCAGCAGTATCATCATCATCCTGATCAACCTAATCCTCATTGTCATGATCACCCTATGATGATCGAGATCGTCCCTCCTCTGTCTGTCTCTCCACCTCATCCATATGTGTCTCTCCATAATACTCCTGTATTACATATAACAAACATAGATAAATAAAACAATTAAACCATTCATAAAAATAAAATAATTATACAAACTTTAATAATAGACACAAAGACATCAGGATGATCTCACATATACTCGCTCAAACGCCGATATCCAAAATGTGTAGCATACTCGATCTCATGTTTCATAGGATATCGGCCATAATCCTTCCGCTGCATTGAAGAAAATGAAAAAAATTAGTTGCTTGCACTTTAACTAAAATTAAAAATATACTCACAATAACACATATACTTACAAATGTAGCTACAAAACCATTATGGCCCATTTGGCCTAGGTGCGATGTGTGGCCCGACTCCACTATCTTCTTTGCAGAGCCTATTTATTTAAGAAAAAAATACATAAATTAAATGTAAATAAATACTAAAATATATAAAAATTATAAATATAACTATTAATTTGTGTACCTTCTGAGGAAATGACTCTTGAAGACGTAGCTATCTACGAAAAAACTGCCACGTCTCAGGTGGTATGTTAGGTCCCCTCTTATTTTTTTCCACCATACAATATCTCTTGTTAATTTAATCTCAAATAGAAAAAAATTCAGAATACATACACATATATACACACACATATACATACACATACCCACATACACATATACATGCAAACATATATGCATACATATATGTATACATATACACATATACACATATACATACATATAACATAAACAAACATATAGATATCTAGATATATACGTACACACACATGCATGCATATACACTCATTCATACAAAATACATGCATTTATCCCATAATAATGTGTAGTTGTGTATATGTGAATATGTGTGTATGTGTAAATGTGTATATGTGAATATGTGTGTATGTGTAAATATGTATATGTGATTTTTTTGTGTATGTAGATAATCAGATTATTAATATCAAATACCATTATTTGTAGATTCTAATCAATGAGATGGAACTCCACCACCGTCTCCTCATCGTGCAACGACTATATAATGTAACTATATCAAACATTTAATTTTATCATATATTTTATGGATACATAACTTATATATATTTTTTTGTTTCTTATTATGTGCAGATTCTGATCAATCAGAGGGTACTCCACTGCCTCCTACCCATGCAATGACTTCACATGTGTCCGCCGATAGGAATTATGATGAATTTTACTATCAAGAGCATATTATATGTTGGTGTAACTCTTGTTATGGCAGGTATCGAAGACCACGATTGGAATGTATTGACCATGAGGTAGAGTATGGTACTTTTGAGTGTGCACCATCACCTGGTCAATGTGACAATGCTTGGGTATGTATTTCTTAAATATATTAATGTCATTATTTTATTTAAAAACCATATCCAAAATCAAATTACTATTGATATACAACAATACTTGCTCGATGATGATGATGATGATAATTTTTCTCATTATGTTAATATACCTCGTACACTCATGGACTTGTTGTTCATCAATTACAAGCAGAGGTTTCTAGAAATCATGTACCTGTTGGTTTAGAGATCGAAATGGCTGGAGATTATCCATTTCCAGCTCGAGGTTTCTAGAAATCCTCTACCTCCTGGTTCAGAGACCGAAACGGCTGGAGATTATCCATTTCCAGCTCGTGATCGTTCTTTAGTACAAACATATGATAGAAGAAGATATGGAGGATGGAATAGAGGACCACTTCCTTTAGATGGAGAGGTTTTCAACTTTTGGGGTAATCGCTATATGATTGCTCCATCCATTATTACTAATGCTGGTCGTGGACTCTTTATTGTAGAGGATTTGTATGTGCCTCGGAACTCTGAAGTCACTCGTTATGTTCAAAGCATGAGTACTTATGGAATATGCTTGAACGTTGTGGTCAGGTTCACGCCCGCTTAGGGGTGCACACAGGGTGCCAAGAAAGTGACCTTCAATTGGCTTAAAGTGTCGATTTCAGATTATGAGGTCATTAAAGATCAAGTAAAGGGCTCACTTGAGCACCTCTCTTTCGTTTTTCTTAGATAATGGATTAATACAAACTTTCTATAGATGAAATTGTTTCCCAACATTAAGGTAAGTTTTCATATCATAATGAGTGTCTGAATGTATATGGCGCATCAAACGTAATCAACAATTTTTTTTGTTTGCCTATAATTTGATAGATACAGGTTTGACTTCAAATCTATCGATTTTCTTTGAAACAAAAGTTGAAAAAAAAAATAGTTTGCCTTCTTCATTCCAACACTCCTTCATACTTTGCTGAGAACAAAGAATTTCTTTACGTAGTCAAATGGGTCAAAATCATGCTTTGAAATCTAGATTCGACTTCCAGTATGATGTATGCAGTTGAAAAAAGAAAAGAAAATGGCATTCATATGCTGATATTTCCACAGAAAAGAGAGAGCATATTTGTTCGCAATCTTTCTAGCAAACAAACAAAAAATGTGTTTCATTCCTAATAATAGAATCACAAACTCGATTCCATGTTCTTAAATGATTGAAAGTCCGCAAACATGCGCAGAGATGAAAACAAAACTTCATGGATGACAAAGATTCATATGCACACACCCATGACAAGCGATTTATTTCTGGACATCTTTCCCCAAGGCATCACTTAAGCCAAAATGTTAAATAAATGAGACTTGACATTATTTAATGTGCAGTTTTCACCACAAGCAAGTATCTCCGCCGTGATCCGCATAACGTGAAGCTTATAAGGCAGGTTATAATACTCTTGTATCACTAATGAACATACATATTTTTCTAACAGAACATCATAATTCCATTGTACTTCCATTCTTAGTATGTACAAGTTAACTGAACATTATAAACTGCATCATACTTCCATTCTAAAGTACATCGCAGTGAGCAGAACGAACAGGAAACATGAAATAATTTGCATCACCTTCTATGTTCATGACATGTGCTGATTAACAGTTGTTTGCAGATTTGGAGGAAGATTTCACGTTCCAACTCTAGAGAGTAATCACAACATGATCAATCATTTGTGGCAGTCGTCTCTTCATTGAAAGAGACCAAATGACCAGCACATTAGAACTCCTTTGCTTTTCCCTTCTGCATGAGCCTCCCTTCCACTTGCACTACCTCAAATGGTTTCCATTCGTGAAGCCAATATACATGAATGATGACTTCTCCTCGGGACCCTCCATATATGACATCGTAGGAAGACTCTCTGCCATATAAATGTGAATTCGAAAGGATGATTTATGTATGTCTTCTCCAGAATACGCCTTTATTTGATTCACTTCTAACTACACTCAGTTCATTCTTTTGTCAAAGAAACTTGTGAGATGCTCAGTATTCCTTTCAGCTGCCAGCGTGAGCATGCTCACATCCATGTTTGTGGTAAAAACTTTGATTCCCCTTCTTCAGAGCAAAGTCTCCATCCAACTCCCTGAGGGACACCTGTGCATGGAATCTTGAGGGCTCTTTCGATCCACGAACTTAAATCTCCATCCTTTTACTCCGGAGCATCCAAAATCCTAGATTACAATCAAGCAGCGGGCAAAGCAGACTATCGATGTCAACGGATCACCATCACTGGAAAGGATCCTCATCTCTGGCAGGTATTCAGGTGCAAAACCTGCTCTCCCTCGAACCTATCACAATCATAGCCTCTGTCGAAGGGAAAAACCAAGCCTCCCTCTACACAAAGCGGATGATGATTTCTCTCCATCAGCAGCAACTCTCCTGCTTTTTCCTCCTGTATGTGACCTCAAAATCCAAGAGAAAAATAGATAGAGTGCTCCTTTCTTTTCTATAGCAGACCCCTACTTCGCGTGTACTCCTCATACCCACCGCACTCCCCCTAAAAACCATACCAAATGAGGCCCTCATTTAGCGCAATTACCCTCCTTCTTTTCCTCCCCTCCTAGATTCGGTGCCCTTCTTTTTTTTTTTAAGACCTTCCCCCCCCCCCTCTTCAACACGAGCGGGCCAAATTCGAAAGGAATGAAATCATGACAGCTAAGATATCCACAACCCGTATATGATCCCCCATGATAATCTACTAGCACCTCCTTGGCAACATCGCGGGAATCATTGACAAATTTCATTTCATCTGGTATGAAATAAAGGTCAAATGTATTAGCTGAATGTTCGAACTTTTTTAAGATGCTCCATGACTACATCCTCATTTTCATCACTGTCATTGCTACCCCAGGCTGAAATATCTACAGTACTCTCTTCTCATATGAAAGAAAATGGTCAGTCACAACAATGTTTTCGTGGAGAAAGAATCTCCACAACATCCACCCCCTCCGAACCTGTGTGGCCTCCAGACACACCACCACCACCAAGCTCTGTATCTGTTAGTCTATGAGAAATCCAAAGTATGAGTAAAATCAAGTGCATGGTCATACAAATCATTTGTTTCTATGCACGGCCATGTAATGTTCCCTATATATGCATACTCTAGGTGCATAAAAACGACATGGTGCAAGTAAGGGAGGTATGAGGCATTCGGTGTTGAGGCTCTACACTCGGCTTGTACTCACATTTTCACCATGGATATACAATTCAATTCAACTGAAATCACTCATGCAAGTACGGGTTTTAAAAATACTCGTGCTCTTTACATTTCATTTTATGCATGCGTTAAGTGCATGAAGGCAAACAAAAATGGTGCGAAAAATCGAGGCTTTATGGTATCTAGGCAAGGAAGCTCTCAATACTCACAATTCCACTCTCTCGCATATGCAATATCTTTTCCTTACTTAGAACTACACTCTCTCTATTCTCTTGAAACTTGATTTATTAACTTTTCAATGATGTTTACCTATTTATCTAATGTGAAGACGGACATGCTTCTATTGGTTTTAAACGACGTGCTTTCTACACATTTGTACATGCATATTTGGTGTGCAATGCATCTCAAAATGGGTGTAAAAAAAAGATTTTGGCTCATAGGAGAACTAAGAAAAAAGACAAGCCTTTCTGATCTTCACTTCACTTTCCATTTCCATTGCCTTTCTTCGATCTTCTCCTGCATTCAAACACTAAACACCTGATAAGAAATATCAAACCAAAATATTCATATGTACACATGCAATCCATGATAACACTTCACAAATATCTATTTTTTAATACGGTATGTATAGATGATTCAAAAACCATTGCTCTATTCATGATCCATTCAAACTCCTAATTGGCAATCGGCTTTAAATCTTCACCTGTACTTATAAACTTAGGAAACACATCAGTAGCATCATTTGCAAAAAGTTTATTTGAAAAGAAAAAATTTCATTTTCTTGAATACTAGATGCATTTTCTTTCTCAAAAAAATCAAAGCATACTTATATTTACAAAAGTCACTTTTGAACCCCTCCTACTTCCTGAGGAGTACTAGTGAGAATATCCTTCACTCGTGAAGAGTCAGTGACTAGTGCCCCATCTTCCTGTTTGTGGAAAGCCTTGACACCTGCTTCACTAACTTCTTCAAAACACAAGTCACTAAGACTCTCAACATCACTCAAGTTTGACTCATCATATGACTCACTTGAATTTTCTTCCCAAACATCCTTTTGCTCTTCAATCAACTCAACCTCTTGCTCTTTCTCATCATCTCTATTAATTTGATGCATGCATACTAAAACCACATCATCAAACTCACTTTCTAATTTTTCATCATCTTTACTAGTTTCAATATTTCTAAAAATGGGAATGATTTCTTCATGCAAGTCCTCACTCAACTCCTCTCTTATCTTCTCATCATCGACTCTTGTATACTCTAAATCCACTCTAGATTGATGAAATTCATTAAGGGACAAAAGGTTGACTCCATGTTCATTTTCTCTATTCACAATCTCATTCATATAAACTAAAGGTCTTGTAGTAGGCATTGGAAACTTTGAGTATCCTCAACTCTATCTTGTACTACATATGACCTCCATCTCTTACGTCTCAAGAGCATTGCTATGGCCTTATGCACTCTACTCCATTCTTTAGTCAATCCTAAAGGCTCACTCAAGTCTTCTAACATGTCAGCTAGCTCTAAGGCCAAATCAGAGTCATCACTCTTAATGAAGAGCTCTACTTTCTCGTATTCCAAAGCATCTTGGTCATTATGGCTCAATTGATCAAATCGCTCTTCAAACTCTCGAAGTAGCTCGGTCACTCAAGGCCTTTATTTGGAGCCACCCACTCTCTAAATTCATTTTGTGTGGGCATGGCGAAGTCCTCTAGGTAATACTCTTCTCTAAGCAGATTCTTAAATTCACTCCATATGTGGGATCGCTCTTGAAGAGCATAAATGCTAGGTTTGACACTAGGCATTACCATCCTTGCAAATTCACTAAGCTTCATAGAAGCACTCACACCCTAGAGGTCCATTTTAGTGTCATAGACTTGCAAGAACTTGGTCATATCTCGGCCATTAAAGAATCCATGTTTTCTTGAAATCACCTCTAGGGCTCTCATCACTCCATCACTATTTGTGGCAATCCTCTAGGATTCAGTTAACACTTGAAGTAAAGTGCTCAAGGTTCTTGGATCTAAGCCTAAAGCCTCCATCATGGTCTAAACTCAAAGTCTCAATCAAAATCAGTACTCAAACTCTCAACCTCAAGTCTCTCATTCTAATGGTCAACTAAAGTCATCTCAAGATCGATCTCTAAGTAAGCTCAAAGTACACTCAAAGTAAAATCCATTCCCCTATGCATTTCACATCACGTTCACGTATGTGGTTGGGTTCATGCGCGCTTAGGGGTGCACACAGAGTGCAAGGAAAGTGACCTTTGATTGTCTTAAAGTGTCGATTTAAGATTATGAGATCATTAAAGATCAAATAAAAGGTTCACTTGAGCACCTCTCTTTCGTTTTTTTTTAGATAATGGATTAATATGAACTTTCTATAGATGAACTTTTTTTCCAACATTAAGGTAAGTTTTCATATCATAATGAGTGTCGGAATGTATATGGCACATCAAACGTAATCAATATTCTTTTTTGTTTGCCTATAATTTCATAGATACAGGTTTGACTTCAAATCTATGGATTTTCTTTGAAAAAAAGTTGCAAAAAAAATAGTTTGCCTTCTGCATTCCAACACTCCTTCATACTTTGTTGAGAACAAAGAATTTTTTTACGTAGTCAAATGGGTCAAAATCATGCTTTGAGATCTAGATTCGACTTCCAGTCTGATGTATGCAATTTAAAAAACAAAAGAAAATGGCACTCATATGCTTATATTTCCAGAGAAAAGAGACTGCATATTTATTCGCAATCCTTCTAGCAAACAAACAAGAAAATGTGTTTCATTCGTAATAATAGGATGACAAACTAGATTCCATGTTCTTAAATATTGAAAGCATATTTATTCGCAATCCTTCTAGCAAACAAACAAGAAGATGTGTTTCATTCGTAATAATAGAATGACAAACTTACATGCATACACACATATGCATACATAACTCACATGCATACATACACATACTTAATGCAGACACACACATATGCATACACACACATACACACACATATGCATACATAATGCACATGCGTATGCATACATACATGCATACCCATACACAAATAGACACATACACACACATAGACACATACACACACATAAACACATACACACTCCTAGAGACATACACACTTACACACACACACATCCATACACATTTACACACACACATACACATGCACACTGGCACATGTATATAGATACACACGTATATACAGACATAGACACACAGACACATACACACATAGACACACACACACATACACATACACACAAATATACACACATGCATAGACACACACACATCCACACACATTTACACACACACATACACATGCATATAGACACATATATATAGATACACACACATACACACATACATGCATATGCATACATAATGCACATGCATATGCATACATACATGTTTACATGCATACACACATACACATGCATACGCACATACAGAGACACACATAGAGACACACACACACATGCACACACACATACACACACATATATGTGTACACACACATAGAGAGACATACACACACATACACATACATGCATACATATGCATACATATGCATACATAATGCATATACATATGCATACATACATTCTTACATGCATACACACACATATGCATACATAATGCACATGCATATGCATAGATACATGCATACACATACACACACATAGACACATACACACACATACAGACACATGCATACATAATGCATATGCATACACATACACACACATAGACACATACACACACATATACACACAAATTTACACACACATACACATGTATACACACACATACACACATAGAGACACACACATACACACAGATACACACATACACACATACACACATACACACATACACACATACACATATACACACATAATGCATATGCATATGCATACATAAATAATTACATGCATACACACATACACACAGATACATATACACACATAGACATACACACGTAGAGAGAGCCACACACAGATACACACACACACACACGTAAAGAGACATACACACACATACACATACATGCATACATATGCATACATAATGCATATGCATATGCATAAATACGTACTTACATGCATACACAGACATACACACATATACACACACACATATGCATACATACATACTTACATGCATACACAAACATACAAACATATACACACACATACACAAACATGCATACATATGCATACATAACGCACATGCATATGCATAGATATATGCTTACATGCATACACATACACACATAGACACATTCACACACATGGACACATACACACATATACACATACACACATATACACATACACACATACACACATACACACATACACACATATATACACACAGTTTTGCACACACACATAGACACACACATACACTGAAACACTTACACATGCATACACACAGACTTACACACATAGACACACACACACTTACACACATAGACACACACACATACACACATATAAACTTACACACATAGAGATACACACACACACATATATAAACAAACGCATACACACATACACACATAGAGACTTACACACACACATACACACATCCACACACATTTGCACATACACATGCATATAGACACATATATATAGATACACACATATATACACATAGGCACACACATATGCACACACATAGACACATACACACTTACACAGACACATACACACATCCACTCACATTTACACACATACATACAAATGCATAGACACATATATACAGATACACACGTATATACCCATAGACACACATAGACACACACACACATACATACACATGGACACATAAACACATATATATGCATAGACAGACACATAGAGACATACACACATATATATGCATACAGACACATAGAGACACATACACACACACATACACATGCATGCATACATATGCATACATAATGCATATGCATACATACATACTTACATGCATACACACACATACACACACATGCATACATTTGCATACATAATGCACATGCATATGCATACATACATTTTTACATGCATACACACACACATATACACCATACACATATACACACATACATATGTACATATATATATATATATATATATATATATATATATATATATATATATATATATATATATATATATATATATATATATATATATATATATATATATATTGATTTCTAACCCATTTTGTTTTATATGTTAGGTATTATGGATCCTCGTAGAGAGTGAAAGGCGAAACTCACTCTCATAAAAAGTGTTATGAGAGCAAGGGTTCCGTCTGTTACTCTAGGGGTCATCATGCATGAGTACTTAGAGATGCCTAATGATGAGCTGGATTATATGATCTAGATGCTTACCCAGCGATCAGAGGAGGCTCTTCTGCGGCTCCATGCAGGAAGACAACTATCTGCTCATAGGTATGTTCTCTTTTCATAAACTTTTTTAATGATATTATAACACATATTTTTATTTATTTTTATCTATCTATTTTTAGGACACGTATACCACCTCCAGATCATGATAGCAGAGCAGAGTTGCCTATGAGGACATGCATAGGCACCTTAGGGCTAGAGTGCAATATAGAGCTAGAGGGGAACATTGTGTACATAGGGAATGGATTGGAGTTTGAGAGAACAATGTGGGAATTATGCGACTCTAACTTGCACCTTGTCCACTTACTGTGGAAGAAAGTATAAATTTTACATATAAATTGAAATAAATATCTTATGTTTTATTTACATGATTTTTTTTATTTTTGTAGTGAGCATGATGAGAGGGATAAAAAATACGTACTTAGTTCACTTGAGACAAAGTTTGGGATAGGATGTTCGCATAAGTGGTGTTCTAAAAGAGATGCAGAAACTTATGGCTCATCTTCGTGATAATGCACGGTACGCATTGCTTTTATGTATATATATGTGGATATGAGTATGTGTGTTTATGTATGTATGTATGTATCTGAGAGAGAGAGAGAAAAGAGTGAGACTAGAGGTGCAAATACACACATACACACACATATACATCATACATGCACATTTACACACATATACACATACATGCACATTTATACATACACACACATACATGCACATTTTTACACACACATACACATGCATGTAGTTATACACATATAATTAATACACATAGACACATACACATACTCACATACACATACTCACATACACATACACATACTCACATACACATACACATACTCACATACACATACACATGCATAATCATATGTACACACACAGACTCATAAAATCATATTTACATGCATATATACATATACACATGCATATACACACACACACACAACACATGCATACACACATATAGATACACATAAATACACAACGCATGCATACACACAAATAAATAAATAAGTAAATAAATCCTAATTTGAAAACACAAATTTGATATTAGGGTTTTAAAACCCCTAATTTAAAAACTCTAATTCAACCTTTTAGCCATATGATTGAAGCATATGTACACATTGCATCTATTCCTCTGATGTCCTACTACAGAGATGTCTCTCCTCCAACCTTATGCCTCTATATATAGCTACTCAAATCAACAAGGATCAAAAGATATATAAAGATATATACACATCATGTAGATACACATACATAAATATAAAATGGAGTAGATATATTATGCATCACACATACATGCCTAAATGCACACACACACACACACACACACACATATATATATATATATATATATATATATATATATATATATATATATATATATATATATATATATATATATATATATATATATATATGCATACATATTTACATGTACACATTTACACATAGACACATATACATATATACATGTACACATCACATATACATGCCTACATGCACAAATGTATACTTATACATGCATACAAAATTATAAACAATTGCATATATTACATGAATACATAAATATTTTATATAAATGCACATGCATATTTACACATATGCATACTAACACATGTATACATATATCACACACATGCACACACATACATATACATGCAATACATATATATGCATACTAACATATGTATACATATAATGCACATGAATACGCACGCATATGCATACATACATGATAAAAATTTGCTCCTCAAAGATAAAACTATATATATAATAATTAGGCATACCCCTGAGCTTCATGTTCTAACTTAAAAGAACATGATTTCATCTCTCTAGTAGGATTCATCATTATTCAAGTTGAATAAAAAATCTATTATCTGATATCCATTCAGAAGCTTCAAGTTATTGATCGATAACTAGAGTAGAATTTAATATCTAATCTGCTCATATTTTTCATTATTGCCATCATTTTGGTAAGGCATCAATATAGTCTCATCTTCATTATCCTTATTGATTTCATTTATTTCTTCTATTGTTAAATATGTTTTCTCATGAGTCACATCATCTATTGATGGATTAATATCAATTTCTGGTAAATCCTCTTCCTCATCAATAGAATCAGCATGTATAGAATTATCCTCTTCATAAAAAAGATTAGTATCATTATCACGCATAATGATTCTAATTTCCCTTTCAGATGTTTATGTATCAGTATCTGATGCTGAATCGTCAAGAGGACTTTCTTCGATCTCTCTAACAATAAATTGTTCAAATAGTGACCTACCTCTAGGTTGAACATGAATGACTTGCCAACAAGGGTGAGCATCTGGGTTTTTATAAAAAAATGCTTGTTCAATATGCCTAGAAAGAATATATGGTTCTTTAGTAGATCGCATTACCTTGGAAGAATCAATTGCTCAAAACCTAGATAATTCCTTTCTTAATGTGGAATTACTACCTTTATACTCGGCTCAAAACCAGTGAACCTTCAAAATGACCTATCAAAATATATAAAAACGAAAACCCATTATAAGGTGCTTAGAAAAATAACTAACTCTATCATAAAAAATATAAACTTTTTTCTACCTGTTTGAATGTACAAATAAAATTTCATAGATACCAACAATAGTTCCTACATAACCAAGTTGGCCATCTATAAGGTTCGTGTCTTTTGAGCTAGCACGTGATAGTTGCTTGAAAGAAGCAACAATACTAGAATCCTTTGTTTTACGTAGAGAAACAATGGCTTTGATTCGAATATGCTATCTAAAAGCCCAGATATTAGTGAACATTCTAGCCTGCAAAAGAAATTCAATTAGTAAATAGAAACTAATATACATATATGAAAAAAATAAATATTATTAAAATAAAATTACCTTTCGTTCACAACCTATCATTAACTCTCTCTAATCATCTGAGATTTCTTCATTATTTGCGTTGGCGCATTGCAAATGACTATATAACCAATCCGTGAAAGAAGACATATTTGTAATATCATTATTTTTGAGATTACATCTATATCTTTTGTTTCTTCACCTTTTACTTTAGATATTTTGAAGTTCCTATTCGTACACGCTAAAGAATTCTTGCATGCATTCGCTATTATATGCTACAAAAGTAGAAACATCATTTTTTTCTTGAAATGTAAAAAAAGGGAACTCCCTTACCTGATAGTACCTCATCTATAATTTTTGAAGAAGACTTGTTGGTCCATGCAGGTGGAGCTCCTTCGTGAACTCTTTCAAGGTACTCACTAATGTAATACATGCTCTCTTCAAGCATCCAACCCTTTGCCATGGATCATTCTGGTTTCGCTCTTTGTCACACATAACCTTTTAATATTCCCATAAATTGCTCGACCCAAAACATCCATCGAGTGTTGACAATGCCTACAATCTCTATTTCATCTACAAGATGGACCAATAAATGAACCTGAATATCAAAAAATGAAGTAGGAAGTTCTTTCTCCATCAAACATAGTAGCTCTTTGCATTCAGGTTTTTTTATGTGGGATCCAGTTTTTGTCAATCTCTTTGGATGTAATCCACCTATACATATCATAAAAACATTATAAAGAAGTTAATTAAAAAATAAAAGATATCCAATATTCATACATATTAAATATAAAAGTATCATAATTACCTTATAGGCAATCCAAGACGATAGATCACATCTCGTACTCCTTTCGTTGTACATCCATCGATAACCAAAGGTAAAATATGTTTCAAAAAGTTATGCGAGTCATGGGTCTTTAACCCAGATAAGCTCTTATCATCCATAGTAAACATGTTATGAAAAGATGCTCCATATCATGTAGGAGACTTAATCAATTGAATTATATTGTTGATAGTCTATATCTCTTTTGTTGTAAGTACCCAAGGGGCAGGTGCATAAGTCATTTCCTATCGATGTCTATCAAAAAATAGCCATAACTTTGTTATTGATTTTTTATCTTTCAAATTAATCCTTGATGCTATGGTATCTTTTAATCCAAGAAGATGTTGCCATAGTGAGTAACCAATATTCTTGAATATATGCATAGGATCAAGAAGATGACATAGTTTTAACTCTTTCCAATACTCAAAAGTTTACCATATTGATATGTTCTCTACAAGTGTCAATTTTCCTTTACCTCTCTTAAGATACTCATTATCTTCATCATCATTAAAGATTTCTAATTTTTGATCTATCCATCTGTCCATTTCTTATACCAATCCATAGGTGTCATAGGTTTTGGACACTAACCTATTTCAAGCTTTCCGTTAAAATGCATGGCTTCTCTTTTAGATCTTAATGGATGATCATAAGACAAGAATCATCGATGTCAAAGATAAATATTTTTGTTGAGATTCTTACTATAGATTATCAATGAGAGGAACAAGATATATTTTCATATCTTAAACTTGTCTTTTTCTTGGGATTAAAAGTGAAAGCATTAAATATTCCTTTTTAATGCTAAAATATGGAGGAAGATTGAATTTTATGACTACCACTGGCCATGTTGACCATTTTCTAGATTTCATGGAGAATGGATTAACCCCATCTAATGCAACTCCTAACTTTGGATTCTATGGATTTTGTGCAAATTCAGGCCATGTAGAATCAATATGTTGAAAAGCAACACTATCATGAGAAATTTTGATTATTCCATTAGTACTTTTATGATCATTTCCCCATGTCAAAAGCTTTGTTAATCCGGGGCTTTGAAACATATGTATAATCCTTGGAGCCAGTGGAAAATGTCTCAATATCTTTTTTGGGATTTTACCTTCTTCACCCTTATATTGAGGAGATTAACATTTGGGACATGTCAAAGAGTCTGCATATTCACCTCTTTATAAAATACCATCGTTAGGACATGCATGTATACATTGATAATCTATACCAAGATTGTTGATTATCTTCTTGATTTCATCATGTGAGGTAGGAAGAATATTTTGGCTTGGTAAAAACTTTCAGATAATAACCTCTAAGTTCATAAAAAAAAGATTTACTAGAAAAAGTAAGTAAATAAATAAATAAATAAATAAATAAATAAATAAATATATATATATATATATATATATATATATATATATATATATATATATATATATATATATATATATATATACATATATATATATATATATATGAATATAATTTTTTATATGTATATGCTTATGTGTATGTGTATGTGGATGTGTATACGCATGTGCATGCGTATACATTTGTGTTTGTGTATGTGTATATGTATATATGTATGTATTGTTGATATATTTAGGTAGTGATGTGTGTGAACACACTAGGACTGCCAGGGCACTTTTTTCCCTCTTTAGGAGGTTTTTTCCCCCCAGCTTGTATATACGCCTGGGCTACTTATCTTTGTACATTCTCTAGTAATACATTCAGTATTGTGTGTTTGTGCTCCAAGCTTCTTCTTCTTCCTTATGTTGTTCGCGTGCTTCTGTAGACGTCTAACTCCAACAATTGGTAACAGAGCAGGTCGTCGCTTCATCTAGGGTGCCGTTGACACTCCTCCGTTTGCAGTCTTAGAATCGCACGAATTTTGACGATCATACTCAGCGTGGTGTAGAAATCGCGATCTGAGCTTGTTTTGGCCTCCGAACGCAATATCGTAGCGCTTGTGCAGACTATTTCGTCTTTTTGTGCCAAAGGTATATACCAATTTTCGTTCGCCAGTTTAAGCGTCTTGAAGTCTGCTACAGGTCTAGCAGAATTCGTTTGGGTTGTTCCGTTCAACTTTTGGAGATACAGTCAATTTTTTGCATCAAGGTATTTTAGTCACCGGCCATGGCTGAAAGCAGTGATGTATTCCGTATGTTGGCTGTTGAGGATAAGTTGGATGGTACCAACTACCCATTATGGGCTTATATGATGCGACATGTATTGGTTGCAAAAGGATTGTGGAACATTGTGCAGGGTGTTGAAAGACGTCCTGGTACACCTGTAAGGACATGTACTGCAAATACAGGTGCTCGAGCTGATGAAGATGGTGTCGAAGACGATATTCCGCAGATTCTTGCTCGTGCTGTTGTTTCTTCTGCACCTACTGCAGAGCAGATTCGCTGGGATGGCAGAGATGCCCAGGCACATGCATTGATAGCTTTGTCTGTCAAACGTGCCATTATTCCTCACATTTGCTCTTGTAGAACAGGTAAGGATGCTTGGGATACACTTACCACATTGTACCAAGCTAGGAATGAGGCTCGTGTTGCTTACCTCCGAAAACAGTTGGAGAGTGAGCACATGAATGAAGGTGATTCTATGGACAGTTTCCTAACAAAGATCAATGACTTGAACGAACAGTTGATTTCTACTGATGAGGTTATACCAAATAGCTCACTTGTGTAGACCGTTCTGAATGGTCTTCCTGACTCATATCAGAGTTTTGCTTCTACTCTTCGATTTTTGATGAAAGGCAATCCGAATGCCTTATCACTTGAGGAGTTAGTCTCTGTTCTATTTCAGGAAGATCAGTCCAAGCAACACAGGTCCATTATGCGAGTTGCAGATGAAGCTTTCCTAACTAGTCAGAAGGGAAAAGGAAAATGAAGCTCTTCAACTAGTAAGCAAAAATCTACTAATTCTCATATTCGAAGAAGGAAGATAAAGATGAGAAGAAATCAGAAAAGCAGAAATTGTTTTGTAAGTACTGTAAAGGGAATGATCATATCATAAAGAACTGTCCAAAACTGGTTGCTAAAGAGGCAAAGAAGAAAGAGGCTGGAATGGTTGTTGCAAAAACAGAGTCTACAAATCTTGTGCAGGAAGAAGAATGGGCGTCTACTATTGTCTGCAATTTTGACCCATCTTCTCATGATCAGTGCATGTCTACAGTAGACTCAGATGTTTGGTATTTTGACAGTGGGGAAACCAAACATATTACCTCGCAGCGCAGTTTCTTCTCTTCACTCGAGCCTGCCCCTAGAGGGAATACTGTTACATGCGCCAACAACTCCTCTTATCCTGTTATGGGAGTTGGTAAGATCATTTTGACTACTGCTGATGGTAGTTCTTTCACTTTGTCAGATGCTTTATTTGTGCCAGGGATCAAGAAGAATCTATTATCTATTTCTACATTAGCCAAGATTCGCTTGGTTGTGAAATTTGTTGATGACAGATGTACAGTTCATGATCTGTCAAATGGCGATGTTATTATTGCTTCTAGCATTTTATGTCGTGGGCTCTATAAGCTCATAGACTATGAAAGATCTGAAAATGATTTGGCATGTGCAGTAAATGATTCTCAGGCTATGTCAGATGCAAAGTTTTGGCATGCACGCTTTGGTCATCTGAATTTTGCTAGTTTGCTACGCCTGCAGAAATCTGAAATGGTGTCCTCTTTGCCCAAACTTGAGGCACCTGGAAAACATGTTTGTGAAGGCTGTATTTTGGGCAAAATGCAGCGTTCCTCCTTTCCAAAAGATGGTTCAGTTCGGGCTACACAGAAATTGTAGCTTGTACATAGTGATGTCTGTGGTCCTATGCAGACACCCTCTTTTGGAAACTACCTTTACTTCGTGACTTTCATTGATGATATTTCCAGGCATGCATGGGTATATCCACTCAAAGTAAAGTCCAAAGTGTTCATGTGCTTTAAACAGTTTTTGGTTTTGGCTGAAAACTGTCAGCATGTAATTAGCACCCTCCGTTCTAATCGAGGGGGGGAATATATGTCTTCTGATTTTAATGCATTTCTGGCTGAACGTGGGATAAAACACCAGTGTACAGTGCCGTATACACCTCAACAGAATGGAGTTGCTGAATGAAAGAACAGGTCACTCATGGAGATGGCGAGGTGCATGGTCAAGAGTCAGGCTTTACCACATAGTTTCTAGCTTGAGGCTGTCATGTGTGTAGCATATGTACTGAACAGGTGTCCCACTAAAGCACTGCAGTCTATCACTCCATATGAGGCTTGGCATGACCGCAAGCCATCTGTTGCTCATCTACGTGTTTTTGGTTGTTTGGCATATGCACTAGTGCCTGAACAACATCGCAGAAAATTGGAAACAACGAGTCGTAACAAACGAGAACTATGTCATAAAAAGAGAACACTCTCTTCAAAAATCAAGCAAATGGCAGCTTATGTTTGAGATTCCTTTAAACCAGTATACATATATTACAAAAATTAAGTGAAAACATGTGATTTTTTGACATTTTTTGTCATTTTCTCATAAAAAAAGAGCTCAAAATGTAGTCAAAATTTCACTATATAAGGCATTGACATGTCCAAAATCTATATGATAAGACATTGACATGTCTAAAATCTATATAAAGAATGTAAAACTGAATAATTCTTATACAAAAATAACATTTTAGACATATTTTTAATGGGTGGAGATCTGATTGTTATTCAAAATTACTACAAAACATGGTTTTATTGACCAAACTACTTCGAGGCATTTACATAAGCACTAAAAATGTTAGAGAGCTTCAATGCAACTCACAACTATGTCGATCTATGTCTACACGCTCATCATCTGATGCACTTGATTCAGTCTCATACTGTTAAGAGCTCTCTTCTTCTTCTTCTATATCCACAAGAGCTCTATCTTCATCCACGTACATACCAAATTCTGCAGGATCATGCACAAATCTTCTTGTTTGCCTATGATTTCCTGTACCACATACATTTGGAAGCTTTTGTTTTATCATATTGATGGTTGCTTTCCTCAAGTGACCTGTTTTTGTCAAGGAAAAATCATAAACAAGAATATCTACATCATCCATTTTAAGAGTGGATGTGCTTCGAATATTCTTTTTCTTTTTTGAACCTGTTCGTTAGTATCACACACCATTTCTAAGTTATATTTACCTGTGAATGCATTACTACTTTTAGTGTAATACCAATGCACCATAAAGCCTCTATTCTTCTCTGATCAATATCTTTAGTTATCTCTAAAACCTTTGCAATCCAAAATGGCCTGTTAGCCTCATCACCATCAACAAGTACTGTAATAAGTGTTTCAACATTTATCTCTATTAAATTTCCTTGTCATCTTGCTTCTGCCTGTTTTGTCATCCTTGGGCCTACATAAATATTTCTTTCTGGTGGATGTATAAAACTTTGAAGTGCATCTGCATTACATGCTTGGGCCACATTCACGGATCTTTGTGTACAAAAATCCCATGTGAATGGAACATCAACTGGCCAATGACCTGCAATTGTATACTGTATAATCTCTTCTTGATGATTGAAAAAGTCCTCCCACCAAGATACATCTTGATCTCCAACATATTTTTTTGGACGCTCAATATGTCTCTTCTTTTCAATGAGTGCATGCATCCAGCTTTTACTTTGATCAACCACATTTCCACATCTTTCTATATTGTTTTTATCTTCATATGGTGATTGTTCTGCACCATACACTGTAGAAAAATTAGGCACCTACAATAAGAATCTGCATCCCTCTTTAGGCTCCCACCCAAGAGAAGATGAATACTGCTTTGCAAATAAAAGGGTTATTTCATCAACCCTCCTCATCAAGAACACATGGTTGAAACTAATATTGTGCAATGGAGCGAAAACCTAAGCACTGTTATCAAGGCCCATTGAGCAAAAGTGCTTAAAGTTATAAATCTGTGTGAGGTGTTGAAATTCTGGTTTTGGAGTATATGCTTCTGAAATAAGCTGAGATAAAATTGGAAGAGTAAAAGCATTGTTACGTGCCAACTTCTTAGAGAAAGTACTGAACATTTGATCAATGTGATCATGAGTGTGGCCAACCATAAGGAAATTTACCTTAACCTTCTGAAATACCTATTTTTCAACAAGCATGCTTAAATATCCAAAGACTGTAGAATTGTTATTCTCTCTTGCAGTATTATCAAGTTGCAAATATAGAGTTGGTGGCAAAAGACCCTTCCATGATTTCAAAACACGATGAATCACAGTAACTGTAAGGTTTGGATCATTATGCACATTCGGATATGTGAAGAAAACCTTGGACATTATAGTTCCATTGTATACCAAAGCACCAACCAAATGCATTTGCACAAGGACTTCATCTCCAATGTCCTTAGGGATGCGATAAAAATGTGGCAAACAAGTTTTTTTTTCCATACCATCCATCAACAAACACATATAACACTCTCGATTTCTGAGTGCTTTACTTCGATGATGAATTGCTTTCTTTCTCTCTAAAGCTTGACTCTCATGATGGTTGTTAAGAAGGATTTTAAAATTATTCTTTTCCTGTGGTGTTGTAGCCCCCTTTTCCATGTTTTTCAAAGTAGCGCAAACTGAACATTCACCCATTCTAACTTTACGAGGAATAGACACATTGTTAAACTCTTCCTTCCATAATCGAGTAAAGTGACGATACAACACATACTTCTCATTTCTATTTTCCATGTCTTCTCTATATATTTGAAATACCTCTCGATGAGTAAAGTTATCTGACAAGTGCAACCTTCCCATTGTAGGCATAACCTCACAATACAAGCTAAAATAGTTCATCATCCAATTCATTGCATGACGTCCAATAGATCCTTTGGTCCCAACATGGAATGTATCCAAAATGAGATCCCCATTCAAAAGCCCCTCTTGAACCCTATGTATTCTAAAATTTCCCACACCCATTAAAATTTTAAATGCAGCCCTACAACATCGCATCCCTTGACTAAAGAAATATTCAAAAGCAACACGTGTTACTGACATGTTATCCTCAATCATTTGAATGCGAGAAACAAGGTATATATCTTGCCTTTCACTATCTAAATGGAGGAATTTTTCTCTTAGGTGCTTTAGTTTCTTCATTCCTAAATTGTACAAACACTTCAAACCACAACAATGCTTCACAATATCCAATGCAATCTGTCTATCTGAAGTAAGAAATTTAAATCTTTTTTTACTTACTTCACGAGGCCTTCTTTTAAATCGTAGATTGAGCTTGCTTTGCTTTTCCGTTGCTCCACATGCACTTGAGTCAGAAGGGAGATCAATGGTTGGATCAGATGGGAGATCAAGAGGTGCATTTGGTTGAGCAGCTTGCACTGTGAATTGGATAACTTAAATGACTCAACAGAAAACATAGAATCATCAGCACGTTCTAAACCATAGGGATCATCACTTTTGTGGAAAGGGTGAACTGAGAACAATGAATCCAAAACTCTATCAATATGAGTAGAGGAAGCTGATGCCCAAGCATCCACAGAAAAGATTGAGCTCATCTTCACTGAGTTCACAGAAGACTAAAGATGAATGACCTTTTTAAATAAGTAGAAATCCGAGATCAAGTGAAGATGTCACATCAAATGTCACATCAAATGTCACATCAAGAAGATATGAAATCAAAAGTTCATTAGAGTACATTAAATTACATGAAACATCAAATTACATCAAATTACTTAATTACTCAAATATACACTAATAAGGGAACCAAAGATTTGATTCACTTTTGAAAGATGAGATACACAGTTGATTTCTAACTAGATATGAGCCATTGATTCTTAGCATTATGAGTGAATCAAAATATATCCAAGTTGAGTTCCAACTGGATTAGATATTAAAATTGTTTGGAGTAGTGCCATTGAAGACTATACAAGAAGAAATTTTACCTTTGGTTAAGATTTCAAGGATTAGGTTTTATTTTGGTTTTGGCTAGATCTCAAAGAGGTAGATGGAAGTATATTAAAAAAGAATTATGTGTAAAAGAGGTACACGGAAATGTATATGTAAGAAGTATATGGAAAAGTATATGTAAGATTTATATCTAAGAATTAAGTATATGCTTGTTACAAAAGATTTTCAAATGAATTTTGAATCTACGATTTTTCTCAACGTTGGATGCAAAGACAATGAGTGACGTTTGAAATTACCAAGCTATTTTGTTGAAATTACCAACCTATTTTGTCAAAATTACCCCAAAGTTCTTTACTTGAACGTTTATTCATACATTGATTTTCCATTTCAACAATGTGTTACAAGATAAATGTGAATATGAACTGAAGTGAGAAGGATAACACTATAAAGATGTCATTAATCTCCCATATTCAACACAACTTAGACTTGATTTTTTTCCCAAGCAAGAGATTCTAAGAAACAATTTATACATGAGATTAGACATCCTCATGTACATACCATACTCTTGCCATTGAAGTGTAAATTCCATGCAAATGTATATAAATAGTTGCAAGGTTCTATGAATATTTCATTAAAGTCGAGGTGAAACAGCCTATTTGTGTGAGTGATATTTCCTGGTTAGATAAGTTGACAGATATAGTTAGCAACTGGACTCATTCAATTAGATCCAGTTAGTCTCTAGTTCAAGTTACCCAATTGCCTATAAATAGCAGGGGGGGAGATCATTCTCATTTTCAAAATCCACGAGCAAGAGAGAGCAACAGAGCACAGAGCTCAGCATACCAGCAAGACAACTCTTATGGAGAAGAAGAATGTTGGCAAGAGTACCAAGAGGTAGACAAGATCATACCACAAAAAAAGATTCCTAAAAGATTCCTTTTGTATGTTTGAGTAAATAGTATGCTTTCTAGGTTTTTATTTTTCTTAGCTCCTAAAATATAGATCCAATGAGGGTACAACTCGATGCCACGCATCGACCTAGTGGTGTAAGTCGATGCCAAGCATCGACTTTTAGGTGCAAGTCGATGCCAGGCATCGACTTTGTGTGCAAGCCGATGCCAGGCATCAACTTGAGGGTGTAAGTCGATGCCAAGCATTGACTTGAGGCTGTAAGTCGATGCCTGACATCAAGTTGTACCCTCAAGTCGATGCCTGCCATCGACTTGCTGCCCCAAGTCGATGCCTGGCATCGACCTGGAAGGTCGATGCCTGGCATCGAATGTGGCCTGAAAGTCGATGCCAGGCATCGACTTTAGGGTCCAAAACCGATGCCAGGCATTGACTTTTAGCTCCAAGTCGATGCCAGGCATCGACTTTAAGATGCAAATCGATGCCAAGCATCGACTTTGTGTGCAAGTCAATGCCAGGAATAGATAGATAGATAGATAGATAGATAGATAGATAGTGTTGCCCCAGGTACCACAGACGCACGAACATAGAGAATAACAGACGTACGAACGCAGAGAAAAAAATACTCAAAGACAGAAAGATATAAGAGACGACACCAAATTGGGTACAATCTCCCCCCACATGCTCTGATGGACACTCTACCAGAGCATGCGTATTTATAGTAAATTCCTATTACGTCCTGAATAGAAGATACATGAGGGCCGCGCTCCGAAAAGCGTGTTAAAGCGATCCATTATTTTTTACAAAAATAACTAAAAATAACCATGTTCTAAAAATATTCTTCTAAATATCTCCAAGTCCATGCGCGTTCACACCCTCATGGATCTTCACCTGCTAAATCAAAACACAAAACACATTAAAATCCTCAAGGCATCACACCTTCATTCCAAATATCCCATAAAGTATAACATGCCGCCCAGTTGACGAGCAACTGACCTCAGTTGATAAAAAATAAAATAGACATGGATGGCAATCACATGTCGCATCACTGAACAATCATAGGCATGTGCCATGTAAATAAAAAAAACATGCATGGAACTGGAAAACTGGAATTTAATGTGATTGTGAATGATAAGCAGAAATCAAATGATGATAATGTAGAATTAGTGATGTTTTGTGAATCCATTGTGATTCTTGGAATGAATGATTTTTATATTTAATCAAATATCTATGGTATTGATTACCTGTGCGTGTAGTAGTAACATCATGATCAAGTATTTTTTCTGGAATTAAAACTTCAGCACCATCTTCTAACAATGGAGGATCATCCAAAATAGGAATGAGTGGTAAAATTCCTTTAAATGGTTTCAATAAACTGATATGAAAAGAATTATGAATATTCCAATGACAAGGTATATCTAATCTAAAAGCATTCTCATTAATTTTTTGAATAATACGGAAAGGTCCATAATAACATGGTGCAAGTTTTACCTTAGGATGTTGTAGAATATTTTTCAAATGTCGTTTAATTATGCGTAACCAAACATAATCATTTTCATTAAATTGTTTAGCTGCTCGTTTCTTATTAATATTACGGGTATAACGTTCTTGACTCTTTTTAATATGCTCATGAACCTCATGAAGTATAGAAATATGATCTTGTGCAAAAGAATCAGCCATAGGTATGTCAGTTTGAATGATAGACATGGGAGTAGGAAGCTTTTTACCATACACAATTTCATTTGGCACGTCCAGTAGTGGTATGTGTTGTGTTAAAGAAAGTTTCTCATCCCAATTAGTTGGATTATCTAAAGAATAACAACGTAATAGATCCAAAATAGTACTATTCGTAGCTTCACTTTGCCCATTACTTTCAGTATGAAATGTAGAACTAAAATCTATTTTAGAGCCTAAATTTTTAAATAATGCAACCCAAAAGTGATTACAAAAACGAACATCACGATCGGATAAAATTACTTTTGGAAAACCATGATGTGGAAAAATACATTTAATAAATAATTTGGGAGCTTGAGGTGCAGAAAGAGTTTTCCTACAAGGAATGAAATATGCTTGTTTACTAAACCTATCAACAATTGTCCAAATCATATCATGATGTGATGAAGTTGTCGGAAGACCAGTAATAAAATCCATAGAAATTTGTTCCCATGGCCCATTAGGTATGGGAAGTGGCATTAATAATCCAAATGCTTTACCATGATGTCTTTTGACACGTTGACAAAAAATGCATTGGGAAACATATTGTGTAATATCCTTTTCCATATTTGGCCAAAAGAAGAATTCTTTACATGTAGAAACAGTACTTTGTATGCCCATATGACCCATATATGGTGGTTCATGCATCTCTTTCATAACAAATTCTTTAAAATCTTGTGTAATACATAGCTTATGATCAAAATACAAGAATCCATTATGAAATGTGTAATGTTCTTCACTAAATGTAGTAGAATTATTGAAAGCATTCCATGTTTGTGAGAAATATAAATCAGATGCATATGTAGGAATCATGTCATGAAATGAATGAATATGAACCACAGAAATGTTATTAATAAAAACAATATTTGTTTGTGGGGATGGAAAACGACTCAGGGCATCAGCTACAACATTAGCTTTGCCAGGTTGGTATTGAATCATAGGCTGAAAATTTTGTATGAATGAAGCCCATTTGATATGTCGATCTGAAATCAATGGTTGATTGAGTAAATGTTTAATAGCTTGTTGGTCAGTTTTGATTATGACTTCTGTACCCATGAGATAATATTTCCAAATTTTTAAAGCATGTACAACTGCCAAAAGTTCTTTATCATATGTACTGTAGTTCTTTTCAGAAGGTTTAAGCTTCCTACTTTCAAATGCAACGGGATGATCATTTTGCATCAATAGAGCACCTATACCTGAGCCACTAGCATCTGTAACTACATGGAAAGGTTGTGTAAAATCAGGTAATTGCAAAACACGTGCATGAGAAAGTGATTGTTTAAGTTTTTCAAAAGATTGTTGTTGTGGCAATCCCCATGCAAATTTTAACTTTTTCTTTAATAGTAAAGTGAGTGGGAGGGCTAAATAAGAAAAACCTTTTACAAACTTTCTATAAAAACTAGTTAATCCAAGAAAAGAGCGAACATCATTCACCGATTGTGGTACAGGCCATTCTTTAATTATTTTAATCTTCTTTGGATCTACATGAACTCCTTGACTTGAAACAATATGGCCTAAGTACTCTAATTCTCTTTGGAAAAAGTAACTCTTTTCAGGATTTGCATAAAGTTGGTTGGTGCGTAACAAATTAAAAACTATTGCTAAATGTTCTTCATGGTCATCATCATTCTTACTATAGACAAGTATGTCATCGAAGAAAACAAGAACAAAAGCTTGGTATTCAAGAAAAATATTATTCATCATGCGTGCAAATGTAGCAGGTGCATTGGTAAGTCCAAAAGGCATTACCATGAATTCAAAGTGACCGGTCTGAGTTCGAAAGGCAGTCTTAAAAATATCATTTGGTGACATTCTTATTTGATGATACCCAGATTTAAGATCAATTTTACTAAAGACACGTGCTCCACGAAGTTTATTTAATAAATCATCTATCCTAGGAATAGGATATCTATTTTTTATTGTGATCTTATTGAGTGCTCTATAATCAATGCACATCCTATAAGTCTTGTTCTTCTTCTCTACTAAAAGAACAGGTGCTCCAAAGGGAGAAGAACTAGGCCTGATAAGTCCTTTGTGAAGTAAATCCTTAACTTGATTGGTTATTTCTTGTTGATGCAAAGGTCCATGCCTATAAGGTGCTTTATGGGGAGGAGAACTACCAGGAACTAAGTCTATACTATGATCAAGGGATCCTCTCGAAGGTGGTAGTTTAGAAGGAAAATCAGCCATAAAACAATCCTTATAAGAATCCATAAATGATTTATGGGCATTAGGAAGTGTATGTATATAATCGACTATGTTATTGACAAAAACAATACATGAATTGTAGCCTTTTTGGAATGCACGTTTTACTTGTGTATGACTAATTAATGGGAATGGTTGGAAATCATGTATTGCAGACAAACAGATATCTTGATTGTTAAACTTAAAACGATGGTGTGTGTATGATAATCAATGCATGGATTATAATGGTGACGAAAAGGCATACCAAGTATAACATCATAGGACTGCAAAGGAGCAATTAAGAATGTGCGTTTATCCATGTATGAGCCTATACAAATTTGAACATTATGCACTTCACTTGTAACATTATATCTGTTTCCTTGGAATGCAGCCTTAACTTTGTACATAGAAGGAAGTGGGGTTAATTGGAGATCTTTGACTAATATGTGAGAAATAAAGTCATGTGAACTACCATCATCATGTAAAATATGAACAACTTTACCATTAATAGTACCTTGCATGCAAAGTAAAGAGTGAATAGAAATTGTGTTACCCAAGGTACTTAGATCCTGCTCCAATGCGTCTTTAGTCCAATCAGGTTGAATGTCTTCAAATTGAATATCTTCAGGAACCACCTCCATGTTATGTACTTTAGCTCCACCAGGTTGCATGTGGTTAGTTGGGAACCTACATCTAGCTTTGGTATGACCAACCTTACCACAATTCCAACAAATGATACGGGACCTCTGTTGTTGGGCATCCATCGTCGTAGTTTGAAAGGTTGGAGGTTTGGTAGGGTGTAAGGGGTTTGTCTTGGGGATTGGGGAAAAAGTGGATTGAGGAGGTCGTTGAAAAATAGGTGGTCGTTGAAAAGTAGGTGGACGTTGAAAAGGAGGAGAAGAAAAAGTAGAAAAGGAACGCTTGAGTGGAAAAGTGGGTTTGATTAATTGTGGTCGTTGACGTGTTTGTTGTAAGCGAATGGACTTAGTGATAGATTGAAATTCTTTCTCAGCATCATGTGCAAAAGAAATAGCTTCATAGAGCGTCGTCGGACGTAAGGTGTTGAGCTTAGCTTGGATTCCCATCTCCAAACCATCTTCATATTTCCGTTGTAAAGTATCTTCAGGAATCATTTCAAGTGAACGTATAAGTAATAAACATTGCCAAAAACGTTCAGTATAGGTAGAAATAGTATCTCCATCTTTCCATCCAAAAGTCGTCCAAGAGCGACGGGCATGTAAGTGAAACTGAGGAGGAAGGAAGGACTCCTTGAGCTTGTCTTGAAAGGCTTGCCATGTGGTGGGGCGATCTGTGCTATGGCGCAAAACATTCCACCATAACTGAACCTTTCCCACTAAGTAGTTGGTTACAAATTTCGCTTTTTCCTGTTCAGAATAAGATTCATCAGAGTAGAAATCATCAAACTGGGATAACCATGAGAGAACAAATTGGCCATCTTTTCATCCGTCAAATCGTGAAAATTGGAAATTTTTGGCACCAATCTTGGATTGTGTTCCTTGCTCTTGGGCGGTAATAATGGCCTTCACTACCCAGACTAGGTTATTGTCATCGCTTTGTAGTTGTTGGAGTGCAACATCATGTTCTTTTATTTCATTTTGGGCATGTTGAAGTTCATGTCGTAAAAGTTCGACTTGTTGCTCAATTGATACCCCAGGGAGGGGTGAGGAACTAAAACCATCGATATTTTGAGTAGTGTCCATGGCCGTATGGAAAGATGCAAAACCTAGGTCTAAACATAGGAAAAGACGTTTAACAATAACATTTAAATAACTACTAATAATAATAATAATAATAATAATCATAATAGTATTATTAATAAATAAATAGAAGTATTGTGATAAATAAATAAAAGAAAAATAAAATAAAAATAAATAAATAAATAAACAAATAAATAAAAGGAGAGAGAGATAAAAGTTATGTTAAATATTTATTAAAAGGAATAGAGTATCAAAAAGAGGAAATATCCTAGTGGATAAAACTTATCTCTTGGTAGTATGAGGTTGTGGGTTCAAATCCCCTACATACTAAATAAGGAACTATGTGGGTTAACTCATATGTTAGAATTGGTTCGCGCATAGCCAACGGCTGCCAACGGAACCAAGAGAACCATGAGTGCCAGAGAAGCCAAAGATGCCAAAGTTATGCCATAGTTCTATGCCTTAGTCGACGCCTTGGAGTAAGCCGAAGGAGTAACCGAAAAGGAGTAACCGAAAAGGAGCATAGGGGAGCATAGGGGGTACAGAGGGTACAGAGAGCACAGAGAGCACAGGGGGTACAGAGGGTACAGAGAGCACAGAGAGCACAGTGAGCATAGGGGGTACAGAGGGTACAGAGTGTGATAGTGTGAAATTCGAAAAACTTGACCGGCGAACTAAAACCAAAAAAAAAAAACTTCAAAAAAAACTTAATGAATGAATAAACCTGGACCAGACGGTTGAGATGGATGCCGATTCGCGAACGGACTGGATGCCACAAATCGCAATCAAACGCCGCAACTGGATCAGACGGTTGAGATGAACGCCGAATCACGAACAGACCCGAATGCTGCAAATCGCAATCAAACGCTGCAACCACCTCCGCGAACATCTTGGCTCTGATACCACTGTTTCCCCAGGTACCACATACGCACAAACGCAGAGAATAAAAGACGTACGAACGCAGAGAAAAAAATACTCAAAGACAGAAAGAGATAAGAGACGACACCAAATTGGGTACAATCTCCCCCCACATGCTCTGATGGACACTCTACCAGAGCATGTGTATTTATAGTAAATTCCTATTACGTCTTGAATAGAAGATACATGAGGGCCGCGCTCCGAAAAGCGTGTTTTTGCTTTATTTACAAGTTCCTAATTTTCTATTTTTACAAAAACGTCGCTTTCTAAAGCGATCGATTATTTTTTTACAAAAATAACTAAAAATAACCATCTTCTAAAAATATTCTTCTAAATATCTCCAAGTCCATGCACGTTCACACCCTCATGGATCTTCACCTGCTAAATCAAAACACAAAACACATTAAAATCCTCAAGGCAATACACCTTCATTCCAAATATCCCATAAAGTATAACAGATAGATAGATAGATAGATAGATAGATAGATAGATAGATAGATAGATAGATAGATAGATAGATAGGTAGGTAGATAGATAGATAGATAGATAGATAGATAGATACATAGATAGATAGATAGATAGATAGATAGATAGATAGATAGATAGATAGATAGATAGGTAGGTAGATAGATAGATAGATAGATAGATAGATAGATAGATACATAGATAGATAGATACATAGATAGATGGATGGATCGATGGATAGATAGATAGATAATTAGATAGATAGATAGATAGATAGATAGATAGATAGATAGATAGATAGATAGATAGATAGATAGACTGTGACTGTAGTCATAAAGTATACATGAAGATTCAGGAGGTGATGATGAAGAGGCTAGGTTGCTTTTCTTGGACAAAGGTCCAAGCAGACTATCCAACCTGATCATCCTACAAAGCTTTATCAGAATATTTTATCCTGTTTCGTGATTGGGTAGGTTCTCTTTCAGAGGTCATGCCTGGTTTGCTATTAGTATAGATGCCTTGATTCACCTAACCAATTTGATGCCAGGCTTTTAGTAGGAATTTGATGCCTGGCATCGACTTACTGCTAAATTCAATTCCTGGCATCGACCTGGTGCCAAAAGTCGATGCCTGGCATCGACCTCCTGGCGTAAGTCGATGCCTGGCATCGACTTTGGAGCATAAGTCGATGCCTGGCATCGACCTCGTGGCATAAGTCGATGCCAGGCATCGACTTATGTCCCAAAGTCGATGCCAGGCATCGACTTTCAGTAGAAAGTTGATGCCTAGCATCTACCCACACATGAAATCGATGCCATTCATCGATTCCTTATGTTTCATTTGCTGTCTTGAAGAGCTCATTTAATTGTCTTTCCACTTTATTCTATAGAAACCAAAGAAAAGTAAGTCTGCAGAGCTACTAGATGATTGCCCCCCTGCATTCCTCGCTCACATTCAAAGAGCAAGGCATGAGAAATCTAGACTGAAAGCCAAGGAGATTGATTTTGATGATGAACCTGATCTGAAATGTTTCTCCAATCCCCTAGACCCCCTTAGGCCTGTATATTACAATGTATTCTGTAGTGATGTAAATAACATTTGTTCTGTTGTGCCTAAAAGCATTTCTCCCTTCTCATAGTAGACATGCCCTATGGATTTAGGATGTTGGGATAAGTTAATGATGATGAACCCTTCAAACACCCTCAGATTCAGAAGATGGTCACTAATTTTGCAGAGTTGACTATGTCTCGTCTTTGGAGGATAGTAATTTTCCATAGCAGAGACCAGTCTTTCTCTGTTTCAACTGCTCTGAAGGCAAGATGTCATGCTGTGGAGTACCTCACGTGGTAAGCAATCTTCTTTCTATATCCATGGCTTTAATGATGCTCTCTGTTACTTATAGTTCTTGTTGGCGGGGTGAAGACAAACATCAATCACACTCCTTTGCATGGGTTTGTGAGCTCCACTGAATGCATTACAGTTGGCTATTATGATGAAGTAAGCAAAAGGAGAGTCAGGGAGCATTGCAATGAGAATGGGATCTCAAATGTGCTCATGTTCCCAGCCGTTACCAAGAAACTTCGTCATGTAGCTGGGGACATGACATTGGTTAACCCCTATCAGAAGCCACAAAAGCTCATAATGAGATTGCTTCAACTATTCTCCAATGATGATGACTAGGTCCTAGACCTTTTTTCAGGCACAAGTAATTTCAATTTTGAAAATTTTCATTAGTCATCATGTTGATTGGCCACCTCTGAGTGGTTTTCTGTTGTTTCAGGAACGATTCTGGCTTGCTCCTTAAAGATGTTCAGGCACTGCATAGCTGTGGAGAAGGATGATGCTCATGTGAGCTTCATTAGAATGAGAATCAATGGGCTGAATGAATGCCCAGATGAAGACCAAGAGGTTGGAAGGAAGCACATTACAAACACGGAGAGATTCCAACCGGCTTCAAGGGAGCCTGTTCCCCCACTTGCAGATGAACCGGGGGAAATGGCTGACCTTGAAGAGCCAATCTTGGAGCAAGAGAGGCAGGATATGTGTTCTAAGGTTCCAGAGGATCCCATTATGCTTGAGCCTCAAGAAAGCTATGATCAGCTTCTATTGTAGATTCATGTTACTCTTGTAAAACACATGAAATGTAAAACATCATTTTAATAGAAATATAATGTCGAGTTCTGCTTCCACTTTGTGTTCAGCTTGATTTATCTTGAGCATTTCTTTGATGAATGTGTGAATGTTTCTTAGTATAATTTTGTTGATTATAATCTTCTCTTGGGAATGCTTTTGTGAAATTTATTTCATATTCTGTGAATATGGCCCAACATTCAATGACGATCTTAACTACACAAAGGGGATGATCTTAATTGCCTTGTTAAAATTTTTCGATTTTTGCAACACATGTACTCTGATTTTCGAGTAGCTTTTAATCAGCTATAATCTGTGCTTGTTGAGGTTATAGATGTAATGAACGAGCTTCCCGAACTCTTACTTGTACCTTCAACTCTAATCTCTTGTCAAAGATCATGATGTGGGATTCTTGATCATGTTGAACAACTAGTTTTCATGGCACCAAGCACTTTATTATATCTATCTTGACTACTTGGGATATGAGATCAAGCTTCTAGTGACAATATTTACAAGCAAGAACAAGTGATGCTTTCTAGATATTGTAAAATGCCCACTTTATTGCTTGATATCATGGTCTTTAGGTAAATAGGAATAGAGAACATGTCTTTGTTCTCCTTTGTTGTGACTCAGTGTTTCGATGATAAGGCAGTAAAATGTATTTTTGTTGGGTACAGTTCTGAAAGTAAAGGCTATCGTCTATATCATCCACAGACTAAACGCATTTTGGTTAGCCGTGATGTTGTCTTTGTGGAAGATGCTATTCAGCCATTGCTTTCATGTACTAAGGAGACATCTGTTAGCTCTAAAGACATGTATGATACTTTGATGCCTCTTTTTATAGGTGGACAGTCTAGTGATGGTCCTAATGAGGCAACTTCTCAGCCTTTGCAGGTTTCATATGATGATGTATATCATTCCATTTCTGGTGCAGATTTACATGATGCACTTGTTGATGAGAGAACTGATATTGAGCAGGCAAAAACTATGCCAAAATGGCTAGTGTAGACTTTGCATGACAACAAATTAGATGCACCTTTGTCATATCGTACTCGTTCAGGCTCTCATAGTGCCTCCTTTGCATCAGATTGCTATGCTATGGCTACGTCTAGTCTCTGTGATGAGAATGAGCCTCTTTCTTTTGATGAAGCATAGAATTTAGAAAATTGGATGGTTGCTATGCAGTGAATGATGCTAGAATGAAGAATGGTACATAGTCTTTATGTGACTGGCCTCCTGGCAAGAAGGCCATTAGCACTAAGTGGGTATACAAGCTGAAGCGTAAACCTGATGGTACAGTTGACAAGTATAAGGCTAGGCTTGTTGCCAAGGGTTATGCGCAGGAAAGAGGCATTGATTTTGATGAGACCTTTGCAGCTACATGCCGTATGACTACTGTTCGGAGCATTTCTGCACTTGCAGCCCATCATGGTTGGAATGTACATCAACTGGACATTAAAACAACATTTCTGAATGGTGACTTGCATGAAGAAGTGTATGTTTCTCAGCCCCATGGCTTTGTGCAGAAAGGGCATGAAAACCGGGTGTGCAAGTTAAAGAAGGCATTATATGGTTTAAAGCAAGCACCACGTGCTTAGTATGAGAATATACATGCCTATATGGTTGCACATGGTTTTGAGAACAGTCCAACTGAAAGCACCCTATATGTTAAGTGTGCTAATGATGTGCTTCTGATCATTGTTGTCTATGTTGATGACATGCTGCTCACTCGTCTTATTGAGAAGCATATTGCTGATTTCAAGGCTGATTTGCATGCCTCATTTGAGATGCCTGATTTGGGGCATTTGCATCACTATTTGGGCATTCAGTTTATGCAAGTTGATGGTGGAATAGCTTTGTGTCAAACAAAATATATTGACACATTATTGCAGTGTTTTGGCCTTGAAGACTGTAAGCCTATTGCAAATCCTATGGAGACAGGTTTACAATTGAGCCTTCATGATGCTGGAGATGCATTTGATGTTGTTCTCTATCAGCAGGCTATTGGATGCTTGATTTACTTATGCATTACTCGACCAGATATTCAGTTTGTTGTCTCAAAGATGAGCAGGTTTATGCATTGCCAAGGAGTCACGCATTCGAAGGCGGTTAAGCGCATCTTTCACTACTTGAGTGGTACTCGTCTACTTGGGTTGTTTTATCCCAAGAGGGGATCACTACTGCCAGATCTGCATGCTTTTTCTGACTCAGATTGGGCTGTTTGCTATGACACTCGTGTGTCCACCAATGGTTTTTGCTTCATGCTTGGTAGCTCATGTATATCTTGCTTGAGCAAGAAGTAGCCTACTGTGGCCACTTCTAGTTGTGAGGCTGAGTATAGGGTAGCTTTCACAACGACTGTTGAGTGTGTGTGGCTCAGATGCCTTATGGCTGATTTGGGTGTTGGCCAGTCTTCCGCCACCACCATCTTCACTAACAGTGAGAGCGCATTGGTAGTTGCGAGGAACCCTGTGTTCCATGCTCGCACTAAGCACATTGAGGTGCATTATCACTATGTCAGGGAGAGGTTCTCTGCTAGGGAGATCAGCTTGGCATATGTGCCCACGCAGGAGAACATTGCAGACCTTTTCACGAAGGCTCTGCCTAGGGAGAAGTTTGAAGCTTTCCGCAAAGCTTTGGGCTTACTTCCTTTTGTGGAGTGATTTCCACATAGCTTGGCACTTTCTTATACATGAGTGCCAGCTCCTTGTTCACCGCATCACTCCCAGGGGGGATTTGTTGATATATTTAGGTAGTGATGTCTATGAACACACTAGGACCGCCGAGGCACTTTTTTCCCTCTTTAGGAGGTTTTTTTCCCTCGGCTTGTATATACGCCTATCGCCCTAATGGGCTACTTATCTTTGTACATTCTCTAGTAATACATTCAGTATTGTGTGTTTGTGCTCCAAGCTTCTTCTTCTTCCTTCTACTGTTCGCGTGCTTCCTAAAGGCTAGATGGATAAAACATCTTCATTTGATACAGATATGTATAATTTGACCTTACTCTCATAACATGTGTATGTGTGTATATGTGTGTGTATTTTTATATGTTTATATGTGTGTATACATTCATTTATATTATGTGTATGTTTATTTATGCATGTATTTATATATATATTTATGTATATATATATATATATATATATATATATATATATATATATATATATATATATATATATATATATATATATATATATATATATATATATATATATATATATATATATATATATATATAGAGAGAGAGAGAGAGAGAGAAAATTGAAAATTATACCTTAATAGTATCAAAATGGATGTATTACTCCATCCAAAACAATTTTGAAGATTGAGAATAAGTAAGCTCGCACTTAGTCGTGTCAAACGACTTCCTTCATATACATACTTTAGACATTCCTCTTGAATATATTTCTTGTTTCTAGACATATCAATGCTCTCACTATCATTTTGATACCAATCCTCAATAAAATCTGCCATGCCATCATCTTTATCATTGTCGCACAAGTCGTGTACTTTATCTTCTTTTGAATATAGTTCTTTCAACCTTGCATATTCCACAGGATCACTTTTGCATAGTCTCCACATAGAAGCTTCTGATAAATGAGGTCTTACTAGCAGTTGTGAATGGTGTGGAGGAATATCATCAACATCATACATTGGAATCTACACATATAAATAAAATTCATTAGTATTTTGTAAATGAATAAAAAGTAAACTTTAAACATAAAATTATATATATAATTTATGAAATATGGATAGAAAATTTTTATTCTCTCTAGGTAAAAGGTGCTCTTCTAGGTCTACGCCATCCATAATTCACTAATAGTTCATCACATGCATGTAATGTAATAATAGCATTGACAACTATGTATCTTGATATATCTCTACTCATGTATGGTGATTCATGACTATTTTCACGCTCCTCAAATGTGCAATTAGTCCTTGAACTATTATGTAACCCTCGAATACTATTTATTAATCCAGCTATATTTCCATATGTGTAAGGTCTTCCATCAATATATAATCTTTCATTTTTTGCATGTAAAATCCTTCTACTAGTAAGAGATGTTGTGTTCAAGCATATTCCATAAGTACTCATGCTTTGAACATAACGTGAAAGTCAATGCCAATCTCCCCATCCATATATAGGACCACAAAATGACATAAGAGTGACTTTAGAGTTCGGAGGCATATACAATTTTTCTAGAATAAAGAGACCATGACCAACATTAGTAATAGTGGATGGAGCAATCATATAGCAATTACCCCAAAAGTTGAAAACCTCTCCATCTAAAGGAAGTGGTCCTCTATTCCATCCTCCATGTCTTCTTCAATCATATGTTCTACTAGAGAACAATCACGAGCTGGCAATGAATAATCTCTAGCTGTTTCAATCTCTAAACCAGAAGGTAGAGGATTTCTAGAAACCTCTACTTGTAATTGATGAATAGCAAGTCCATGATGTGTACTAGGTATATTAACATTATGAGAAAAATGATCATCATTATCATCATCGAGCAAGTATTCGTATATATCAACAGTAATTTGATCTTGTATATGGTTTTTAAATAAAATAATGACATTAATTTATATAAAAATACATACCCAAGCATTAGCACGTTGACCAGCTGATGGTGCGTGCTCAAAAATACCATACTCTACCTCATGTTCAATACATTCCAATCGTGGTCTTCAATACGTGCCATAACAAGAGTTACACCAACATATGATATGCTCTTGAGAGTAAAATTCATCATAATTCCTATTAGAGGACACATGTGAAGAGGTTGCATGGGTAGGAGGTGGTGGAGTACCCTCTGATTGATCAGAATCTGATTATAATAAGAAACAAAAAAATATATAAGTTATGTATCCATCAAATATATTTCAAATTAAATGTTTCATATACTTATAGTATATAGTCATTGCATGATGAGGATATGATGGTGGAGTTCCATTTGATTGATCAAAATCTACAAATAATGGTATTTGATATTAATAATTTGATTATTTACATACACAAAAAATTCACATATACATATTTACACATACACACATTCACATATACACATTTACCCATAAACACATATTCACATATACACAAATACACATTCTTGTGGGATAAATGCATGTATTTTGAATGAATGAGTGTATATGCATGCATGTGTGTGTATGTATATATGTGGATATGTATATGTGTATTTATGTTTTATTTATGTATATGTGTATATGTATGCATATATGCATATATGTTTGGATATATATGGGTATGTGGGTATGTGTATGTGTATGTGTCTGTATATATGTGTATGTATTCTAATTTTTTTTCTGTTTGAGATTAAATTAATAGGAGATATTGTATGGTGGAAACAAATAATAGGTGACCTAACATACCACTTGAGACGTGGTAGTTTTTTCATATATAGCTACGTCTTCAGGAGTCATTTTCCTTAGCAGAAGGTATACAAATTAATAGTTTATATGTATAATTTTCATATATTTTAGTTTTTTTTCATTTAATTTATGTATTTATTTTTTCTTAAATAAACAGGGTGCTGCAAAGAAGAGAGTGGAGTCAGGCCATACATCGCACCTATGCCAAATGGGCCATCATGGTTTTGTAGCTACATTTGTAAGTATATGTGTTATTGATAGTATATTTTTTATTTTAGTTAAAGTGCAAGAAAATAATCTTTTTTATTTGTTTCAATGTAGCGAAAGGATTATGGCCAATATCCTACAAAACATGAGATCGAGTATGCTACATATTTTGGATATCGGCGTTTGAGCGAGTATTTGTGAGATCATCCGGATGCCTTTGTAAGTATTATAAAATTTTATATAATTATTTTATTTTTATGAATGGTTTAATTGTTTCACTTATTTATGTTTGTTATATGTAATAAAGGAGTATTACAGAGAGGAAGATATGGATGAGGTGGAGAGATAGACACAAGAGGGACGATCTCGATTGTCATAGGGTGATCATGATGATGAGGATGAGGATGATCAGGACGATCATGATGTTGTTGATGATGATGATGATCATGATGATGATGATTAGGATTCTTGATTATGACATTGGATAATATGTATTTACATTGATATATATATATATATATATATATATATAAATATATATATATATATATATATATATATATATATATATATATATATATATATATATATATATATATATATATATATTTCATTTCAGTTATGTTTTGAATTGTGTGTATGGTATTAAGTAATGAAGATTTTTGTCATATTGATTGTTATTATTGTTTATATTGAGCATGTGTTTTAATACATTAATTATATAATTCATTCATGTGTGTCTACCTAAGTGTATATGTATGTGTGTGTATATGTATGTATGTGCATGTATGTATGTGCATGTGCATGTGTAAGTGTATATGTGTGTATATGAGTATGTGCATGTGCATGTGTATGTGTGTGTATATGATGTGCATGTATATGTGTATATGTATGTATATGCATGTGTATATGTATGAAACATGCATGTGCATGTGGATGCATTTCCATTTGCATCCATGTGCATGCATGTGAATGTTCATATACATGTATTTAAGATATGTTAATGTGTGTATGTGTGTGTATATATATATATATATATATATATATATATATATATATATATATATATATATATATATATATATATATATATATATATATATATATATATATATATATTTATATATGCAATAATGCATGCATGTAAGTATTTTTATGTGGTTGTAGAAATATTTGTGCATATGCATGTGTATTTGTGTTTATGTCTAAGTGTATGTGCACATGTATCTGTGTGTATATATGTGTGTTCATGTGCATGTGTATATGTGTATATGTGTGAACATGCATCTTCATCATGTATAATTGTCTATGTGCATATCAATAAGTGTGAGTATGCTATCTAATGAAAATAACACAATTCAAATGATATACAAAGAATAGAAATTGTACTTACAATAGTTAGCCATACTTTCTTCTTGGTTAGATTCTTGAATAACTTGCAATAAAGAGAGAGAGAGAGAGAATTCAAAGAGAGAAAGACATAGAAAGAGAGAAAGAGAGACATAGAGAGACAATAAGATAGAGCTTAAGAAAAACAACAATTCTTCATATACTTGTTTTAGCTCGTAAGTGCAATGCAATTGCGAACATTGGAGAGCTCTTCGATCTGATGCATGAAAATGCTGATTGAAGAGCCTCCAATGTTTTAAGATTTTTTTGTCAATGAAACGTCGTGTAAGCGATGGTAACGCGCCATAAAAATCACTAGAATTGGCATCGCATAAGTGACATTTTTTACCATCCCTTATGCGATGCTTTTTAAAATTGTCGCATTAGCAATGCTCTATGCAATCGTCTCACACCTTGTCGTACCACATGTAAAAAAAAACGTCGTTTGGCTCGTTGTTTAATCGACGGTCTGTGCACCACGCTCATTGCAACACATTTTGCAATTTTATAGCGACAAAATTATGTCGCCTTAAGCATGGCGATGCGCCCATATTCCTTGTAGTGTAGATAGATAGATAGATAGATAGATAGATAGATAGATAGATAGATAGATAGATAGATAGATAGATAGATAGATAGATAGATGGATAGCTGGATAGCTAGATAGATAGATAGATAGATAGATAGATAGATAGATAGATAGATAGATAGATAGATAGATAGATAGATAGATTGATTGATTGATTGATTGATAGATTGATAGATTGATAGATAGATAGATAGATAGATAGATAGGTAGATAGATAGATAGATAGATAGACAAATAGATACATAGATAGATAGATAATAGATCACCTATAGGGTTTCAAGGAATTGCGCTCAAGTCATAGAGATGGGGACATAGATTATTGAGAAAGAGAGAAAGGGAGAGAGAGAAAGAGAGTGAGAGAGAGAAAGAGAGAGAGAGAGAGAGATAGAGAGAGAGAGAGAATAAGATTGAGAATCAAAGAAGATGATGATCACTCACTAGGTCATTGTGCAGATGCTTGAAGTAGATGAACGCAGAAGATCAAAGAGAGAGAGAGAGAGAGGGAGAGAGAGGGTAAGAATCAAACTAGATGATGATCACTGAGTAGGTGGTTGTAAAGACTAGGCTACACTATTCCTTATTCGATTTCTCGATTACTCGTGAAGAATTACAGAATTTTTTGATGACCCCTTATTCTTCGACTGAATTTGGTGCCACATCAGCTTATTCGGACATGTCCGAATAGTTTTCACACGACAATTCAGAGATTGTTCAATCCAAAGCGCTTTCGATCAAAATTTCTTTAATTAAAAATTTTATAGAGTGAAAGGGTTTTAGACTGAAAACATTTTAGATTGAAAATATTTTAGATCGAAAGTATTTTAGGTTAAAAACCTTTAGAAGGAAATACTTTTTATTGAAAATATTTCAGATCATCACTACTATACCAATCCATATCATTATATTTAAATAAATATTCAATTGATATCATCCACATAATAAAATTTGAATTAAAATCCATATTATAGCACTAAATATCTTAACTTTTGAAATTCACATCATCACTACTATATCAACCCATATCATAATCTATGAATTAAAATTAAATCAACATCATCCACACCATAACATTCAAATTAAAATCCAAATCATATAATGTAAATGTTAATTATTGAAATCCACATCATGAGTGTACATTTCACTCCATACAATCACTGCACACAACACCATAACACTTCAAGTGAAAGAAACAACTATATAATATTAACATAATATGTAAATTTAAGACCATGGTAAAAATATGTTTGATTCATATATATATATATATATATATATATATATATATATATATATATATATATATATATATATATATATATATATATATATATATATATATATATATATATATATATATATATATACCTTCATAAGTTCTCAGTTATCCAAACTTACGAACTCAGGATAGAGAATA
>CM035410.1:26777242-26794742 GCA_020310875.1 Ceratopteris richardii
TAAATCCTACACCCTAAACCCTAAACCCTAAATCATTAACTCTAAACCTTAAACCCTAAATCCTAAAACCCAAAATTCAAAATCCTAAACCCTAAACTATAAACCCTAAATCCGTACCCCTTAAATCCTAAACTCTAAATGTTAAACCCTAAACTCTAATCCCCAAATCCTAATTCCTAAACATTAAATCCTAAACCATAAACACTTAAACTTCAACCCTCGAACCCATCGCAAACCCTAAATCCCAAACCGCAAATCCTAAACCTTAAAACCTAAACCCTTAACTCTTAATCATAAACCCTAAACCTAAACCCTAACTCCTAGACCCCAAATTCTAAATTCCAAACCCTAGACCCTAAGCCTTTAACCATAAACCCTAAGCCCTAGACCCTAAATCCTAGACCCTAAACCCTAAGCCCTAGAACCTTAAACCTTAAACCCTAAACCCTAAACCCTAGAACCTAAATCATATCCACCTTATTTAGACAAGTCTGAATAGTTTTTGTATGGTAATTTGGAGATCTTTTGATCGAAGGTGCTTTCAATGGAAAATTGTTTTATTGAAAATATTTTGGATTGAACATATTTTAGATTGAAAAGGTTTTAAATTGAAACACTTTGAGATTGAAAACGTTTTACATTGGAAACATTTTAGATCAAAAATATTTTAGATTAAAAATCTTTTAGAATGAAATATTTTTATTGAAAGTATTTTAGATAGAAAAGATTTCGCATTGTATTTTATTAATTTAAAATTCTTTGAGATTTAACATCATGAGGTTAATAATTCATATTTGGAATTTTTAATTCTTTACTTCTAAGAGTATGATATATCAAATAATATAATAACGCATGATCATTCATCATATGATATCATCACGATAGTCCACACCATAAGATTTGAATTAAAATCCACATAATATAAGTACACATCTTAAGTTCTAAATTAAAAATCGTTCGACATCATCCACATCATAACATTTGTATTAAAATTCATATAATATCATTGCACATATTTACTTTTGAAGTCCACATCATCATTACTATATCAATCCATATGATAATATTTAAATTAATATTCACTCGATATCATCCACATGATAACATTTCAATTAAAATCCATATCATAGCACTAAACATCTTAACTTTTGAAATTCACATCATCACTACTATATCAACCCATATCATAATCTTTGAATTCACATTAAATCAACATCATCTCCATCATAAAATTCAAATTAAAATCCATATCATATAATTGTATATGTTAATTATTGAGATCCATCATCATTGTACATTACAATCCATACTATCACTGCACACAACACCATAACACTTGAAGTGAAAGAAACAATTATGTAGTATTAACATAATATTTAAATAATAAAAAAATGTTTGATTCACATATATATTCAATTACATCAATCAGATAAGATAAAACCATTTCCAAAGATATGTTTCTAAGAATTTTAAGTAACTTGTCTATGTCTACTCTGTTGATTATATTCTTACATCTTCATTTTATGAACCTCATTTTTATTGATGGGACGATCATCTAAATGTACAAAGCACAAAATCATCTTAAAGGTTTAGGGTTTAGGGTAAAGGGTTCTGAGTTTAGAGTTTAGGGTTTAAGGTTTTGGGTTTCAGATTTAATGTTCAACATTTAGGAGTTAGGAGTTAGGAGTTAGGAGTTAGGAGTTAGGGTTCAAGATTTTGGGGTTAGGAGGTTAGGGATTAGGGTTAAGGGTTTTAGGATATAAGATTTAGGGTTTAACATTGATGGTTTAGGATTTTGGATTTAGGGTTTAAGTTTTAGGTTTTAGGGTTTATCATTTTGGGATTTGGGTTAAGGTTTTATGTTTACTGCTTTGGGTTTAGGGTTTAGGGTGTACATTTTAGCATTCGAGGTTTAGTGTTTATGGTTTAAGGTTTGAGATTTGGGGTTTAGGGTTTGAGGTTAAGGGTTTAGGTTTTAGGGCTTAGGGTTTAAGAGTTTCGAGTTTAGTTTTTAGGGTTTAGATGGATTGTTTATGGCTTATGCTTTTTGGTTTTCGGTTTAGGGTTTAGGATTTGTCGCTTTGGCTTAAGGGTTAAGGGTCTAGGGTCTAAGGTTAAGGATTTAGGGTCTAGGGTTTATGATTTCGATCATAGGATTTAGGGTTTAGGGTGTAGGATGTAGGGTTTAGTGTTTTAAAGTTTTGAGTTTAGGCTTTAGGGCTCATGATTTATGGTTTAATGTCTAGTTTTTGGAGTTTAGGATTTAGAGTTTAGAGTTTAGGGTTTAGGATTTAGGGTTTAGGGTTTATGATTTATGATATAGGTCATAGACTTAAGGGTTAAGGTTTAGGTTTTAGGACTTGCATTCTTAGACTATAGGGTTTAGAGTTTGGTATTGAGGGTTTAGATTTGGGGATTAGGGTTTAGGGTTTATGGTTAAGGGGTCAAGGATTAGGTTTTAACTTTCGGGTTTAAGGTTTAGGGTTTAGGATTGAGGGTTTAAGATTGAGGGTTTAGAGGTTATGATTTAGGTTCTAGGGTTTAGGGTTTAGGGTTGAGGGTCTAGGGTTTAGGGTTTAGGGTCTAGGATTTAGGGTATAGGGTTAAGGGTTCGGGGATTATGTTTAGATTAAAAACATTTTAGATAAAAAATACTTTAGATTATAAATCTTTGAGAATGAGAATATTTTTTATTGAATATATTTTTGATAGAATAGATTTTATAGTGTATTTTATTAATCTAAAATTCATTGAGATTTGACATCATCAAGTTAATAATTCATATTTGGAATTTTCAATTTTTTACTTCTAAAAGTATAATATATCAAATAATATAATAACACTTGATCATTCATCATATGATATGATCATGATAGTCCACAACATAAGATTTCAATCGAAATCCACATAATATAAGTACAGATCTTAATTTCTAACTAAAAAATCATTTGACATCATCCACATCATAACATTTGAATTAAAATTCATATACTATCATTGCACATATTTACTTTTGAAGTCCAAACCATCACTACTATTTCAATCCATATCATAATATTTAAATTAATATTCAATCAATATCATCCACATGACAATATTTAAACTAAAATCCATATTACAACACTAAACATCGTAAGTTTTGAAATTCACATCATCACTACTATATCAATTCATATCATAATCTTTAAATTAACATTAAATCAACATCATCTACATCATAAGATTTGAATTAAAATCCATATCATATAATTCTATATGTTAATTATTGAAATCCACCATCACTGTACATTACAATTCATAGTATCACTACACACAACACCATAACACTTCAAGTGAAAGAAAAAACTACATAATATTTAAATTTAAAACCATAATAAAAAAATTTTTGATTCACATATATATTGAATTACATCAATCCACTTCAAAGTGGTCCTAAGCTATCACTTTCAGAGAAGGTAAAACCACTTCCAGGGATAGTTCTATGAATTTTAAGTAACTTATCTAAATCTACTCTTTTGACTTTATTATTATATGTAGAAAGTGTTGGTGCAAGTGCCAAGCCTACACACTTGGCTAAGCATGAGAAGACCTCATGTGAATGATTGAAGACCTATGATAACCATTGCTATGGATTCATTATCTTTTGCCATTTGTAAAAGTCAAATTAACTTGAAGAAATGTTTGTAAATGCCATTAAACTCGTGGAGTTATTTCGATTGTAAAAGCTACAAATTCTTATAGAGAACATCTCCTAGATTAGTGGATTACTTTCTAGTGAAAGCCAAAGTTGAATTAAAATTCAAATTTTGAATGGAGCATCTATAAAATATGAATGTAAAATCTCATGGTGAGATCACTACAACTCTGAGTCTTTGACTGATTACATTGCAAGAGAGTGAGGCTCACTTCATAGCCTACACCTCTATCTATCATTGGGCATTGGTTAGCATTCCAATGATTATGTACAACATTGTCATATAATACAAATAGATCACTTCCTATATCTGTTGATCTCTCTTTGATTGTCACTTAGTCATCTTATATTGTTCATATCTCAATCATTACTCCACCATTTTCAATGTTCTATAGCTCATTCGAATCCACTGTGAGTCTACTACAAACTGACAAATATTGAAGACATACCATTTAGTGGATTGGGATAAAAGCACATTGAACTAGTCACCTTTCATTCTCTATAGAGGTCCTAGAAAATCTGGGGTAATGCTACACTTGCTAAATTGATTGCTTTGTGTATCCTAAATCATTTTAAGTGTTCCCACTTGGAATCATTAGCTTAATAAGCTAATTTGATAAATCCAAAAGGAATTTGATTAATTCCTATTGTACTAGAAGCACTCAACTTAACAAGCAGCAGGTGTGTGAATCGAAATAGAAGGTTTTCATTGGATTGTGTAGTGTGAAGTAGTTTGTTTTGAATCAAAGATTACTTACATCATTTCCAAAATACATAGGCACTTATTTAGTGTCATTGAAAAGCTAAGAGGGCCTACAACTAACTCTGAAGAGAAAGAGCAGAGCAGGATTTACTAGTACCAACTCATTTTTTCAAGTGTCCATACATCTTTCCCAACAATGGTATCAAAGCAAAGTTAAGGTAAAATGGGAGATGGTTTTACTTCTTTGATTGATAAATTGAACAGGAAAATTCGTCAAGCATGGTCCTTGAGGATGAACTCATACTTGCAAGGAAGGAGCCTCTATGGATACATCTTAGGAGATGAGGAGATGACCATTTTCAAAAGCAAAGGACAATCTACAAGAGAGGAGCATGAAATACTCAATTCATGGTGTGCAAAAGATGCATTAGCCAGGTCATACTTACTCAACTCAATCTCTGATTTTCTTCTTCCACACATTAGGAACTTTAAGACATCCCAAGAGACTTGGGAAACATTGTTTTCATATTTTTCTTCCAACACAAGGGCTAGGAAGAACCAATTGTGGATTGCGTTTACCACTCAAAGGAAGCAACCCAAGCAAGGTATCTCAGAGTATGTGAATAAAGTCAAGGATGACCAAATTGCAAGCATAGGAGAGGAGATTGAAGAGGAGCAGATTGTGAGACAAGTAATCAATGGCATTAAAGCAGATGACAAATAGGAGAGCTTCAGAACTGCTATGGACTTGTACATCGACATGTAGATCCCAAATCTTACCACACTCATGGGGAAACTCTTTACCCATGAAGCCAAGCTCAACAAGAATAGAGATTCATCAAGAGGTAATAGCTCTTCTGCCCTCTACACAGAGAAAGGCAATTCTAAAGAGAAAGGGAAAATCAAGAAGATTGAGGATGAAGGAGCTACCTCTCAAGCCAACTGTGTAGGTTAGAGGTACAAATTCAAGAGGTAGGGGCAAAGGAGGTAAGCCAGGTAGGGGGAGACCTTTCAACTCTTCCCCATGCAATATTTGTGGTTTGTCAAATCATATTGTAGATGAGTGTTACACAAACTTCAAACATCAGAGAGGTAGAGGTTTTGAAAGAGGTGGATATACACAATCAAGAGGAAGATTCAACCATCATCAAGGCTACAATAACAACTACAACAACAAATACAATAACAACTACCAAGGAGGCTACAAATCAAGACAAGACTACAACAATTATACAGAGGAACAAGAGGATTCCCTTCTGATCATGAATATGACTTCAAAGCAAGGTATGAATGATGACCATCTCTTCTACATTGACTTAGGATGTTCCAACCATGTGGTGGGAAATGTAGCTCTTCTCCCTGAACTTGAGAAACCTAAGGGAAAGCATCAGGTACAAACAGGTGCTAATACCAAGCACTCAATGATCAAGGTAGGAAATTTTAAAACCTTTGATGGAAATAGAAATGTGTTGAGCAAGATTCTTATATGTACCTAAAATTACCAAGAATTTGATGAGTGTTGAACAACTTGTGGAAAAGGGTTTGCAGGTGAGGTTCAACAAATATGGAGCATTTATGGAGGATCCCCAACATGGATTCAAGAGAATTACCAAAGGAGAAAAGATAGGTAGATTATTCACTTTTGAGCTTGAAGATACAAGGAATATTGCAGTTTATAGCTACAGAGATCAAACATTGTCAGAGCTTGAACTTTGGCATAAGAGACTAGGACACATTGGTGAGAGAATCTTAAAGCAAATATGTAGATATCAATGTGTTCTTGGGATACCTAATATATCCAAGCAACCCATGATCTATAAATGTGGTGCTTGTTAGTTTGGAAAATCTCACAAGTTATTCTTCTCAAAGAAAGGATATATACATGACGACTACTTGGAGCTTGTCCATACAGATATCTGGGGACCAAGTAAGGATCCCTCACATTAGTGGATCACTTTTTAGTGAGAGCCAAAGTCGAATTCAAATTCAAATTTCAAATGGAGCATCTATAAAAGATGAATGTAAAATCTCGCGGTTAGAGATCACTAAAATTTTGAGTCTTTGATTGATCACATTGCAAGAGAGTGAGGCTCAATCATAGCCTACATCTATATCAATCATTGGGCATTGATTAGCATGCCAATGATTATGCACAACACTGTCATATAGTACAAATAGTTCACTTCTTATATCCGTTGATCTCTCTATGATTGTCACTCAGAATAGTCATCTTGTATTGCTCATATCTCAGTCATTAATTGACCATTTTCATAGTTATATAGCTCCTTGGAATCAACTCTAAGGCTACTACATGTGGAGAAAGTTTGAAGACATTCCATTTAGTGGAATGCGAGAAACACACATCAAACTAGTCATTCATCATTCTCTAGAGAGGTCCTAAAAAATCAGGAAGTAATGCTACACTTGGGAAATTGATTGCTCTATGTATAGTCAATAATTTTAAGTGATTCCACTTGGAATCATTAGCTTATTAAGCTAGTTTGGTAAATTCAAAAGCAATTCAATTAGTTCCTACTGTACGGGAAGCATTGAGCTTAACAAGCAACAGGTGTGTGAACCAAAATAGAAGGTTTTCGTTGGATTATGAAGTGTGAAATAGTCTATTTTGAATCAAACATTACTTACATCATTTCCAAAGTACATAGGCACTTATTAAGTGTGGAAAGCTAAGAGGGCCTATAACTCAACTTTGAAGAGAAAGGGGGCTGATACAAAGGAAGAATTAGCAGAACCAACTCATTTTCTAGAGTGTCCATCCATCTTTCCCAACAATAAGTTCTAATACATACTTGAATTTATGAACCTCATTTTTATTCATGGGAGGATCATCTAGATGTACAATGTTGAGAATCATCTAAAAGGTTTAGGGTCTAGGACAAAGGATTTAGAGTTTAAAGTTTAGGGGTTTGGGTTTTGGGTTTCAGATTTAATGTTTAGCATTTAGGGGTTAGGGATTAGGGTTCGAGATTTTGGGGTTAAGATTTTAGGGATTAAGGGTTTAACATTGATGGTTTAGGATTTTGGATTTAGGGTTTAGGTTTTAGGTTTTAGGGTTTAAGCTTTTGGGATCTGGGTTAAGGTTTTATGTTTAGAGTTCAGGGTAAATGGATTAAGGTTTGAGGTTTAGGGTTTGGGGTTTGAGGTTTGGTGTATATGGTTTACGTTTTAAGGCTTAGGGTTTAAGAGTTAAGAGTTTAGGCTTTAGGATTATATTTATGGTTTAGGGCTTAAGCTTTTAGGTTTTAGGTTCAGGGTTTAGGATTTGTGGCTCTCGATTTACGGTTAAGGGTCTAGGATTTAAGGTTAGATCTTTAGGGTTTAGGGTTTATGATTTCAATCATAGGGTTTAGGGTTTCGGGTTTAGGGTGTAGGATATAGGGTTTTGGGTTTAGAGTTTTGGGTTTAATCTTTAGGGTTGATGATTTAGGGTGTAGTGTCTAGTTTTTAGAGGTTAGGGTCTAGAGTTTAGAATGTAGGGTTTTGGGTTTAGGGTTTATGGTTTATGATATAGGTTGTAGAGTTTAAGGATAAAGTTTTAGGTTCTAGGGCTTATGGTTTTAGACTATAGGGTTTAGAGTTTGATATTTAGGGTTTAGGTTTAGGGATAAGGGTTTAATGTTTCTTGTTTGGGGTTTAGGGTTTAGGGTTAAGGGGTCAAGGTTTAGGGTTTTGACTTTAGGATTTAAGGTTGATGGTTTAGGGTTTTGGGTTTTGGGTTTAGTGTTTATGATTTAGGCTCTAGGGTTTAGGGTTTAGGATTTAAGGGTTTAGGGTTTAGGGTCTAGAGTTTAGGATCTAGGATTTAGGCTTTAGTGTTTAGGGTTTATGGTTTAAGATTTAGGGTTTAGAGTCTAGGGTTTGTGATTTAGGGTTTAAGGTCTAGGAATAAGGGATTAGATTGAGGGTTTAGGATTAAAAATTTAGGGTTTAGGGTTTAGGATTTGGGGTTTGGAATTAAGGGTTTGGGGTTTAGGGTTTAGTGTTCAAGGTTTAAGATTTGGGTGTTAGGAATGATCGTTTAGTGTTTAGGGTTTAGGAGTTAGGGTTTAGGGGTAAGGGATTCTATTTTAGGGTTTAGGGTTTAGAGTTTAGGATTTTAGGGGTAAGGATTTAGGGTTTAGAGTTTAGGGTTTAGGGTTTAGAGTTTAGAGTAAAGGTTTTAGGGTTTAGGGTTTAGGATTGATGATTAATGGTTTTAGGATTTTGGGTTTAGTGTTTAGGGTTTATGGTTTAGGCTTCAGATTTTAGGGTGTGGGGTTTAGGGTTTAGAGTTTACAGAGGGAGGAGGGGAGGAAGGGGGAGGGGAGGGAGGGAGGGAGAGAGAGAGAGAGAGAGAGAGAGAGAGAGAGAGAGAGAGAGAGAGAGAGAGAGAGAGAGAGAGAGAGAGAGGAGGGAGGGAGGGAGGGAGGGAGGGAGGGAGGGAGGGAGGGAGGGAGGGAGGGAGGGAGGGAGGGAGGGAGGGAGGGAGGGAGGGAGGGAGGGAGGGAGGGAGGGAGGAGAGAGAGAGAGAGAGAGAGAGAGAGAGAGAGAGAGAGAGAGAGAGAGAGAGAGAGAGAGAGAGAGAGAGAGAGAGAGAGACAGAGAGAGAGAGAGAGGGAGAGAGAGAGAGAGAGAGAGAGAGAGAGAGAGAGAGAGAGAGAGAGAGAGAGAGAGAGAGAGAGAGAGAGAGAGAGAGAGAGAGGGAGGGAGGGAGGGAGGGAGGGAGCGAGGGAGGGAGGGAGGGAGGGAGGGAGGGAGGGAGGGAGGGAGGAGGGGAGATAGAGAGAGAGAGAGAGAGAGAGAGAGAGAGAGAGAGAGAGAGAGAGAGAGAGAGAGAGAGAGAGAGAGAGAGAGAGAGAAAGAGAGAGAGAGAGAGAGAGAGAGAGAGAGAGAGAGAGAGAGAGAGAGAGAGAGAGAGAGAGAAGGGATGAAGAGGTGGACTTATGTCAATCATCCAACATTTCTTGAAACATAATCTTCAAGTATTGGGAGTGATAGATACAATACCCAATTTTGGAAGTTCATCTCTAATGTGGATTCTTATTTTTATTATGCCCTTGAATAATCCTTTGAAATATTTGATTTTCCAAAGATCAATCCTTCTAGAAAATATTTGATATTCAAGACTTTATTGATCCAAAATATAAAATCATGTCTTAAGGAATTTGAAGTCCTTGGTAGACCTTTCTTCTAGGTGTCTAGCAAAGTTCTTTGTTTATCTAAATTTCAAGGTCGTCCTTATAAAGAGTATTAGTACTAACTATCTTCAACCAACCTTTTTTTATACAAAAAATACCTACATATAGTTCATAAAAGGCCACCATATCCCACTATGCATTATATCGCACACCCTCTTAGGAGCATATTGAGCATTCTTGAATCATTTAATATGATCATCCGAAGATCTAAAAGATGATATTTTGTACATCATTCTATGTTTATATGCTTTGTACCTGAATAGGCTTGACTTTTAGCAAGCTCTTCACTTTTTGAGTTTACGTCAAAAAACTTAGTAAAGTTCTAATTATTAATTTTCCAACTACTACATAAACTAAGACGGTTGTGTATTCTATTGAATCGAATAAAGAGGATGAAGGATAGCCCTTGTCTAAGGTAAATGTCAATCTCATTACATTCACCCTCTTGTAAATACAACAAAATGTTTTGTTATGGTTCAATTACATAAATTTCTATACCTCTTTACGTGTCGAAAACCTTATTCTCTATGGTCTTATGAGTCTGAATTATCCTGTTGTTTTGTATAGGATCTTGAGACTCGTTCATCTTTTTCCATTAGGGGAAATTCTCAAAGGTGGCCAACTCCCACTTTTTTGTATTTGTAATTTCCTTCTTGAATCCATAGAGCTACATCCTTAATCTTTCCACCTTCATTGTCCTCTTAGTGCTCTTTGATCACTTTCTATTATCTAGAATTCCATCTTTGAATTCTTTTGTGCCATAAAAAACAGAGAAAAACGTAAATATACATATATATATATATATATATATATATATATATATATATATATATATATATATATATATATATATATATATATATATATATATAGGGTTTAGGTTTCAGGATTAGGGTTTAAGATTTTTGGTTTGGGATTTAGGGTTTATGGTTGTAACGTTCCTTATCATGCCCATAGATATGAACGTTCGACATACAAAAGACATAAGAAAACATCAGTATCATTATTAAAAAAATAAATCAATTCAAGTGTTTACCTCAAAATACATTAATAGAGAAAAATCTTATCTTGTGAATCTTAAGATGTTTGACTCGAATTAATACATCAATAGCTTTTAGATGAAACCTCTTTCTTCTCGATACAATAGCTTTTGAAAATAGCTTCTTGACGAAGCCTCTACCTCCCGACCACCCCCGAGCTATCACAATCTCATTCACACTCACACTCTCAATCTCAATCTCAATCTCAATGAGGAAATCATACAATCGCAATCCCAATCTCATTCTCAATCTCATTCACACTCGCACTCTCAATCAGACTCTCACTCACACTCTCAATCACACTCTCAATCACAATCTTGTGGCTAGTGCTCTTGATGTTGTTGAATGAAGGAAAAGAAGTCCCGCAAAGGCATTTCTGGAAGATACTTTTCTTCTCAATCTATCTGCTCTTCTTCATCTTTGTCATCAGATGTGAATAGTAATACTCGAGCCTCATGTTCTCCTCTCTTCGAACTCAACACCTAATTTCTCAAAACTTCTCTTCCTCCGAATCCATAAGAGCCGACTCATTCAAGGTTCATATTATATTTCAAATGACCACTTGTAATGTTTCTCTTCGAAACTTGTGTTGGTTGGTGTGGTTTCTTTCCCTTCTTCTGTGCTATGCTATAGGAGTTATGGCCAACAATTTATCCGAGAGAGAAGTTGAGAATCGATTGAACGAGGTGATGTCTTGATACCAAAATCCACATGTTTCAGCCCTCAGCACCCTCAAGAATCTCTTTCCTCATCTACCAATGCTCTGTCTCACATACTCCATATTTCCTTATGACCGAGTCTTTTGCTTCATGCGGCACCCTTCAGACATATTATGCAACACTTATCTGCTCATGTATGATCTACATTAAATATGCTTCTGCAAATCATCTGAATTTGTGCGTGTCATTCTTGCGCAGGGTCATGCTAATATTCTCTATGTCGTCCCAATTGTATACCTGAAATCACTTTGAACACCATAATATCTGGATGCAGACTATTTCTGCTATGGATTATAGTGTCTCAGAAGACATGAAACTCATAAGATGAGCTTAGCTTACGGCCTGCAATCCTCTTGATAACGCTAGTTCCAACAAGTTGTCGGCAATGTCTGTATTCATTAGTTTTTGCATCGGATGAATCTCCCCGCTCTTTCTCAGATGGAAGCCTCAGAAGCCGATGGTGTCCATCAAACTGATTTGTGCACCCCTGGCTGTCTTCCAAACTGTCTCCTCCCTCCAAATCATTATCCCGCACGCTTCCAAAACCCCTTCTGGATGACCCCTGCTATTGATGACTATATGCACTCATGGTGAGATAATTCTTTGATGGTTTGGACAAAGCTTTCCCGACTAGTGGCGGTAGTGCCTCCTTCTCTTCAGAACAAAACAGATGCTTCAGTACAGAACAGACGTGCTGCCCGAGTGAATTTCCAGCCTCCTTCAGACATATAAATGGGCACTCTCAAAGTAGATATTAAGTTGTTTCTTTCCATATTAAAATAGAGCGCAGCAATTTGTTATCACTTCCAAAATACAGATCCATTTCTCATGAATCTATGCCTAGTTGTGGATGCATCTTCTTCTCTTCATGGATCTATGTTCTGATGGACGCGCCTTGATTCCCTAATTAACCGAAAAGTCTTCCTGTTCATAAAAATAGATCTTGCCTTCAGCCCGTACATATGCATGTGAGACTTCTACACAATCAAAATCGATAGAGAGAATATGGAAAACTTCGTTCTCCCCTTTTTTTTCCATGCCCGCAAAAGGCGTGATTCTTTCCAAAAGTTTCCATTGCTTTCTAGTAAGCACTAGAGCTCGTTTTCTATTAATATGCCCGTCTATTATAATTGTTTATTTATGTTCTTCTTTTGATTTTACATATTTGGTTTCACACTCAATACTGAGGTTCACACTCAATACTTAGGTTCACGCGGGATGGATCGGAACACACATACATGCATGGGATTTCTAAAAATATGTTTTTTAATGCTAAAATCCCAACGCCTATGAAATCTTGAACTTCCATAAGAAGCATGACATTATCTTCATAACCTACGAGTTCCATTATTTCATTTGGAACATTGAGAACTTTCTTATATTATGATAATAAAGGGTTTGATAGTGATAAGATTACACCTTAGTAATAGAATCTTTAGCTGAGTTTTCTATTTTCCGAATAAGGTCTATTACAATGGTTAAGGGGTGAAGCTTTAGAGTTTATACTTTAGGGTTTAAGGTTTAGGGTTTAAGGTTGAGGGATTACTGTTTATGATTTAGGTTCGAGGGTTTAGGATTAAGGGTTTAAGGTTTTAGGGTTTAGGATCTAGGGCTTAGGGTTTAGGCTCTAGGATTTAGGGTTTAGGGTTTAGAGTTTATGGTTTACGTTTTAGGGTCTAGGGTCTAGGGTTTGGGATTTAGGGTTCAGGGTCTAGGAATTAGGGTTTAGATTTAGGATTGAGAATTAAAAATTTAGGTTTTAGGTTTAAGGGTTTAGGATTTGGGGTTTGGGTTTAAAGGTTTGGGGTTTAGGATTTACTGTTGAGGGTTTAGGATTTACTGTTGAGGGTTTAGGATTTGGGTTTTAGGGTTGAAGTTTTAGTGTTTAGGGTTTATAGTTTAGGGTTTGGGGAGTAGAGTTTAGGGTTTAGGGGGGAAGAGAGAGAGAGAGAGAGAGAGAGAGAGAGAGAGAGAGAGAGAGAGAGAGAGAGAGAGAGAGAGAGATGAGAGAGAGAGAGAGGATGGAGAGGGCCATGAAGGGTTGGAGTGAGGGGGGAGAAGAGAGAGAGATGGATGGATAGATAGATAGATAGATAGATAGATAGATAGATAGATAGATAGATAGATAGATAGATGGATAGATAGATAGATAGATAGATAGATAGATAGATAGATATATATATAGATAGATAGATATATAGATAGATAGATAGATAGATATATAGATAGATAGATAGATAGATAGAAAGACAGAGAGAGAATTATGGCATAGCATATCAAGGCAGCATGCACATGGAGTTAGAGAAACAGATGTGGAGATTCATGATAATGTGGGTAGAATAGCACACAAAGGGGGAGAGACAGAGAGAGAGAGAGAGAGAGAGAGAGAGAGAGAGGATGGAGAGGGCCACAGAGGGTTCGAGTGAGGGGGAGGAGAGAGAAATGTATGGATCGATAGATAGATAGATAGATAGATACATAGATAGAGAGAGATAGAGAGATAGAATGATGGCATAGCCTATCAAGGTAGCATGCAGATGGAGTTAGAGAAAGAGATGTGGTCATTCATGATAATGTGGGGAGAATAGCACACAAAGGAGGAGAGAGAGAGAGAGAGATAGAGAGAGGGAGAGAGAGACGAGAGAGAGAGAGAGAGAGAGAGAGAGAGAGAGAGCGAGAGTGATATTGTAGTAGAGTTCATACAATGATAGCATGATGAAGACCTGGAAGGCAATTGGGGAGAGAGAGAGAGAGAGAGAGAGAGAGAGAGAGTCATAGAAAGGATCACCTAATGGTTTTTGAGGCGCAATGCTCAAGTCATTGATGGAGGCAAAGATTATAGAGAAAGAGAGAGAGAGATTGAGAGAGAGAGAGACAGAGAGACAGAGAGAGGGACATTGAATGAGCGGGAGCATCGAAGAAGATGATGATTGGTCACTAGGTGGTTGAGAGATGCTCGAAGTAGATTCACAGAGAGGACCAAAGAGAGAGAAAGAGAGACAGAGAGAGAGAGAGAGAAAGAGAGATAGAGAGAGATAGAGGAAGCATCAAACTACATGATGATCACTCAGTAGGTGGTTGTAGAGACTAGGTTGCATTATTCGTTATTCGATGATTCGATTATTCATGAATAATTATAGAATTTTTTTGATGACCACTTATTATTCGGCCGAATTATTTGGTGCCATGTCAGCTTTTTTCGACAAGTTCAAATAGTTTTTGCATGGCAATTTAAAGATTTTTGAATCAAAATTTTATTTTTATCAATTTTTTTTATAGAAAATATTATAGATTGAAAATGTTTTATATTCGAAACATTCTAGATAAAAAATATTTTAGATTAAAACTATTTTAGAATAAAAATAGTTTTTATTGATCATATTTCATATAGAAAAGATTTTACAGTGCATTTTATTAATATAAAATCCTTTGTGATTTAACATTGTTGAGGGATTCTTGTGCAGAAAGAGACTTGAGTGTTTATAGGAGAAGGGAGAAAGATAAGAAGAAAGATAGAGACACCAAAAGCTTCTGTAGATTGATTATAAAGAGAAAAGTACCATGATGATGTACAATACAATCCAAATGCTCAGATACAGAATACCCAAGGTTCTTTGTACCTCAGACCTCTCTGCACCAGACCTCTGACTTGTCCAAGAGCTTGTACTTGTGCACACCTTGCACTCAAGCTTCAATAGGGGGAGGGATGGACACCTTTTCTCGACGTGCACACAGCTTCAATGGGACCTTGTGACCTTTGGTTGCATGGCTTAGCATTTCTCTGCACACTTCTAAGTTACTCTTCTTGCATGCCTTGCACTTCACTTCTCTGCATCGCACACTCACTGTATGTATCTTACTCTTCTCTCTTAGTATAGACTATGATCACCTTGCTTAATGTTAGGAAGAATAATGCCTTGCCTTGATTTGAGTATCTGTTCACGTACACCCCTAACTGCTAGAGTATCTTGGTGCTCACTTTGATGTCCCAAGATTGTCTCCAAATGTGGGCAGCCAAGGAATCCCTCTTTTCTCCTGTAGTGGCCTTAGAATAAAACAAATATTTGAATTGGGGAGCCATACTTTTGACTTTTGCATATGCTTCCGTTTCACATACCTTCACATTTTGCCTTTTAATTCTTCAAATGTGCACCTAAGAGAGGGTTCAACTAAACCTTTCAAACACTTTAAAAACACTTTTGAACCTTAGATAAATTACAAAAAGACTCTCTGCAACCTAGAACCTACATCCATCTTTCTACAAATATAACCTTTGTGAATAATTAATGGTGCATTACCTGTGCAGCTTAACACTCAAAATTTGAAAGCTTTGACTTTTCCCATGTTGATTTTGACCTTTAGCATGTTGGTTTTGACCTCTTTGACTTTGACCCTTTGACTTTGAGTGTGGTTGACTTTGACCAATATGACCTTTATGGGCTCAACAGTTGCCCACCACCTAATGGGATCTTCGTCCTCGAGAGCTATAGCCAAAACTTTGAGGAGAGATGAAACCATGATTCATGGGCTACAAAATCTTCAAAAAGACATGTGACTAGCTACCTAGTCCACCAAGAGCACTAAAGAACAACACCAGAGAAGCACAAAAATTGGAAATTTTGCATTGAAGAGCAAAGGATGGAGAGTGAAGTAGTAAGGAGAGGGAAGGGAGGGCTGATGGCTGAGGGGGCTTAGATGTATAGGGTTTGGAGGCATAAGGATTGGGCTAGTTAGAAGGCTAAAGGGAGGTCAGAGAGTAGAGTTCTGGGCTCTTGAGAGTGTCAAAATGAGAAAATAGTAAAGCGACAGAAGTTGCATATGGGAAATTGTGAAAACTATGGTAAAATAAACTGAGAAGCGACCATGTGGAACCTTTCCATAATGAAAAACACGTGATAAATGTGCTCAAAACATGTGGTTTTTAACCAAAAGTCAGAGAAAATTTGGGATTACGAATAAAAGTTAAGTCCAAAAATGCATTCAGAGGTGTCAAAAGACATGAAAAGGACGAAAATTTTGAAAAAAATCGCCATCCGAAGTGCAATCTAGAGCCAAAAGCATCGGACCAATAGAAATAAGAAAACTATATATTTAATATATCTATGATTATTATTTACACACACCTCTCTCTCTCTCTCTCTCTCTCTCTCTCTCTCTCTCTATATATATATATATATATATATATATATATATATATATATATATATATATATATATATATATATATATATATATATATATATATATATTTTTTTTTTTATTTTTTATTTTTTTCTTCTTTTTAATACTTTTTTTTAATTTGAGCACATGTGGGTTTGTGCAAAGCTTAAATAAAAAAAGCAAAAAGTTAAAATAAAATAAAATAAAAGAAAATAAAATAAAATAAATTAAATTAAAATGAAAATAAATACATAAAAAAATAAAATAAATAAAAACCGTCGGTTTGGGGGAGGGGGGTAGGGCGGTGGGGGGCAAAACCCAAGTACATGTCACATGTATAACATGCAACAAAACCATGATTTGATAAAGCAAGACATAGTGTCAAATACAAAAGACATGAGTGAAATGAATCATGAAGCATGTACAAAGAAATGAGACACATTTACATGATATTTATAAACAACTAGAACACATGTATATGTGTGTATGCCTATGTATATACATGTGCATGTGTATGCGTATATGTATTATGTGTGTATATTTGTATATGTGTAAACATTTGTATGCATGTGTAAAAACCCTAAAACCCTAATCCTAAAGACCTAGACCTAAAACTTGTGTATGTGTGTGTGTGTCGTTCTGCATATGCGTATTTATGTAAAAAACCTAAAACAGTAATCTTGAAGACGACCTAAAACATGTATATGTGTGTATGCATGTGTATATGTATTATGCGTTTATATGTGTATATGTGTATATGCATGTCTCTCTTTATCTCTCTCTCTCTCTCTCTCTCTCTCTCTCTCTATATATATATATATATATATATATATATATATATATATATATATATATATATATATATATATATATATATATATATATATATATATATATATATATATATATATATGTGTGTGTGTGTGTGTGTATGTATGTGTGTGTGTATATGTGTATGCATGTGTATATAAATGTGTCTGTATAAA
>CM035410.1:26797242-26807242 GCA_020310875.1 Ceratopteris richardii
GTATGCATATGCATATGCATATGTGTATGTAATATGTATGCATGTGTGTATGTATCTCTATGTCTCTATCTTTCTCTCTATCTAGATCTCTCTATTTATCCCCCTCTCTCTCTGTTTCATCTCTCTCCCTCTTTCTCTCTCTCTCATTCTCTCTCTTTCATCTCTCTCTATCTCTATTTATAATAAAGAACAAAACAACCACTTACATCGATGTAATTCTTTTGATCGCTCTCCTCAAAGCACAATTGACGTCGTCTCTTGTCGAGTTCCAAAGAATCGATGCCAAAAAGCTCCTACAAAACAAAACAAAAGAGAAATTAGAAAAGAGAAGACATAGAGAAAGAGAGAGAGAGTGAAAGAGTATGCACATCACTTACCAGGATGAGAGAGAGAGAGAGATCTATGTGTAGGGAGAGAGAGAGAGAGAGTGAATGAGATGTGTGTGTAGGGGTGAATAGACAAAAAGAGATGTGTGTATGCATGTGTATATGCGTGCATGTGTGTATGTATTATGTGTGTATATGTGTAAAAATCAAAAACCACAATCGTAAAACCCTTACCCTAAAACATGTATATGTGATGTGTGTGTATGTGTATGTGCATGTATGCATGTGTGTGTATACATATGTGAGTGTGTATATATATGTGTGTGTATGTAATATGCATGTGTGTATGTATGTATGTGTGTGTGTACATGCATGTGTGTGTATGTATGCATGCATATACATGTGTGTATGCACATATGTGTGGGTATACATATGTGAGTGTCTATGTATATGTGTGTGCATATGTATGCATGTGTGTGTGTACATGCAAATATGTGTGTGTATGTATGCATATGCATGTGTCTATGTAAACATCTGTGTGTATACATGTATGTATGTGAGTATGAGTATGCATATGCATGTGTGTATGCAATATGCATGTGTGTATGTAATATGCATGTATGTATGTATATGTGTGTATGCATATGCATGTGAGTATGTAATATGTATGTGTATGTATATGCATGTGTGTATGTAATATGTATGTGAGTGTGTATGTCATATGCAGGTGTGTATGAAATATGTATGTGACTATGTGTATGTTGGAGTTAGATGTGTGCGGAAGCACGCGAACAACACAAGGAAGAAGAAGAAGCTTGGAGCACAAACACACAATACTGAATGTATGACTAGACAATGTACAAAGATATATAGCCCATTAGGGCAATAGGCGTATATACAAGCTGGGGGAAAGAAACCTCCTAAAGAGGGAAACATGTGCCCCGGCGCTCCTAGTGTGTTCACACACTTCACTACCTAAATATATCAACAAATCCCCCCTCGGAGTGATGCAGTGAACAAGGAGCTGGCACTCATGTATAAGGAAGTTCCAAGCTATGTGGAAATCACTCCACAAAAGGAAGTAAGCCCAAAGCTTTGCGGAAAGCTTCAAACTTCTCCCTAGGCAGAGCCTTCGTGAAAAGGTCTGCTATGTTCTCCTGCGTGGGCACATATGCCAAGCTGACCTCCCCAGTAGAGAACCTCTCCCTGACATAGTGATAATGCACCTCAATGTGCTTAGTACAAGCATGGAACACAAGGTTCCTCTCAACTACCAATGCGCTCTGAATGTCAGTGAAGATGGTGGTGGCAAAAGACTAGCCAACACCCAAATCAGCCATAAGGCATCTGAGCCACACACACTCAATAGTCGCTATGAAAGTTGCCCTATACGCACCCTCACAACTGGAATTGGCCACAGTAGGATGCTTCTTGATCAACCAAGATATACATGAGCTACCAAGCATGAAGCAAAAACCACTGGTGGACACACGACTGTCATAGCAACCAACCCAATCTGAGTCAGAAAAAGCATGCAAATCTGGCGGTAGTGATCCCCCCTTGGGATAAAACAACCCAGTAGCTGAGTACCACTCAAGTAGCGAAAGATGCACTTAATCGCCTTCCAATGCGTGACTCCTAGGCAATGCATAAACGTGCTCATCTGTGAGATAGCAAACTGAATATCTGGCCAAGTAATGCATAAGTAAATCAAGCATCCAACAGCATGCTGATAGAGAATAGCATCAAATGCATCTCCAGCATCATGAAGACTCAATCGTAAACCCGTCTCCATAGGAGTGGCAATAGGCTTACAGTCTTCAAGGCCAAAACGTTCCAATAATGTGTCAATATATTTTGTTTGACACAAAGCCATTCCACCATCAACTTGCATAAATTGAATGCCCAAATAGTGATGCAGATGCCCCAAATCAGACATCTCAAATGAGGCATGCAAATCAGCCTTGAAATCAGTAATATGCGTCTCAATAGGACCAATGAGCAGCATGTCGTCAACATAGACAACAATGATCAGAAGCACATCATTAGCACGCTTAACATATAAGGTGCTTTTAGTTGGACTATTTTCAAAACCATGTGCAACCAGATAGGCATGTATTTTCTCATAACAAGCACGTGGTGCTTGCTTTAAACCATGAAATGCCTTCTTTAACCTGCACACCTGGTTTTCATGACCTTTTTGCACAAAGCCACGGGGCTGAAAAACATACACTTCTTCATGCAAGTCACCATTCAGAAATGCTGTTTTAATGTCCAACTGATGTACATTCCAACCATGATGGGCTGCAAGTGCAGAAATGCTCCAAACAGTAGTCATACGGCATGTAGGTGCAAAGGTCTCATCAAAATCAATGCCTCTTTCCTGCCCATAACCCTTGGCAATAAGCCTAGCCTTATACCTGTCAACTGTACCATCAGGTTTATGCTTCAGCTTGTATACCCACTTAGTTCCAATCGCCTTCTTGCCAGGAGGCAAGTCACATAAAGACCATGTACCATACTTCATTATAGCATCATATTCACTGCATAGCAGCCGTCCAATTTTTTGAATTCTGTCCTTCATCAAAAGAAACAGGCTCATTCTCATCATAGAGACTAGACACAGCCATAGCATAGCAATCTGATGCAAAGGAGGCACTATGAGAGCCTGAACGAGTATGATATGACAAAGGTTCATCTAATTTGCTGTCACGCAAAGTCTCCACTAGCCATTTTGGCATAGTTTTTGCCTGCTCAATATTAGCTCTCTCATCAACAAGTGCATCATGTAAATCTGCATCAGAAATGGAATGATCTACATCATCATATGAAACCTCTAAAGGCTGAGAAGTTACCTCATTAGGACCAAAATACAACATCACGGCTAACGAGAATGCGTTTAGTCTGTGGATGATACAAACGATAGCATCTTACACAAATACAACATCACAACTAACCAGAATGCATTTAGTCTGTGGATGATACAAACGATAGCATCTTCCACAAATACAACATCACGGCTAACCAGAATGCGTTTAGTCTGTGGATGATACAAATGATAGCCTTTACTTTCAGAACTGTATCCAACAAAAATATATTTTACTGCTTTATCATCCAATTTTCTGTGATGTTGTTCAAGCACTAATGCATATGCCAAACAACTAGAAACACGCAGATGAGCAACAGATGGCTTGCCATCATGCCAAGCCTCATATGGAGTGATAGACTCCAACGCTTTAGTGGGACATCTGTTCAGTACATATGTTGCACACATGACAGCCTCAAGCCAGAAACTATGTGGTAAAGCCTGACTCTTGACCATGCACCTCGCCATCTCCATGAGTGTCCTGTTCTTTTGTTCAACAACTCCATTCAGTTGAGGTGTATAGGGCACTCTACACTGGTGTTTTATCCCACGTTCAGCCAGAAATGCATTAAAATCAGAAGACATATATTCCCCCCCTCGATTAGAACGGAGGGTGCCCATTTTACATGCTGACAGATTTTCAACCAAAACCAAAAACTGTTTAAAACACATGAACACTTCGGACTTTACTTTGAGTGGATATACCCATGCATGCCTGGAAAAATCATCACCGAAAGTCACGAAGTAAAGGTAATTTCGAAAAGACGGTGTCTACATAGGACCACAGACATCACTATGTACAAGCTGCAATTTCTGTGTAGCCCGAACTAAACCATCTTTTGGAAAGGAGGAACGCTGCATTTTGCCCAAAATACAGCCTTCACAAATATGTTTTCCAGGTGCCTCAAGTTTGGGCAAGGAGGACAACATTTCAGATTTCTGGAGGCGTAGCAAACTAGCAAAATTTAGATGACCAAAGCGTGCATGCCAAATCTTTGCATCTGACATAGCCTGAGAACCATGAACTGCACATGCCAAATCATTCACAGATCTTTCATAGTCTATGAGCTTATACAACCCAGGACATAAAATGTCAGAAGCAATAATAACATCGCCATTTGACAGATCATGAACTGTACATCTGTCATCAAGAAATTTCACAACCAAGCCAATCTTGGCTAATGCAGAAACAGATAACACATTCTTCTTGATCCCTAGCACAAATAAAGCATCTGACAAGGTGAAAGAACTACCATCAGCAGTAGTCCGAATGATCTTACCAACTCCCATAACAGGATAAGAGGAGTTGTTGGCGCATGACAGTATTCCCTGTAGGGGCAGGCTCGAGTGAAGAGAAGAAACTGCGCTGCGAGGTAATATGTTTGGTCGCTCCACTGTCAAAATACCAAACATCTGAGTCTACTGCAGACATGCACTGCTCATGAGAAGATGGGTCAAAACTGTACACAGTAGTAAACGCCCATTCTTCTTCCTGCACAAGATTTGTAGACTCTGTTTTTGGTGTAGAGGCCTCTGCAACAACCATTCCAGCCTCTTTTTTCTTTGCCTCTTTAGCAGCTAGTTTTGGATAGTTCTTTATGATATGATCATTCCCTTTACAGTACTTACAAAACAATTTCTGCTTTTTCTGATTTCTTCTCATCTTTATCATCCTTCTTCGAATATGTAGAATTAGCAGATTTCTGCTTACTCGTGAAGAGCTCCATTTTCCTTTGCCCTTCTGACTATCCAGGAAAGGTTGATCTGCAACTCGCATAATGAACCGGTTTATATACAAGTCGGGGGAAAAAAAACTCCTAAAGAGGGAAAAAAGTGGCCCGATGGTCCTAGTGTGTTCACACACATCACTACCTAAATATATCAACAATGTATGCATATGTGTGTGTATGTATGTATGCATCTCTCTCTCTATCTCATTCTCTTTCTACTTCATATCTTTCTCTCTCTCTTTCATCTCTCTCTCTTTCACTCTCTCTGTATCTCTCTCTCTTTCTCTCTCTCTATCTCTCTCTCTTTCTCTCTCTCTATCTCTCTCTCTTTCTCTCTCTCTCTCTTTATGTCTCTCTAGATCTCTCTCTTTCTTTCATCTCTCTCTCTCTCTCTCTATCTCATTCTATATCAATAAAAAACAAAACAATCACTTACTTCAATGTAATTGTTTGGAGTATTGTCGTCAAATTCCACTTAATGTTGTCCTTCGTCGAATTCCAAAGAACTCACACCAAAAAGATCCTGCAAAGCTAAAGAGAAGAGGAATTTGAAAAGAGAAAACACAAATAAAGAGAAAGGGTGCTACAGTATGTGCGATACTTACCAAAATTTGAGATCTAGAGAAATAGAGAGGTGTGTGTAGAGAGAGAGAGAGAGAGGTAGAGAGAGAGATGTGTGTACACAATATGCTCAAAATGTAGTTCGCACACGCAAACTCAATAGTAGCAAAATTTGGTTTAAAACACGAGCAAATGTTGAATTCTTGCTCTCGGGTCTAGTTAAAATGTTGTGTTAGTATAAGCATTGGTATGCGCATCGATATAAGCATCGGTATAAGCGTTGGTATAAGCACCGGTAATTTCTAGTAAATAATCGACGCTCATACTATCGGTATTGCATCCGTGGTTTTTCAAGCATTTTCAACCGTCATAGCGATGTTGAGGCATGAACATCAGTATGCCCCTCATATGTTGTAGTGTAAATTAATAATCTACATAAGGAAGTGAATATATAATTTTAATCATTCTTTTATTGAACCCCCTATAGTCATGGCATAATCTTTAAGAACTATCTTTCATGTTCAGAAATAGAAGATGTCCTCTCTAAGGTGAAACACTTGGCCTTATCAGGACTTTCTTTAGAAGATCATCCAATTAAATATGGAGTTGTTTTAATTCATCTATGTTAAATTTATAGGGGGCTATTAAATATGATTCACAACCTGGATATGTGCCATTAGTGTGCTCAATCTTCCTAGATGGAGGTGTACTAGGTATGTCTTCAATAAATACATCTGCATATCCTTTCAAAAGATTTTCTATGTTATTTGGACGTTTTTCCTCATTATCTTTCCCATGTTCAATAATCACATACATTAAAGATGTTTTGCAACCATCATGTATACCTCTAACTAGCTACATTGGGAAAATAAGAATAGGTGTAGTATTAGGACCATCACCTATCTTGCCCTAAATTGAGTGCTCATTGTTCATAATCGATTGTTGTAGAATTTGGAACTAACTAGTCCATACACAAAATTGCATCATACCATTTCATTACATCACATGAGAAATCTTAAAAATATCTATTGGGAACCGTAAACACATGGTTTTCAATGTATCCTTTTGTATAGTGCAGTTGTCCATTAGCCATCTCAATAATTCTCGATATCTATGTATATAAAGAAATCACTAAAATCTACACCAATGTGAACTATAGAAAACAATGCTTGCTTTTTGGATCAATTAACAATCTAACTTTATGTTTAGAGATCATACCCAAAATCATAATGACAAAAGCCCTTGCAATAGAACTAGTCATCGTGTAACCTAATTTCCAATTACGGCACTTACCTCCATAATCTTCTTTATTAGTTGTTCTTTATTCTTAAATGATATTATCACCTTTGCTTTTGCAAGCGAAAAGATTGGTTCGTTTGGACATTCATAGGTTCGACATTCTTGATTGCTACAATGAAAGAAGAGAGGGGGTCTTTTGCATGCTTAATAAAATCAGGGTCCTAGCTCCAAAAAATTGGTTCATTCATCCTTTGAGTTTCCCTATGAGTGGGATTTTTACCTTGGTTATTATATTCAAGTTTTTTTCATGTTTTTTGTTTAACGTCTCTATACCTTATGTACCATCATGTTGAATCTAGTTCTAATCCCCTTCAACATATTGAATCTCTCCACCTTCTTGGTTCTTTTTGCCATCACAACAACATCCAAGAAGTCACCACATCCAGATTCCTTCACTTGATAATGGAGTTCTTCATCAAGCCATTTGATAAACCTCATCTACAGAGCATCCTTGCTAACCTTTAATGCATATTTGTGAATATGGGGAAAATTTTCTTTATAATCATCCACAAAAAAACTACATTTGTCAACATCATGTTGTCCATCATTATAGAAGTCCATCTTCTTCTGCATTTGGTACTCAGAAGAATAGTAAAGCTTCTCTCCTCATTCTCAAAATTCCTTCTATAGAGCCTAAAAAAGTTTATCCAAGTCATTAAAATATCAAAACAAGTCATCAAGATATAATAAGATGAATTCATCTTGATAATCATTATAAGTATTGTTCATCAAGCACATGAATGTGATAAGAGATTTTTATAATTCAAAAGGTAAAATTGTAAACTCCTAGTGACCATAACGTGTTTGAACAGCCCTCTTGGGTATGTCATCTAGTTTGATCCTTTTCATCTTAATATCCTCATATTAAGTCAATTTTGGTGAATAAACTTGGTCCAATTAAATAACTCAAGTAATAATGTATATGACAAAGTGGATACTTATTTTTTATCCTTCTTTTATTAAACTTCCTATAGTCATTGTATAATCTTTAGAAGCTATCTTTCGTGTTCCAAAATAAAATAGGTGCTCCCTAAGGTGAAACACTTGGTATTATTAAGAATTTCTTCAAAAGATCATCTAATTGAATGTTGAGCTCCTTTAATTCATCTATGTTAAATGTGTAGAGGTCTATCAAATATGATTCATTCTATGGATATGGGTCAATAATCTTTTCAATTTTCCTTCATGGAGGTATATTAAAAGGTAGATCATCATGAAATACATTTGCATAACCTTTCAAAATATTTTTTACATTCTTCAGAAGCTTTTCCTTATTATCTTTCCCATGTAGATTACTTGCATACACTAAGAATGTTTTGCAACCATCATGTATACCTCTAATTAGGTGCATCGGTGAAACAAGTATAGGTGTAGGATTATGCTCATCACCTATGATGTGAAATAGATTCACTATCCTCCCCTAAAGTGAGTGTTATTTCTTCACAATCAATTTTTGTAGAGTTTTGAACTAACCAATCCATGCCTAAAATTGGATCACACCATTTAGTTTCCACCACATGAAAAATCCCAGAAAACATACCTATTACGAGATGTAAACACATGTTTTTCAATGTATCCTTTTGTATAGTGTATTTTGTTGATACATTTTGGTAGTGATGTGTCACAACATACTTAGGAACATCGGGGCACTTTTTTCCCTCCTTAGGAGGTGTTTTTCTTGGTTTGTATATGCACCTATAACCCTAATGGGTCACTAACCTTTGTACATTTTCACTTTTCAAATTCAATCATTATTGTTTATTCAGCACCAAGCTTCTTCTTCTTTCTTTGTGCTATTTGTGTGCATTTATAGATGTCAAATTAAAACAATTGGTATTAGAGTAGGTTGCTGATTGATATAAGGCATTGTCCCCACTCCTATGATCATAGTCCCAGAATCCCACAAAAATTGATAAACATACTCTAGGGAACTAGGAGTCCAGAACAACTTTGTCTTTTGACATCAAATTTTTTACATGATCTCATTTTGGTCTTCGAATGCAGTATTGCAATGCTTATGCAAGAAATATCATTTATTTTTCCAAGTATTTATATAGGTTTTAGTTTCCCAAAATAAGCATTGCAAAGTCATGAACATGTTTACCAAATCTCAATAGGATAACTCTATTCAGCTTTTTGAGATACAATCATTGTTTTGCATCAAGATATTTAGTATGTGGCCGTGGCTAAAAGGAATGGTGCATTCCATATATTGGGTATTGTGAAAAATTTGGATGAAACTAATTACTCGGTATGGGAATATATGATGTGCCATGTATTGGTGGCAAAAGGACTATGTAATATTGTGTAGGGTGTTGAAAAACATCCTGTTACACCTACGAATACAATTACTGAAGGTATTGTAGATGGCACTAAAGATGAAGATCTTCAAATTCCTATTTGTGCTATGGTTCTTGGAACAAATACACGCATACACACACATATACATCATACTTGCACATTTACACACATATACACATACATGCACATTTATACATATGCACACATACATGGACATTTTTACACACACATACACATGCATGCAATTACACACATATAATGAATACACATAGAAACATACACATACTCACATACACGTACACATACTCACATACACATACACATGCATAATCATATGTACATACACATAGACTCATATAATCATATTTACATGCATATATACATATACACATGCATATACACACACAACACATGCATATGCACATATAGATACACATACATACACAACACATGCATACGCATAAATAAATAAATCGTATTTCAAACATCCTAAATTGAAAACACTTATTTCAATATTACGATTTTAAAACCCCTAATTTAAAAACTCTAATTCAACCTTTTAGCCATATGTTTGAAGTATATGTACACATTGCATCTATTCCTCCGACGTCCTACTAGAGAGATGTCTCTCCTCCCAACCTTATGCCTGTATACATAGCTACTCGAATCAACGAGGATCATAATATATATATATACACATCATGTAGATACACATACATAAATATAAAATGGAGTAGATATATTATGCATCACACATACATGCCTAAATGCACGCATAAATATATATATATACATGCATACATATTAACATGTACACATTTACACATAGACATATATACATATGTACATGTACACATCACATATACATGCCTACATGCAAACATAAACATATATATACATGCATACATATTTACATG
>CM035410.1:26838318-26853318 GCA_020310875.1 Ceratopteris richardii
AAAGAGTAAGCAGGAAGTCAAGCTTATCTTTTGCAGGCACCTCCTGAAGGACAGAAATCTCTAATTGAGTCAAAATAAAAATTCAACACTTAGCGCCACTAAGATGGTATGTAAGGAAAAGGCAGGTAAACATGAGGAATCATATGATTTTATGCTTGCAGGACCAGAAAGTGACAAAGTTGTGCCTGCATCGGAGGAAGCTAAGTGTGACCTTCATGAACTTCCATTCTCAAATATACCTTTAGGATGGATCAAGGAACAGATTGTGTATCATAAATTGAACTCTGCTCCTGCATACAATGGAGATTTTCAAGTGAGTCCAATTCTGAAAAGTTTGTTCAAGAAGTAAATCTTGGTGATGAAGAATCCTCAGATAGTTCACTTGGCTGCTTGGTTATGGCACTATCCCCCTTTATTGCAGAAGGTATATAAAAATGTCTTTGCATGGTCCTATAAAGACTTAACAGGGATACCAGAGGAGCTTGGATTACAGCGAATACCCTTAGTGGAAGGAGCTTCACCTGCAAGAAGTAGGCCTTACCGACTTAATCCAAAGTATGCAGAAGCAGTAAAGCTAGAAATAACAAAACTGGAAGAGGCAGGCACTATTGTTCCTGTAGAACACTCACGGTGGCTTTCTTCCATGGTCATTGTACCAAGGAAAAAGGGCAAAATAAGAGTATGCGTTGATTTTCGTGCCTTGAATAAGGTAACTATTCAAGATGGCTTTCCTTAGCCATTCACAGAGCAGGTGCTTGAAGAAGTAGCTGGACACTACTCTATACAGTTTCTTGATGGGTTCAATGGCTACAATCACATAGCCATTCATCCTGAAGATAGAGACAATACGGCTTTGTTACTCCATGGGGCACATATGTCTATACGCGTATGGCCTTCGACTTGAAAAATGCACCAGCATCCTTTAATAGGACCATGTATCTCATACTAGGGAAATGGTTAACCTCATTTCTGCGCATTTTTTATGGATGATTTTTCAGTATTTTCAGGAACAGACAAGAGGGCAATAGTTCAAGATTTCAATAACCATTTGGAGAATTTAAAAGAAATCTTTGAGCAGTGTCCTCAAAACAGTTTGAAATTAAACCCTGCGAAAATGTCATTTTTTGGTCACTAAAGTCACTCTCCTTGGCCACATAGTCTCAGTAGAAGGGATAACTGTTGATCCGGCAAAGATCACTGCTATTCTCTCCATGCCGATTCCTCGAACTCCAAAGGAGGTACAAAGCTTTTTAGCCATGCAGGATATCATAGGACGATTTATCAGAATGTATTCGGAAATAGCTAAGCCTTTATCTAGGCTTACAAGTAAGAACGTCCCTTTCTCATGGACTCCTGAAGCTGAGAAAGCATTTTGCGAATTAAAGTTAAGACTATGTACTGCCCCACTTTTAACTGTTCCTAATTGGTCATTAGAGTTCCATGTACATACAGATGCCAGTCTTCATGCAGTTGGAGCTAGTCTTGGCTCAACCATCATCACATAAGGTAGACCAACCTATCGTCTATGCTAGCAGATTGCTTACCAAAGCAGAAAGAAACTACAGCACTATCGAAAGGGAAGGTTTGGCCATCGTGTTCGCTCTTCAAAAATTTTGGCATTACCTCTTAGGTGTGCATTTTATTGTCATAACTGATCATCAGCCTTTGAAGTACCTGATTAACAAGCCCAGAGTAGCTGGAAGGGTTTGGCGATGGCTATTGTTATTTCAAGAATTTGATTTCGATATTCATATTAAGCCAGGGAAAGAACACTATATGGGGATCAGGTATCAAGAACTGCTCTGAGTGAACAAGCAACAGGTATTAATGATGAATTGGTGGATAGCAATCTTTTTCTAGTAGCAATCCAGACTGGTTGGTATGATGAAATTCTCCATGTTCTTACTACTGGAAAGATCCCAGAACACTTGACACCTGTAGAAAAGAGAAGATTGCTCCTGAAAACCAAAGCATATTCTCTTATAAATGGAAATTTATATAAATACTGTCAGGATGACATATTGAGAAGGTGTGTCTATCCAGAGGAGGTAAATCTTCTACTGGAAGCTGCACACAGTGAAGGACATCTAAGGGGGGAAGAATTGGGCTCATAGAATCATCCACAAAGGTTTATGGTGCCCTCATATTTTCAAGGATGCAATCAAGTTTTCTAAAGAATGCCACATCTGCCAGAGGTGTGCTCCCGCGCCAACCAGATTGAATTTCCAACCATTAGTCATATCTACTGGATGGCTTCCATTTGAACGATGGGGTCTTGATTTCATAGGGCCAATTAGCCCAACTGGGCAACCAGGAGGTAAAAAGTATATTTCGATGGCTACATGCTATGCCACTAAATGGATAGAGGCTAAAGCTACTATGGACTGCACGGCTTTAACAGTAGCTAAATTTATGTATAAACGTATTTTCTCAAGATTTGGTTGCCCACTTGAAATTACTAGTGATAGGGGCACCCATTTTGTAAATCAATTGCTCCAGTTTATATTTGACAGGTACAAAATCTTCCATAAAAAATCTTGTGCCTATTACCCAAGGGCAAATGGCCAAGTAGAGAGTTCCAATAAGATTTTGATTGGATTGCTTCGCAAATTAGCTTTTGATCATCAAAGCTCCTGGCCACTAGCATTGATCGGTGCAACTTGGGCTTTCAGAACCACAAAGAGGGGAACCACAGGCGAAACTCCATTTCGGTTAGTATATGGGAAAGAAGCATTGGCACCATTCGAGGTCATTATCAGAAAGGAACTAGGAATCAAAACCATTGGAATTGAACCCCCCGTTCAGAGATTGGTGGCATTAGAAGAAATACAAAGAAGGGGGCAATGCAGAAACTTCGAGTAACACAAGAAGAGTGCAAGAAAGTACATGACAAGTATCTGAGATCGAATGAAGGTTCAAGAAGGGTCCATGGTTTTAGTGCATCAAATTCCACCAATTCAAACTAAATTGGCACCCAAATGGGCAGGACCATATAAGGTTATCAAAGTATTGCCACATGGTGCAGTGCATCTTGAAGATTTGCAGGGTAAAAGGATGCCCTCGTCAACATCTCCAGGGTGAAAGAAGTATCGGAACTAGGTCAAAGTGGAAGCATTCTATCCCTTGTACATACCATGTTTCTTTCAGTAATTGCAGTTAAATCTCATTGAAATAAGCATATAAAGGAGTTATTGCACCGGGACGGTGCAAAAGCTTGATGTGGGGGTCTGTAGAGGTCGGGAAACTCTCAGATGCCTTGGGATGAAGCTTCAAGAAGTGTTCAAGTGCTCTGACACGGATATATTTGAGTTCTGAGCAGTTGTTGCTGTCGTCTTTTCTTGGCTTCCCTCGAATTGTTTGATACCTATCTCTCTCTATCCTTTTTCTCTCTTTCTTTCCCTTTATCTCTCTTTTCTCTCCTTTTTCTCTCTTTCTTTTCCCTATTTCTCTCTCTTTTCCCGCGGATGAACCCTCTCTCTCTCTCCCTCTCTTGGTCTCTCTCTCTCCCTCTCTATCTCTTTCCCTCTCTCTTTCTTCTCTCACTCTCTCTCTATTCCCCTCTCTCTCTCTTCCCCGTCCCTTTTTCTCCCTCCCTTCTCTCTCTTCCTCTCTCTCTATCTTCTCTCTCTCTCTCTCTATTCCCCTCTCTCTCTCTTCCACATCCCTTTTTTTTCTTTTTCTCTCTCTCTCTCTCTCTCTCTCTCTCTCTCTCTCTTGTCCCCCCTTCTTCTCTCTCTCTTCCCCCACTCCCCGCTGCTCCCCTTCCCCGCCATCCGCCCTCCGCCCCCTCACCCCGCACCCCGCCCTCCGCCCTCCGCTGCCCGCACACCCCCTCACCCCGCAACCCTCCGCCTAGCCCACCCCCCCCCCTAGCCACCCCCCACTGCTCCCCTCCCCCGCCATCCGCTCGCCCTACGCCCCCTCACCCCGCACCCGCCCTCCGCCCTCCGCTGCCGCACACCCCCTCACCCCGCACCACTCCGCTAGCCATCCGCCTAGCTACCCACCACCCACACCCCCTTCTCTCCCCTCCGCACCCTCCACTCCCCTCCCCTCCACTCCGCCTCCGCCCCCCCGCCCCTCTTTCCGCCTCCGCATCCCCCTCCCCTCCGCCCCGCAGCCCGCATCCCCCCTCCCCTCCGCCACCTGCGAGCCCCTCCCCTCTTCCATCCACCCTAGCCCCCCTCTTCCATCCGCCTTCCCCCCTTCCCTCCTCAATCCTCCCCCTCACCTTCCCCGCAGCCCGCCTCCTCCTCTACCCGCCCGCCTCCGCACAATCCTCCCCCTCCCTTCTGCCACCCGCAGCCCGCATCCCCCTCCCCTCCGCCACCCACAGCCCGCAGCCCTCTTCCCCCTCCCCTCCGCCACCCACGAGCCCCCCCTTCCCTCCTCAATCCTCCCCCACCTAGTCCTCAGCCCCCCCCCCCTTAGTCTCTCTATCCACCATTGACCCACCCATTGACCCATCCCTCGCACCCACGCATGCAGGCACACAATCACACACACGCATGCACACACACATTTGCACATACATACCCATCCCCACACACATGAACCAGTACATATACACACATCCACACACCGACACATTTTACTCACATGCACACTCACACCCCTGCACATGCACACACCCCCACACTCTCACACATGCAATACACACACACACACCCACACAATCACACCCACTCCCACACATACACAAACACATACATGCACTCACACACACACACATGCACACCCACACACATACATTTCCACACTCACACACTCACACACATACACAAACTACACACACTGGTGTTTACAATCAAGATGTCCCCAAAATAGCATAAATGGCTTCTCTGGATCTGTTTTGATATGTCAAGGGACATCTAATGGAGGTTCAGGGTACATCGGAGAGCATCCATATGGAGAACATCCTTTCTGGACATTTTTTGTTGTTAGAAATATCGACAGTAACGTGCAAGATGCTGAACTACGTGTTTTGTTTGAGCATTATGGTGCCATTCGTACCCTCTACACTGCCTATACTTACAAGTGGAGTTGTTCGATGGGCACTATTCTTGAGGATGGTGTATGGAGATGACCCATGGTGCTGACACAATGACTTTGGAGCTCAGAGGAATGCTATTTGAAGCTTCACATGATTCAACCACTACATAAACACTAGGACTGGATGAGCAGACGGACCAGTACATCATATAAATTGTCGGGGATTAAATCAGTGAGGAAACAAAACAACACAAAATGAGAATCTCGGATGGCGGGTGAAAAGGTAAAAGGTAATTGTTAAAAGTAAAAGTGGCATTGCCAACAACCATTCACGGCAACTATCTATCTTTAGGGATCTAATTCAAATCAATTGGAATATTTGACCTACCCCTCCAATCTTGGGTGATTAACCGGCGCTGTGGAGGTGATCGCAATCTGGGTGGATCGGGTCCGGTCGTGGCACACACAGGGTGTATGAAGCTAATGAATGTTGGAAGCTTTAAGGACATGAAAGTGAAATTAATGCTGAGTATGGAGAAGAGAGAGATGTTGAAATGATTATGGGAATAGGAATGTAGGAGTGCAAGTTAGATTTATGAACATGAATGATAAGAATGAAAGAGAACCACACATACGAATGAAATTTGGAAGGAAGAATGGTCCATTGAAGGAGCTTCTTAAACACTTCCTAACTCCAATCCATATGCATAGTCTTCTTTGGATGATATGTATGCATGACGAGAATAGATGGAACCCTTACATATAAACCAGTTTCGAAAGGAAGAATGGTCCAATATTGGAGCTTCTTATACACTTTCAGAAACTAATCAATATGTATGGGTATGTATGGAATATATGCATGCAAGTGAATTATGATGATAGAGTTTACTCACAAGCTCAAAGAAACATCCTCACTGGTTCAACGCAATACTGCGGAGCCTTCTCACACATAGAAGAAATAGAAGACATGTAAAAATACTTAAGAGACTGAGAGAGGAGACAAGAGACAAGTGACAAGTGACATGAATTAAAAGGATTTGAATTAAGTTACATGTAAAATATCGTCGTGGTACGTCATGCTAAGCAGTCTACTGATCAAAGGTGGTTCCGACCCTCAAACCATGACAGTTCAACCGAATGTCACACGTAAGAAGGTGAGTTCCACTCCAGTGACCCTATGTCTGTCTAGGCTCGTAACGTCTAACTAAAGAAGTCTAAGACTCATTAAAATCAGCTCTAACTCACTCACACGCTCCACCGAGGGTGAGTCAAGATAGAGATGCTGGTTTCAAGAGCCTATCCTAGATAGGAGTTCTAACTTAAATTTGAAACTAGGTTCTATACTCATACTAGCTCACCTTGGATCCTCACTCGCTCAACCGAGGGTGATCGTCTCAAGGAAACCGTAAGCTAGCATGAGCCCTATGGATGCCTAACAATGATGCTCTAGGAGTTTGGAGGGGGGTTTATATAGTTTTTTGAATGAATTTGGGCCCTTGGATCTAGAGAAATCAACTCTCAACTCTAGGATCACTACTTTCGATTACAACCATTTGATTAATCAAATCAATGGCTTGGAATTGTTCTTTCTATCAAATCTAGTGTAAAGGAGTGAAATTTAGGCGCCCTCATTCTCCACCATTGGATCTGGGGATGATCTGGACCGTCGGATCAGGGCTGACATCAATTCGGATAAGATAAGCCACTATTTTTGGAGAAATGCTGCATTATTGATCTTTGATTGTAAAAAAGGTCTTCTTTTATGGAAAAAATTCGTGGATCCTCCTTCCTTTATGCTTTAGTGCATCTCCACCCTTGAATATGAGCTCATATTGACCGTACAACATGGTTCAATCATATTTTGACATGTGGCAGACATTCAAGCCTTCAATTTTCTTATTCTAGAAAACTGCGGTGACCTTGAAAACTGGACTTTGTGCTCTTTGACCCTCCAAAAAGTCTTTGATGAAGATGAAACATTGTAGGACTATGTTTCCAAAGATCTCCTTCAGGAATATGCAGAAAAAACTCCCATCTGAATCTAACTTGTACAAGTTTGACTACATTTGGAAGCTTGCAAGGTGGCATTAAGGTGTCTAGGAAGCTCGGATAGCCTTGAAACTTTATACAAATATGTAGCCACATATGGTCTTTATACATGCCAAACCATATGGCTAACATAAATTTCTATACAAGAATTTGTAGGGTCAAACTAGAAAAATTACATTTTTACAAAATGAACATAGCATATCAATGTGCTACAAAATCCATTTTCTTCTGAAATTTGGGCTATAGACTGCCTTTGACAATCTTTACAAGTATATGGATTTTCATCTAATTTGGTGACAATGAAATTTTTGCCCTAATTTCCCAACTTTGACCAGCTTTGACCAGCTTTGACCGCTACCATGGACTTTCTTGATTTCTTTGAAACTTTGTATGTGACCCTCCTTTGACATCCTTGATGCATCCTGGACTTCTCGGGGAATTCCGGCTACCTTCACCAAATATGTTTTTTGTAGGCCTTCACAAGTGAGAGAGGAGAGCAAATCTCGACGACAGCGCGTGATCAGTGGACGTGAAGATTCGGCAAGGCTCTCTTGGCCTATTGGGGCCTATAAAATCAAGGGATTTGTGCTCATTTGGTGTTACTGGTACACTGGAGTACCTGTACAATTTTAGAGATACAGTGGTTCGTGCATACGTGCAGAAGTCCTCTCTTACACTTGGTGGTTTCAAGCCTATTGTAGGAGCTACTCTGTAGTGTGTATAGAGAGGGTAGGCTTCTTAGTGGAGCGCTATGAGCACTATAGTGTAAGAGAGTAGCTTGGATTCTTTTTCTTTTCTGTGAGTGAGTGTGTTGATTAAGCTCTATTCTCTTGAGAAATTCTTACCATTCGTATTGTTCTGAGATAGTCTGCATATCAGTGGCCCCTTATGCTGATGGGAAGAATCTGTTGTATTGGAGTTATTACTTTTAGGGTGGCTTGTTAGCCCTAAGCTTGCACTTTTGAGCATCACTCTGCCCAATCGTGTAATCGTCCGATTCTAATCAAGAAGTGTATGGTCTTCCTTGGTCATTGGTTGTCCATATTTTCTGAAGTATTACCACCCTGTGCAATCCGTGTTATCTACCTGCTCACAGAAATGTTAAAGGGTATACTTCCCTAAAGAGAACCCACCTTGAGTAGGTGATGTACTGGACGTGTTTAGTTTTCAGTCTCTACTTTTGTTAAAAGCGGATACCCCAGTACCTCCTCTACAACCAAAATGGAAGCTTATTTTCAAGGAAGAAATCTGTTTGTGATTTTAGCAGGTGATGAAGCTATGCCTATTCTAACATCCAGAGGAGGAACTACAAAGAGGAGACAAATAGACTAACACTTTGGTGTGAAAGGGATGCTCAAACAAGGTCAAACATACTAAACTCTATCTCTTAATCTTTGGTACTGCATATTAGAGGATGCAAAATATCTCAAGAGACTTGGGACCTTCTTCCATGTTACTAGCAAAGCAAGAAGGAACCATCTTTTGAATGAACTCAATCAAATGAAGAAAACACCTAAACAAACTATCATACAGTTTTTTAGCAAGGCCAAAGAGATTGCAGACCAGTTAGCATCCATTGTAAAGCTAATTGAAGAAGAGGGCATCATAACGCAGAATCTAAATGCACTTAGAGGTGATAAGGAACCAAAATCCTTCACCATGGGTGTACAAACTCCTAGTTTCAATGTATTCCTTGGACTAATATTTGAACAAGAGGCCAACAATAATCTGAAAGATGGTAACTCATATCAAGATAATTCAACAAGTGCTCTTTATGAAGATAAGAAAGAAAAGAAGCACATTGGTAAGAAGAAGGAAGATGATGATGAAGATATTTTCCAAGACAACTATGTAGGCAAGAGCAAGTGGAGAGGGAAGAAGAAAAGAGCAAATCATGACAAATCAAAAGGGCAAAATGTTCAACCTTGGGCCATATGTGATAAGAAAAACTTAACCACTCAAAATTTTTGCTTCAATAGAAGGACTCGGAAAGGAGGTGGAAGCGATGGATTTAGTAACACTAGAAGCTGAGGTGGAAACAACTTCAACAATAACAATATAACTCATAATATAAGAGACATCTCCAATTATTCAGAAGATCAACCACATGAAGACTCATTGCTTCTAATGAATCTGAGCCCTAAATAAGGTAAAGAAGATAATCATTTCTTCCACATAGATTAAGGATGTTCAAACCATCTTGTCGGGAATATTGCTCTTCTATCTGACTTGGAAAGTCCAAAGCATAGACATGAAGTATGAAAGAGGTGATGAGACCAAACAAATATCATAAAGACTGATATTTTCAATCTTCCAATGGCATGGAAAACATTCAGAGTAAAAGACCCTAAGTCAGCTCAGAGTGTGACATAAAAGAATTACTCATGTGAATGATAGAACCTTGAAAGATATATGCAAGAATTAAATTGTTCTAGGGTTACCAAACATATTGAAGCAACACATCATCAATGGATGTGATACTTTTCATATTTAAAAATCCCAGAGACGACCATTCAACCACAAAGGCTACATCCACAACAACCTTTTCGACATAGTACACACACTAATGTGTTAGGACAAAGTCAAGAACCCTCATTGGCATGCTCAGTTTCATTTGTTGATGATCATAGTAGGTGGAAAATTTTGTATTTTATCAAGAACAAAAGTGACATACTTGAATGCTTCAAGAAATACCTAGCACATGTGGAGAATCATACTGGTAGATCATTGAAGAGACTCATATTTGATGAAGGGGAGAATAATTTTCCGAATTTTTTTTTGAATTCATGCAAGATAAAGGTATCAAAAGGGAACTAACTACCTGGTATCTCCTTTAGTTGAATGGAACTGCAGAGAGAAGAAATAAGACCCTAATTGAATCTGTAAGTACCATGCTTGAATAGAAGAAGTTACCACACTACATATGGGCCAAAGGAATCTCAATTGTTGTATATCTATTGAACATATTTCCATCCAAATCTCTTCAACTTATGACCCCTTATGAAGCTTGGAATGATAGAAAACCAATTCTAGGTCATTGCAAGGAATTTGGATATTTAGGTTTTGTTCATGTACCTTCACAAATGAGAGGTAAACTAGATGAAATGGCAACCAAGGTAGTATTCATTGGCTATGATTCAACTCAAATGGGATATAAGTTTTAGAACTCATCCACCAAGTAATTTACTACAAGCAGGGATATTGTGTTTGAAGAACAAAAATCATGGTATATCAAGACAAATAGAAGGTAAACTTTCCATATCGTCTTTATTATGATTTCCATCCAATGCGTAGTAAGCGTCATACACAAGTGCAAGAACCAACAAGTGAATCTAATTATGATTAGGATGAGGAGGAACCAAAGCATAAGCTCAGGAAGTCAAGAGATAAGGCCAAAATGCAAGAATGTGGAGAATGGTCCAAGTATACTCAGAGAAGGTCGACAAGGGAAAGAATGGAACCTAAAAGGTATAGATTTTTAAGATGTATGAGGGTGTGAACACGTGTGGAATTATTCATATATTTTTGAGGATATTTAGAAGAATATTTAAAAGATAGTATTTTAGGTATTTTTTATAAAAATAAGAGATTGCTTTAGAAAGCAACATTTTTGTAAAAATAGTAGATTTTTTGTAAATAAATAATAATAGATTGCTTTAGAAAGTGATGATTTTATGTATAAAATAGATTTTCATAAACGCACGCTTTTCAAAGTGCCACCTTCATGTACCTTCTATTCCAGAAGTAATGAAAAATACCTATAAATACACATGCTCTAATAGACTTTTCCATTAAAGTATGTGGGGGAGATTGTACCCAATCTATTGTCAAATCTCTCGTCTTTTTTTATTCTCTTTATGCTTTTGTGAGATTTCTTTTCTCTACTATCCTCTGTGTACATGCATCTATGGGATCCAATCAACATTTGGAGTGATAGAATGTAGCATTTTGGTGGGACATCTATTAAATTTATATGTTGCACAGATAACAACCTCAAGCTACAGGCTATGTGGTAAATCCTGACTTTTGACCATACATGTTGCCATCTCCATGAGACACGTATTATTTCTTTCAACAACTCTATTTTTTTTGAGGTGTATATGGCATTTTACATTGACGTTTTATCCCATGTTCAACCCTAAATGCATTAAAATCATAAGACATATATTTCTCCCCTTGATGAGAATGGAGGGTACCCAATTCACATATGACAAATTTTAAGCCATAAATAGAAACTATTTGAACCACATAAATACTTTGGGATTTTCTTTCAATGGACACACCCATGCCTGCCTAGAAACATCATAGAAAAAAATCATGAAGTAAAGGTAGTTCTCAAAAGAAGGTGTGTGCATAAGACCATAGACGTGATTGTGAACAAGCTTCATATTCTGGGTAATTCTAACTTAACCATTTTTTGGGAAGGAGGAACACTGCATTTTGACCAAAATATAGGCTTCATATACATCTTTACTAGGTGCTTCAAGTTTTGGAAAGAGGTCACCATCTTAGGTTTCTAGAGGTGTAGCAAACTAACAAAATTCAAATGACCAAATTGTGCATGCCAACATTTTGCATATGAGATAGCCTGAGAATCTTGAATTGCACATTCTAAATCATTAAAACAAAATTCATAGTCTATGAGCTTATACAACCCATGATAAAAAACTCCAAAAGCAATAATAACATCTCTGTTTGAAGGAACATGAACTCCACACTTCTCATCAACAAACTTGAAAACTAAGCAAGTCTTGGCTAATGTTGAAACTGATAATAGATTCCTTGTAAAGTTAAGCATGTGTATTCATGCATACACTCCCTTATGGCTATGTTCTTACTTATTGAGGGTCTTTATTATTGTTTATGGTTATATTGGGCATCATGTTCTAATAACTTTCCCCTTTTCTTATGTTTTTCGTTTCGCTTGAGGGGGATGGTGTCCAAAACCCGTGAACAAGGCTACAAAGGCATGATGCACTTTGAGAATAGGATTACATGTAGGGCATATGAAGGGGAAACTATGGGGAATGCTCTTAAATTCATGTATTTAGGGTCAGATTTTCATTTGATTCAAGTTCAAGATTCTTTCATTTGCAATTATAACAAGATGTTTCTTATGCTCACTCATGATTTCAAGTTTCATCGTCACAGTGAATCTACTTGGATCTTTTCACTTCATCTGCAAGCTTTCGTGTATACACTAATTCTCCAACATGTTGAGAACTTGCACTAAAGAATTTAATTCAAAATAATAACTTAACTATTGTGTCTTAATTAGCTCCGTTATAATCATTGCACACACTTTCTAATGTTATGGACCTCTTTTTTTATACACATGATTTGCACACACACATGATTTGGTAGGTTTTCCAAGTGTTGGCAACGTGTGAAAGCTTGGACACACGTTTTGGAGCCATCATGCTTGGCTCTTAGGCAGGAGGAGCTAAGATATTCTTTAAGAATTTTTATTCATTAAGGTTACTTAAATCCTTTATCTTTGGAGCCTCCATTCTTTCGATCATAGATTTTTGAATTCTATGATCTATCCAAAAGCTTGATGATGGATGACGTACTTCAAAAGCTTGAGGATTTCAAACCTCTAGTATCAAACATGAGGATCTTCATCAAGTTTAAGATGTCAAAAGCTTTTTCCATAGTGGTGTAAGGCTATTGGAAAAGAGGTTCCTCAATGTGGTATTGTAAGGCCACTCTTGGCATACATTGGAAGGGGCGAGTGCTCCCCTCTAATTCACCTTTCCACCCCATGCTACAATTGTGTTTGATCCCAATTCTTTTGCTACTTAGTGTGAACTTTCTTATTACTCATCCTTATGTTTTTATATGAGAAAATGCACCATTGTTTATACTTCTCATTGCAGTTGTCATTGCCTCTTTAAGTTGATGATAGTTTTGGTCTCTATTTGGAATAGAATGAAGGTGTCATTTATTCTTCACATATATCCATTTGTAGTTGGAGATGGACATGCTGTGTGTAAATATTAGCTAGGGTTTTCATGTGCGTGTAAGGATGCTTTAAATCTTCTTAATGATTATATGTGCCTTTGAGGAATTTGTTAATGTAAGCATGTGTGGCATGCCTTGCATCATGTGTAGCGTAACTTGGAGAATCCTCTTGCATCCACTCAAGGCAATCAAGCTCAAATACTCCTCTAAGCAACAAGGAAGAGAGTTTCTTTTTTACTTGCACTTGGATTAATTAGAAGGCCTATGTGGATATTTCTCTAGTACTATTTTGCTCAAGGAAATCACTATGCAAACGAGATCTTGATCATTGTTATTTCTTTGCTTGGAGTTTCTTGCAGCCCTAGTCTTTTTTAGATGATACATTATTGACTCTAGCCATAGTTTTTTACCTCTTCGCAATGTTTCTGCATGTCCATTTCATTAAGAAACTATTCATAGAATATTGATATGTGAATTGAATGTTTTTGTTTTTGTTTTTCTTTATGACTCACTTACTCTTAACACTTTGCTTCAATGTCATAATGGAGAAGACCTAACACTTTTGATTACCATTGAACCTTTCATGATACGGATAAAGTTTAGAGAGAGAATATAAAACCTATAATCCCTGAATTTTGCTTGCATGCATTAAATGATCTAATTATTCATTCTAAACCCTATACCTACAATGTGATTTCTAAAGTTCAAAATGAATTATTTCACTATCGAGAGGCCTATTACAGGTGGCCATGATGACTTCAACATGAAGCAAGAGATTCTTTGCACTTTCGTAGTGTAATACGATAAAGCTAACATTATCTACTAGGTAGAATTGAGTGGTAGAGTTGGCAATTTCATCGAACTAATCTTTTTGTTTAACACACAGATGAGCAATAGATGTCTTGCGACCATGCCAAGCCTCATATGGAGTGTTTGACTACAATGCTATAGTCGGACACCTTTTAAGTACATATGTTGCACACATAATAACCTAAAGCCAAAAACTATTTGGAAAAGCCTAACTCTTGACTATACACCTTGCCATATCCATGAGTGACGTGTTTTGCTATTCAAAAACATCATTCTATTGAGGTTTATACGGCACTATACATTGATGTTTTATCCCACTTTCAACCAACAATGCATTAAAATTAGAAGACATATATTCCACCTCAATAATAATGGAGGGATCCCATTTTACATCCTGACATACTTTCAGCCAAAACCAAAAACTATTTGAAGCACATCAACACCTCAAACTTTGCTTTCAATGGATGCACCCATGCATTCTTGGAAATATCATCAATGAAATTCAAGAAGTAAAGATAGTTTCCAAAAGAGGGTGTCTACATAGGACCATAGACATCACTATGAACGAGATACAATTTGTAGGTGACTCGAATTGGACCATCTTTTGGAAACAAGAAATGCTGGATTTTGCACAAAATACAACCATCACAAATGTTTACAAGGTGCCTCAATTTCGGGCAAAGAGCACACCATTTCAGATTTTTGCAGCAAACTAGCAAAATTCAGATGAGCAAAGCATGCATGCCAAAGCTTTGCATCTAACATAGCCTAAGAATCATGTACTACACATGCTGAATCATTCATAGATTCTTCACAATTTATGAGCTTATACATCCCATCACATAAATTGCTAGAAGCAATAATAATATTGCCATTTGATAGATAATGAATTGTACATCTTTCATCAACAAATTTGACAAGCAAGCCAATAATGTAGAAATTGATAACAGATTCTTCTTGATCCCTGGCAAAAATAAAGCATCCGACAAAGTGAATGAACTACCATCAGCATAAGTCACAATGAACTTACCAACCCCCATGACTAGATAAGAAGAGTTGTTGGCACATATGACAGTATTCCTTGTAGGGGCAAGCTCAAATGAAGTGAAAAAACTATGCTACGAGGTAATATGTTTGATTTCCCCACTCTCAAAGTACCAAAAATCTAAGTCTACTACAGACATA
>CM035410.1:26858318-26895818 GCA_020310875.1 Ceratopteris richardii
CAAAACAATTTCTGTTTTTCTATGTTCTTGTTGTCTCTATCATCCTTCTTTAATTGTGCAAAATTAGCAGATTTTTGCTTACTAGTAGAAGAGCTTCATTTACATTTTCCCTTCTGACTAACTAGGAAAGATTGATTTGCAACATGCATAATAGACCTATTCTGCCTAGAATGATGTTCGTGCAATAGAACAAAAACTAACTCTTCCAATGTTAAGGCATTTGGATAGCCTTTCATCATCAAACGAAGAGTAGAAGCAAAACTTTGATATGAGTCAGAAAGTCCATTCCGAATAGTCTCCACAAGTGAACTATCAGGAAGGACTTGATCAACAAAAATCAAATGTTCCTTCAAATCCTTTATCTTTGTTAGAAACATTTCCATAGAATCACCTTCATTCATATGCTCACTCTCTAATTGTTTTCGGAGGTAAGCATCACGAGCCTCATTACTAGCCTAGTACAATGTGGTAAGTGTATCCAAGCATCCTTAGCTCTTTTGCAAAAGGGAATCTGAGGAATAACGGAATGTTTAAGAGACAAGGCTATCAATCCATGTTTGTGAGCATCTTTGCCTCCCAACAAATTTTTTTTGCACTAGGTCCAACATAAATCTATAGAATATCACCATCTTCGATGCCATTTGCATCATCTTCACTACTTATAAAAGGACATTTTTCAACACCCTGTACAATATTCCACAGTCCTTGTGTGACCAATACATGACGCATCATATAAGTTTACAATGGGTAATTCCTACCATCAAACTTATCCTCAATAGCCAACATATAAAATACATCATTGCTTTTAGCCATGACCACTAACTAAAATAACCTAATGTAGAAAACTGACCATATCTAAAAAAGTTGAACAAAACTATCCTATGAAGTTCTGCTAAACTTGTAGCAGAATTTGAGATGCTCATACTAGCAAACCAAAACTCGTATATATCTTTTGGCACAAAAACACAAAATAGCCTACACAAGTGCTATGATAATGCATTTGGAGGGAAGAATGAGCTTAGATCACAATTTCAACACCAAATTTAATACGATTATGAGATTCTGATTAGAGAGGTGTTGATGATGCCCTAGATGAAGCGGGGACCTGCTTTGATGCTAATTCTTGGACTTCAAGGTCTACAAAAACTCCCAACCAGTACAAGGAACAAGAAGAAGCTTGGAGCAAAGCACACACTACTAAATTTATTACCACTAGAATGTACAAAGATAAGTAACCTATTAGGGCAATAGGCATATATATAAGGAGGGGAACCTCCTAAAGAGGGGAAAAAATGCCCCGGCGGTCCTAGTGTGTTCACACACATCACTGCCTAAATATATCAATAGATGCAGTCTCAAAATCATTTTTTAGATTTATATGTGGGCCATACGAGGCGGAACTATACAATAGTCGAGATAGTTGTATTTCTTGATAGGTGTATAGAAACCAAACATGAGAACATTTATATAAAATGATGATGAGAGAGATGCATGCAAAGCATAGAGGTGCATAGAGATGGAGTGAAGTTGGAGAATCGCTTGTAAGATCATGTTGCACTCTCTGCACATACACACACACATATAGAGACAGAGAAGTCATTGTAGTGTAGGTCACTAGATTGATAGGATAGTGGAGAGAGAGAGAGAGAAAGAAAGAAATAACAAAAGGTGGCATAAGCAAGCGGTCGCACAGAGAAGATAGAGAAAATTGATGTAGTGCTACACTCAGAGAATATATATATATATATATATATATATATATATATATATATATATATATATATATATATATATATATATATATATATATATATATATATATATATATATATATATATATATATATATATATATATATATATATATATATATAGAGAGAGAGAGAGAGAGAGAGAGAGAGAGAAGCATACACTACAAGAAAAAGGGGGGCGTAGCGACGCCCCCGAATCGGGAAGAAAATGAGAACCGCCGCTTATGCAACGAAGTCATCGCATAAGCGACCATAGGAATTTCGGATTTTTTTTTTGCCCAACCCTCGTCGCATAAGCGACGATAGCATCGCATAAGTGACACTACTTAAAAAGTGTCGCTATCATCGTCGATGATTAGTGACGAATTTAACGACATTGGCAAACTGCAGAGCGTCGCATATGCGACGCTCTGGAATGTAAAAAAAAAAAATTGATTTCTCCCAGCACATTTGTGCCAGGACTTGGACGCGAGCAAGAACAGAGAGACCGAGAGAGAGAGAGAAAGAGCGTGCGCGAGAGGGAGAGAGAGAGAGAGCGAGACCATTGGCAGGTATGCCCACACACACACACACTTACACACACATACATATGTACACACACATATACACGCATATACACACACACACACACATACGCATAGACACACACACACACATATACACAAATACACACACATATACACACATACACAATGCATAATGCATACACATGCACACATAATGCATACACATGCACACACATATACATGCACACACATAATGATGCATTCACACACATACACATGCATACACACATAGACACACATATAGACTTACTCATCCAAACATACACACTCATAGACACACATTCATACACACACACATCCAAACATACACACTAATAGACACACGCATACACATAGACGCGCACACACATACACACACATAGACGCACACACACATACACACACATATACACACAGACACATACACACATAATGATGCATCCACACACATACACATGCATACACACATAGACACACATATACACACACACATATATGCATACACACACACACATAGAGAGACATAGACACACATACACATACACACATAAACACATACACACATAAACACATACACACACACAGACACATACACACATAAACACATACACACTCATAGGTACACACACATACACATAGACACACACACATATAGTATATACACACATGCACACATAGACACATACACACATACACATGCATACACACACTTACACATGCATACACACATACAAACACATATACACACACATACACACATACACACACATATACGCATACACACACATAGAGAGACATACACGCATAAACACATACATGCATACATTTGCATACATAATGCATATGCATATGCATACAATGTACATACATACTTAAATGCATACATAATGCACATGCATAGATACATACACACACACAGATACATACACACATAGACACATACACATACATACTCATAGATACACACACATACACATAGACACACACACATACACACACATACACACATAATGATGCATACACACACATACACATGCATACACACATACAGACACATGTACACACACAATCACACACACATTCACACACATGTATGCATATACACACATACACATACATGCATACATATTGCATATGCATATGCATACATACATACTTACATGCATATGCATACACACACACATATGCATACATACATACTTACATGCATATTCATACACACACACACACATATGCATACATAATGCATATGCATATGCATACATAATGCATATGCATATGCATACATACATACTTATATGCATACATAATGCACATGCTTACATACATTGTCATAATGTATACACACACATACACACATACACACATACACACATAATGATGCATATACACACATACATATGCATACACACACATATGCATACATACATGCATACACATACACACACATAGATACATACATACACATAAATACATACACACTCATAGACACACACACATACACATAGACACACACACATACACACATAGACACATACACATAATGATGCATACACACATACACATGCATACATAGACACACATAATGATGCATACACACCCATACATATGCGTACACACACATATGCATACATACATGCATACACATACACACATAGACACATACACACACATAGATACATACATACACATAAACACATACACACTCATAAACACACACACATACACATAGACACACACATATACACACACATACACACATAGACACATGCACAAGTAATGATGCATACACACATACACATGCATACATAGACACACATAATGATGCATACACACACATACATATGCATACACACACATATGCATACATACATGCATACACATACACACATAGATACATACACACACACATAGATACATACATATACATAAACACATACACACTCATAGACACACACACATACACATAGACAACACACACATATACCTACACACATACCACATAGACACATACACACATAATGATGCATACATACACATACACATGCACTACACACACATATGCATACATACATGCATACACATACACACATAGACACATACACACACATAGATACATACACACACATACACATGCATACACACATACAAACACATATACACACACATACACACATAGACACATACACACGTAATGATGCATACACACATACACATGCATACATAGACACACATAATGATGCATACACACACATACACATGCATACACACACATATGCATACATACATGCATACACATACACACAGACACATACACACACATAGATACATACATACACATAAACACATACACACTCATAAACACACACACATACACATAGACACAGACACATATACACACACATACACACATAGACACATGCACACGTAATGATGCATACACACATACACATGCAGACACACATACATATGCATACACACACATATGCATACATACATGCATACACATACACACATAGATACATACACACACATAGATACATACATATACATAAACACATACACACTCATAGACACACACACATACACATAGACAACACACACATATACCTACACACATAGACAGATACACACATAATGATGCATACACACACATACACATGCATACACACACATACACATGCATACACACACATATGCATGCATACATGCATACACATACACACATAGACACATACACACACATAGATACATACACACACATACACATGCATACACACATACAAACACATATACACACACACATACACACATAGACACATACACACATAATGATGCATACACACATACACATGCATACATAGACACACATAATGATGCATACACACACATACATATGCATACACACACATATGCATACATACATGCATACACATGCACACATACAAACATACACACACATAGATACATAGATATACATAAACACATACACACTCATATACACACACACATACACATAGACAACACACACATATACATACACACATACACACATACACACATACACACATACACACATAATGATGCATACACACACATACACATGCATACACACATATATGCATACATACATGCATACACATACACACATAGACACATACACACACATAGATACATACATACACATAAACACATACACACTCATAGACACACACACATACACATAGACACACACACACACACATATATACACACACACAAACACACATAGACACTTACACACATAATGATGCATACACACACATACACATGCATACACACATACAAACACATATACACACACACACATACACACATAGACACATAGACACATACACACGTAATGATGCATACACACATACACATGCATACATAGACACACATAATGATGCATACACACACACATATGCATACACACACATATGCATACATACATGCATACACATACACACATAGACACATACACACACATAGATACATACATATACATAAACACATACACACATAGACACACACACATACACATAGACAACACACACATATACATACACACATACACACATAGACACATACACACATAATGATGCATACACACACATACACATGCATACACACATATATGCATACATACATGCATACACATACACACATAGACACATACACACACATAGATACATTCATACACATAAACACATACACACTCATAGACACACACACATACACATAGACACACACACACACACACATATACACACACACAAACACACATAGACACTTACAGACATAATGATGCATACACACACATACACATGCATACACACACATACACATGCATACACACACATACACGTATATATATTGATTTCTAACCATTTTGTTTTATATGTTAGGTATTATGGATCCCAGTAGAAAGAGAAAGGCGAAACTTACTCTCATAAAAAGTCTTATGAGAGCAAGAGTTCCGTCAGATACTCTAGGGGCCATAATGCGGGACTATGCAGAGATGTCTGATGAGGAGCTGGATTCTACGATCTAGATGCTTACGCGATCAGACGAGGGCTCTTCTGCGGCTCCACACGCAGGAAGAGAGCTATCTGCTCATAGGTATGTTTTTTTTCATAAACTTTCTTAATGATATTATAAGACACACACATATACCTACACACATAGACAGATACACACATAATGATGCATACACACACATACACATGCATACACACACATACACATGCATACACACACATATGCATGCATACATGCATACACATACACACATAGACACATACACACACATAGATACATACACACACATACACATGCATACACACATACAAACACATATACACACACACATACACACATAGACACATACACACATAATGATGCATACACACATACACATGCATACATAGACACACATAATGATGCATACACACACATACATATGCATACACACACATATGCATACATACATGCATACACATGCACACATACAAACATACACACACATAGATACATAGATATACATAAACACATACACACTCATATACACACACACATACACATAGACAACACACACATATACATACACACATACACACATACACACATACACACATACACACATAATGATGCATACACACACATACACATGCATACACACATATATGCATACATACATGCATACACATACACACATAGACACATACACACACATAGATACATACATACACATAAACACATACACACTCATAGACACACACACATACACATAGACACACACACACACACATATATACACACACACAAACACACATAGACACTTACACACATAATGATGCATACACACACATACACATGCATACACACATACAAACACATATACACACACACACATACACACATAGACACATAGACACATACACACGTAATGATGCATACACACATACACATGCATACATAGACACACATAATGATGCATACACACACACATATGCATACACACACATATGCATACATACATGCATACACATACACACATAGACACATACACACACATAGATACATACATATACATAAACACATACACACATAGACACACACACATACACATAGACAACACACACATATACATACACACATACACACATAGACACATACACACATAATGATGCATACACACACATACACATGCATACACACATATATGCATACATACATGCATACACATACACACATAGACACATACACACACATAGATACATTCATACACATAAACACATACACACTCATAGACACACACACATACACATAGACACACACACACACACATATACACACACACAAACACACATAGACACTTACAGACATAATGATGCATACACACACATACACATGCATACACACACATACACATGCATACACACACATACACGTATATATATTGATTTCTAACCATTTTGTTTTATATGTTAGGTATTATGGATCCCAGTAGAAAGAGAAAGGCGAAACTTACTCTCATAAAAAGTCTTATGAGAGCAAGAGTTCCGTCAGATACTCTAGGGGCCATAATGCGGGACTATGCAGAGATGTCTGATGAGGAGCTGGATTCTACGATCTAGATGCTTACGCGATCAGACGAGGGCTCTTCTGCGGCTCCACACGCAGGAAGAGAGCTATCTGCTCATAGGTATGTTTTTTTTCATAAACTTTCTTAATGATATTATAAGACATATTTTTATTTATTTCTATCTATCTATACCACCTCCAGCACATGATAGCAGAGCAGAGACGTTGCGTATGAGGACATGCATAGGCACGTTAGGACTAGAGTGCGACATAGAGCGAGAGGGGAATATTGTATACATAGGAAATGGATTGGAGTTCAAGAGGAGAATGCGCGCACTATGCGACTCTTACGTGCGCTTTATCCACTTACCGTGGAAGTAAGTAAAAGTTTTACATATAAATTGAAATATATATCTTATGTTTTATTTATATTATGTTTTTTTATTTTTGTAGTGATGATGATGAGAGGGATAAAAAGTACGTGCTCAGTTCACTTGAGACAGAGTTTGGGACAGGGTGGTCTCTTAAATGGTGTTTAAAAGAGATGCGGACCTTTATGGCTCATCGTCGCGACAATGCACGGTTTGTATGTATATGAGAGAGAGAGAGAGAGAACACTCATCTCGATATTTGGGTTTTGAAATCCCTAATTAAAAAACTCTAATTCAACCTTTTAGCCATATGTTTGAAGTATATGTACACCTCCGACGTCCTACTAGAGAGATGTCTCTCCTCCCAACCTTGTGCCTCTATATCTTCTTCTATCACATGTCTCTCCTCCATATCTTCTTCTATCATATGTTTGTACTAAAGAACGATCATGAGCTGGCAATGGATAATCTCCAGCCGTTTCATTCTCTAAACCAAGAGGTAGAGGATTTCTAGAAACCTCTGCTTGTAATTGATGAACAGCAGGTCCATGACATGTACGAGGTATATTAACATTATGAGAAAAATCATCATCATCATCATCATCGAGGAAGTATTCCTGTATATCAATAATAATTTGATTTTATACATGGTTTTTAAATAAAATAATGACATTAATATATATAGAAAATACATACCCAAGCATTATCACGTTGACTAGGTGATGGTGCACGCTTAAAAGTACCATACTCTGCCTCATGTTTAATACATTCCAATCGTGGTCTTCGATACGTGCCAAAACAAGAGTTACACCAACATATAATATGCTCTTGATAGTAAAATTCATCATAATTCCTATCGGAGGACACATGTGAAGTCGTTGCATGGGTAGGAGGTGGTGGAGTACCCTCTGATTGATCAGAATCTGCACATCATAAGAAACATAAAAAAAAATATAAGTTATGTATCCATCAAATATAGTTAAAATTAAATATTTCATATACTTACAGTATAAAGTCATTGCACGATGAGGAGACGGTTGTGGAGTTCCATCTGATTGATCAGAATCTAAAAATAATGGTATTTGATATTAGTAATTTGATTATCTACATAAATAAAAAATTCACATATACATATTTACACATACACACATATTCACATATACACATTTACACATACACACATATTCACATATACACAACTACATATTATTGTGGGATAAATGCATGTATTTTGTATGAATGAGTGTATATGCATGCATGTGTGTGTACGTATATATGTGGATATGTATATGTGTGTTTATGTTATATGTATGTATATGTGTATATATATACATATATGCATGCGTATATGTTTGCATGTATATGTGTATGTGGGTATGTGTATGTGTATGTGTATGTGTGTGTATATATGTGTATGTATTCTGACTTTTTTTCTGTTTGAGATTAAATTAACAGGAGATATTGTATGGTCAAAAAAATAATAGGCGAGCTAACATACCACCTGAGTCGTGGCAATTTTTTCGTAGACAGCTCCGTCTTCAGGAGTCATTTCCTCAGCAGAAGGTACACAAATAAATAGATTATATTTATAATTTTTATATATTTTAGTAATTTTTTACATTTAATTTATGTATTTTTTTTCTTGAATAAACAGGCTGCTACAAAGAAGAGAGTGGAGTCGCGCCACACATCGCACTTAAGCCAAATGGGCCATAATGGTTTTGTAGCTACGTTTGTAAGTATATGTGTTATTGTAAGTATATTTTTTATTTTAGTTAAAATGCAAGAAACTAATGTTTTTTATTTTTTTCATTGCAGCGAAAGGATTATGGCCGATATCCTACGAAACACGAGATCGAGTATGCTACACATTTTGGATATCGGCGTTTGGGCGAGTATATACAAGATCATCCTGATGCCTTTGTGAGTATTTTTAAATTTTATATAATTATTTTGTTGTTATGAATGTTTTAATTATTTTATTGATTTATGTTTGTTATATGTAATACAGGAGTATTATGGGGAGACAAATATGGATGAGGTGGAGAGACAAACACAGGAGGGACGATCTCGATCGTCACAGGGTGATCATGACGATGAAGATGAGGAAGATCAAGATGATCATGATATTGCTGATGATGATGATGATCATGATGATGATGATTAGGATTCTAGTTGATTATGACATTGGATTATATGTATTTACATTGATATATATATATATATTTTATCTATATATTTTTCATTCCAGTTATGTTTTGAATTGTGTGTATGGTATTAAGTAATGAAGAGTTTTGTTCTCTTGATTGTTATTATATATTAAGCATGTGTTTTAATACTTTAATTATATAATTCATTCGTATGTGTGTACCTAAGTGTATATGTATGTGTGTGTTTATGTATGTATGTGCATGTGTATGTGTGTGTATATGTATGTATGTGCATGTGCATGTATGAGTATATATGTGTGTATGAGTATGTGCATGTGCATGTGTATGTATGTGTATATGTATGTGCATGTATATGTATCACTCTATGTGTATGTGTGTGTATGTGCATGTATATGTGTATATGTAGGTATGTGCATGTGTGTGTGCATGTGTATATGTGTTTTAATACTTTAATTATATAATTCATTCATATGTGTGTACCTAAGTGTATATGTATGTGTGTGTATATGTATGTATGTGCATGTGTATGTGTGTCTATATGTATGTATGTGCATGTGCATGTATAAGTGTATATGTGTGTATGAGTATGTGCATGTGCATGTGTATGTGTGTGTATATGTATATGCATGTATATGTATAACTCTATGTGTATGTGTGTACCTAAGTGTATATGTATGTGTGTGTATATGCATGTATATGTATAACTCTATGTGTATGTGTGTATATAATTCATTCATATGTGTGTACCTAAGTGTATATGTATGTGTGTGTATATGTATGTATGTGCATGTGTATGTGTGTGTATATGTATGTATGTGCACATGCATGTATAAGTATATATGTGTGTATGAGTATGTGCATGTGCATGTGTATGTGTGTGTATATGTATATGCATGTATATGTATAACTCTATGTGTATGTGTGTGTATGTGCATGTATATGTGTATATGTAGGTATGTGCATGTGTGTGTGCATGTGTATATGTGTTTTAATACTTTAACTATATACTTCATTCATATGTGTGTACCTAAGTGTATATGTATGTGTGTGTGTATATGTATGTATGTGCATGTGTATGTGTGTGTATATGTATGTATGTGCATGTGCATGTATAAGTGTATATGTGTGTATGAGTATGTGCATGTACATGTGTATGTGTGTATATATGTATATGCATGTATATGTATAACTCTATGTGTATGTGTGTGTATGTGCATGTATATGTGTATATGTAGGTATGTGCATGTGTGTGTGCATGTGCATATGTGTTTTAATACTTTAATTATATAAATCATTCATATGTGTGTACCTAAGTGTATATGTATGTGTGTGTATATGTATGTATGTGCATGTGTATGTGTGCGTATATGTATGTATATGCATGTGCATGTATAAGTGTATATGTATGTATCAATATGTGCATGTTCTTGTGTATGTGTGTGTATATGTATAAATCTATGTGTATGTGTGTGTATGTGCATGTATATGTGTATATGTAGGTATATGCATGTGTGTGCATTTTCATCATGTATAAGTGTATGAGTGCATATCAATAAGTGTGAGTATGGTATGTAATGAAAATAACACAATTCAAATGATCTACAAATAATAGAAATTGTACTTACAATTGTTAGCCATAGTTTTTGCTTGGTTAGCGTCTTGAATAACCTGCAATAAAGAGAGAAAGAAAAGAGAGAGAGAGAGAGAGAGAGATCTAGAGAGAGAGATAAAATTCAAAGAGAGAAAGATGTAGAAAGAGAGAAATAAAGACAGAGGGAGACAATAACAGAGAGCTTAGGCAAAACAACAATTTTGCATATACTTGCTTCAGCTCGTAAGCGCAGCGCAATTGCAAACGTTGGAGAGCTCTTCGATCGGATGCGTGAAAATGCGGATTGCAGAGCCTCCAACGTTTTAATTTTTGTCCGTCAACAGATTGTCGTGTAAGCGATGCTATCCATCGTCGTATAAGCGACATTTTTTAGCGTCGCTTATGCGATGCAAAAAAGCGTCGCTTATGCGACGAAAAAAAGCATCGCTTAAGCGACGCGTTTAAATAGCGTCCTTTAAGCGACGTTGTACGGGAGCGTCGCAATCCAAGTCGCAAATACCATCGTTTTTTGCGTCGTCTAATCGAGGGTCCGTGCCGGATGCTAATTACGACGCAAGATTCTGATGTGCAATGGCAGAGAGAGAGTAATTGATAGGGAGACTTGAAGAGACCCATAGCAATAATGTCAACTGCACGAGGGGAAATAGTGGTGATTAACATCGGGTCTACAAGGCTCTTAGTCGGAACAAGGAGTAATGACCGGTGTTTGGGTTTTGTACGAGTAGGATGCCTTCACGCTCTTCTTGTCGATTGTGTGTGATCAATATGGTAGACATCGAGCAAGAAGATGAAAAGAACACAAAGGATGAAAGGTTTCGTAGCCTTCAGATTGTCACTATCCGGGTCTGGTTATACAACAAATTCATTAAGGACTATACAATGAAGGCCAAACTCGGCAAATTCAAGTTTGATGTAGCTTCTCGAGATAGTTTTGTCGACTCCTTGTTGAATGATGCTTTCAGGTACACTGTGTGGATTGAGATCCATAGAAAACTCACAAAAAGGAACTTGGAGAGCATTTCTTGCAAGGAAATATATGAGCTAGTCAAGTCAAATAAGGGGGTCATTATTGATGTAAGAGAACCGGATGGGTTTGCAAAGGTCCATGTTGAGAATGCAAAGAGTGATCCTCTTTTTGGAGAGATACAAGGCAATGACGTGAAAGCAAATTTGAGTAGGCTTGGATATGCAATGATCATAGATTTTGCTGGCAGAGTTTTGGTGGGACACTGTAGGCATATGTTCAAACAAAGGGCTTGAACCCAAAGAAATATGCAGATCATGATCGTATGCTTGGTTGATAGTTAGGTCTTTGAACTCAATATAGGAGTTGCAAGAAGTTTGCTTCTCCAATATAAGCCAATCGAAAGACGCTCTGAATCAATGGATACATCCTGACCTTCCTAGTGTAGGAACAGACACATGAAACATGCACGGCACCTAGTGTACTTTATGATTGTTTGTAAAAGTATTGTGGATTCTTGTGAGTGTAATATATTTTGCTTGAAATGAATAATTCTTATAGTATCATTCTTGGAAAATGTCCCGGATCAGATGAGGATGTGTTGAAGAAATTCTTGCAAGCGATCGACAAATTTTCATTTAAAGGAATTGTTTTAAACAAGAAGCTGTTCAAGATGTTAGGATGTGTTGAAGAAAATCTCGCAAGAGATCGATAAATTGTCATTTAAAGGAAATGTTTTAAACAAGAAGCTGTTCAAGATGTTTTAGCTTCTTTGACTGGGAGTGTCTATGAGCATCAGAAAGTGCTATGTATGATTGATACGTTTAAAATTCCACGACTAAAGCATGGAATACATCTATGATAATTTGTTTTACGATTGGAAGAGAAAAATAAATGTGAGTCACATGGTATTGTCTTTGCAATTGTGAGAAAGACAAAAGCATGAGGCAGAAATAAGCATATGAAATTAACTCACATATTGAGAAGGGAAGTAATTTTCATTATATTGGAAGGATACAAGTATGGATCATGCTGGGGAGCGTCGCGTGGCGGAAAGGATGACAGCATGAAGATCTGAGCAAACTGAGCGAAGCATGGTGGAAACAATGATAGCAACCACGATTAATGTTATCCGACATTAACAGTGATACAACCAGTGTCTTGCGCATTTGTCATCTCGCCACCTGAAGAAGAAGCTTTTCCAGGTCATCATAACAGTGCCTTCATCGCAACACTATTTATTTGGGTTTTAGAATGTCAAGGCAAGAACAATGATGCAAGATAATAAGCCACATGATGAGACGAGACGAGGAGGTTCATCGAATGTGTTTGAAAGAGTAGTTGGTCTTCTGCTTTGAGTGCTCTTGACAATCAAACAAAACATACATGGGACGATTCTTAACATCATAATGGCTAGGAGATCCTTTGTGGACGTCGCCGTCTAAAAATTGTTATTGTTGATGGTTGCTTGTTACGTGTTGCCTTTTTTCTGCTTCAGCATCGCGATTGGCACCGGTATGTTTTAGCTTCACGATTGCTTGAGGGTTGCACTTTGTCCGGTTTCTTCATCACGATTGTGAGTTGCTTCAGTATCGCGACTTTGTTCCTTTTCGGCATCGCTATTCTAAGATGCATCACGATTCTGAGTTTTAACTTTATGTGCATCGTGATTGTGTTGTTTCTTCGTCTTCGTCGGCCTCGCCATTGTGTGAACCGTTATTGGTTTTTGGCAATCACGGTTGGCTTCACGATTCTTTGGCTCCTACAATCGCGATTTTGTGTCTCCTTGACAATCGTAAGTGTGTGTCTCTTGACAATCGCATTTGTGCATCTCCTGGCTTCTCATTTCTTCGGCCTCCTACGCTTTTGTGTCCCCTTGACAATCGTGATTTTGCGTCTCTTGACAATCGCTGGGTCACTGTTCTGGCAATCACGCTTTCCTGAGGTGATGGCAATCGCGATTTCTTTCTGTGGTGGCAATCGCTTTTTTCAAGAGTGGTGACTTTTGCAATTTCGTTCTTCGGGGTGGCATTTGCATTTTTAGTTGCCAGCAGTATTTAGGTCGGGTGTTTTCTTTCTCGAGAGTTGTTTGGTCCGAGGTGGAGTTATTCTTTAATATTTTAAGCAAAAGATAAAAGGGCACATTTTACATTTTCAGTCAGAGTCGCTTCCAGTATAGCATCGTCGCATTCAGAGATAATTATTAAAAGCTTCCAATTTGCAGAGAGACAATTATGGTGATCTAGAAGGCGCTCATTCATGTTCTAACTGTGCATCGGAGTAATGGCAGAAGAAGGTATATTCGGGGAGCGCGGCTATGGCGGAACAGTAGCGGAACAGTAACACAGAGGACAGATGCGACTTTGGCTGAATTGGATGCGCAATGATGAAGTAATCATTGGCGTGTTAAAGGCGAAGAAGGAGCGCGGCTATGGCGGAACAATAGCGGAACAGCAACACAATGATGAATTGTTGAAGGCGAAGTCTCGGTGGGATTAGTCTGCTTCTGTGGGTCGGCGTGGACTACCTTCTCCCCCTCCCCGCCGGGTCGAGGGGTCGAGAAGCGAAGTCTGCTGCTGTGCTAGGGCTGGTATCGCGCCCTCGCGTGTATCACAAGGCCGTGTATCGCAAGGCCCCGCATTGTGCCCTTGCGTGTATCGCGGGTATCGCTTGGCCCCTAGTATCGTCACGTCGCTTGGCCTGTGGTCTCCCCGGGCTCCGCGGTGGTATCGCCTGTGACAGTATCGGCGTCTTGACGCTCGTATCGTCACGTGCTGGGCCGTGCTTTGCGGTCCGGTGTCGCCTCAGTTTCCGGGCCAGTATCGTCACGGTCAGCGGGAGCGAGCAGTATCGTCACGAGTGAGAGGGAATATCGTCACGTCCACGATCTTGCAATATCGTATCGGCGTCTCTTGTGGGAGGTATCGTCACGTCGCAGGCCATGTGGTATCGTCACGTTCGTGAAGATATATGCACTGTTGCCCCTTTGGGAGAATCAAGGAACCTTTAGAATTATTCACTCCATCCTTTATTTGATCGTCGTCCTTTCCAAGAGCTTCACCCTACAATGGAAGGCTATAAGCAGAATTATCCATTTTCCTTCGTTCATTAAATCTTTTTCTCATGATGAATAAGAATTTGACGTGAGAAAGATCGCTGCTGGGTGAGTTCGGGGTGTCCCTCTTTTGTCATGGATTTGGTGACCCCCTCTCTTTTGAGAAGTAACCTGGCCCCTCCTCCCGGGGAGACCGTTAACCTGGCCTCTTTGTTGGAGGGGGGCTCTTGTGCCGCCCTAGGGGACTTCGAGCGTGTTGAACCCCCCTTGGTCTCCCTCAATAGATCCGCAATTCTGTCAACTCAGGAGGAGCTCAAGAAAGTTTGCCTCGTCGGTCAAATGTTCGGCCCCAAGCCCCCGCTCGAAACTGTGCGACAGTGGCTTCGCAACGAGTGGTTCCCCCGTGGGCTAGTTGTGTGTACGTGTCACTTCTTACCGGCAAGCCACTTGCTGCTAGTCTTTGAAAATGAAGATATGGCCTTCCGAGCTTTTAGTGTCGGAACTTCGCAACTCGGCCGGGCGACCCTGTGCCTATTCAGATGGTCCCCTGATTTTACCCTCGACAAATCGAAATTGCTTCGGTACCCTCTCTGGGTTGAGCTCCCTAACCTGCCATACTTCTTGTACAACTTCGTGTGGGACATCGTTTCTCCTATCGGCAAGCCGTTGGCTTCACGCGAGGACATTGGTGGTCTCATTTATGAAGGTGCAAGACACTCGTTCAACGCTCGGTGGCACCCTCAAGTCTGTGTCGAGGCTGACCTCAGTATGCCACTTCCTTCGAAGATCAAACTGGACTTGGGCGAAGGGGATGTATGGGAGCAAGACATCAGTTACAAAAACCTTCCCAACGCGTGCTTTTGTTGTGGCCAACAAGGTCACAGGATCAAAGATTGCCCTCTGAGACGAAAAAGCAAGCGAAATCAAGAAGCCCCCAAAAATGCTCAAGATAGCAATAGAGCATTGAATCACTCGACGAAAGTAGAGGATTTCAAGGGTCCCCTTAATCCAGAAGCTGATGCAGACGGGTTCATCGAAGTCAGAAGAAGAAGGAAAAGAAGCCCTAGGGCAACCTCTGAGCGAAACAACAGGTCAGTTACCCCCTCCAGCAACTTGTATTGCAATCTGGAAAAGGAAATCAATGAGTTTGACTACCCCGGTGGGATCCAACTTGAGGTGGACACCGACGTCAAAGGCCTAGAGATCCCTGACAGTAAAGAAACCTTGCAGGAGGGTTACACTACAAGCAAAGAAGACGGTTTTACTACTAGCAACGAAGATAACATGGATAGTGAAAGCTCCATCATCGGATCGACGATTCCGGAAACGGAGCTGAAAACGGTGCCCAGTTCTTCCCAGCAGGAGGCATCCCGCAAAGGAAAACAACCTATGGTGTTACCGTGGAAAAGCCCCCACAAGAACCTAATGCTAATTCGGGATCCGAAAAAGAAAGATGAATCCAAGAAAAGAAAGGACAAAGCTCCCTCCCGCAAAGAGGGCTCACTACGACAATGATCATCATCTCGTTAAATGCTAGAGGGCTAACAGACCCCTCAAGAGCGATCATCATTGGTCAATGGCTTCGCGACATTAGCCTATACCCAGATTTTATTTGTATTCAAGAGATTAAAATTGACGGAGAAGACCTCCAGAAACGGCTTAGACATGTCTCCTCGACCCATGTTTGGATTTCAACGGCGCATCAGCGGGGGTCCGGTGGAACGGTAATCGGTATTAATCAACTCTGGTTTGAAAAGCTTGAGAACTCCTTTGAAGATGAATGCCATCGATGGATTGCTGTTTCTTTCGGTGCTCCCTTCTGTTTTACTTTAGTGTCTTTGTATGCCCCCAATGGGGAGTTAGAGAGACTTAACACTTGGGCCTCCTTGGACTCGCTCCCCCACAACGTGCTTATTTGTGGTGACTTCAACATGGTAGAGGACCCTATGGACAGATGGATGGGCAAGGGCAGGGTCATCGATAGTCGGGAGAAAGAAACGTGGGACAAAACAAAACTACTCTTGGATTTGGTCGAATTCAAAGACTCGAAGGGCTTTTCTTGGTCAAATCTCCAAGCAGGCAAGGACCTGAGGAAAGCTAGACTTGATAGATGCTACATTTCTCAGAGTTTTACTCATTAGTGGGGCCACCCCTCCCTCTCGCAACGCACCGACCTCACCATCTCTGATCACTACCCGATCGTCATCACTTTTCAACCCCCCACCATGATCCGTAAGGCTCCGTGGTTCCATGCCAGTGTGCCCTCCTTCTTTCTCCCCTCCGTCCATCAAGAAATTTCTGATGTGTGGAAGGAGGCATTCGCCTCTGGCTTGTCCCCTGCCAAGTGTTGGAGAAGTGTGGTCGATAAGTCACGACAGATCATGATTAGATCCAGGAAGATGCTTGAGACTGTGCGGCGGGCTCGTAGAGAAGCTCTATATCATAGACTCTGGCGGCTCGAGGAGGAAGTGAACAAAGGAAAATCTCAAGCCCAGAAAGGACTTCGAAAGATCAGAGCACTGCTGAGATTCGAGGAAGAGATACAAAGGAAAAATTTACAAACTTTCTTCAAGGAGTGGTGGGCTGGCAAAGCCGACAAACCCACCAAAGAGATGTGCCGTATCCTCAAAAGGAAACACAACAGAGAATCGATCCCCTTATTGCTAGACGCAAATGACAATGTATGCAATACGGAAGAAGATAATTTTGGGATCATTGAAGGGCACTTCACGAGACTCCTGGGGACCTCAAACCCCCTCTCCCACCATAGAAGGGACTGTATGGCTTCCATATCTAGGGTTTCCCCCCACAGGATACCACCCAACCTTCACTCTCTGCTTCATGCCTCTATCTCTGAAGCCGAAATCATTGAGGTCATTGATGCCCTCCCCTCAGGTAAAAGCCCGGGACCCGACGGGCTCACTAATGAGTTCTTTAAATCCTTCAAGTTGGTGGTTGCCACCCCTCTTCGTTTGGTTTGGCAAGAGGCACTCAAGTTTGGCGCGCTTCCTTCTTGTCTCAACAATGGCATTATCAAGTTAGTACACAAAAAAGGGGAAAAGAACAGAATAGAGAACTGGCGTCCCATTACAATGCTCCAAACAGGATACAAGATCATCGCCAAAGTCATTGCCAACAGAATCTCTTGCCACTTGAGAGCGTGGTTAAGCGAGGACCAAAAAGGTTTCATCAAAGGCAGGTCAATTGTGGAAACCATTATAGATATCTAAGAAGGTCTTGAATTTGCAAATGAGTCTAAACAAGAAGTTGTTTTCCTCAAGATCGACTTTGATAAAGCCTACGACAGGCTAGAATGGTCTTGGATGTAGTCAGAAATTCACCAAGATGATCGCAACCCTTCTCGGAAACGCATCGACCCAAATTAACATTAATGGAAATCTTTCAAAGGTGATCAAACTTAGAAGATCTATCAGACAAGGGTGCCCATTGGCTCCCCTTCTCTTTGCCATTGCCACAGAAGGGCTTAGCAGGCTGGTGGAGCATCAGGTGGAAGCTGGTAACATTAAAGGCCTTCGTTTGCCACATGACCACAGTCAGATCACCATGAGACTTTTTGCCCACGATATGAATGCTTTTGTGCACAATGATAGTACCAGCCTTGAGACGTTCTCGAAGTGTCTTGCTACTTTTTGTGAAGCCTCTGGATCCATAATCAACCACTCTAAGATCGCCTTTAGAGCTATTGGTGGGCCACAGCCCGACCTTCTCATTGATCATGGCTGTCAAATCATTCCGCAGGGCCAAATTTTTCGGCTTCTTGGGATTCCCTTGGGGTTTGGCGTTTCTATGGAACAGCGGTGGAACTGGGTGCTTGCCAAACTCGAAAACAAGCTTAACTATTGGAGAGGTATGCAAATCAATCTTGCTGGTCGTGCTATGGTTATCAACACGTTCCTCTTATCTTCTACCATTTATTTCCTTTCTTGTTGGAGACCGAAAGAGCATGATCTGTCCAAACTGGATAGTATTTGTAGAAACTTCCTTTGGACGGGCGACCACAATAGGAGGGGGGTGCCTAAAATCAAATGGTCCATCTGCACCAGCCATAGAGATAGTGGGGGACTTGGTATCTTGGACATTGGGTGCATGGCTAACAAACTGTCGGCCAAATGGATGATTAAGGCTTGGTGCAACGGGGAGGCCTCGTGGGCCAAGCTGATCTTCAGAAACAAAAATGAGTTGGCGCTCATGGGCTTCCCAAATTGGAAGAATCTTGACATCTTGACCTTGTTGTTTTCCCCGATCCCCGTCTTCCCGAAAGGCTCTAATCTGGTGAGCTCCCTTTGGAAGAGTTGGAATAAAGTCAAAAGATTCACAAGAATAAGTGAAGACTGAAAGTGGGCTGCCGGTATCAGACAAAATGACTCTATCTGGTCTCCGATCCATGGCATCCGGAGTGTGGAATCTTGGAACATTCAAAATGCCAAGAAGCTATGGAACAGAGGCTTCAAAAAATGGAAACATCTCTGGAAACAAGACACTAACCGCTGGATCAACTTTGAGGATATTGATCCTAGCATCAACATTTCGCATGAAGAATGGAACACGTTGCAAAGCAGATGTCTCGCCTGGGACCGACACAAAGTTCGCCTTCTCATGGGACACGACATGTCGAGCTCGCTTGGTCTCAAATGGCACGATGGGAATAGCCTATCAAAAGTCCCGAACATCAAAGAAACGATCGACTATCAGGTTAACCTCAACAAAAAGTGGTGCCTGTCATGGACGCGGCTTCGGTGGGACATGAAGTTCATGGCTATCTGGCACCCCCTCATAGAAATCAAAAAGTCTGTCCTCTTATGGCAAATCCTTCATCATGGAATCTGGACCAACCTTAAGGCTAGCAAAATTTGTGGGATCCCTCCCTGGTGCAAACGCTGCCACCGGTCTATCGAAGATGTTTCACACATCTTCTTTACCTGCCCCAACTCCAACAGACTCTGGCAGGTGGTTGGAAAGAGAATTAGACTTCAAAAACGTCTCAGTTGGCAGCAGGCCCTACTGGGAGAAGCGATCGGCTGCTCCGCGACTCTCTGGAATGCCATTAGAGGGGAGGTCCTATGGAAAATCTGGCGGGAAAGATGTGCTTTCAACTTCGGTGACTCCCCCAAGGAGTGGTCAATTGAGAAATCGTTGTTCCTCCTTGGCAAAAGGATTGTCAACTGTAAAAAATCCCCCCCCCTTTAGGCATCATCAAGTACTCCTTTTGATCGATAACAAGCTTAAACCCAAGTGGGCCCCACATGAGGGTGATGAGAGGGTAATTAACCTTCTTTGTAATGTCATCTAAGCTCTGTAAAAGCTTCCCCTGCTTTGTGGGATTTGGGGGGCCCCGTGGGCACTAGTCCCCTTCTCTTGTACTTTTCTTTATTTAATTCAAGTCCGGGAGAGTAGGCTATTGCCGAACTTCCTTTATATTAAAAAATTATGGTGATCTATATATATTAACTCTTGTGTAAGTGTTTCCCCTAATTTGAGAATGAGTTTTAGTGCTTTGAAGTCGTTGTTGTTCGAGCTTTGTGCAGCCTTATTTGGACATCTCGTCTTCTTCGCTGTTTTGAAGTTCAGAACTTCTAAAGCCCTAAGCTTCTTTTTCAAAAAATTCTGTTAAATCTTTAAGAAAGAGAAAAGTGAAAATTGTCAAGGGTTAAATCTTTAAGAAAGAGAAAAGTTAAATCTTTAAGAAAGAGAAAAGTGAAAATTGTCACACCTCAAGGCAATTATTAGAGAACTCTTCAACACCATCCGCTAGTGGAGTTTTGAAGGTCCGCATGGGCATGTCGATTCGGTTTTAAGGAGTCTTTGCTCCTTTCTTTGTGTGGCCGCCTCTATGGATGTGGGGCTCGCTTCCCTCATTATGAGTAATTTACCTCTAGTTGTCACTAGCGAGGCTGACGTTGCCCCTAGCTCATCAGAGACCTTGGTGGCCCCTTGGGTTGATCTTAATCACGACGCGATCCTTTCAACGCAAGAAGAACTCAAGAGAACTTGCCTCATTGGCCAGCTGTTCGGTCCCAGGCCACTGCTGGATATTATGCGCCAGTGGTTTCGCAAAGAGTGGTTCCCGCGTGGCATAGTAATGAGTAAGTGCCAATTCCTTCCAACCATACACCTCTTGCTTTTCTTTTAGAATGAAGAAATGGAACTCCATGCCCTTAGTGTTGGGTTTTGGCAAGTCAGCGTGCCATTCTGTGCCTCTTCAAATGGGCCCCTGATTTTGTGCCTGACAACTCTAAACCCCTTGAGTACCCTCTCTAGGTTGAGCTCCCCAATCTCCCTTACCTCCTTTATAGCATTTTGTGGGATATTGTCTCTCCAATTGGGAAGTCGCTGGCCTCGCGAGGAGATGTTGGGGGTTTCATTTATGAGGGTAGAAAACACGCATTTAATGCCCATTGGCATCCTCAAATGTGTGTGGAAGCAGAAATCAACATGCCTCTCCCCTCGAAGATTATTGTCAATTTGGGTGAAGGGGAATCTTGGGTTCAGGAGATCTCTTTCAAAAATCTGCCCAATGTCTGCTTTCAATGTGTTCAACAAGGCCAATGAATAAAAGATTGCCCCTTGAAGTAGAAGAATAAGCAATAAGATGGCCTACAAAGCCCAAAAACTCAAGCAGAAGCAAGTGCGATCCAATAGTTGAAGAGAAAGACAAGGATGACCTAATCCCAGAAAAACCGACTCAGAAGGGTTTACAGAGGTTAAAAGAAGAAGGAGAGCTAGCCCTAAGAGAAGGTCAAGCCCAAGGAGACATTTAGAGAAGTCCCATGCACTAGAAAAGTCACTCAATAACTTATACTGCAACCTCAAGAAGGAGGTTAATGAGCTTGATTATCCGGGAGGGACCCGGGACTTAGCGAGCAGAAGTAACTTACCCTTGGAGTGGCCCGGCCCCCTCTAATGCGGTCAATCAAGAGGACTACACAACTAGCAAAGAAGACGGATTCACCACAAGTAATGAGCACAATATGGACAGTGAAAGTTCCATCATTGGAACAATTCCGGAAATGGCTTCTCCTTCTCCCCCATAGGAGGCTTCCCGCAAGGGAAAAGAGTTGGCACGTATGCCTTGGAAAAGCCCCCTCAAATCGATGATGCATGGTCAAGACCATCCCCCCTCAAGAAAAAAAGAAGACTCAAAGAGGAAAAAAGAGAAGTCCCACCCTCGGAATGAGGGAAGTGAAAGAAAATGATCATCGCTTCACTAAACGCTAGGGGGCTAACTAACCCCACAAGAGCCACCATTATTGGTCAATGGCTCTGCGACATAAGCTTAAACCCGGGCTTCATCTGTCGTTAAGAGATTAAAATTGAAGGAGAAGACCTTCAAAAAATACTCAAGGGCATCTCTCAGTCCCATGCATGGTTTTCCATAACCCATCAGTGTGGTTCTAGTGGAACTGCTAGTGGTATCAATCACCTTTGTGCTAATAAGCTTGACTACACAAGTGAAGATAGAAACCATAGGTGGTTGGCAGTTACATTCAGCACCCCCTTCCAATGCTCCCTGATTTCAATGTATGCTCCAAACGAAGATGTTGCTAGGATCGATACTTGGTCCTCCTTGGACTTGTTTTCTCATAATGTCATGATTTGTGGTCACTTCATATGGTGGAGGACCCCTCTGATAGGTGGAACAACAAGGGTTGTATCATTGATGGCCAAGACAAAGACACATTGGACCAAGCCAAACTGTTTCTGGATTTGGTCGAAGTCAAGGACCCGAATGGATTTTCTTGGTCCAATCTTCAATTGGGTGAGGACTTGAGTAAAACGAGACTCGACAAAAGGTACATCTCACAGAATCTCATCCATCAATTGGGTCCTCCCACCCTAAGGCAACATATCAACCTCACTGTCTTAGACCATTAACCCAATGGTGCTCACCTTACCCCCTCCATCTAAAAGTCGCAAGGCACCTTGGTTTCAGGCCAGCCCATTTGTTCTTTCTCTCCCCTCTATCCAACATGAAATCACTAATGCATGGCTTGAGGCCTTTGCCATCTACACCTCTCTAGCCAAGTGTTGGAGAAACGTAGTGGAAAAGTCTCGTTAGATCTTGATTAGGACCACGAAGGCTCTCAAAACCATCCACCAAAGACGTAGAGAAAACCTATATCACCGGCTTCAAAGATTCGAAGAAGAAGTTAATAAAGGGAAGATTCAATCTCAATAGGGACTCCAAAATATGAGACAAAGATTCAGATGCGAGGACGAGATCAAAAGGAGAAATCTTCAAATTTATTTTAAGGAATGGTGGGCTGGTAAGGAAGACAGACCTTCGAAAGAGATGTGCAATATTCTCAGAAGAAAACAAATTAGAGAGGAGATCCCGCTATTGCTTCACAAGGATGGAGTAGAATGTAAAATAGTGCAAGAAAACATTGTCATTATAGAAGCACACTTCACGAGTATCTTGGGTAGGTCTTGTCCCCTCTCCCCCCATAGGCAGGATTGCATGACCACCATCTCTTATACTTCCCTTCATAGAATCCCATGCAACTTGAACGCTCTGCTTGATGCCTCCATTTCTAAACAAGAGATCCTGGAAGTTATTGATTCGCTTCCGAACGGCAAGAGCCCAGGGCCTGATGGGCTCACTAATGAGTTCTTTAAATCATTCAAACATGTGATGGCCATCCCCTTGCATCTTGTTTGGCTTGAGGCACTCGCGTTCGCCCCCCTTCCCACTTGTCTCATCAACGGCATCATCAAACTTATACATAAAAAAGGGGAGAGGAATAGAATTGGGAACTAGAGACCTATCATGATGCTCTGGATATAAGATTCTTGCTAAAGTCATTGCCAACAGGATATCCTATCATTTAGACCAGTGGCTTAGGAAAGACCAAAAAGGCATCATTAAGGGAAGGTCAATATTGGAAGCCATCATTGATGTCTAGGAAGGTTTGGACTACGGTGAAGAATCTAATCAGGACATTGTCTTCCTCAAGATTGACTTTGACAAAGCCTACGACATATTGGAATGGGACTATATTTTACAATCCCTAAAAGACCTCGGGTGTACTTAGAGGTTCCTCAGGATGATCTGCACTCTCCTTGGCAATGCTTCAACCAAATTCGATGTCAATGGTCAACTTTCAATGTCAACGGGCAATGCGCCGACTTGTGGAGCAATAGATGGAGCTTGGTTGCATAAGAGGGATCACTTTGCCACATAACTCTGGGCAAATGACCATGCGGCTTTTTGGGGATGACACAAATGCCTTTGTTCACAATGACGATACAAGCTTGGAAACCTTTTGGTGGTGCCTCGACACATTTTGTGAGGCCTCCGGATCTAGAATTAACCATACCAAGACTGCATTTAGGGCTATCAAAGGGAATCAACCCAATCTCCTCACTGTGCAAGGATGCCAAGGCATTCAATCAGGTCAGGTCGTTCGCATTCTTGGTATCCCCTTGGGATCCGGTGTTACTCTGGAACAAAGGTGGGCTTGGGTCCTCGCTAGACTTAATAATAAACTTAACTACTTGAGGGGTTTGCAAATCAATCTTGCTCCCTAGGCCGTGGTGATCAACACGTTCCTCATATCCTCAATGATATACTTTCTTTCTTTAGACTGAGGACCATAAGAGGAGGGGAGAGCCTAAAACCAAATGGTCCATATACACTAGCCGAAAGGAGAATGGAGGTCTAGGTATCATGAACATTGGTAGTATGGCCAATAAACTTGTGGCTAAGTGGATGATTAAGGCCTGGTGCAATAGAGATTCCTCTTGGGCCACATTATATTTCAGAAACACAAACTCGATTACTTTGCTAGGCTACCTTGGATGGAAAAACCTCCCCATGTTCACCCTCCTATTCTCTCTAATTCCGGTCTCACCCAAAGGATCCACCCTGGTAAGATCGTTGTGGTTGAGCTTGAACACATTCAAACCTCACATCAGAATCAGTGAAGATTGGAAATGGGCTGCTGGTATAAGACAAAATGACTCTATTTGGTTCCCGATCCAAGGCATGATGTCTTGAGTGTAAAGAGACTCTCGAATAAGGGATTCAAACAATGGAAGCACCTCTGGAAATAGGACACAAATAGATGGGTGGACTTTGAGGACTTTGACCCTACAAATGTGGTCACATATGAGGAATGGAATGTTTTACGGAGCAGACACCACGTTTGGGACCGATCTAAAATCCGAGTACTTATGAGACACAACTCTCCGAACCCCCCATTCAGAGATTGGTGGCATTAGAAGAATACAGAGAAGGAGCAATGCAAAAACTTCAGGTAACACAAGAAGAGCGCAAAAGACTGCATGACAGGTATCTGAGGTCCAATGAAGTACAGGAAGGATCCATGGTTTTAGTGCATCAGGTCCCAGCAATTCCAACCAAACTGGCACCCAAATGGATAGGACCTTACACAGTGATAAAGGTATTACCTCATGGAGCAGTACATCTGGAGGATTTCCAGGGTAAGAGGATACCCCTGGTCAATATTTCTAGGGTGAAGAAGTACCTGAATTAAGGTAAATTGGAAGCATATCATTCACCGTACCTACTATATTTCATTTGGTGATTGCACTTATTATGAAAAAAAAAGTATGAAAAAAAAAATTGAAAAAGAAAAAAAAGGTGAAAAATATATATATATATATATATATATTACTATTATTATTTATTTTTTTAAAATTTTTTTATTTTTATTTCTCCAGGGTGAAGGATTATCCGAGTCAAGTCAAGAAAGAAGAACTTCCTTCACTATCTTGCTTTCGGCTTCGGGAATTGCACCGGGACGGTGCAAAGACTTGATGTGGGGGTCTGTATCGCGGCATTTCCCTCTCTCTCTCTTCCCCCCTCAAACCACCCCCTCACACCACCCCCTCAAACCACCCCCTCACACCACCCCCTCAAACCACTCCCTCACACCACCGCCTCAAACCACTCCCACCCCCTCAAACCACCCCCTCACACCACCCCCTCAAACCACCCCCTCACACCATCCCCTCAAACCTCCCCCGCCCCCTCACACCACCCGCTCAAACCACCCCCTCACACCCCCCCCCTCAAACCACTCCCTCACACCACCCCCACCCCCTCAAACCACCCCCTCACACCCCCCCCCCTCACACCACCCCCTCAAACCACCCCCTCACACCACCCCCTCAAACCACCCCCGCCCCCTCACACCACCCCCTCACACCACCCCCTCAAACCACCCCCTCACACCACCCCCTCAAACCACTCCCTCGCACCACCCCCTCAAACCACTCCCTCACATCACCCCCTCAAACCACCCCCTCAAACCACCCCCTCACACCACCCCCTCAAACCACCCCCTCACACCACCCCCTCAAACCACCCCCTCACACCACCCCCTCAAACCACCCCCTCACACCACCCCCTCAAACCTCCCCCGCCCCCTCACACCACCCCCTCAAACCACCCCCTCACACCACCCCCTCAAACCACTCCCTCACACCACCCCCTCAAACCACCCCCACCCCCTCAAACCACCCCCTCACACCACCCCCTCAAACCACCCCCTCACACCACCCCCTCAAACCACCCCCTCACACCACCCCCTCAAACCACCCCCTCACACCACCCCCTCAAACCACCCCCTCACACCACCCCCTCAAACCACCCCCTCACACCACCCCTCAAACCACTCCCTCACACCACCCCCTCAAACCACCCCCTCACACCACCCCCTCAAACCTCCCCCGCCCCCTCACACCACCCCCTCAAACCACCCCCACCCCCTCAAACCACCCCCGTCCCCTCAAACCACTCCCTCACACCACCCCCTCAAACCACCCCCTCAAACCACCCCCTCACACCACCCCCTCAAACCACCCCCACCCCCTCAAACCACCCCCTCACACCACCCCCTCACACCACCCCCTCACACCACCCCCTCACACCACCCCCTCAAACCACCCCCGCCCCCTCACACCACCCCCTCAAACCACCCCCTCACACCACCCCCTCAAACCACTTCCTCACACCACCCCCTCAAACCACTTCCTCACACCACCCCCTCAAACCACCCCCTCAAACCACCCCCGCTCCTTCACACCACCCCCTCAAATCTCATAATTTCCCACGACCTCCCACAAAGTTTTCATGTAATTTTGAATGGATATTTAGAGGGTCATTTCTTATCCAAACCCTACAGTGTTATATATCGTTGGAAAGCTCTCGATGAGTACTTTCCAATGGTGCACTAATAACTTTGAAATCTTTGATCAATTTTTGACCACACCCCAAAAACCAGCACAACTCCCCATAACTCACCCCCTATTCCCCCCAACCCACAAACCCCACAAACCCCACAAACCCCACACAACTCCAAACAACTCCACAACCCTCCACAATCCTCCAAAAACCTTGTAATCTCTCTCAAACTCGTCACAACTCACCTCCCACACCGCTCACTTAATATGAAGGATCAAAAGTTACTACAAAAATTAGGTGAAGGATGCGCTTCTCAGGGACATTCAAATATCACGGGCGGCACAAAGTGAGGATCTCAGCTTGCATTCAAAAGTGACAGTAAAGGCGTAAGTGGTAAAAGTAAAAGTGGTGAAATGAGTGTTGCCGCCAACCATTCATGACGACTGCCTATTTTGAGGATCTAATTCAAATCAAGTGGAATATTTGACCTACCCCCCAATTTTGGGTGATTAACCGGCGCGTGAACAGTGGACGTGAAGATTCGGCAAGGCTCTCTTGGCCTATTGAGGCCTATAAAAACAAGGGATTTGTGCTCATTTGGGTACACACTTTTTGGTACATTTTTTTTTCTGGAGGTACTTTGCCGTGTGTATACGTGCAGAAGCTCTCTCTTACACTTGGTGGTTTCAAGCCTATTGTAGGAGCTACTCTGTAGTGTGGATACAGAGGGTAGGCTTCTCAGTGGAGGGCTATGAGCACTATAGTGTAAGAGAGTGTCTTGGATTTTCTTTCTTTTCAGTAAGACACCATTGGAGTTAAGATCTATACTCTTGAGCTATTCCTTCATTAGTTGTATTGATCTGTATTTATCTGCATAGAGTACCACGAAGCTCTGAGCATTAGTTTTTGAGCATTTCCTAGACAAATCTTGTAATCATCTGAATCGAATCAAGAAGTGTATGGTCTTCCTTGGTCAATTGTTGTTCATATTGTCTGAAGTATGTACCACTCTATGCAATCCTTGATATCTACCTGATCACAGAAATGTTAAAGGGTATACTTCCCTAAAGAGAACCCCCCTTGAGTAGGTGACGTACTGGATGTGTTAATCTTTAATCTCTACTTTTGTTAAAAGCGGATATCCGAGTACCTCCTCTACAGTTTGGCACGCCCGGTGGGACCTTTGCATTTCTGTGAGAGGTATTTTTGCCCTATTACATTTGCAAGTAGGTACATGACCCATACACGGGCAGATAAGGAGTCTCTTCGTGTTCGGAGGAGCCTTAACAAGTTAGCCATAACCACGACTAGTGAGTCTACCTCCCCTCTGCCCTCCCTAAATTTATCAATTGATTTGGGTGCGACACCATTGTCGAAAGAGGGGTATAAGAGAACTCTAGACTTCTCCTCAGATACGTCTGAAGAAACACCAGTACAAATGGAGGATCTCTCTCATTTACTCTCCAGATTAAATATCAAATTCCCTATCTTCAAGGGACAAGCCTATGAGGATGCTGATGATCATGTGAGAAGATTCATCTCTTTATGCCGTGGACGAGGTCTGCAAAATAGAGAGGATGCAATGCTGGCACTTTTTCCATCCACATTGGAGGGTCTTGCGGATAAATGGTATAGTCAATATGCAGATGGCCATTTCACTACATGGGAGGCTCTGAAGGCGGCATTCTTACAGACATTCCGACCAAGTGATTCCTCAGAAAGAGCTCTAGATCACCTAGAGAATTTGAAGCTAAGATCAGGTGAATCTTTTCATGAACTTCACACTAGAACAAAAGCACTTGTTGCACGTCTGCCACATGCTCCAGGTGACTTTTTGGTTAAAAAGTGGATCGAAAAGGCTCTGCCTAGGTCATCTCAGCAGAAGCTTCGTGAATCTCTTAGATTGGATGCGACCCTCAATGATTTTGTTGCAGCGGCATCACGCATTGAAGAAGCAAGGCAACATTTTGAAGGGGATACGCAATCAAAGTATGCTGCAGACCTGGATCCGATTGAGCAACTGAGAAGGGAACTGGAAGCATTGAAGATGCAACAAAATCAACAAGAAGAGAAGGTCTTGCCACCACTGCGACGCACTGATGATGAAGTAGCCCAACTTCGCCGAGAGTTAGAAGATTTGAAGACCACACAAGATATAAGGAGACAATTTTGGTGTACAATCTGTAACAACAATGGACATTCCAATGCTAATTTCCCTATTAAGGTAAGCTGTCAATTTTGTGGAAAGGACGGTCATGAAGCAAGGGATTGCTACTACCTCAAGGGTACACAATAGAGAGGTAACCCTCAAAATTTGGATTCATATTATGTTAGTACTTCAAATACATCTAATAGAGAGGAGAATAGGCCTGCAAAGCCTAGATATAATAGACCCTTGATGTGCTATCGTTGTGGTGAATATGGCCACATGCAAAATAGGTGTTCCCTCCCAGAAGATGCACCTCCTTGTCAACATTGTCCAAAGGCCAAGGATCATTATACCAAAGATTGCCCAAGAGGTCGTCCTGCTCCAATTCATATGATTGCAGTCTCTCCACATGAAGAAGGAAAAACCACTCAGACTTATGCGGTTTCATCCTCTGCAATGCCCATGATGACTAGAGCTAGGCAAGCAGCTGCAACCCAGAGAGATGAACAACAAGGATTTTAGGATAAAGAGGAAGAAAAGGAGTCTGGATGGAAGGACCAAGCACAAATTGAAGGAGCTTATAATAAGATGACTACTTCTCTAAAGGGCCAACCAACAAGTCTGCAAGAAAATACTCAAGAGGTAAACATTGAAACAGATCTTGAAAGGTATTCATCACAAGGTTAGTCTATATGAACTTATAAGGATGGATTCAGAAATAAGAAGTGACTTACTGAAGATTATACACTCTGCTCACTTGGTCCAATCACCTAGTATAGATGGTTTAGATCTAACAGGAATACCAGAAGAGCTTGGATTACATCGGATACCCTTGGTTGAGGGAGCTGCACCTGTAAGAAGTAGGCCATATCGACTCAATCCGAAGTATGCAGAGGCGGTAAAAGCAGATATTACAAAATTAGAAGAAGCACGTATAATTGTGCCAGTAGAACACTCCAGGTGGCTTTCTTCTATGGTTATTGTGCCGAAGAAAAATAGTGGAAAAATAAGGGTATGTGTTGATTTCCGTGCTTTGAATAAAGTGACTATTCAAGATGGATTTCCTTAGCCCTTCACAGAGCAAGTACTTGAAGAGGTAGCTGGTCACACTTTGTATAGTTTCTTGGATGGTTTTAGTGGCTACAATCAGATAGTGATCCATCCTGATGATAGGGACAAAACAGCCTTTGTCACTCCCTGGGGCACTTATGTCTATACTCGAATGGCTTTTGGTTTGAAGAATGCACCGGCTTCATTTAATAGAACGATGTATCTGATATTGGGCAAATGGTTAACAACCTTTCTACGCATTTTCATGGATGACTTTTCAGTATTTTCAGGTACAGATAGAAGGGCAGCAGTTCAAGATTTCCATGACCATTTGGAAAATCTAAAAGAAATTTTTGAGCAATGTCTCAAAACAGGTTTGAAATTGAATCCTGATAAATGTCACTTTTTGGTCACTAAGGGCACTCTTCTTGGTCACATAGTATCTGCTGAAGGCATAACTATTGACCCTGCAAAGGTTACAACTATTCTTTCCATGCCAATTCCACAAAGCCCAAAGGAAGTGCAAAGTTTCTTGGGCCATGCAGGGTATCACAGAAGATTCATTAGGATGTATTCGGAAATTGCTAAGCCCTTGTCAAGGCTTACCAGCAAAAAGATCCCTTTCTCATGGAGTGCTGAAGCTGACAAAGCATTTTGTGAACTAAAGTTGAGGCTATGTACTGCTCCCCTTTTAAGTGTTCCTAATGGGTCATTGGAATTTCATGTGCATACAGATGCTAGTCTTCATGCTGTTGGTGCAGTTCTAGCTCAACCATCATCTCACAAAGTGGATAGACCTATCTCTTATGCAAGCAGACTACTCAACCAAGCTGAAAGAAATTACAGTACAACGGAAAGAGAAGGTTTGGCTATTGTATTTGCCCTTCAGAAGTTTCGACATTATCTCCTTGGTGTACATTTCATTGTTATTTATGATCATCAGCCCTTGAAGTATTTGATAAACAAACCTAGAGTAGCTAGAAGGATTTGGAGATGGTTACTCCTATTTCAGGAATTTAATTTTGATATTCATATTAAGCCAGGAAAAGAGCACTACATGGCAGATCAAGTGCCCAGGACGGCAATGAGCGAAAAGGCAACAGGTATTAATGATGAATTGGTGGATAGCAATCTTTTCCTAGTAGCAATCCGGACTGCTTGGTATGATGAAATTCTCCATGTTCTGACTACTGGAAAGATCCCAAAACACTTGACACCTGTAGAAAAGAGAAGATTGCTCCTGAAAACCAAAGCATATTCTCTTATAAATGGAAATTTATATAAATATTGTCAAGATGATATATTGAGAAGGTGTATCTATCCAAAGGAGGTAAATCTTCTGCTAGAGGCTGCACACAATGAAGGACATCTAAAGGGGGAAGAATTGGCTCATAGAATCATCCACAAAGGTTTATGGTGGCCTCATATTTTCAAGGATGCAATCAAGTTTTCTAAAGAATGCCACATCTGCCAGAGGTGTGCTCCCGCGCCAACCAGATTGAATTTCCAACCATTGGTCATATCTACAGGATGGCTTCCATTTGAACGATGGGGTCTTGATTTCATAGGACCAATTAGTCCAACTGGTCAACCTGGAGGAAAAAAGTATATTTTGATGGCCACATGCTATGCCACTAAATGGATAGAGGCTAAAGCTACTGTGGACTGCACGGCTTTAACAGTGGCTAAATTTATGTATAAACGTATTTTCTCAAGATTTGGTTGCCCACTGGAAATAACTAGTGATAGGGGCACACATTTTGTAAATCAATTGCTCCAGTTTATATTTGACAGGTACAAAATCTTCCATAAAAAATCTTGTGCCTACTACCCAAGGGCAAATGGCCAAGCAGAAAGCTCCAATAAGATTTTGATTGGATTGCTTCGCAAATTATCTTTCGATCATCAAAGCTCCTGGCCACTAGCACTGATCGGTGCAATCTGGGCTTTCAGAACCACGAAAAGGGTAACTACAGGCGAGACTCCATTTCGGTTAGTATATTGGAAAGAGGCATTGGCACCATTCGAATTCATTATCAAAAAGGGAATAGAAATCAAAACCATTGGAATTGAACCCCCCATTCAGAGATTGGTGGCATTAGAAGAATACGAGAAGGAGCAATGCAAAAACTTCAGGTAACACAAGAAGAGCGCAAAGGACTGCATGACAGGTATCTGAGGTCCAATCAAGTACACGAAGGATCCATGGTTTTAGTGCATCACGACCCAGCAATTCCAACCAAACTGGCACCCAAATGGATAGGACCTTACACGGTGATAAAGGTATTACCTCGTGGAGCAGTACATCAGGAGGATTTGCAGGGTAAGAGGATACCCCTGGTCAATATTTCTAGGGTGAAGAAGTACCTGAATTAAGATAAATTGGAAGCATATTATTCACCGTACCTACTATATTTCATTTGGTGATTGCACTTATTATGAAAAAAAAAAGTATGAAAAAAAAAGTATGAAAAAAGAAAAGAGAAAAAAAAAGGTGAAAAAAAATATATATATATTATTCTTATTATTATTATTATTATTATTATTTTTTTTTTAATTTCTCCAGGGTGAAGGATTATCTGAGTCAAGTCAAGAAAGAAGAACTTCCTTCACTATCTTGTTTTCGGCTTCGCGAATTGCACCGGGACGGTGCAAAGACTTGATGTGGGGGTCTGTATCGCGGCATTTCCCTCTCTCTCTCTTCCCCCCTCAAACCACCCCCTCACACCACCCCCTCAAACCACCCCCTCACACCACCCCCTCAAACCACTCCCTCACACCACCCCCTTAAACCACTCCCACCCCCTCAAACCACCCCCTCACACCACCCCCTCAAACCACCCCCTCACACCATCCCCTCAAACCTCCCCCGCCCCCTTACACCACCCCCTCAAACCACCCCCTCACACCACCCCCTCAAACCACTCCCTCACACCACCCCCTCAAACCACCCCCACCCCCTCAAACCACCCCCTCACACCACCCCCTCACACCACCCCCTCAAACCACCCCCTCACACCACCCCCTCAAACCACCCCCGCCCCCTCACACCACCCCCTCACACCACCCCCTCAAACCACCCCCTCACACCACCCCCTCAAACCACTCCCTCGCACCACCCCCTCAAACCACTCCCTCAAACCACCCCCTCAAACCACCCCCTCAAACCACCCCCTCACACCACCCCCTCAAACCACCCCCACCCCCTCAAACCACCCCCTCAAACCACCCCCTCAAACCACCCCCTCACGCCACCCCCTCAAACCACCCCCTCACACCACCCCCTCAAACCTCCCCCGCCCCCTCACACCACCCCCTCAAACCACCCCCTCACACCACCCCCTCAAACCACTCCCTCACACCACCCCCTCAAACCACCCCCACCCCCTCAAACCACCCCCTCACACCACCCCCTCAAACCACCCCCTCACACCACCCCCTCAAACCACCCCCTCACACCACCCCCTCAAACCACCTCCGCCCCCTCACACCACACCCTCAAACCACCCCCCCACACCACCCCCTCAAACCACTCCCTCACACCACCCCCTCAAACCACCCCCTCACACCACCCCCTCAAACCTCCCCCGCCCCCTCACACCACCCCCTCAAACCACCCCCACCCCCTCAAACCACCCCCGCCCCCTCAAACCACTCCCTCACACCACCCCCTCAAACCACCCCCTCAAACCACCCCCTCACACCACCCCCTCAAACCACCCCCACCCCCTCAAACCACGCCCTCACACCACCCCCTCCAACCACCCCCTCAAACCACCCCCGCCCCCTCACACCACCCCCTCAAACCACCCCCTCACACCACCCCCTCAAACCACCCCCTCACACCACCCCCTCAAACCACCCCCTCACACCACCCCCTCAAACCACTCCCTCACACCACCCCCTCAAACCACTCCCTCACACCACCCCCTCAAACCACCCCCTCACACCACCCCCTCAAACCACCCCCGCTCCTTCACACCACCCCCTCAAATCTCATAATTTCCCACGACCTCCCACAAAGTTTTCATGTAATTTTGAATGGATATTTAGAGGGTCATTTCTTATCCAAACCCTACAGTGTTATATATCGTTGGAAAGCTTTCGATGAGTACTTTCCAATGGTCCAATAATAACTTTGAAATCTTGGATCAATTTTTGACCACACTCCAAAAACCACCACAACTCCCCATAACTCACCCCCTATTCCCCCCAACCCACAAACCCCACAAACCCCACACAACTCCAAACAACTCCACAACCCTCCAGAATCCTCCAAAAACCCTGTAATCTCTCTCAAACTCGTCACAACTCACCTCCCACACCGCTCACTTAATATGAAGGATCAAAAGTTACTACAAAAATTAGGTGAAGGATGCGCTTCTCAGGGACATTCAAATATCACGGGCGGCACAAAGTGAGGATCTCAGCTTGCATTCAAAAGTGATAGTAAAGGCGTAAGTGGTAAAAGTAAAAGTGGTGAAATGAGTGTTGCCGCCAACCATTCATGACGACTGCCTATTTTGAGGATCTAATTCAAATCAAGTGGAATATTTGACCTACCCCCAATTTTGGGTGATTAACCGGCGCGTGAACAGTGGACGTGAAGATTCGGCAAGGCTCTCTTGGCCTATTGAGGCCTATAAAAACAAGGGATTTGTGCTCATTTGGGTACACACTTTTTGGTACATTTTTTTTCTGGAGTTACTTTGCCGTGTGTATACGTGCAAAAGCTCTCTCTTACACTTGGTGGTTTCAAGCCTATTGTAGGAGCTACTCTGTAGTGTGGATACAGAGGGTAGGCTTCTCAGTGGAGGGCTATGAGCAATATAGTGTAAGAGAGTGTCTTGGATTTTCTTTCTTTTGGGTGAGACACCATTGGAGTTAAGATCTATACTGTTGAGCTATTCCTTCATCAGTTGTATTGATCTGTATTTATCTGCATAGAGTACCACGAAGCTCTGAGCATTAGTTTTTGAGCATTTCCTGGACAAATCTTGTAATCATCTGAATCGAATCAAGAAGTGTATGGTCTTCCTTGGTCAATTGTTGTTCATATTGTCTGAAGTATGTACCACTCTGTGCAATCCTTGATATCTATCTGATCACAGAAATGTTAAAGGGTATACTTCCCTAAAGAGAACCCCCCTTGAGTAGGCGACGTACTGGATGTGTTAATCTTTAATCTCTACTTTTGTTAAAAGCGGATATCCCAGTACCTCCTCTACAGGCCCTTAAATGGTATAATGGTAATCGCCTCTCCAAGCTTCCATGTGTTGAAGCTTGCAATCATGCGACTTCGATGGGATATGAAATTTATTTCTATCTTGCACCCTCTCATTGAAAACAGAAAGTCGGTTCTCCTATAGCAAATCCTACACCATGGAATATGTACTAATGCAAAAGCTAACAAGATCTTTGGGGTTCCACGCTAGTGCAAGCAATGTTGCCATAGCAAAGAGGATATTGGTCACCTGTTCTTTGCTTGACCTAAGATTATGGAGGGTCCTTGATCGTTCTTTGGGAATCCAAACAAATCAATTGGAAGCAAGCCCTCATTGGTGAAGCGATCGATTGCTCTATGGCATTGTGGAATGTGATTAGGGGAGTGATCCTTTGGAAGATTTGGAGAGAAAGATGTGTTCAAAACTTTGGCAATACCCCCAAGGAGTGGGCAATTGAGAAGTCCCTTTTCCTTCTCGGCAAAAGAATTGCTAACAGTAAGAAAACCCCACCCTTCAGACATCACAAAGAGCTACAGTATGTCAACAATAAGCTTAAAACAAAGTGGGCTCCACATGATGGGGATGCGAGGTTTATCAACCTCCTCTATAACTCCATGTAAGCCTTGCAAGGCCTACCACGAAGGCTATGGGAGATCATCAGAATGAAAATTAGTGATCAGAAATATATCAATTGGAAGCTAGCTCTGCTGGGAGAAGCGAGCGGTCCATCTGCAACTCTCCAGAATGCTCGAAACTCTAGTCGATTGAGTATTCACTGTTCCTCCTTGACAAAATGATCGATAATTGTAAGAAACCCCCCCCCCCCTTTTTT
>CM035410.1:26900818-26918318 GCA_020310875.1 Ceratopteris richardii
AATTATCGTCGTTTCTATCTACAGATGGTGGGAAAAGGTCTTCACTATTGTCAATGCTAGGTGGAACAATGGAAAGTAAATGGAAAGTTCTACTAGGATCGTACAAAGTTTCTTCTACTAACTTATCTTTTACTCCTTCTTCAACTTCAACTGGTTTAAGAAATAATGACTCAAAGGTAGACGAAGGTAGAAAGGAACTACTTGATGAGGCTTCTTGCGATATAAGATGAAATGACACTAGATTAATGTTCAAATTCCTATACAAGCCTAAAGATAAGGTTCATAAAAGATACTCAATGAATTGATAAGCTAATGGCTCAAATCAATAACTCTAATACAAATGTAAGGGTTTAGTAATAGGATAAATGTCTAAACAAATAAGTAATTGACTAAATGAAAATATAAGGTAAATGGATCTTCAATCTGTCACTTCACTTCACTTCACTTCACTTCACTTCAATTGCTCTTTAAATCTTCAATGTTTCTGAAACAAAACATTAGGAAATTAGTAAAATTACAAAAATCAATAGGAAACATAAAACCATACTTTACATACATTAAAGCATACATGTGCTAACATACTTTCATGTACATGGTAACATTTATCTTAGATATACTAACATGTTGACATGATATCATTATGCAAATATAAACACACTTATGCTTAAAAGAACCCATGTACTTACATCTAAACACACACTCTCAAACTAGCATAGGCTAACGCAGGCTCACATTAACTCTTATATGTAGATACATTCACATCCCTAAACATTAATATGCTAACTTCATATATATCTGCACATTCTCATTCATCACTCAAACATACTAACATGTTATCAAGCACTTAATCCTATGCAAATGAACACAATATTACACACATTAACCTATGCTCATTCGTTCACTTACAAACATATATATCCATACACACTATTCATCATCTCTATCATGTTTCATGTATTTAAACTTAATGCACATACAAATACATATGCTCTTACATGTTATCATATACTTATACTTTACTCTAATATGCATCCATATACACACTAATTTAATTTAATACAATCATACATTACACTATGCTTGCATATAAAAACTGCTTTGTGCACACATATATTCCCATATGTATTTATTGATACATATGCATATAATAAATTAATTAAGCTCAAGAACAAATCAATTAATATTTAGTTACTTCAATTAATTAATCATTTTTCATTGAAACCATAAAATAAGAAACACACTCTCTCTCTTCTAACTTTCAATCTCTCTCCTCCTTTCTTTCTCTCTCTCTTTCTTACTCTCTCTCTCTCTCTCTCTCTCTCTCTCTCTCTCTCTTTCTCTGTAGTTCTCTCTCTCTCTCTCTCTCTCTCTCTCTCTCTCTCTCTCTCTCTCTCTCTCTCTCTCTCTCTCTCTCTCTCTCTCTCTCTCTCTCTCTCTCTCTCTCTCTCTCTCTCTCTCTCTCTCTCTCTCTCTCTTTGCGGCGCTGCCGCGCAAACCGTGGAGGGGAAGGGAGAGAGAGTCTTCTCTCCCTCTATACGATCGGCGCCTCTCTCGAGTGTACAGCTACCATCAGAAGCCTAGGAGACGGGGAAACTTGGCCACGCGTTGCACCATTAGAGGAAGCATCTCCTCAGTCTCTGTCAGATCACGCCGCCAGAGCTGAGTAATTCCATCAATTTCTACGCTTTCTCTCTCTCTATGTCTGAGTGTACGCGCGCTGTGGATAGAACGTCGCCAGGGAAAAAGGTCAAAAGAATCATTAAATCATCATTCTCTCTCTTTTGAACACTAAGATCCAACTCTTTCCCTTCTGTGCGATTACAACCAACCATCAGATCTTCAACTTGCTTAGTAGTTCTCATGGTCTAGCTCAGAAATCAAGTGCCGCCCTATCAGAGTCAAGGTAAAAAGAGATAGAAATATATTCTCTCTCTACAGATGCGTTAATCTAAGTATCTATAGTCATTAGTGTGGAGGGAGGTAGAATAACAACTCTCACTCTCTCTAAGACTATCAAAAGTTTAGCGACAAAAGAAGCTCTTCACTCAGGATTCACTCAGAATACATTCAAGAGCTAACTCTCTTCAAATCATTAAGAGCAAGAAGTGAAGGAATAAAATGAGTACCTGAAACAAAACATTAGGAAAAACTCACTAAACACACACATATATATACATACACAGATCCTCGGTTTACCGTTCTTTTGGTTTCTACTTTATTTCTCATCCATTCTTTAACCCATAGTTTTCCACCATACTTATAATTAACTTTTCTCACATAACTCACTTGTTCCGTTCTTTTAACCACATACTTTTTGCACTTTAAATGCATAAATTATCTAATCCATTCTTTTATCTTGCACAAATAGCTACCACATCTTTAATTGTTTACTTTAACCACTTTAGTTACACACTATATCACACCACTCTTTAAATACCACTCACATAAACCACTCATTAATTATCCACTTCGTTTTCATTTTTAATTCTATTATCCTAAATTTCTTAATTAAATAATGCATTTCAATTAAGCTTAGGTTAAGAAATTAATATATTAGAACCTTAATATTTAAATGCACACACATGAGTAAATTAATTACTTAATTCATATTTTAATTTTTAATACATAAATATTCATTTTAAATATTAATTTAATTAAATACATGTTACTTCAACCCTTAAATTTCAATAAAACCCTTGAAAACTTACTTGAAACCCTTTGGTAATCCCTGATAACCCATTAAAATCTTTCTGAACCCTATCATTAGTCCATTGACATTGACATAAACCCTAACATAGGATTGAATACCCATAATTCTTGAACATAAAACTCATTAAATGTAAAATTAGGGTAAACCCTAATATGAACATATGTTCTGCTTCATCATTCACACCTGTAAACACTTTCAAAATAGTTAATTTTAATCAACACAACTAATTAACAGTGATATAAAAGGTTAAAGTTCATCAATAAAGTTGTTTTCATTTTGTCTGGTCATCAACGAAAAGGTTGAAATCTTTCCGACATTCGCCTCGGCCAATCCTGCACATCATCCTCGATGGGCCAAACGTGCAGATCATAGAAAGCAATATCAAATTCTTTTGAAACTTATTCATGACTCAAATTCAAATAGTCTTTATATGTAAAAAATGCTTCTATCATTAGTACATCTTCAAATAGCAAAGAAAACTTATAAAATTATGTAAACTTGAATTTAAACCTTTTCGTTCAATGCATGAGTCAGAAAACAGGTTTTAGAAGGAAACTATTGAAGTCATTCAAATAGTGTTCGTACTAACTCTTCTATTAACTCTGTTCATAAGTAAAGCATATGTTATATAGGCCTTCTATCCTCATCTCCTAACCATTTGCCATTAAGATACAAAAAACTAATTCCGCTCTAGCATACATCCGCCTTATATAGCCCGCTTTTCAATTCAGAAGTGATTTCGAGACCACAACTGATTTATTTGAACTGATTTATTTCGAGACCACAACTGATTTTCTTTTTTTTTTCCCTCTTTTCATATACAGCAACCATTAATGTACGTTTGAATTTTTCTTCGCAACTTTTTTGATGAAGGGGAAAGGCTTAACCCCTAATCAAAGAAAATGATCTAGAGGTAAGCTAAAGCAGGAACTAGGATCTCTTTAGCTAAATGGGTCAGATTTAAGGAAGCTTACCTATATAAAACAAGCCTACTTCTACTAGGAGTTGCAGGTTAAGGGTTCCTTCAACTATTCATATGACAGCCATAGGTTTTTAATCCCTATCTTCTCTTCAAGCACATCCCTACTTCAGCGTAAATTCTACTTTTTATAATTTTAAGAGGTTTCTTAACCTATCTGAAGAATGTACATATCTAATTATGATAATGCATCAATCAAAAATCATATTAACAACTAGAAAATAAGTAAAGTTTAGAACTTTTTCACCAGATCCTTTTTATTCTTCTTCTTCGTTCTCCTCCAAGAAATCTTCGTCCAATTCAAATTTATTGCTTTCTCTTCTCCTAAAGCACTTGATTCTTTTCCTTGCAATCAAATTCTTTAGCATAGAACCATCAATTTCACGTAATTTATATGTACCTATTTCATAAACTGAAACAACAATGTAAGGTTCGAGCCAACGTTTAGTTAGTTTCCGACGTGCATCGTATCGAGTATCAAACGTACTATCATATACAAGCACCCAATCAACACTCTCTATTGGTTGCGGTCTTAGTCTATGTTTCTTATCAAAATATAATTTATTTCTCAACCTAGATGTTTTTAATTTTTTTATTGCTTCTTTAAGATTTTCATTTCCTTGTTTTAATTGCTTAATTCTAAATGCTAATAAGTCCTCTCTTGAAATGTTATCTTTCCAACCTAAATTCATCCAATTAATTATCTGAGTATGAATGGGAAATAATGGTTTCTGACAGTCCATGAGTTCAGCCGGCATAAAACCAGTTGTTCTTGTGTACGTCATGCGATCAGCCCCAAGAGCAAATGGGAGATTTTTTGGCCATTGACCAATATCTCTACGGCAAGCTTTAGAAATAGCCTTCACTATGGAAGGATGTCCTCGTTCAATTTTACCATTTGCTTCTGGGTTATAGGCAGTCGTAAGAGACAATCGAATTCCATGTTGTGCAAAGAATTCTCTTGCTTCTCTCGCATCTAACTCTGCTCTATCCGCTACTACTTTATCTATATATCCAAATCTGGATAAAACTTCTTCCAAAAGGAATACGCATACATTATAAGTAGTATTGGAACGAAGTGCTCTACCTTCGACGTGGTTTTTCAAGTCCTCTCGTGCAAGAACAATATATCTCATACCATCATTGCTTTTAGGCATGGTCACGAGGTCAACTACCCACTTGTAATGAATACAAGGTGGATAGGTCGGGTGAAGGGGATCTCTATGCTTGACAGAGGAGTGTAACTGGCATGTACTACAAGTGCTCACAAATTCTTTAACAGTTACATACATCCTTGGCCACCAGTAGCTTTACCTAATCTTTTCATATGTAGCTACAAAGCCTTTATGACCAGCCCGAAGGCTTTTGTGCATCTCATGCATAACTTGCACTTGAAAAACCTTCAAACCTAGTACTCTTTGAGGGTTTCGAACCTTTCCTCTAGCATGTCTCCAAAGATATCCATCTTTCAAGAAGAAGTTGAAAGACTTCTTCCTGATGTTCTGGAATCGATTTGAAGACCAGCTTGGGGAAGGTTGAAACGAACTCAGATAATTTCCTATATCTCGCCACTCTCCTTCATAATCATTTTCTCTAAATCTTTCATACGCATAGGTAGATGTTTCATAATTTAGTAAATTAATATAATTATTTAATGCTTCATTATCATTATCGAACTTTGCTCTTGAAAGCATATCAGCAACGGTATTATGTTTTCCGGCTATATGAACAAAAGCAGGATTAATGAATTTAATATAGGCTATCCATCATAGTATAGCTATATCCGGAGATGAGCAATTAGCTATTAAACCTATTAATAGAAGACAATCGGTCTCTACTATTACATTAGCTCCTATAAAGTATTCTTTAACTGTTTTTAAAGCTGTAACTAATCCCCATAGTTCTCTCTTAATTTGTGGGTAATTCTTTTGAGTATCATGAAGAATCTTTGCTCCAAAGCAAACTGCGTACCTTTGCTCCTTTTCATCATCCTGCCTAATGACCCAGCCTATACCAATAGGACTAGTGTCAACAGTTAGGATTACAGGCTTATTTCCTGCATAGTCAATACGTTTCAAAACAGGAGCATTGATAAGCAGATGCTTTAGACGCCTCATAGTTCTAGAATGCTCATCAGTCCAAAAGAATTCCTTCCTTTTTCTCAATAAATCATAAAGCGGATTCGCTACATGAGCAAAGTGAGCGATCCAGATGACATAGAAAACACATGCACCTAGGAATCTCCTTACTTCACTTACATTGCGACATCTCTCAGAAATCCTACTAATGGCATCAACTTTTGCTGGATAGCGTCTACGACCATAATGGCCACATAAATGCCGAACTATTAGCACTTCATTAACACCAAAAGTTGATTTCTCTAGGGAGAAAGTTAGTCCAACCTCTTCAAATCTTTCAAATATCTTTTCACAATCTCAAATATGGCTGGAAACAAACTTTCTACAACCAGATGAATCTAAACTTTCATCCTTTTCTTTTTCCACACACCCCTTTATTGGAATATCATCAATAAAAGGCATTGTCACTTTTGGGATAAAGTCATGTAGGACCAGATTCATAGCATTCATCATATGTGCCACAGAATCCGTCGCTCCTTATGGTAAAGTACACATACGTACTAAACCCAAAGGAGTCTTCATCGTGGTCACATCTCGACTCTCAATTGCTAATTGAAACTGATCGTACCCTGAATACAGGTCTCCCATTGAATAGATGGAGTGACTAGCAAATGCCTCGGCAAACTCATCTACAATGGGACCCGTTCCTACATTCCTAATAGTGACTTTATTCACAGGTTGCAAATCCTGAATAAAGTGTAGCTTCCCACTCTTTTTCGGTACCCTGAACCACCTATTAGAGTATGGTCCTGAGGATGGTTCCAAGATTCTCATGGCAATCTTCTCGTTTAACAGTCTCATTAGCTGAGGTAAATGAGCCTTTGGATTTGGAATCGGACGAAGATTCCAAGGAATATGCGGTACTGTGAAAATAATCATCGGAGCTACTAACTTTGGGTCTGCACATCCTATCTCATGAGGGAATAAAGAAAAAGCTTTACCATGACGAACAATCATCTTGGAAAACTGCTCTTTTTCAATTTGAGAAAGAAATTCATCACCGAATTTAATATTTTTCTAACTCTCCTCAGTAAATATGTGACCTATCTTAGATCGATCTCTAAGAATAGGATCATTTGATACTTGATGAAGTAAGTCATGACTATCTTTGGGTAAGGGTTAAGCTATAGGCTTTATTTTCTTTTCTACAGTTTTGTATTTGGTTCCTATGCTAACTTCATGTTCTAGGATGAATTCACTAATAATCTCATACTCTTGAATAGAGTTAAGAATTATTAGATTTGATTCTAAACTTTCATAAGAAACACTCTCTAGCTCTTCTAATAAAGTTGAACTTTTTGATAATTCAATTATACTCTCAATTTTCTCGTCACTGGAAATTAATCCGGTTTGTTTGAAATATTTTTCAGTTTGTTTTTTAAATGTTTTTGTAAGGTTTTCTTTAATAATATAATGCAAACTAGTTGTAGGAGTACAAATTAGATAATTTTCAAATTTATATTCATTGATAGGCGAGACATCAAAACAACATCCACTATTGTCTCGCTCAATAGTGGAGTCTAGCAAAAAAATTTGATCATAATACGCTCCATATTCTCTTACAGCTAGTGGATCATCACAAACATGACTGATCGAGTCAATGGGATTTCTTCTTAAGCTCTTTCATCTATATGATCGAGTCAATGTGTTTGAAATGTTAATACCATCTATATGATCTATAATATAAATTCTCTATTGATAATATGAAAATCATCAGGGTTTTGACATATTTGATATCACTCTAAAGGTTTGGGATATTATATTCAAGAACATTTATTTGACATATCACCATAAGACGGGAAATGTTTGCATTTTTACTTCTGATTTTACATCCACAATGAAGATCTACCACACTTCCAATAATTCAAAAGATTCATAAGTATTATTGAATTTTTAGGGAACCTCTTAAATGATAACATACCAATCATGAAAAACAATGTAGGCGACGAAGCTTAAAGATGGAGTAATTACTTGTCCTATATAGTTACAAGCGTACTTACTATGAATGCGGAAAAGGATTAAGCACCTATAGATCTCGCATTATTTTGATAGGGGTTTTTGATGAACATGAAAGAAATTCACTCCTTTATCCAAGGCACCGTTTCAAAGAAATGAAAAATTCTAACATCAAGTACCCATGTGAACTTGAAGTCGTAAAGAGAGTGTGACATAGGTTGTCATGGATATTTACATCTCTACATCTATAAGATAAGATTTGATTATTGAATGCTCAAATACATATTAAGTACTGTTCATGAAGTCTTGAATCTACTAAAACCTAAAAGAATTAAGAAATCATGTAAAACAGTACGGAAAACAAAAGCAGTTAAAGCTGAGCACAAATCTTATATAAATTTTGATTGTGCATCTAGATATGGGGGATGAAACCAACTTCAAAGATAAGAAATAGTCAAGCATATTCTGCACATATAGAGGTGAGCTTGAACCAGCAGATTCAAAGGAATATATATGAGGAGAAATCAAAGGATAAAGAATACATCACGATTGTGGTTCTTAGCGTCATTTCAAATATTACCACTAGAACTGAGATTAGAAATGATTTGTTTCCACCTAGAGCTAATGGAAGATTGTTAATACTACCACCCAAGTATTCACACTAAGCTATGAAACAAAAGGATTTGTATTTTTCTACCTCTGTATTATGTGAAGGGGGGAAAACTTAGAAACATTTCTGAATACAACACGATAGTGATTATATTTTATTGCGAGAAATAAAAAAAATATGTTTTGATTAAACTTTGATCAAGCTGGACGGCAAAAATCATGAGGGGCGGGAGGGGGAGGTGAATACATTTTCTGAGAAAATGTATCATGATCTTGCATCAGACTCCGGATACGTTGATGAGTGTTCATTTTGAGTGCCACCGTTTTTTGTGAACCGCTTTGTGTCCCAATGTCGATTGTGTTGCATTGTATACCGTCGAATCAAGTAATTAGAGAAAGCATTGTTTAGGGATCTGATGGTCATATACCAAAAAAATGAAGCATTTGGCATTGTTTAAAGGATTTAATGAAAGAGGTGATGGAATATTCGTGAGAACATCAAGAGGAGTTTTGAAAACCGATAAAGAGAACTATGATAACATCTTTATTTTTCTAGAAGCTTGTGCTATAAATATTTTCCTAAGAGAAAGTTTGTTCAAAGACTACGTTCCCTTGAATTGATTGAAAGAAAAAACCTACCCATGAAGGGTCAAGGTATCCATGGTTCGAAACAATTCCCACATTCACGTACGAAAAATGGATCATTTCTCTTAAATTATAAAACCAATGGGTATCATTTTCATGAGTCAAGTTTGAATTTGAAAGAGGTGATGGATTATCAGGTATCAAGCTTGAAAGCTAGATTTGAGGTCTTCAAACATCCATGCGTAAAAATAAGCATCGGGTCCAAGTCCATAGTATATCTACTCTCACTCATTGAACCATCATACATCCATCCTTTATATTACATATAAAAGGAAAGTAGGTTTGAAAATGCACCTATAAGAAGTTTCCTATTGTGATCAATTTGCTTATATGTTTTGGAATAATGATGCCTGGAGACATGAATGTAAATAGAAATTGGTAATTCATGTTCATAGGAAGACTCGTAACTATCATGTACATACATATTTGCACTTGAGTATCCGAATAGTTGTGATGAACCAGTACTTTGACAAATCAAGATCTAATTCAAGACATATAAAAGACTTTGACAACAATGGAGGCCAAAGAGATGTCAAGATAAAAAAACATAATGATCAAGAGAGTGGGATACCAATTTAAAATCAGGAAAAAGTTCTAGAAGAAGAGAATGGTGAACAACCACTTAGAGAAACAAAAGGTTGAGAAAATTTTGAAGGAAAGTTGGAGGAGGATAAACAAGAACATGAGAAGGAAATTCAGGTGAACAGTAGGAAGGATGAAACAAACTATGTGTGAATTGATCCAAGAGTCTTACACCATGATAAATTATTTTATCAAGAGAAGGTATAACAATTTCAGACGTTTTGAAGTAATACGAAAAAGAAAGTGAAACTAACCATGAGAATACCAAGCAAAAATCTAGTGAGATTGATAGTTCAAACAATGAGAGAAATCATGGAGAAAAGAAAAAAAGAATATTTGATGATATTACTAGATAAATATTTGGATTTTTTACTTTTGACACCCAAGGAAAGTAGCGATATACAATCCAATCAGAATCATAGGCTTCAAATAAAAGCTCTACGACCTAGACTATCCAAATCATTTGAAAACTGGAGAAGTTCAAGGGAAGTTCTACACCAGATCATTGCACATGCCATTTCAAAGTCCACTTAATTATATTATAGAAGATCTAATTGATTTTAAGAATGGAAAAGGTCATGGGAAGTTGTGCCTCAGATCATTGCACATCAACATCCTCATGTCGGGAAGGTAGCTTAGCTTCATCACGAAGTCCATGTCTCGTTTTCTTTACAAGGTGACATACGGACTCTACCTTCTGCCACGTTACCTCTTGGAAAAAATACTCTTTTGGTTTAAAAATACTCCTTTCTTTCATGCTCTTCATTGCATGGGGTAATGCTTATGATCATGTTATCTATTGGTGTGGTTGAACTCCATGCCCCATGTCTTTGATTGAAACCGATTTGGAACCTACCCTTTTGGTTCAACCAAGGAAACTTCATCCACTTTTGGTTCAACCAAGACAACTTCAGACACTCAACATAATGAAGGCATCAAAATTGCATATCTTCTATGCTGGTGGTTTGTTTATTGTTTTCTTTGTTCTCTTACAAGATTGATGTTCTTAAGCACGTGGGTATAGGCCTACATAGAAATGAAAACATCCCGATCTACCCATACATGAATATTGTGAGGTTGTCTTGCATGGTTCATGATACAATAGTGTAGAAGTTGGACATACACACCATAAAAGCTCACGGACCGAGGATTGGGAACCTACATAAAGGAAACAAGAAGCAAAACCCCTCTACTTGTCTTCTCACCGTCCCTTCTTAAGTTCTACATAGAAACTTACATGGGTTTTCTTTTGGTGAGCAGCTTCAAGGACATATACCCTCACGAGATTCAAACCAGTTATCTTGATGTTCTCTCTTACTCGATATTAGCCCCTGACCTTTTTTATATCTAGGATTCCTATCAATATCTCAAAGGATTCGATGTAAAGGTAAGAACATGTATTCATGCATAGACTCCCTAAAACCTCTTTTTTTACCTTACTGAGTGTCTTCGTTATTTTTGATATGGTTATACTGGGCATCATGTCAAGATAAATTTCAAATTTTCTTTTGTTGTTGGCTTAGATGTGTGGGGTCTTGTTTCATAGCGATGGTGTCCAAAACCCATGAGCAAGGCTACACAGGCTTGACGCACCTATACACTAGGAATACATGTAGAGCGTGCTTGGATGAAGACCCTTGTTTGCGAAAATTATAAAGGGTAAAGGATGTAGACTTCTCCTAAATTCATGTGTTTTCTATGATTGATTAGGGGAAGATTTTCATGTGATTCACTACATTCTCCACCTAACTGTTGCATTTAAAACAAGTTGAAGATGATTTTAGTTGCAAATATAAACATAAGTTTCTTATGCTCATAGGCTCACCCATGATTTCAACTTACACCTTTGCATTGCATCTGCTTAGCTCTTCTCATTTCATCTGCAAGCTTCTGTGAAATACAGTAATTCGCCAACATCTTGAGAAATTGCACTGAAAGATTTACTTTATAATGAAAACTTGACTATTGTGACTTAATGAACTCTGCTCTTAGCACGACCCACACTTTCTAATGTTATTAACCTCTTCTTGTACACACATGACTTGTAAGCCGTGAAGAATTTGGCAGTTTTCTCAAGTTTTGAAAGCATGTGAAAGCTTGGACACACGTTCTTGAGCCATCATGCTTGGTTCTTAGGCAAGAGGAGCTAAGATATTTTTTTAGTCTTTTTGTTCATTATGGTTACTTAAATCCTTGATATTTGGAGCCTCCATTCTTTTATTCATAGATTTCTGAATTCCATCATGAGATAAGGGATTCATGACAACCTAATGAATGAATCTTGTGGATGCACATACGTAGAGATAGTATAGAAAACAAATCTCACAAAAGCATAAACAAAATAGATAGAAATAAGAGAGTGGACATAAGATTGGGTACAATCTCCCCCCACATACTATGATGGATGATTCTATCAGAGTATGTGTACTTTTAGGTATTTCTCATTACGTCCTAAATAGAACATATATGAGGCTGACGCTTCAAAAAGCATGCATTTATGAAAATTTGCTTTATTTACAAAATCTTCACTTTCTAAGCGATCAAATATTTTTAAAAAGACAACACTTTCTTAAGGGATCCATTATTCTTACAAAACAATATCTAAAATGCTATCTTTTAACTATCTTGAAAAATATCCGAATAAGTCCACATGCATTCACACCCTCATGAGTCTTCACGTGCTAAATCAGAAGACAATCACATTAAAAACTAAAGAGATTATACTTTATGGAATAATGAAATGTTATTTGGATTTTAATGGCTTGAGCTTTTTAATCTGATTGTGTTCTCATTTAGCAGGTGAAGATTCATGAGAATGTGAAGGAACATGGACTTATTCATATATTGTTTAAGATAGTTAAAAGATAGTATTTTAGAATTTTGTTTGTGAAGATGATTGATCGTTTTTAGAAAGCAACTCTTTTGTAGAAATAGTAGATCACCTAGAAAGTGATGATTTTACAAATAAAGAAATTTTTTATAAATGCAAGCTTTTTGAAGCACCACCATCATGTATCTTTTATTCACGATGAAATTACAAAAACCTAAGAATGTAAATGCTCTGATAGACTCTTCCATCAGAGCATGTGGGGGGAGATTGTACCCAATCTTGTGTGAAGTCATCATAGCTATGCTCATCATAGCATTGTTCCATTCGTCTTTAAGTTGATGTGAGGTCTGAGGGTTTCCTTCAAGGTCTATACTTCAATAAGATGCTCTCGGGTTGCACTTTTATGACTACCCCATGTGGGATTGTGCTGAACCAGTCCTTGAGAGCTCAATGACCATTACACAAGCTTCGTTTTTCATGTGAAGGATAACAACTATTCATTTGAAAATTAGGGATTGTAATTACATGGGCACATATTTTTGTGGCAAAATCAAGTGGGCAGCCTCTAAATCTTGTAGCACTTCCATTTTCTTTCTCTACTCCTTGAGATCGATTTCATATTATCCTTTGGTTTTATCTCATATCTAGCTTTCGTTGGCAGCAGTTCATATCACATGCACCAATGTGGAATGAGGATTCACCTAGCGTTAAAATACTTCATGGAGGTTAAGTTTCATTCTCTATCAGGTTTAGATAAGGGTCCTTCATGCACTTTCTTAAACTAAGGATGCATTACTTTCTCTCACTTGGGCCTCTGGGGGATTCAAGATAGAAGCCTAAAACAACCATATGCTAATTATTTAGCATATAGCATTGCAACAACATGCATTAGTCTTTCTTGGGTGCATATAACACATTCTAATATTCCATAAGGATTCACCTTTTCGCCCTTCTATATGCCTGTTTCTCATTGAGTTTTGTTTGGATTGCACAGGAATAAGATTTTCAAAGGACTGTTAGGGCAACAACTTTTTTTTACCTTGTGCTTGGTTGATTGCACTAAAAAATACCTTCATTAAGGTTCAATTGAAGGCCCTCCTAAGACGTCCTATGAAGAGTTGTTAGAACCATATGAATGAGTGCTTCATTCTATATAAATGAAAGGCCTTGGCTTAATGAATATATGTGCATCTTGAATCCTATGCGAACTACAAATTGTCGGCGTTTTATTTTCTGTTTGTTCTGTTATCATCATCGTCATGTATTCTCTGATTGAATGTCACCATGCATAGCCCCTGGAGACGTCAAGATCCAAATTGTTTGTTAACAATGACAATCCCAAGTGGGCTCGAGCCCGGAAAATCTATTTCTACAGACTTTGCCATGCTCAGAGGGCTAGCATGATGGTTGTCATCTATTGCATTTCTGTCCTATAGCAGCAATGGAATTGTGTATCTCAAGATTACGTGCGTCGAGAGCCCGTGGTTTAAAGGTACAATCATCGGATTCTTTGTTCCGGGAGTGCTTTTGCCAACATTTATGGCATCGCCCAGCACAAGGATGCGGGGAGGCTAGGCTAAGCACTGCACAAAAGAGCGCTATGTCCACCCTGTAAAACCATGGAGGATTGTATATGTGTGTCTGTATGTGTATGCATGTGTATGTGTGTGGATGCATCATTATGTGTGTATGTGTCTGTGTGTGTATATGTGTGTGTATGTGTGTGTGCGTCTATGTGTGTGCGCGTCTATGTGTATGTGTGTGTGTCTATGAGTGTGTATGTTTGGATGTGTGTGTGTATGAATGTGTATCTATGAGTGTGTATGTTTGGATGTGTAAGTCTATATGTGTGTCTATGTGTGTATGCATGTGTATGTGTGTGAATGCATCATTATGTGTGTGCATGTATATGTGTGTGCATGTGTATGCATTATGTGTGCATGTGTATGCATTATGCATTGTGTATGTGTGTATATGTGTGTATGTGTGTGTGTGTGTCTATGCGTATGTGTGTGTGTCTATGCGTGTATATGTTTGTGTACATACGTATGTGTGTGTAAGTGTGTGTGTGTGCGCATACCTACCAATGGTCTCGCTCTCTCTCTCTCCCTCTCGTGCGCACTCTTTCTCTCTCTCTCTCTTGCTCTCTCTGTTCTTGCTCGCGTTCAAGTCCCGGCACAAATGTGCCGGGAGAAATCAATTTTTTTTTTACATTCCAGAGCATCGCATATGCGACGCTCTGCAGTTTGCCAACGTTGTTAAATTCGTCGCTAATCAGCGATGGTGATAGCGACGCTTTTTAAGTAGCGTCGCTTATGCGACGCTATAGTCGCTTATGCGACGAGGGTTGGGCAAAAAAAAAATCCGAAATTCCTACCGTCGCTTATGCGATGACTTCGTTGCATAAGCAGCTGTTCTCGTTTTTTTCCCGATTCGGGGGCGTCGCTACGCCCCCCTTTTTCTTGTAGTGTATGCTTCTCTCTCTCTCTCTCTATTTCTATGCTTGCTTGTGCACACTGCCATCTGCATCAGTCTCTCTCTCTCTCTCTCTCTCTCTCTCTCTCTCTCTCTCTCTCTCTCTCTATATATATATATATATATATATATATATATATATATATATATATATATATATATATATATATATATATATATATATATATATATATATATTCTCTGAGTGTAGCACTGCATCAATTTTCTCTATCTTCTCTGTGCGACCGCTTGCTTATGCCGCCTTTCGTTATTTCTTTCTTTCTCTCTCTCTCTCCACTATCCTATCAATCTAGTGACCTACACTACAATGACGTCTCTCTCTCTATATGTGTGTGTGTGTGCAGAGAGTGCAATATGATCTTACAAGCGATTCTCCAACTTGACTCCATCTCTATGCACCTCTATGCTTTGCATGCATCTCTCTCCTCATCATTTTATATAAATGTTCTCATGTTTGGTTTCTATCCACCTATCAAGAAATACAACTAGCTCCACTATTGTATAGTTCCGCCTCGTATGGCCCACATATAAATCTAAAAAATGATTTTGAGACTGCATCTATTGATATATTTAGGCAGTGATGTGTGTGAACACACTAGGACCGCCGGGGCATTTTTTTCCCTCTTTAGGAGGTTCCTCTCCTTATATATATGCTTATTGCCCTAATAGGTTACTTATCTTTGTACATTCTGTGGTAATAAATTTAGTAGTGTGTGCTTTGCTCCAAGCTTCTTCTTGTTCCTTGTACTAGTTGGGAGTTTTTGTAGACCTTGAAGTCCAAGAATTAGCATCAAAGCAGGTCCTCGCTTCATCTAGGGCATTATCAACACCTCTCTAGTCAGATCTCAGAATCGTATTAAATTTGGTGTTGAAAATGTGATCTAAGCTCATTCTTCACTCCAAATGCACTATCATAGCACTTGTGAAGGCTATTTTGTCTTTTTGTGCCAAAGATATATACCAGTTTTGGTTCGCTAGTATGAGCATCTCAAATTCCGCTACAAGTTTAGCAGAACTTCTCAGGATAGTTTTGTTCAACTTTTTTAGATATAGTCATTTTTTTACCTTAGGGTATTTTAGTTAGTGGTCATGGCTAAAAGCAATGATGTATTTTGTATGTTGGCTATTGAGGATAAGTTTGATGGTAGGAATTACCCATTGTAAACTTAGATGATGCGTCATGTATTGGTCACAAAAGGACTGTGGAATATTGTACAGGGTGTTGAAAAATGTCCTTTTATAAGTAGTGAAGATGATGCAAATGGCATCGAAGATGGTGATATTCTATAGATTTCTATTGGACCTAGTGCAAAACAAATTTGTTGGGAGGCAAAGATGCTCACAAACATGGATTGATAACCTTGTCTCTTAAACATTCTGTTATTCCTCAGATTCCCTCTTGCAAAACAGCTAAGGATGCTTGGATACACTTACCACATTGTACTAGGCTAGGAATGAGGCTCGTGATGCTTACCTCCGAAAACAATTAGAGAGTGAGCATATGAATGAAGGTGATTCTATGGAAAAGTTTCTAACAAAGATAAAGGATTTGGAGGAACATTTGATTTTTGTTGATGAAGTCCTTCCTGATAGTTCACTTGTGGAGACTATTTGGAATGGACTTTCTGACTCATATCAAAGTTTTGCTTCTACTCTTCGTTTGATGATGAAAGGCAATCCAAATTCCTTAACATTTAAAGAGTTAGTTTTTGTTCTATTGCACGAAGATCATTCTAGGCAGAATAGGTCTATTATGCATGTTGCAAATCAATCTTTCCTAGTTATTAGAAGGGAAAATGTAAATGGAGCTCTTCTACTAGTAAGCAAAAATCTGATAATTTTGCACAAATAAAGAAGGATGATAGAGACAACAAGAACATAGAAAAACAGAAATTGTTTTGCAAGTACTTTAAAGCAAATGATCATGTCATAAAGAATTGTCCAAAATTGGCTGCAAAAGAGGCAAAGAAAAAAAAAGCTTGAATGGTTGTTGGAGAGGCCTCTATAGCAAAAATAGAGTTCGCTACTCTAGTGTAGAATGAAGAATGGGTGTTTACTACTATTTGTAGTCACTACAACAGATCTAGGGTATACCGAGGCTTCTACCAAGGAAAGTGAATGGGCGCAATTTTGCCCCGACGTCGGTGTAAGGGTGGCTGTAGGTGTCAGAACCAAAGCGCTGGTATAAGCCTCGGTAGAAGCCTTGGTATAAGCCTCCATATAAGCATCGATATAAGCGTCGGTATAAGCGTCGGTATAAGCGACGGTATGCCCCTCGGAAAAATAGTCAGTATAAGCATCGGTATCTGCCTGGGGATACCGACGCTTATACCGTCGCCTATACCGATGACCATATCTGCAAATTTTTTTTTGGAAAAGTATGTTGTCTCTTGCTACAGCAACATTCAAAAGACAATACACTCTCCCCAAGAAAAACCCGAGTACATGTGATATGTATGACAAGCAACAGAAACATGACTTGATAAAGTAAAGCATACTGTCAAATACAAAAGACATGGGAGAAATCAATCATGAACCATGTACAAAGAAATGAG
>CM035410.1:26923318-26960818 GCA_020310875.1 Ceratopteris richardii
GATGCATGCTTTGGTCATCTGAATTTTGCTAGTTTGCTGCAAAAATCTGAAATGGTGTGCTCTTTGCCCGAACTTGAGGCACCTTGTAAACATTTGTGATGGTTGTATTTTGTGCAAAATACAACATTTCTTGTTTCCAAAAGATGGTCCAATTCGAGTCACCTAGAAATTGTATCTCGTTCATAGTGATGTCTATGGTCGTATGTAGACACCCTCTTTTGCAAACTATCTTTACTTCTTGAATTTCATTGATGATATTTCCAAGAATGCATGGGTGCATCCATTGAAAGCAAAGTTTGAGGTGTTGATGTGCTTCAAATAGTTTTTGTTTTTCGCTAAAAATATTTGAGGATGTAAAATGGGATCCCTCCATTATTATTGAGGTGGAATATATGTCTTCTAATTTTAATGCATTTTTGGTTGAACGTGGGATAAAACATCAATGTATATTGCCATATAAACTTCAATAGAATGATGTTTCGGAATAGCAGAACACGTCACTCATGGATATGGCAAGGTGTATAGTCAAGAGTTAGGCTTTTCCAAATAGTTTTTGGCTTTAGGTTATTATGTGTGCAACATATGTACTTAAAAGGTGTCCGACTATAGCATTGCAGTCAAACACTCCATATGAGGCTTGGCATGGTCGCAAGACATCTATTGCTCATCTATGTGTTAAACAAAAAGATGAGTTCGATAAAATTGCCAAGTCTACCACTCAATTCTACCTAGTAGATAATGTTAGCTTTACCATACTACACTACGAAAGTGCAAAGAATCTTTTGCTTCATGTTGAAGTCATTATGTCCACCTGTAATAGGCCTCTCGATAGTGAAATAATTCATTTTGAACTTTAGAAATCACATTGTAGGTATAGGGTTTAGAATGAATAATTAGGTCATTTAATGCATGCACGCCAAATTCAGGGATTATAGGTTTTATATTCTCTCTCTAAACTTTATCCGCATCATGTTTTCTGGCTAAAAATTGAACGTGAAGATGAAAGAATTAAGAGAAATGTTGCATGAGAGAAATGTAGAGCATGCATAAGAGAATAAAAGTTTCTCTGTGAAATTTTTGTGAATCATGTTTTAAGTTCCTTCTCAAAGGCTCTACATTAGGTTCAATGTAAGAAAATGCGTTGATTTTATTCTCTCTCTAGAATTCTAAACTTGTAAGGCTCAAAAGTGATACTATTGTGCAGATCAAAGAGTTGAACATTTTTGTCTCTCACAAGCTTAAGCTGATTCCTCACTATTTCTATGTTACAAAGCTTGGGAGCCTTATTGGGCCAATATGATTTTCAAGAGCATCGACAACCGTTCTCGTGTTGGATCCGTAAGCCTAAAGAGCTGAGCTTAACTACTCTCTTGCTCTCTCCATTTTTTATTGTCCTATAAGGGTTCCAATCTTGTGTGCTCCCTTCAGAAAGATGAGGACTTTTTGAGTCCATGAATAGATTAAATGAAAGGTTCAATGATAATCTAAAGTGTTAGGTCTTCTCCATTATGACATTGAAGCAAAGTGTTAAGAGTAAGTGAGTCATAAAGAAAAACAAAAACAAAAACATTCAACTCACATATCAATATTCTATGAATAGTTTCTTAACGAAATGGACATGCAGAAACATTGCGAAGAGGTGAAAAACTATGGCTAGAGTCAATAATGTATCATCTAGAAAAGACTAGGGCTGCAAGAAACTCCAAGCAAAGAAATAACAATGATCAAGATCTCGTTTGCATAGTGGTTTCCTTGAGCAAAATAGTACTAGAGAAATATCCACATAGGCCTTCTAATTAATCCAAGTGCAAGTGAAAAAGAAACTTTCTTCCTTGTTGCTTAGAGGAGTATTTGAGCTTGATTGCCTTGAGTGGATGCAAGAGGATTCTCCAAGTTAGGCTACACATGATGCAAGGCATGCCACACATGCTTACATTAACAAATTCCTCAAAGGCACATATAATCATTAAGGAGATTTAAAGCATCCTTACATGCACATGCAAACCCTAGCTAATATTTACACACAGCATGTCCATCTCCAACTACAAATGGATATATGTGAAGAATAAATGACACCTTCATTCTATTCCAAATAGAGACCAAAACTATGCTCAACTTAAAGAGGCAATGACCACTGCAATGAGAAGTATAAACAATGGTGCATTTGCTCATATAAAAACATTAGGATGAGTAATAAGAAAGTTCACACTAAGTAGCAAAATATTTGGGATCAAACACAAATGTAGCATGGGGTGGAAAGGTGAATTAGAGGGGAGCACTCCCTCCTTCCAATGTATGCCAAGAGTGGCCTTACAATACCACATTGAGGAACCTCTTTTCCAATAGCCTTACACCACTGTGGAAAAAGATTTTGACATCTTAAACTTGATGAAGATCTTCATGTTTGATACTAGAGGTTTGAAATCCTCAAGCTTTTGAAGTACGTCATCCATCATCAAGCTTTTGGATCGATCATAGAATTCAAAAATCTATGATCGAAAGAATGGAGGCTCCAAAGATAAAGGATTTAAGTAACCTTAATGAATAAAAATTCTTAAAGAATATCTTAGCTCCTCCTGCCTAAGAGCCAAGCATGATGGCTCCAAAACGTGTGTCCAAGCTTTCACACGTTGCCAACACTTGGAAAACCTACCAAATCATGTGTGTGTGCAAATCATGTGTGTAAAAAAAGAGGTCCATAACATTAGAAAGTGTGTGCAATGATAATAACAGAGCTAATTAAGACACAATAGTTAAGTTATTATTCTGAATTAAATCCTTTAGTGCAAGTTCTCAACATGTAAGAGAATTAGTGTATTCCACAAAATCTTGCAGATGAAGTGAAAAGATCCAAGTAGATTCATTGTGACGATGAAACTTGAAATCATGAGTGAGCATAAGAAACATCTTGTTAGAATTGCAAATGAAAGAATCTTGAACTTGAATCAAATGAAAATCTGACCCTAAATACATGAATTTAAGATCATTCCCCATAGTTTCCCCTTCATATGCCCTACATGTAATCCTACTCTCAAAGTGCATCATGCCTTTGTAGCCTTGTTCACGGGTTTCGGACACCATCCCCCTCAAGCGAAACGAAAAACATAAGAAAAGGGGAAAGTTATTAGAACATGATGCCCAATATAACCATAAACAATAATAAAGACCCTCAATAAGTAAGAACATAGCCATTAGGGAGTGTATGCATGAATACACATGCTTAACTTTACAAGGAATCTATTATCAGTTTCAACATTAGCCAAGACCTGCTTAGTTGTCAAGTTTGTTGATGAGAACTGTGGAGTTCATGTTCCTTCAAACAGAGATTATGCATAGTTGTGTCCATTGATAGAAAATCCCAAAGTATTTATGTGGTTCAAATAGTTTCTATTTATGGCTTAAAATTTGTCATCATGTGAATTGGGTACCCTCCATTATCATCAAGGGGAGAAATATATGTCTTATGATTTTAATGCATTTAGGGTTGAACATGGGATAAAAAGTCAATGTAAAATGCCATATACACCTCAAAAAAAATATAGTTGTTGAAAGAAATAATACGTGTCTCATGGAGATGGCAACATGTATGGTCAAAAGTCAGGATTTACCACATAGCTTCTAGCTTGAGGTTGTTATCTGTGCAACATATAAATTTAATAGGTGTCCCACCAAAATGCTACATTCTATCACTCCAAATGTTGATTGGATCCCATAGATGCATGTACACAGAGGATAGTAGAGAAAAGAAATCTCACAAAAGCATAAAGAGAATAAAAAGAGACAAGAGATTTGACAATAGATTGGGTACAATCTCCCCCACATACTTTAATGGAAAAGTCTATTAGAGCATGTGTATTTATAGGTATTTTTCATTACTTCTGGAATAGAAGGTACATGAAGGTGGCACTTTGAAAAGCGTGCGTTTATGAAAATCTATTTTATACACAAAATCATCACTTTCTAAAGCAATCTATTATTATTTATTTACAAAAAATCTACTATTTTTACAAAAATGTTGCTTTCTAAAGCAATCTCTTATTTTTAATACCTAAAATACTATCTTTTAAATATTCTTCTAAATATCCTCAAAAATATATGAATAAGTCCACATGTGTTCACACCCTCATACGTCTTAAAAATCTATACCTTTCAGGTTCCATTCTTTCCCTTGTCGACCTTCTATGAGTATACTTGGACCATTCTCCACATTCTCGTATTTTGGCCTTATCCCTTGACTTCGAGAGTTTATGGTTTGGTTCCTCCTCATCCTAATCATAATTAGATTCACTTGTTGGTTCTTGCACTTGTGTATGACGCTTACTACGCATTGGATGGAAATCATAATAAAGATGATATGGATAGTTTACCTTCTATTTGTCTTGATACACCATGATTTTTGTTCTTCAAACACAATATCCCTGCTTGTAGTAAATTACTTTGTGGATGAAGTCTAAAACTTATATCCCATTTGAGTTGAATCATAGCCAATGAATACTACCTTGGTTGCCATTTCATCTAGTTTACCTCTCATTTGTGAAGGTACATGAACAAAACGTAAATATCCAAATTCCTTGCAATGACCTAGAATTGGTTTTCTATCATTCCAAGCTTCATAAGGGGTCATAACTTGAAGAGATTTGGATGGAATTATGTTCAATAGATATACAACAATTGAGATTCCTTTGGCCCATATGTAGTGTGGTAACTTCTTTTATTCAAGCATGGTACTTATAGATTCAATTAGGGTCTTATTTCTTCTCTCTGCAATTCTATTCAACTAAAGGAGATACCAGGTAGTTAGTTCCCTTTTGATACCTTTATCTTGCATGAACTCACAAAAATTTTTGGAAAATTATTCTCCCCTTCATCAAATATGAGTCTCTTGAATGATCTACCAGTATGATTCTCCACATGTGCTAGGTATTTCTTGAAGCATTCAAGTATGTCACTTTTGTTCTTGATAAAATACAAAATTTTCCACCTACTATGATCATCATCAAATGAAACTGAGCATGCCAATGAGGGTTCTTGACTTTGTCCTAACACATTAGTGTGTGTACTATGTCGAAAAGGTTGTTGTGGATGTAGCCTTTGTGGTTGAATGGTCGTCTCTGGGATTTTTAAATATGAAAAGTATCACATCCATTGATGATGTGTTGCTTCAATATGTTTGGTAACCCTAGAACAATTTAATTCTTGCATATATCTTTCAAGGTTCTATCATTCACATGAGTGATTCTTTAATGTCACACTCTGAGCTGACTTAGGGTCTTTTACTCTGAATGTTTTCCATGCCATTGGAAGATTGAAAATATCAATCTTCATGATATTTGTTTGGTCTCATCACCTCTTTCATACTTCATGTCTATGCTTTGGACTTTCCAAGTCAAATAGAAGAGCAATATTCCCAACAAGATGGTTTGAACATCCTTAATCTATGTGGAAGAAATGATTATCTTCTTTACCTTATTTAGGGCTCAGATTCATTAGAAGCAATGAGTTTTCATGTGGTTGATCCTCTGAATAATTGGAGATGTCTCTTATATTATGACTTATATTGTTATTGTAGAAGTTGTTTCCACCTCAGCTTCTAGTGTTACTAAATCCACCGCTTCCACCTCCTTTCCGAGTCCTTCTATTGAAGCAACAATTTTGAGTGGTTAAGTTTTTCTTATCACATATGGCCCAAGGTTGAACATTTTGCCCTTTTGATTTGTCATGATTTGCTCTTTTCTTCTTCCCTCTCCACTTGCTCTTGCCTACATAGTTGTCTTGGAAAATATCTTCATCATCATATTCCTTCTTCTTACCAATATGCTTCTTTTCTTTCTTATCTTCATAAAGAGCACTTGTTGAATTATCTTGATATGAGTTACCATCTTTTAGATTATTGTTGGCCTCTTGTTCAAATATTAGTCCAAGGAATACATTGAAACTAGGAGTCTGTACACCCATGGTGAAGGACTTTGGTTCCTTATCACCTCTAAGTCCATTTAGATTCTGCGTTATGATGCCCTCTTCTTCAATTAGCTTTACAATGGATGCTAACTGGTCTGCAATCTCTTTGGCCTTGGTTAAAAACTGTATGATAGTTTGTTTAGGTGTTTTCTTCATTTGATTGAGTTCATTCAAAAGATGGTTCTTTCTTGCTTTGCTAGTAACATGGAAGAAGGTCCCAAGTCTCTTGAGATATTTTGCATCCTCTAATATGCAGTACCAAAGATTAAGAGATAGAGTTTAGTATGTTTGACCTTGTTGGAGCATCCCTTTCACACCAAAGTGTTAGTCTATTTGTCTCCTCTTTGTAGTTCCTCCTTTGGATGTTAGAATAGGCATAGCTTCATCACCTGCTAAAATCGCAAACAGATTTCTTCCTTGAAAATAAGCTTCCATTTTGGTTTTCCATGCAACATAGTTTTTCTATCAAGCTTCTCAATCATTGTGGGAATACTATCACCCATCTTGATGTTGCTCTTATACCCGTCCGAGAACTTGGAGTGGCTTGAGGGAGGTAGAAAAATTATCTTCGAAGTAATAAAGTTTGTTCTAGAAAACCATCACAAGACTAGCCCTTTCACTACCTGACTGTTAGATACATCTTATAAGCTTGCATATAGTGCAATAAAGCTCACTACATACTTTGTAAAATCTATGAGAAATATTTGATTAGGATTGAGCACTTAAAATACATAAGAAAAGGATTTATTATCAACAAATGAGTTAGCAATAAGCTTAACAATGATTGGTGGTACACTTGACTTTTTAGGAGTATGCACAGATAGATGTGGAGACCTTAAAATGATGATTTCTAACAATCAACTAAACCAAATGCTACCAAAATGTATACACATAAAATAGATAGTAATAGATTTCCAATGAATGATCACTCATCAAAGTTAAAAATTTGTAGAGAGAGAACCAACTTTTGCACCTTGACTATAGGTGAAGAAGGTGATGCAAATATGAAAGTAGAGGAAAGTTGATGATAAAAAAAGTATATGCATTGATCCAACATAATTTGCAAAGGATTGTTAGTCCTTATATAGAATCTCTTGATGTTTTCCACAACTCTTCTTCAATGAATTTGAATTACAATCTACATGGAGTGGTTTGTTGTGATAAAGAAGGTTATTTTTCCTACTGTCCTATAATCTAGGAAAAGTGGAAATCAAATCTTAACTTGATTTATCTTTTTTATTGAGTTGGTAATCTCACCAAATCCAAGAAACTCATGGAAGGTGAGCCTTTACTTTATCCTTTGATGAGCATAAACACGTGACTTTTTACCTAAGTAGGTGATCATAAGAGATCCTTAGAAAATACCATAAATTTATGTTTAATAAAGACTTTTTCAATGAGTATCTACGGCACCATCCAAATGATGGTTTTTTGATGCAGAGAGATTTCACCTCAAGCATAGTGTACATAGAATGATCTAATATCCTCAACAAAAACTCTTCCACTCGTATGCTTTGTTGTCCTTGAAAAAATTAAGCGATAGAAGAAGGTTGGAAGAACTTTGTGGTGGAACCAAACCTTTTCAAGTAAATAGTGGATGGTAGCTAAGGCACTTAAGTAGTTGTGTATGATCACTTCAACCCTAGAAACAACTCCTCATTGTTTTGGGATTTCCTCTATTGTAGGTACTAACACAATCCCACAAGTGGCCAGTAATTGAGCCCACAACTTAGAGATATTCATATATACCAAAACCTACAAAAGAAAGAGGAAAATTGGTCAACCAACTTTTGAACATGGAAGAGAATGGATCAGCCTCCAAGTGGATCTTGAAAACCTTAAAAATAAGCATGTAAAATTTTTAGAATTGTTAGGCTCCAATGAGTTATAAAGTATGGAGTTCCTTGAAGGAAGAGATGAATTCTAAATGACTTCTTAAAGTTCATGAAAATTTCTATCTCCCCATGAAGTAGAATTTGATAATCATCATTCCCCAAATAATGAGCGTAAAGATGCTCCCATAAATATAAGTAACAAAGCTCCAAAACATATGAAATATGCATGCTTAGACCCACAAATGAGGTCCATTATATGAAAAAATGCCTCTTCTAAACATAGGTACAGACAAAAGGGGCATGCAATAAGGGTCCTCAATGCTAACTCACACTCTACCTCACCCCATTATGCAAACTGGCATCTCCACACATGCATAAGAAGCTAGAATTATTACTGTCAAACCATGCACTCCGTCCATATGAAAATCAAATATACCAATGCCAAGAATGTAGAACTAAGAATAGAAGCCTCCATGTGAGTAGGTTCGCCTTTACGCAAACAAAACTATTATACTAAACAATTATTTATGAATCATGAGACATTACATGGGAGAAACATGGATCACAACATACTACCAAAGTCAGAGTGTCATAATCTATAATTCAACCAAGGTCATCAGAGTTGTTTGTATCATTTGTCAACCCAAGCAGTGCTCGTAGGTACAAGTAAATCCCACATATCAATTATATATGCTACCCAAAATCTGCTCTCTTTAAGCTAGAAGAGAATATTCTCTTCCTCGTAGAGAGGTAAGTTCAAGAGGAAGCATTTTGTTCCTTAAGTTAGATATACGAGTTCTAGCCTTCTCGGTCTCTTCACCCCACTTGGAAGAATTAGATAAAACATTATAAAAGAAGCTAGTATCAATTTGCATATTATCTTCAATATCAAGAACATGATCACCATTAACCTTTTCGAACATAGGCACAAAATGTTAATTCTTCTCCTAGTTTGGATGGGATTCCTAATGAGTTTATAGGGTGCTTAAAGACTTTCTTGTCCCATTTATTCTTTTGAATTGGCAAGATGCCTTGAGAAGAGGTGCTCTATCTCCCTTCATCAATATTGGAGTTATTAAGATGATACACAAAAAGGGCCCAAGGACAACATAAACAACTGGAGATCAATTACTTGTCTGACTTCTATTTCCAAAATCTTTTAAGCCCCTTTGGCCGATGGACTAAGTTCCATGATGGACAAGATTATTCTGAAAGAGTAGAAGGTTTTTATTAAAGGAAGGTTTATATTAGATGCTATCATTACCCTTTGGGAAGGAATGGACCTTGCTAAGGAGAGGAGTTCTATTTCTACAAGGTTAATTTTGATAAGGCCTATGATAGAGTTGAGTGGAACTTCCTTTTTCATTCCTTACATGCTTAGTATCTATACTTTTGAAACACATCCCTTTTTATTTATTACCTTCCTTGTTTTGTAGACTCCTCAATGGCTGAAAGGCATCACGTGTGTCTGCACAGTCAAGAAGTAGACTCCTTTTTTGAAAGAAAATTATGCAAAATTCTCTAGGCAACGCTTCAAACATGCGTGAGGGAAAGTTTCGTGGACCATGTCCACGTGGCTAAGGGGTTATGCTCGTGTAGGCTCTCTTAAGGGTGGGATCACGTGAAACTCTCTCACCGATTTACATGCGTCGGACATTAAGTTGTTCGTTTGCTCTTCTCCAGACAAGTCGACCACAATCCCTTTGCATAACCATGACAAACGTAGAGGATGAACTCTCCATGTAGGAAAATTGCAACCATGGAATGCCCAAATCATATCAATCTACTTTTTTTTTGGCGATTCATAGACTGGAGACCTTTGATTTCTTTGCTTATGCCTTAGCTCTGATACCACTATTGCCCTTGGGATCCTGCACACGCATGTATGTAGAGGATAGTAAACAAACGAAATCACACAACAATACTTAGAGAATAGAAAGAGACAAGAGATGAAACCAAATTCGGTACAATATCTCCCCACATACTCGGATGGACCAGTCTATCAGAGCATGTGTATTTATACGGATGTCTTATTACGTCCTGAATAGAAGATACATGAGGTCTATGCTTTGAAAAGCATGCTTTTGTTTTTGCTTTTGCTTTTGCTTTTGCATTTGCTTTTTCTTTTTACTATTTTTAGAAAATCATCTTTTTCTAAAATAACAAGAATACTATCTTCTAAATATATTCTTCTAAATATCTCCAAAAGTATTTTAATAAATCCATGTGCATTCACACCCTCATGGATCTTCACCTACTAAAACACATTAAAAACCTCAACGCATTAAATCCCATTTAGCATTCCAATATTCCATAAATTATAACACCTCATACTTAGGATGTATAGAGACAAAAAAATGAATCAAATCTCTGAAATTATAAAAGCAATGGGTATCATTTCATGAGTCAATTTTGAATTTAAAAGAGGTGATCAGTTATCAGGTATCAAGTTTGAAAGCTAAATTTGAGATCTTCAAAAGAACCTTGTGTAGAAATAAGCATCCGGTCCAAGTCCATAGTATATCTACCTCTCACTTTTGATTAAGACCACTCATTGAACCATTAAAGATCCATCCTTGATTCTACATATAAATGGAAAATAGGTTTGAAAATGCACCTATAAGAAGTTTCCTATTGTGATCAATTTGCTTATAGGTTTTGAAATTATGATGCATGCAGAGATGCGTGTAAATAGAAATTGGTAATTCATGTTGATAGGAAGATTTGTAACGATCATGTACATACATGTTTGCTCTTGAATATAGAAGTAGTTGTGGTGAGCCAATACTTTGACCAATCAAGATCTAATTCAAGACCTATAAAAGACTTTGAAAGTTTTAGAAGAAGAGAATGGTGAACAACCATTTATGGAAACAAAAGGTTGAGAACATTTTTGTTATATTTTATGGGATATTTAGAATGAAGGTGTAATGCCTTGAGGATTTTAATGTGTTTTGTGTTTTGATTTAGGAGGTGAAGATCCATGAGGGTGTGAACGCGCATGGACTTGGAGATATTTAGAAGAATATTTTTAGAAGATGGTTATTTTTAGTTATTTTTGTAAAAAATAATGGATCGCTTTAGAAAGCAACGTTTTTGTAAAAATAGAAAATTACGAACGTGTAAATAAAGCAAAAACACGCTTTTCGGAGCGCGACCCTCATGTATTTTCTATTCAAGACGTAATAGGAATTTACTATAAATACGCATGCTTTGGTAGAGTGTCCATCAGAGCATGTGGGGGGAGATTGTACCCAATTTGGTGTCGTCTCTTATCTCTTTCTGTCTTTGAGAATTTTTTTCTCTGTGTTCGTACGTCTATTATTCTCTGCGTTCGTGCGTCTGTGGTACCTGGGGCAACAGTGGTATCAGAGCCAAGACATTCGCGGAGGTGGTTGCAGCGTTTGATTGCGATTTGCAGCATTCGGGTCTGTTCGCGATTCGACGTTCATCTCAGCCGTCTGATCTAGTTGCGGCGTTTGATTGCGATTTGTGGCATCCAGTCCGTTCGCGAATCGGCATCCATCTCAACCGTCTGGTCCAGGTTTTTCGTTCATTAAGTTTTTTTTGAAGTTTTCTTTTTTTTTGGTTTTAGTTCGCCGGTCAAGTTTTTCAAATTTCACACTGTCACACTCTGTACCCTCTGTACCCCATGTGCTCACTGTGCATAACTATGGCATAACTTTGGCATCTTTGGCTTCTCTGGCACTCATGGTTCTCTTGGTTCTGTTGGCAGCCGTTGGCTACGCGCGAACCAATTCTAACATATGAGTGGCAATAACGGCTTAGTTATTTCCCTAGTTAGCCTAGTTAACCCACATAGTTCCTTATTTAGTATGTAGGGGATTTGAACCCACAACCTCATACTACCAAGAGATAAGTTTTATCCACTAGGCTATTTCCTCTTTTTGATACTCTATTCCTTTTAATAAATATTTAACATAACTTTTATCTCTCTCTCCTTTTATTTATTTGTTTATTTATTTATTTATTTATTTATTTTTATTTTATTTTTCTTTTATTTATTTATCACAATACTTCTATTTATTTATTAATAATACTATTATGATTATTATATTATTATTATTATTATTATTATTATTATTATTATTATTATTATTATTATTAGTAGTTATTTAAATGTTATTGTTAAACGTCTTTTCCTATGTTTAGACCTAGGTTTTGCATCTTTCCATACGGCCATGGACACTACTCAAAATATCGATGATTTTAGTTCCTCACCCCTCCCTGGGGTATCAATTGAGCAACAAGTCAAACTTTTACGACATGAACTTCAACATGCCCAAAATGAAATAAAAGAACGTCATGTTGCACTCCAACAACTACAAAGCGATGACAATAACCAAGTTCGGGTAGTGAAGGCCATTATTACCGCCCAAGAGCAAGGAACACAATCCAAGATTGGTGCCAAAAATTTCCAATTTTCACGATTTGACGGACACAAAGATGGCCAATTTGTTCTCTCATGGTTATCCCAGTTTGATGATTTCTACTCTGATGAATCTTATTCTGAATAGGAAAAAGTGAAATTTGTAACCAACTACTTAGTGGGAAAGGCTCAGTTATGGTGGAATGTTTTGCACCATAGCACAGATCGCCCCACCACATGGCAAGCCTTTCAAGACAAGCTCAAGGAGTCCTTCCTTCCTCCTCAGTTTCACTTACATGCCCGTCGCTCTTGGACGACTTTTGGATGGAAAGATGAAGATACTGTTTCTACCTATACTGAACATTTTTGGCAACGTTTATTACTTATACGTTCACTTGAAAGGATTCCTGAAGATACTTTACAGCGGAAATATGAAGATGGTTTGGAGATGGGAATCCAAGCTAAGCTCAACACCTTACGTCCGACGACGCTCTATGAAGCTATTTCTTTTGCAGATGATGTTGAGAAAGAATTTCAATCTATCAGTAAGTCCATTCGCTTACAACAAACACATCAACGACCACAACTAATCAAACCCACTTTTCCACTCAAGCGTTCCTTTTCTAGTTTTTCTTCTCCTCCTTTTCAACGTCCACCTACTTTTCAACGATCACCTATTTTTCAACGACCTCCTCAATCCACTTTTTCCCCAATCCCCAAGACAAACCCCTTACACCGTACCAAACCTCCAACCTTTCAAACTACGACGATGGATGCCCAACAAAAGAGGTCCCGTATCATTTGTTGGAATTGTGGTAAGATTGGTCATACCAAAGCTAGATGTAGGTTCCCAACTAACCACATGCAACCTGGCGGAGCTAAAGTACATAACATGGAGGTGGTTCCTGAAGATATTCAATTTGAAGACATTCAACCTGATTGGACTGAAGACGCATTGGAGCAGGATCTAAGTACCTTGGGTAACACAATTTCTATTCATTCTTTACTTTGCATGCAAGGTACTATTAATGGTAAAGTTGTTAATATTTTACATGATGATGGTAGTTCACATGACTTTATTTCTCACATATTAGTCAAAGATCTCCAATTAACCCCACTTCCTTCTATGTACAAAGTTAAGGCTGCATTCCAAGGAAACAGATATAATGTTACAAGTGAAGTGCATAATATTCAAATTTGTATAGGCTCATACATGGATAAACGCACATTGTTAATTGCTCCTTTGCAGTCCTATGATGTTATACTTGGTATGCCTTTTCGTCACCATTATAATTCATGCATTCATTATCATACACACAGCATGCGTTTTAAGTTTAACAATCAAGATATCTGTTTGTCTACAATACATGATTTCCAACCATTCCCATTAATTAGTCATACACAAGTAAAACGTGCATTCCGAAAAGGCTACAATTCATGAAATGTTTTTGTCAATAACATAGTTGATTATATACATACACTTCCTAATACCCATAAATCATTTATGGATTCTTATAAGGATTGTTTTATGGCTGATTTTTCTTCTAAACTACCACCTTCGAGAGGATCCCTTGATCATAGTATAGACTTAATTCCTGGTAGTTCTCCTCCCCATAAAGCACCTTATAGGCATGGACCTTTGCATCAACAAGAAATAACCAATCAAGTTAAGGATTTACTTCACAAAGGACTTATCAGGCCTAGTTCTTCTCCCTTTGGAGCACCTGTTCTTTTAGTAGAGAAGAAGAACAAGACTTATAGGATGTGCATTGATTATAGAGCACTCAATAAGATCACAATAAAAAATAGATATCCTATTCCTAGGATAGATGATTTATTAGATAAACTTTGTGGAGCACGTGTCTTTAGTAAAATTGATCTTAAATCTGGGTATCATCAAATAAGAATGTCACCAAATGATATTTTTAAGACTGCCTTTCGAACTCAGACTGGTCAGGACTTACCAATGCACCTGCTACATTTGCACACATGATGAATAATATTTTTCTTGAATACCAAGCTTTTGTTCTTGTTTTCTTCGATGACATACTTGTCTATAGTAAGAATGATGATGACGATGAAGAGCATTTAGCAATAGTTTTTAATATTTTACGCACCAACCAACTTTATGCAAATCCTAAAAAGAGTTACGTTTTCCAAAGAGAAATAGAGTACTTAGGCCATATTGTTTCAAGTCAAGGAGTTCATGTAGATCCAAAGAAGATTAAAGTAATTAAAGAATGGCCTATACCACAATCAGTGAATGATGTTCGCTCTTTTCTTGGATTAGCTAGTTTTTATAGAAAGTTTGTAAAAGGCTTTCCTTATTTAGCCCTCCCACTCACTTTATTATTAAAGAAAAAGTTAAAATTTGCATGGGGATTGCCACAACAACAATCTTTTGAAAAACTTAAACAATCACTTTCTCATGCACCTGTTTTGCAATTACCTGATTTTACACAACCTTTCCATGTAGTTACAGATGCTAGTGGCTCAGGTATAGGTGGTGTATTGATGCAAAATGATCATCCCATTGCATTTGAAAGTAGGAAGCTTAAACCTTTTGAAAAAAACTACAGTACATATGATAAAGAACTTTTGGTAGTTGTACATGCTTTAAAAATTTGGAAACATTATCTCATGGGTACAGAAGTCATAATCAAAACCGACCAACAAGCTATTAAACATTTACTCAATCAACCATTGATTTCAGATCGACATATCAAATGGGCTTCATACATACAAAATTTTCAGCCTATGATTCAATATCAACCTGGCAAAGCTAATGTTGTAGCTGATGCCCTGAGTCGTTTTCCATCCCCACAAACAAATATTATTTTTATTAATAACATTTCTATGGTTCATATTCATTCATTTCATGACATGATTCCTACCTATGCATCTGATTTGTATTTCTCACAAACATGGAATGCTTTCAATAAATCTACTACATTTAGTGAAGACCATTACACATTTCATAATGGATTCTTGTATTTTGATCATAAGCTATGTATTACACAAGATTTTACAGAATTTGTTATGAAAGAGATGCATGAACCACCATATATGGGTCATAGGGGCATACAAAGTACTGTTTCTACATGTAAAGAATTCTTCTTTTGGCCAAATATGGAAAAGGATATTACACAATATGTTTCCCATGCATTGTTTGTCAACGTGTCAAAAGACATCATGGTAAAGCATTTGGATTATTAATGCCACTTCCCATACCTAATGGGCCATGGGAACAAATTTCTATGGATTTTATTACTGGTCTTCCGACAACTTCATCATATCATGATATGATTTGGACAATTGTTGATAGGTTTAGTAAACAAGCATATTTCATTCCTTGTACGAAAACTCTTTCTGCGCCTCAAGCTGCCAAATTATTTATTAAATGTATTTTTCCACATCATGGTTTTCCAAAAGTAATTTTATCCGATCGTGATGTTTGTTTTTGTAATCACTTTTGGGTTGCATTATTTAAAAATTTAGGCTCTAAAATAGATTTTAGTTCTGCATTTCATCCTGAAAGTAATGGGCAAAGTGAAGCTACGAATAGTGCTATTTTGGATTTATTACGTTGTTATTCTTTAGATAATCCAACTAATTGGGATGAGAAACTTTCTTTACTCCAATTTGCATATAATAACACAACACATACCACACTGGACGTGCACCAAATGAAATTGTGTATGGTAAAAAGCTTCCTACTCCCATGTCTATCATTCAAACTGACATACCTATGGCTGATTCTTTTGCACAAGATCATATTTCTATACTTCATGAGGTTCATGAGCATATTAAAAAGAGTCAGGAACGTTATACCCGTAATATTAATAAGAAACGAGCAGCTAAAAAATTTAATGAAAATGATTATGTTTGGTTACACATAATTAAACGACGTTTGAAAAATATTCTACAACATCCTAAGGTAAAACTTGCACCACGTTATTATGGACCTTTCCGTATTATTCAAAAAATTAATGAGAATGCTTTTAGATTAGATATACCTTCTCATTGGAATATTCATAATTCTTTTCATATCAGTTTATTGAAACCATTTAATGGAATTTTACCACTCATTCCTATTTTGGATGATCCTCCATTGTTAGAAGAGGATGTTGAAATTTTAATTCTAAAAAAAATACTTGATCATGATGTTACTACTACACGCACAGGTAATCAATACCATAGATATTTGATTAAATATAAAAATCATTCATTCGAAGAATCACAATGGATTCACAAAACATCACTAATTCCACATTATCATCATTTGATTTCTGCTTATCATTCACAATCACATTAAATTCCAGTTTTCCAGTTCCATGCATGTTTTTTTTATTTACATGGCACATGCCTATGATTGTTCAGTGATGCGACATGTGATTGGCCATCCATGTCTATTTTCTTTTTTATCAACTGAGGTCAGTTGCTCGTCAACTGGGCGGCATGTTATACTTTATGGGATATTTGGAATGAAGGTGTAATGCCTTGAGGATTTTAATGTGTTTTGTGTTTTGATTTAGCAGGTGAAGATCCATGAGGGTGTGAACGCGCATGGACTTGGAGATATTTAGAAGAATATTTTTAAAAGATGGTTATTTTTAGTTATTTTTGTAAAAAATAATGGATCGCTTTAGAAAGCGACGTTTTTGTAAAAATAGAAAATTACGAACTTGTAAATAAAGCAAAAACACGCTTTTCGAAGCGCGGCCCTCATGTAGTTTCTATTCAGGACGTAATAGGAATTTACTATAAATACGCATGCTCTGGTAGAGTGTCCATCAGAGCATGTGGGGGGAGATTGTACCCAATTTGGTGTCGTCTCTTATCTCTTTCTGTCTTTGAGTATTTTTTTCTCTACGTTCGTACGTCTGTTATTCTTTGCGTTTGTGCGTCTGTGGTACCACTATTGCCCTTGGGATCCTGCACACGCATGTATGTAGAGGATAGTAAACAAACGAAATCACACAACAATACTCAGAGAATAGAAAGAGACAAGAGATGAAACCAAATTCGGTACAATATCTCCCCACATACTCGGATGGACCAGTCTATCAGAGCATGTGTATTTATACGGATGTCTTATTACGTCCTGAATAGAAGATACATGAGGTCTATGCTTTGAAAAGTATGCTTTTGTTTTTGCTTTTGCTTTTGCTTTTGCTTTTGCTTTTTCTTTTTACTATTTTTAGAAAATCATCTTTTTCTAAAATAACTAAAATACTATCTTCTAAATATATTCTTCTAAATATCTCCAAAAGTATTTGAATAAATCCATGTGCATTCACACCCTCATGGATCTTCACCTACTAAAACACATTAAAAACCTCAACGCATTAAATCCCATTTAGCATTCCAATATTCCATAAATTATAACACCTCATACTTAGGATGTATAGAGACAAAAAATTGAATCAAATCTCTGAAACTATAAAAGAAATGGGTATCATTTCATGAGTCAATTTTGAATTTAAAAGAGGTGATCAATTATCAGGTATCAAGTTTGAAAGCTAAATTTGAGATCTTCAAAACAACCTTGTGTAGAAATAAGAATCCGGTCCAAGTCCATAGTATATCTACCTCTCACATTTGATTAATACCACTCATTGAACCATTAAAGATCCATCCTTGATTCTACATATAAAAGGAAAATAGGTTTGAAAATGCACCTATAACAAGTTTCCTATTGTGATCAATTTGCTTATATGTTTTGAAATTATGATGCATGCAGAGATGCGTGTAAATAGAAATTGGTAATTCATGTTGATAGGAAGATTTGTAACGATCATGTACATACATGTTTGCACTTGAATATAGAAGTAGTTGTGGTAAGCCAATACTTTGACCAATCAAGATCTAATTCAAGACCTATAAAAGACTTTGAAAGTTTTAGAAGAAGAGAATGGTGAACAACCATTTATGGAAACAAAAGGTTGAGAACATTTTGAAGGAGAGTTTGGAGGAGGATACACAAGAACATGAGAAGGCAATTCCGGTGAAAAGTACGAGGGATGAAACAAACTATGTGTGAATTGATCCAAGAGTCTTAGATATTGGTGAATTGTTTTAACAAGAGAACGTAAAAAAATTTTAAAGTTTTTGAAATATTAAGAAAAAGAAATTTAAACTAAACATGAGAATATCAAGCAAAAATCTTGTAAGAATGATATTGCAAATAATGAGAGAAATTATGAAGAATAGAAAAAAAGAATATTTGAGGATATTATAAGACACATATTTAGATGTGTTACTTTTGACACCCAATGAAAGTTATGACATACAATCCAATTAGAATGATGGGCTTCAAATAAAGGCTTTAAGACCTAGACTATCCAAATCATTTCAAAAATGGAAAAGTTCATGGGATTTTCTACACCATATCATTGCACATGACATTTGAAAGTCCACATAATTATATTATAGAAGATCAAAGTGATTTTAAGAATGGAATAGTTCATGGGAAGTTGTGTCTCAAATCATTGCACATGAACATTCTCATGTCCATCTTGAGTTAGGAAGGTAGCTTAGGTTCATCAGGAAGTCCATGTCTCGTTTTCTTTACAAGGTGACAGATGGTTTCTACCTTCTGCTTTGCTTATGAAAAGGTTGTGAAGAAGGGAAATCATGGAGTGGTGTGCCACCTTGCCTCTTGGAAGACATACTGTTTTGGTTTAAACATACCGCCTCTCTTTTTCTCCCATCCTTTCTTTCATGCTATTCATTGCATGCGATAATGCTTATGATCATGTTATCTATTGCTGTGGTTGAACTCCATGCCTCATGTCTCTGATTGAAACCGATTTCGAACCTGAAACTTCTTGTTCAACCAAGGAAACTTCATCCACTCTTATTTCAACCAAGACAACTTCACCCGCTCACCATAATGAGGGCATCAAAATTGCATATCTTCTAGAATGGTTTCTTGTATTCTTGTGCATTCTATACACGTAACCCTATGTGTATGACTCCCATAAAAGGAGGTTTTCTAATTGTAATTATGTTGGTCGCTATGAGCATTTAAACTCATATGTCTCACCCATAGATAGTAAGTTCATTTGCTAGTCGATGCACAAACCTATCTATTTTGTATCAACTCTTTCTCCATGATGCTCCAAAGTACATAGTCCCTTTTATTGCACTTATAGCATGCCTATAATTTATATTTGAGTCTCCATAAGCTCGGGTTGTCCTTGTGCCAATTGGTTGGACAAAAATTTGTCTCTTTACAACTCATTTTCTACCTCCTACAAGCTTCTCTAAGTTCTTTCAGAAGCAACAAGCTAAAAATAAGTTAGTTTCCCACAAGGGAGATGAATAAAATATCAAACTTCTTTTTTATTCTTCCTGATCTTCTTGTTTTTTAAAAAAATATAAGAAATCCATAAAGTAGTAGGACTATTTAAAATATTTTCTGCAACGTTTGAAATTATGTACTACTTTTTATGTAGGGTTGAAATTCAAAAGAACACATGGAAACACCTAAACGCTCCTTTTATCGACACTATGGAGATTCATATGAACGTTTCTTGGAAGTTCTGTCGTAACTCATATTTAAATTCTCTTCATCGAAGACGTAACTAATATATAAAATGACAAGGATATAAATGAACTTGTGGTGTAGGGAGACAAAATGGGGATATTGTGATTATTGCTTGTAGATGATGATGAATAAATTGAGAATAGTGAGAATCTGGTTAACAATTAACGAATGAATAAACATGTTTCCGTGCATATTTCCCTATCTTACGTTCTTTTAAGGCATGACACTTTATATGGTTTTGATAAGATGATGTCTGATGTTGTATTTATTTTAACTAATACGCATAATTGTCTACTTACTGAATGATGGTTGATGATTTGGAAAGTTATTGCTTAGATTTCACCCATGTGCTTGGAAAGTTATTGCTTAGATTTCACCCATGTCCTCCCTCAAGATCAAGCTCTTTAATCTTCATCTACGTCCTTCGCTCATTTCCTGATAACTGACCTCTACAACCTACTTTTACTATTACTGTGTTCAATGTCCAAGATCATATTTACTATTACAATATGATTGATATCTTGTCCTTATAGCGTATGAGTTTCTATATTTTCACGTTTTGACCATCTAAGAAAACGTTTTAGCCACAATATCGCATTAACGTTTCCTCATTTGCTCCTAAAGAATTATGCCCTCATTTGCTAGAAAGAATTATGCCCTCATTTGCTATACTCCTAAGTCATTGCTTAGCCTTCATGTATACATATCCTAGTATTGGGATAAACAAATGAGCTGTCTGAAAGGTTTTAATCCCTCAATTCAAAACTTTATAGTGTATCTCATGAATATTTTCCTTCATTTACGTTACTACATATTGTATACCCCATAGCCCCCCCCTCCCATCCCCCAAAAAGGGAAAAAACAAACATTGAGAATTACAACAGCTTATATCATTAACTCCTGCCAAATATGTAAATTGTTTTTTTGTCATAAACATAACCATCATCAATATGCATGCGAATTTTTCCTTTCTTCATCCTGTACAAGGAACTTATTTCATATATTTAACGTTAACACCCACTTATTGAAAATAAAAAGGTGGTTGAATGTTGAAAATTTTGCGTAGGGGGATGTGGAAAATGTCAAGGCCAATCAAGATTTCTGACTCCCCCCCCCCCCCGATGAAAGCCTTGCATAAAGATTGCAGAAGACTTGTGACACCTTTTCTTCTTGTTTTCTACGAGCTTTTTAATTTTGCACAAGCTCAACTAGCTTCTTTTGCTATCAAATAAAGTTAACTAGAACAAGCCCTTCTTGGGAAATCCATCTGATGTTCATCTCCTCTCTTTAATGAAATTAGCATCATACAAACTTCAACAATCCATCCAAAGAGTCTCATGTTAAGAAGTCCCTAAAAAGTTTGGGTAGAGGTATCCATTGTCAGAGAAAAAGGGGGTTGCGATGAGACAAGTGAGGTTTGGATCAGGCACTTGTGCTATCGTCTTATCAGGCGAGTGGTGTCTGCATATTACATGCCTTCCTAGGGAGCATCGAATGAGTCGTCCTTGTGCTTCAAGGGGAGCAATGAAGCACACGCTATCATGGGAGTAGCTCATTGTCAGATAGTCACGTGATCGTGAGATGAAAGTAAAAACATAAAACTCAAAGGAAGAACACCATACACATCAATGCTCATATACATATACAATAGCTACATCATATGTTTACAATAAATGAAATGGTTTTTCGCTTTTTTTTTCCCTTTATGTTTTTTCTGCTTTCGCATTCTTTTTTTCGCTTTCATTGTTTCATCTTTCTTGCTCAAGGAAGAAATAACCTTATCCTTTTGTTTTGTCATTCTGTTTTTCATTTTCATTGTTTCAGCTTTCTTAGTTAAAGAAACACAGGAACCGTTTTGGTAGAATTCATTCCACTAGGTTTGAGGAAATTGATTTTAGCCATAGATTTGACTTAAAGTTTGAAGATTGATACCTGTCAAGACATAGAACTAGTGCTTGCAATGTCTTGTGCTCCTACCTCATGTTCACCCAATTGCTTGGCGAGTTTAATATGGATGTGTGGCCATCGGATGGAGAAAAAAAGAATAATCAAAAGATTTATCACTCTATCCATTAACGAATTGTAGATCATATGGGAATTCAAGTTTAAGAACTTTGCCACCCACTTATTGAAATAAAAACGTGATTGAATGCCGCATATTTGCTATAGGGGGATATGGACCAATGTCAATGCCAAAATAGTTTTTGGTGATGCCCCTTAGTGCAAGCATTGCATAAAGAGTGGAGAACACTTGAGACACCTTTTCTTCTTGTTTCCGAGGAGCAAGGCCTTCTTGGAAAATCCATCTCATTTTCATCTGCTCTCTGAAATGACACTAAGGACCAATCACTCTAAAAGATCAAAAAACAAAATGCATGATTAAAACTTCAACAATCAATTCAAAAAGTCTCCTGTTGAGAAGTCCGTAAAATGTTTAGGTAGAAGGATCCGTGATTATAATATGTTTCGACATTTTACACACTATAGTGTGTTGTTACAAAACAACAAGCTTAAATCAAGCTAGTTCCCTTCAACGGGGATGAGAAGGTTATCAACCTAATCTTAAAAAACCAGAAACTCATTAACAAGTACGATTATTCAACATATTTTCTAGAACGTTTAAAATTATGATGTGCTTTCTATATAGGGTTAAAATTTAAAAGAAAAATTGGAGATTCATATCAACTTCACTTATAAGTTATGACCTTGGATCTTCATTTAAGCGCTCAGAATTCTTACCATTGCACAACGTCCCTCCTACTTATCAAAACCGTAACTGAGTTTGTGGTGTAGGGAAAGAAATGACCATGATGAACACATTGAGAATAATGAGAACATCGTTAATACTCTAATGCACTTTGTTTTGGTTCTATAGATGGAATTCTGAGAGAAAGTAGAAGAGCACTAATATTTTGTACCACCATATGGAGAGGAAGATGGAGTTGTATAAATACGACACATGAGTCTGACAAACATATCTTGTCTGTGGATGAGTAAAAAAGAAGTTTTTTCATAATTAGAAATATGCATTAGAGGTTAGCAAGGATGCTCTCTAGATGAGGTTTATAAAAGGGCTTCATGAGGAACTCCATTATCAACTGAAAGAATTTGTATGTGTTGATTTCTTGGATATTGTTGTTATGGCCAAAAAAATGAGAAGATGGAGAAATCCAATATGTTGAACACAAGTATAAATAAGTATAAATCGATTCATCGTGATGGTACATAAGGCATAGAGATCTGCTACAACAAACATGAAAAATGCGAAGAGGACTTTGTCCTTTAATAAACAAGGTAAAAATCCTACTCGAATGGAAATTCAAACAAATGCATCAACCCATTTATTGGCATTAGGACCCTGATTTTATTTAGCATCCAAAACATTGAGTCTCTATTTTCATTGTAGCAAATAAGGACTCAAACATACGAATGTCCAAACAAGATAATATTTCGGCCCCCATAAGAGACGGTGATAAACATCATTGAAGAATGTACAACAATTAAGCAAGAAGATGATGGAGGAAAGTGCCCTAATTCTACATTAGATTGCATGATGACTACTTCTTTTGCAATGGCTTTTGTCATTGCTACTTTCTCTACAATCTCAAAACATAAAGTTAGATTTCAAATCAATCTTGGTAGTAAGCATTATTTGTCGTCCTTGAAATTGCTGTAGATTTCATTGATATCCTTACATACACAAATATCGAGACTTGTTGAGATGACCAATGGACATCTATGTTGGAGTTTCAGGTCTAGGAAAGCACACAAATAGCATAAGGAAGAAAAAAAGCTTGGAGCACAACACACAATACTGAATGTATCACCAAGTGGAAATGCACAAAGATTAGTGATTGGTTAGGGTGATCTGCATACAAGAAAGGGGTTAAAAACCTCCTAAATAGTGAAAAAAGTGCCCCGACATTCCGAAGTGTGTTGATACACAATCACTACCAAAGTATATCAATAAATCACCTTGGGAGCGATGCGATAAACAAGGAGATAGCACTTATGTATATGGAAGTGCCAAGATATGTGGAAAGAGATCAATTCACAAGAGGAAGTAAGCCCAAAGCTTTGTAGAAAGCTTCATACTTCTCCCAAGGCAAAGCCTTTGTGAAAAGATCTGCAATGTTAACCTTTATGGACACATATTCCAGAACGATCTCTCGAGGAGATAACCTCTCTATGACATAATGATAATGCACCTCAATGTGCTTTTTGGGATCATGGAACATAGGGTTGTTCGCAACTTTGAATACACTTTGATTGTCAGTGAAGAAGGTGGTGGAAGAAGACTAACCAACACCCAAATCATACAAAAGGTTTCTGAGACACACACTCAATAGGCATTGTGAAAGCTTCCCTATGCATAGTCTTACAAGTAGAAGTGGCCATAGTAGAATACTTATTGCTCAACCAAGATATGCATGAGCTACCAATTTCTTTCAATGGATACACCCACGCATGCCCAATCAAATCATCAATAAATGTCACAAAGTAAAGGTAGTTGTCAAGAGAAGGTGTCTACATAGAACCATAGCCATGAGCATCAACGAGATACAATTTTCTAGTATCTCTAGTTGAACCATATTTTGGGAAGAACATTGATTTTCTCGAAATACATCCCTCATATACATGTTTACTAGGTGCCTCAAGTTTGGGCAAAGAGGACACTATTTCAAATTTTTGGAAGCATGGCAAAACAAAGCATACATGCCAAAGATTTGCATATGAGATAGCCTGAAAATCTTTAAGTGCACATGCTCAATCAGATTTTGCATATACTATGAGGTTATATAGCCCATGACATAAGATGCAAGAAGCAATGATAACATTGGCATTTGAAGAATCATAAATTTGACAACCAAGCCGATCTTGGATAATGTTGAAACTGACAAAAAAAATTCTTGATTCTTGGAATAAGCAAAGAATTTGACAATGTGAAACAACTACCACTCGTTGTAGTCAAAATCATCTTACCTACTCCCATGTTAAGATAAGGGGAGATCTTTTTGCATGTGATAATCTTACTTGTACAAGGAGACTCGAGTGAACTAAAGAAACTATAGTGTGATGTAATATGTTTGGTTGCCCCATTATCAAAGTACCAAGCATTTGGGCACTCTACAAGCATACAATGTTGATTAGAAGACGGGTCATAGCTGAAAACAACAGTAAATTTCCATTCTTCATTCTACGTGAGATTAGCACGCTCTATTTTGGGTGTAAAGGCCTATTGAACAAACATTCCAAACTCATTTATTTACTCTTTTGTAGCAGGTTTTAGAAAAATCTTTATGACATGATCATTTCCTTCATACTATTTCCAGAACTGCTCATACTATTTTGTTTATGCTTCATCTTTGCCTTCCTTTCCTGACTCTATAGAGTTAGCATATTTGTGCTTACTAGTAGATGAGCTCCATTTAACTTTGCCCTTCTCACTAGCTAAGAAATGAAAGTTTGATTTGCAACATGCATAATGGACATGTTTTGCCTGCATTCATCTTTCTTGCAACAAAATAGAGACTAACTCCTCAAATGTTAAGGCAGTCAGATTGTCTTCCATCATCAATTCAAGACTAGAAAAAAAACTCTAATATGAATCAAGAAGATCATTAAGAATGTATAAGTGAATTGTCTAGCAATACTTCATCTATAAGATTCAATTACTCTTTCAAATCTTTGATGTTTGTAGAATCTGCTTCATTCATATGCTCACTCTCCAACTATTTCCAGAGATAAGCAACACGAGCATGATCTTCTTCCCTAGTATAAAGTGCTAAGTTTATCCCAAGCATCCTTTACTATTTTGAAAGAGAAAATAGGAAGGATATTGGAACATCTGACAAACATGGCTATCAATGCATGTGTCTGATCATCTCTACCATCCCAATGAAATTTCTCTACACTATGTGCAAGAACCATAGCATAAATTGGAATTTGAAGATCATCATCTTTAATACCATCTACAATACCCTCCATAACTGTATTCACACATGTAGCAAGATGTTTTTCAACACCCTACACAATATTGCATAGTGTTTTTCCACCAATACATGGCACATCATATGTTCCCACAATGGGTAATTAGTGGCATCCAAATTGTCCTCAATAGCCAATATCTGGAATACATCATTTCTATCATCCATGGCAACTTACTAAACTACCTTGATGCAAAAAAATGGTTGTATCTCAGAAAGTTGAATAGAGCTACCCTATTGAGATTTGGTGACATGTAGGTGACTTTGAGATGCTTGTACTGGCAAACCAAAACGTGCATATATACTTGGCAAAACAAATGATAGTTCTTGCATAAGCATTGCAATAGTGCATTCAAAGGTCGAAAGGAGCTCATATAAAAAATTTGATGCCAAAAGCCAAAGGTATTTTGAACCCTAATTGCCTTGAGTATATTCATCAATTTTTATGGGATTTTGGGACTATGACTGAAGGAGTGTCAGCAATGCCCTAGATGAATTATTACCCTACTATGATACCAATTCTTTTAGTTTGACATCTGCGAAAGCACATGAATAGCACAAAGGAAGAAAAAGAAGCTTGTTGTTGAAAAAAACACTACTAAATCTATTTGACACGCAAAAATGTACAAAGATTAGTGACCCATTAGGGTTATAGGTGTATATACAAGTCAAGGAAAAAAACCTCCTAACGAGGGAAAAAAGTGTTTGGATGGTCCTAATTATGTTGACACACATCACTGCCAAAATGTATCAACAAAATACACTATACAAAAGGATACATTGGAAACCACGTGTTTACATTTCCTAATAGGTGTCTTTTTTGGGAGTTTTCATGTGATGGAAATGAAATGGTCTCATGCAATTTTTGGCATGGATTGGTTAGTTCAAAACTCTAGAATAATTGATTATGAAGAAATAACACTCACTTTAGGGCAAGATAGTAAATCTATTTCACATCATATGTGATAAGCATAATCCTAAACCTATTCTCATCTCCCCCATGTACCTAATTAGAGGTATACATGATGGTTGCAAAACACTTTTAGTGTATGTGAGTAATCCACATGTGAATGATAATGTGGAAAAGCTTTTGATTAATGTAGAGAATATTCTGAAAGGTTATGCAGATGTATTCGTGAAGACCTGCTTGGTATACCTCCATGTAGGAAGATTGAATAGACTATTAACCCATATCCATAGAGTGAATCATATTTGATATCCTTCTAGACATTTAACATAGATGAATTAAAGGAGCTAAACATTGAACTAGATGATCTTTTGGAGAAATTCTTAATAAGACTAAGTTTTTCACCTTAGGGAGCAACTATTCTATTTCCCAAGAGGAAAGATAGCTCCTAAAGATTATACAAGACTATAGTAGATTGAATAAAAGAAGGATAAAAAATAAGTATCCACTTTCTCACTTGGATTATTAATTGAGTTGATTAATTGGACGGAGTTTGTGTACCAAAATTTACTTAAGATGAAGATGTCATGATGATAAGGATCAAACTAGGTGACATACCCAAGATGGCATTTCAAACACGTTATGTTCACTATGATTTTACAATTTTACCTTTTGAATTAACAAAATCTCCTACCATTTTCATGTGCTCGATGAACAATACTTATCATGATTATCAAGATGAATTGATCTTATTGTATCTGGATGATTTGTTTTGATGTTTTAATGACTTAGATGGATTTTGTTCAGGCTTTATAGAATGAAGTGTGCGAGCATGCACGAAAGCATTACTATCCTCCACAATACCAAATGGAGACATAGATGGATTTCTATAATTATGGACAACATGATGGTGACAAGACAAACATAGTTTGTTTGTGGATGAATATAAAGAGAATTTTTAGCATATTCAAAAATATGCATTGGAGGTTATCAAGGATGCTTTGAAGATGAGGTTTATTAAAGGGTTCATGAGGAACTTCATTATCAAGTGAAGGAATCTGGATGTGTTGACTTCCTGAATGTTGTTCTGATGGCCAAAATAAATGAGAAGATGGAAAGATTTCATATGTTGAATGGGTGTAGAACTAGATTCATCATGATGGTACAAATGGCATAGATACTTACAACAAAATGCATGAAAAATACAAAGAGGACTTCATCATATAATAGCCAAGATAAAAATCCTATTCACATGGAAACTCAAAGGATGAATGAACCCATCGATTGGAATTAGGAATGTGATTTAAGTAAGCATGCAAAAATACTCACTCTTTATTTTCATAGTAGCAAACAAGGACATCTAACACATGAATGCCCAAACAAAGCAATCTTTAGGCTTGCACAAGCACAAGTGATAAATATCATTGATGGAAAAATAAAAATTAATAAAGAAGATTATGGAGGTAAGTGCGCTAATTAGAATTTAGGTTACATGATGACTAGTTGCCTCACAAGGGCTTTTTGCATTGTGATTTTGGGTATGATCTCTAAACATATTTTAATTCATATAAAAAGGAGGCGTTAATATCTATATTTCATATTGGTGTAGATTTTAGTGATATCCTTACGTACATAGATATCGAGACCTATTGAGAGGGCCAATGGACAAGTACACTATACAAAGGCATAGATTGAAAACCATGTGTTTACTTTTCCCAATAGATATTTTGGGAGTTTTCATGTGATGTAAATGAAATGGTAGGACGCAATTGTGTATGGACTATTTAGTTCGAAATTCTACAACAATTGATTTTGAACAAAGAGCAATCAATTTAGGTCAAGATAGATGATGTTCCTTATCCTAAACCTATTCTAGTTTTCCCCATGTAGATAATTGAAAGTATACATAATGGTGGCAAAACACTTTAGTGTATGTGAATACTCAACATGGGATAGATAATGAGGAAAAACTTGTGAATAAGGTAGAAAAACGTTTGAAAGGATATGTAGATGTATTTTGTGAAGAGCTACCTAGTATACCTCTACCTACGAAAATTGAGAACGCCAATGACGTATATCCAGGTAGTGAATCATATTTCATAGCCCGCTATAGATTAAACATAGATGAATTAAAGGAGCTCAATACTCAATTAGATGATCTTTTGAACAAAGTCTTGATAAGGCCAAGTGTTTCACCTTAGGGAGGACATGTTTTATTTCCTAACAAGAAAGATAGTTCTTAAAGATTATGCAGTGACTATAGGGGGTTGAATCAAAGAACAATTAAAAATAAATATCAAATTTCTGATATAGATGATTAATTTCCTTAATTATGTGGACCATGTGAATTTACCAAAATTGACTTAAGATTGGGATATCATGTGATAACGATCAAAGTAGATGATATATCCAAGACATCATTTGAAACATGTTATGGTAACTACAAATTTACGATTTTACTTTTTGAAAACTCTCCTTTCACATTCATGTGCTTGATGAGCAACACTTTTCATGATTATCAAGATGAATTCATCTTAGTATTTCTTGCTCATATATTTCTATACTCTAAAGATGTTGGTAATCATTTTGTATATGTCAATATAAATTTGAAAACACTTAAGGAACACAAATTTGATTGAAAGAGGAGTAAGTGTTTCTTTTCCACGGAAAAACTTGTGTGGCTAGGAAGAGTCATGTATAAAGAAAGAATTCATATAAGTAAAAAAAAATACTTGATTCTCCCATTCCTAAAACTGTAAGGGATGTTAGAAATGTTAGGGACGATTGAAATATAAGAGAGTGCATAGTAAGGATTTATTATTGGTATCTGAACCCTTCATATATTTGACTAAAAGGAATGCATGATCTCTATGCATAGACCCCTATGAAACATCATTTGAATCATTGAAACAAAAATTCCTTAAAATTAAGTTTTAAATATATGAGAAAGGGGAAAGACTTTTGTGGTTGTATGTGATACAAGTTGTTAGATAGGATGTTATCTTTCATAGAATGGTAGGGTTCTCACATATTAGCCCAAAACATTAAGGAATCATGGATGTTTCACATCATTCACTCTAGGAGAGTGTGTTGTACCTATGTGTCGCTTGAGTAGTTTTCATGTGAGAAATTTCCCTATACATAAGCACTTTTTACTCTAGATTTGGCTAGAGGTTTTTTTCCCATGTCACCACATATACAAGATATACTCATATGTGGTGATATTTTGTACTTAGAGACTCATATATACTGCTGGCTTCACTCATTCTCATATTACTAATCATGATAGAGCTCTTCGAGCTATCACCTTTCTTGGTACATAAATCTCTTTATTTACTCTTGTGTCTACTTCTATTTGTGGTTCCCCACTCTCTCACGTACGAAAGAATTTTGAGTTCTCAAGGCTCTCTTTGGGATAATTTCTCCTTTTTTTTTCATGTCACAATCAACGGTGCAAGAAAAAAAAATTACATTTTGTGCCATTGGCTCCATGCATCCCTTACACTTGAACATGCATCTAGTCCTTGAAACGAAAGGAAACATCTCAAAACATTCAATGCCACCTATGTTCGGTTTTACACGTTCCCTATTGATATTGAATGCACATTCCAGGGATACTTTTATATCAGTAACAAAATCTATTTTGTATACCTAAACATGTGTCCAACCCTTGAAATAGGATGAAAACCTTCAAGGCACCCAATGCAAACTATACTGAACTTTATACATTCCCAATAGATATTGAATGCACACTCTAGACATTCTTTTACATCGGAAAACTAAACGTAGGAGAATACATCATCATTTGTGCATGAATGGACGCCATACTATTGGGTACTAACTATAAAACACGTCTTTTGTCTTCTTTTCAGAATGTCATATAATCACTCATTTCTACAATTTACTGGTAAGCTTTAGTGGCGTTTGCATCCACATATTTTCTTTAATTTAATAATTCAAAGAAGACCTTGTAATTTTTAAACTCGACCTCCGACATAGGGGATCAAATCCAATTTTAAAGTATTTGGATTCTTGTATTTTATCATAGCATTGGATAATATGAAATTATTTTGAATCTTTATGAAAATATAAACCACTGTAACAACCATGACAGGCTATACAGATTTGACTGGGAAAGGACCATAACGAACATCTTTTTCTCCTCACAAAAGTCTTAAGATAACTAGTCTTTTGAAGCTATGTTTTAGCACTCGTTCTCGTTCGTTCTCTTGAAAATGCTTTCTTTTATATCTTTATAACCAAGTTGACTTAAGAACACATTTCATATCAAGTTGACTGAAGAATATGTACTCCGTATTACATCTTTAAAGAGACAAGCTGTATCCATGGTTTAGCTAGTAAACAGGTTTAAGACAAGTATGTGTTTAGGTCTATCATAAGTTGAAAAAGACCACGGATCATTCATGAACATGGAGAACCTGAGTTGGATTGAGACACAGAGAGAGAGAGAGGAGAGAGACTACAGTCCTACCTTACGCCTAGTTTTTGGGTTCGAATTATTCGATCTTATATAAAGCGCAAATTCCTTTGATTTTAAACCATACTCGGTTTCCACTGTAGTGTAATATTGGGCGAGGAGTGATAATGGAGGGGGGTGATTTTTTAAATACATTCTTTCCTAATCTATAAGAAGGACTCTTTCAGCTATGTGAAAGAACGTTTTACTAGACAGATCCATGCTTTTCGTTTTGGCTCTTTTTGAAGAAGATTCCAGCAATCTCACTCCACGGCCAAGATGGTGGTGCTGTATAAAGAGGAGCTGAACACTAGATAACCGGGATTTATTTGTGACGTAGGAGAATGTAAGCACAGAGAGAGAGAGATTATGGGAGAAAGTAAGAAGTGCGACCACAATAATGGACGCTCTAGAGAAGAAGAGGCATTTACGAAAATGAAACCCACAAACGAGGTAATGATCCAGTGTAACGTTCCTCCAATCACTCATAAAGAAAAGAAATATATCAGATCATATATTTGTTACTCACAAATTTGAACAAAATAATAAAAAGAACAAAAAATTAAAACTTATCTTATGAATCTCATGGTTTCCAAATCCATATACAAGAAATAAGAAATAAGTTCCCAATGAAGATTCAAACATCTTGATACAATATCTTTGGATAATTGCTTCTTGATGAAGCTTCGACCTTCCAACCACCCCCGAGCTATCATGATCGCATTCACACTCGCACTCTCAATCGCACTCTCACTCTCACTCTCACTCTCACTCTCAATCACAATCTCAATCTCAATCATATGAATACACATCTGTAATCTAATCTCAATAAGGATCTGGATCCTATGGATCCATCTTCTCAATCTTGCATGAAAGAAAAGAGCAGTTCTGCAAAATACTTTGCTTCTCAATATCGGTCTTAGTATGTTCATCTTCACCATGAATCCTTCATCTTCTATATCCAACTATCATCATTATCAAAGACCTGCAAAATCGCTCATCTTTTATTCGATGCTTGGCGCCACAACTCTATAAAGGTAGATATACATGTCCATTCCCTAGAATTCCATCCCCAAAGCTCTTCACTGAGTGCTTGTCATAAGAAATCTATGAATTGATGATCACAAAACGTTTTCTTCTTCATAAGGATTTTGGTGCATATGTGTTTGTGCTGATATCCCATCATAGGCTCACACTAATCATCAATGTCTCCGTACAATCCTTTTCAAGATCTTGTCAATCATGCATTACAGTCATGATCGGAGGCCCTCATCTAGCTGTTGATTGCATTGTGCATCACTATTGCATCCTTTTTCGAGGCCAAACCATCAACATCTGACAAACTCTTTGCAGAAAGAATGGAGATGGAAGCGTCCTCCATGTGCACGTGAAAAGAGGGAGACATATAATGTCTCATGAATGAGCATCTCGATCAGCGTTTCCATTTGCGCCCGTGCATAATATACCATGGTCTCCTCATGCCACACCATGCTAAGCTTCTCTGTATCAATTTCTACATGCCATCCTTGCGCAGGAAATCAAGGAACACTGTATGTATACGCTTCTCTGAGCATCAACGATGTATTTGTGTACCACAACACGTACAGTTTGTCGATGGCCAATAATGTACTTGACAAAAGCCAGGAAGATCTATTGTCACCATAAAGCATCATCTACATGCGCGCATGAAGTTTCATAGCTTGATAATTAACACTAATCTCTATCTGATTCACACTTTGATTAAATCTGCACCATCGCATTATCGGAAAACTTCTTTTCAAACCTCCCATCAACAGTGGATCATCACAGGTGTGCATGCACAATTCATAAGAGTCGTCAAATCTTGTCAAAGTCGAAGCGTAGTTTCCTCCTTTCCATAGTTTCCTGTTGCAGCCAGATGCTTCTCTGAACTCAGACAGATGCACCTAACGACACACATGATGAAAACATAGGTGCATGAATAAACAGTTCATTTCTTCTCCGTCGATTTGTCAAATCATTATCTATTTTCCATATGCATATAGATAAGCTCCACTTTTGCTCTCTGCTCCGATTATATATATTCATTATTTCAACTTCTGATAACATCAAGAGCGATTAATCCATGCGCTTCCATTAGGTAATAACTAAAGACACAACTTCTTATCGGATCGTGAAGACGATGATGAATTCTGACTGATATGCACTGATACCTTTGGCTTCCGACAATTCTGACACAAGAGAAACACATGCCCAATGTCTCCTGAGGAACAACTGCATGACTGCACCATATATCCCAAATTGTGCTTTGAAGAGTCCGATCTGGTTGAACGTGTATAGCACCTTTGTATTGTAGTTCGAGCACCATATTCGATAGTCTTCAAGAATTGATTAGGATGCCATGCCCATGCAAAATCTTCTATATATATAAATATTTGCAGACTCAATCTTCATGCATGTAGATTGCGCGAACACAGAGAAGTATTATTCTGATGTCTTTGCTCTTTGCTCTCTGTCACGTCACCTCGCACATCACATTAGAAAGAGAGGATATCTAGATCACTAATTCTATGGTTGACGGACGAAAAGACTAAGTGCAAATCCATACGGCTAGAAAGAAAACGATCTCTCACTCTCATTGTTCGCAACTTCATAGTATCTTCAAATATAAAATTCCTCATTGTTTCTTTTAATAGCAATAACAAAAAGCACGCTACTACAAGAAAAACAACTTCATGATCTCTCTTTTTTCTCCGTATTCCAAATCTTATTTTTATGCGCGATGGATGCATCATTGCTTTGTACGTAAAGTTAGTTTCTATTTATATGCTGCCCGATACTTGTTATTTTCGTTCTTCTTCAGTTTTTCCTTTTATATTTAGTTTCACACTCATTATTTATGTTCACAAGGATGCAACGGATAAATGAAATTTTAGACTTCCATAAAACACGACCTTATCTTCAAAACTTGGAGTTCCATAATTTTATTTGGAACGCTGAGAACTCTCTTGTATTCTGATAATTGACATTTTGCTAATTTTAACATTAAACCTTCGCAATAGAGTGTTGAGTTGAGGCTTCCTTCTCCTCAAGAGGGTCTATTACATTCTTCCCCCTCAAGAGGGTCTATTACATCCAGCCACTCACAACTCCAATTTTTCTCTGTTCTGATTGGATGCAAGTTAGCAGCCTCCTACCCGTGCCGATACCATGGACAACAATAGCAACAATAGCCATGGAAATACAGAAGACGAGCACAACGGAGAATGTTGCAAGTCTACAGCTGAGCAGAACAAAGCAGAAAATAGATTTCATATGGTGGTATTTCGCTCGATAAGCGCTGCCGATGCGGACGAGGAACTTCTGTATGCTGCAGATGCTGAAGCTCACGAAGAGGCTAAACGCAGTGGCGGTCTGCTAACCGTAAGCTCTCTCTCTCTCTCTCTCTCTCTCTCTCTCTCTCTCAGACATCGTCGTACAGAAACGAACTCCATAATCATAAACATAACATATCATAGCCATCATTAGATTGATAAAGTGTATTACACTAATTAAAGAATATGTTCAGGTCTATCATCGGACTACAGCATAATGTTCCCAAGTGCAAAAAATGCAGAAAATTCATAGAATTAAACTTCTGAAAACGGTGAGAAGCAGATCCTGCTCTTTGTAAATCCACACAATGTGAACATCATTTTCCATGTGAACATAACATCATTTTCTGCTTGTTTACTGTTCTCATTGAACATAACATCCACACAATGTGAACATCATTTTCCATGATCGAGATATATGGTTAGTCCTCTAGTTGTTAGACTATTGCCTCTAGTTTGTTTACTGTTTTCATTGAACATAACATCCACACAGCTAACAATTACTAAAGCGCAAATTTAATTGAAAGAGGAGTAAGAGTCTCTTTTCCACGGTCAAACTTGTGTGGCTAGGAAGGGTTATGTCTAAAGAAATGATTCATATAAGTAAAAACAATACTTGATTCTCCCATTCCTAAAACTATAAGGGATGTTAGGAATGTTAGGGACAATTGAAATATAAGAGAGTGCATAGTAAGGATTTATCATTGGTATCTGAACCCTTCATATGTTTGACTAAAAGGAATGGATGAGCTCTATGGATTGACGCCTGTGAAACATCATTTGAATCATTGAAACAAAAATTCCTCAAAATTATGTTTTAAATATATTAGAAAGGGGAAAGCCTTTTGTGGTTGTCTCTGATACAAGCAATTGTTAGATAAGATGTTTTCTTTCCTAGAATGGTATGGTGCTCACATATTAGCCCAAAAAATTAAGGAATCATGGATGTTTCACATCATTCGCTCTAGGGCAGTTTGTTGTACCTATGTGTCCCTTGAGTAGTTTTGATGTGAGCAATTTCCCTACACATAAGCACTTTTTAGTCTAGATTTGGCTAGAGGTTTTTTCCCCATGTGACCACATATACAAGATATACTCATATGTGGTGATATTTTGTACTTAGGGACTCATATATAGCGCTTGCTTCACTCGTTCTCATATTACTAATCATGATAGAGCTCTTCGAGCTATCACCTTTCTTGGTACATAAATCTCTTTATTCACTCTTGTGTCTACTTCTATTTGTGCTTCCCCACTCTCTCACACACCAAAGAATTTTGAGTGTTCAAGGCCATTAGCTCCATGCATCCCTTACACTGGAACATGCATCTAGTCCTTGAAACGAAAGGAAACATCTCAAAGCATTCAATGCCACCTATGTTGGGTTTTACACGTTCCCTATTGATATTGAATGCACATTCCAGGGATACTTTTATATTAGGAAGAAAATCTATTTTGTATAGCTAAACATGCGTTCAACCCTTGAAATAGGATGGAAAAACTTCAAGGTACCCAATGCAAACTATGCTGAACTTTATACATTCCCAATAGATATTGAATGCACACTCTAGACATTCTTTTTACATCCGAAAAGTAAACGTAGGAGAATACATCATCATTTGTGCATGAATGGACGCCATAGTATTGGGTACTAACTATAAAACACATCTTTTGTGTTCTTTTCAGAATGTCATATAATCACCCATTTCTACAATTTACTGGTAAGCTTTAGTGACGTTTGCATCCACATATTTTCTTTAATTTAATAATTCAAAGTAGACCTTGTAGTTTTGAAACCCGACCTCCGACATAGAGGATCAAATCCAATTTTAAAGTATTTGGATTCTTGTATTTTATCATACCATTGGATAATATGAAATTATTTTGAATCTTTATGAAAATATAAACCACTGTAACAACCATGACAGGCTATACAGATTTGACTGGGAACGGACCATAACGAACATCTTTTTCTCCTCACAAAAGTCTTAAAATAACTAGTCTTTTGAAGCTATGTTTTAGCACTCGTTCTCGTTCGTTCTCTTGAAAATGCTTTCTTCTATATCTTTATAAGCAAGTTGACTTGGTAATGATCCAGCCACTCACAACTCCAATTTTTCTCTGTTTTGATTGGATGCAAGTTAGCAGCCTCCTACCCGTCGCCGATACCATGGACAACAATAGCAAAAATAGCCATGGAAATACAGAAGACGAGCACAACCGAGAATGTTGCAAGTCTACAGCTGAGCAGAACAGAGCAGAAAATAGATTTTATATGGTGGTATTTCGCTCGATACGCGCTGCCGATGCAGACGAGGAACTTCTGTATGCTGCATATGCTGAAGCTCACGAAGAGGCTAAACGCAGTGGCGGTCTGCTAACCGTAAGCTCTCTCTCTCTCTCTCTCTCTCTCTCTCTCTCTCTCTCTCTCTCTCTCTCTCTCTCAGACATCGTCGTACAGAAACGAACTCCATAATCATAAACATAACATAGCATAGCCATCATTAGATTGATAAGGTGTATTACACCAATTAAACAATATGTTCAGGTCTATCATCGGACTACAGCATAATGTTCTCAAGTGCAAAAATGCAGAGAATTCATAGAACTAAACTTCTGAAAACGGTGAGAAGCAGATCCTGCTCCTTGTAAATCCACACACTGTGAACATCATTTTCCATGTGAACATAACATCATTTTCTGCTTGTTTAGTGTTCTCATTGAACATAACATCCACACAATGTGAACATCATTTTACGTGATCCAGATATATGGTTAGTCCTCTAATTGTTAGACTATTGCCTCTAGTTTGTTTACTGTTGTCATTGAACATAACATCCACACAGCTAACAATTACTAAAGCGCGAACTGAGAAGAAACAGACCAGATGACTGACTTAAATTGAGTAAGCGAAAGCCCCAGATTGAATCGCAGTGAATCAAACACCCAACGATCCCCGGATGGATCTGATTTTATCCTTCTCATGGCAAAACTGGTCAAGCCTTGAGAGGCGAATCAAACAACCGGCTGAGGTAATGCGC
>CM035410.1:26965818-27138318 GCA_020310875.1 Ceratopteris richardii
TTAGGGTCATTTCAAATATTACCACTAGATTAGAAATGATTGTTAATGCTACCACCCAAGTATTCACACTAAGCTATGAAACAAAAGGATTTGTATTTTTCTACCTCTGTATTATGTGAAGGGAACATTTCTGAATACAAAACGATAGTGATTATATTTTATTGCGAGAAATAAAAAAATATGTTTTGATTAAACTTTGATCAAGCTGGACGGCAAAAATCATGAGGGGCGGGAGGGGGAGGTGAATACATTTTCTGATGAAAATGTATCATGATCTTGCATCAGACTCCGGATACGTTGATGAGTGTTCATTTTGAGTGCCACCGTTTTTTGTGAAACCGCTTTGTGTCCCAATGTCGATTGTGTTGCATTGTATACCGTCGAATCAAGTAATTAGAGAAAGCATTGTTTAGGGATCTGATGGTCATATACCAAAAAAATGAAGTATTTGGCATTGTTTAAAGGATTTAATGAAAGAGGTGATGGAATATTCGGGAGAACTTCAACAGGATTTTTGAAAAGCGATAAAGAGAACTATGATAACATCTTTATTTTTCTAGAATCTTGTGCTATGAATATTTTCCTAAGAGAAAGTTTGTTCAAAGACTACGTTCCCTTGAATTAATTGAAAGAAAAAACCTACCCATGAAGGGTCAAGGTATCCATGGTTCGAAACAATTCCCACATTTATCTCAAATTGCGTACGAAAAATGGATCATTTCTCTTAAATTATAAAACCAATGGGTATCATTTTCATGAGTCAAGTTTGAATTTGAAAGAGGTGATGGATTATCAGGTATCAAGCTTGAAAGCTAGATTTGAGGTCTTCAAACATCCATGCGTAAAAATAAGCATCGGGTCCAAGTCCATAGTATATCTACTCTCACTCATTGAACCATCATACATCCATCCTTTATCTTACATATAAAAGGAAAGTAGGTTTGAAAATGCACCTATAAGAAGTTTCCTATTGTGATCAATTTGCTTATATGTTTTGGAATAATGATGCATGGAGACATGAATGTAAATAGAATTTGGTAATTCATGTTGATAGGAAGACTCGTAACTATCATGTACATACATATTTGCACTTGAGTATCCGAATAGTTGTGATGAACCAGTACTTTGACAAATCAAGATCTAATTCAAGACATATAAAAGACTTTGACAACAATAGAGGCCAAAGAGATATCAAGATAAAAAAACATAATGATCAAGAGAGTGGGATACCAATTTAAAATCAGGAAAAAGTTCTAGAAGAAGAGAATGGTGAACAACCACTTAGAGAAACAAAAGGTTGAGAAAATTTTGAAGGAAAGTTGGAGGAGGATAAACAAGAACATGAGAAGGCAATTCAGGTGAAAAGTAGCAAGGATGAAACAAACTATGTGTGAATTGATCCAAGAGTCTTACACGTTGGTAAAATATTTTATCAAGAGAAGGTATAAGAATTTCAGAGGCTTTGAAGTAATACGAAAAAGAAAGTGAAACTAAACATGAGAATATCAAGCAAAAATCTAGTAAGATTGATAGTTAAAACAATGAGAGAAATCATGGAGAAAAGAAAAAAAGAATATTTGATGATATTACAAGATAAATATTTGGATTTTTTACTTTTGACACCCAAGGAAAGTAGCGATATACAATCCAATCAGAATCATAGGCTTCAAATAAAAGCTCTACGACCTAGACTATCCAAATCATTTCAAAAATGGAGAAGTTCATGGGAAGTTCTACACCAGATCATTGCACATGCCATTTCAAAGTCCACTTAATTATATTATAGAAGATCTAATTGATTTTAAGAATGGAAAAGGTCATGGGAAGTTGTGCCTCAGATCATTGCACATCAACATCCTCATGTCCATCTTGAGTCGGGAAGGTGACATACGGACTCTACCTTCTGCTTTGTTTATGAAAAGGTTGTGAAAAAGGGAATTCATGGAATGGTGTGCCACGTTACCTCTTGGAAGAAATACTCTTTTGGTTTAAACATGCGACCTTTCTTTTTCTCCTATCCTTTCTTTCATGCTGTTCATTGCATGGGATAATGCTTATGATCATGTTATCTATTGGTGTGGTTGACCTCCATGCCCCATGTCTTTGATTGAAACCGATCTGGAACCTACCCTTTGAAACTCCTTGTTCAACCAAGGAAACTTCATCCACTTTTGGTTCAACCAAGACGACTTCAGCCACTCAACATAATGAAGGCATCAAAATTGCATATCGTCTATGCTGGTGGTTTGTTTATTGTTTTCTTTGATCTCTTACAAGATTGATGTTCTTAAGCACGTGGGTATAGGCCTACATAGAAATGAAAACATCCCGATCTACCCATACATGAATATTGTGAGGTTGTCTTGCATGGTTCATGATACAATAGTGTAGAAGTTGGACATACACACCATAAAAGCTCACGGACCGAGGATTGGGAACCTACATAAAAGAAACAAGGAGCAAAACCCCTCTACTTGTCTTCTCACCGTCCCTTCTTAAGTTCTACATAGAAACTTACATGGGTTTTCTTTTGGTGAGCAGCTTCAAGGACATATACCCTCACGAGATTGAAACCTTTTAGGTGATGTTGACAAATGTTAAACCTCATGAGCAGTTATCTTGATGTTCTCTCTCACTCGAGATTAGCACTGACCTTTTTAATATCTAGGATTCCTATCAATATCTCAAAGGATTTGATGTAAAGGTAAGAACAGGTATTCATGCATAGACTCCCTAAAACCTCTTTTTTTACCTTACCCAGTGTCTTCGTTATTTTTGATATGGTTATACTAGGCATCATGTCCCGATAAATTTCAAATTTTCTTTTGTTGTTGGCTTAGATGTGTGGGGTCTTGTTTCATAGCGATGGTGTCCAAAACCCATGACCAAGGCTACACAGGCTTGACGCACCTATACAGTAGGAATACATGTAGAGCGTGCTTGGATGAAGACCTTTGTTTGCGAAAATTATAAAGGGTAAAGGATGTAGACTTCTCTTAAATTCATGTGTTTTCTATGATTGATTAGGGGAAGATTTTCATGTGATTCACTACTTTCTCCACCTAAATGTTGCATTTAAAACAAGTTGAAGATGATTTTAGTTGCAAATATAAAAATAAGTTTCTTATGCTCATAGGCTCACCCATGATTTCAACTTACACCTTTGCATTGCATCTGCTTAGCTCTTCTCATTTCACCTGCAAGCTTCTGTGAAATACAGTAATTTGCCAACATCTTGAGAAATTGCACTGAAAGATTTACTTTATAATGAAAACTTGACTATTGTGACTTAATGAACTCTGCTCTTAGCACGACCCACACTTTCTAATGTTATTAACCTCTTCTTGTACACACATGACTTGTAAGCCATGAAGAATTTAGTAGTTTTCTCAAGTTTTGAAAGCATGTGAAAGCTTGGACACACGTTCTTGAGCCATCATGCTTGGCTCTTAGGCAAGAGGAGCTAAGATATTTTTTTAGTCTTTTTGTTCATTATGGTTACTTAAATCATTGATATTTGGAGCCTCCATTCTTTTATTCATAGATTTCTGAATTCCATCATGAGATAAGGGATTCATGACAACCTAATGAGTGAATCTTGTGGATGCACATACGTAGAGATAGTACAGAAAACAAATCTCACAAAAGCATAAACAAAATAGATAGAAATAAGAGAGTGGACATAAGATTGGGTACAATCTCCCCCCACATACTATGATGGATGATTCTATAAGAGTATGTGTACTCTTAGGTATTTCTCATTATGTCCTAAATAGAACATATATGAGGCTGACGCTTCAAAAAGCATGCATTTATGAAAATTTGCTTTATTTACAAAATCTTCACTTTCTAAGCGATCAAATATTTATAAAAAGACAACACTTTCTTAAGGGATCCATTATTCTTACAAAACAATATCTAAAATGCTATCTTTTAACTATCTTGAAAAATATCCGAATAAGTCCACATGCATTCACACCCTCATGAGTCTTCACGTGCTAAATCAGAACACAATCACATTAAAAACCAAAGAGATTATACTTTATGGAATAATGAAATGTTATTTGGATTTTAATGGCTTGAGCTTTTTAATCTGAGTGTGTTCTCATTTAGCAGGTGAAGATTCATGAGAATGTGAAGGAACATGGACTTATTCATATATTGTTTAAGATAGTTAAAAGATAGTATTTTAGAATTCTGTTTGTGAAGATGATTGATCGTTTTTAGAAAGCAACTCTTTTGTAGAAATAGTAGATCACCTAGAAAGTGATGATTTTACAAATAAAGAAAATTTTTATAAATGCAAGCTTTTTGAAGCACCACCATCATGTATCTTTTATTCACGATGAAATTACAAAAACCTAAGAATGTAAATGCTCTGATAGACTCTTCCATGAGAGCATGTGGGGGGAGATTGTACCCAATCTTGTGTGAAGTCATCATAGCTATGCTCATCATAGCATTGTTCCATTCCTCTTTAAATTGATGTGAGGTCTGAGGGTTTCCTTCAAGGTCTATACTTCAATGAGATGCTGTCGGGTTGCACTTTTATGACTACCCCATGTGGGATTGTGCTGAACCAGTCCTTGAGAGCTCAATGACCATTACACAAGCTGAGTTTTTCATGTGAAGGATAACAACTATTCATTTGAAAATTAGGGAGTGTAATTACATGGGCACATATTTTTGTGGCAAAATCAAGTGGGTAGCCTCTAAATCTTGTAGCTTTCGTTGGCAGTAGTTCATATCACATGCACCAATGTGGAATGAGGATTCACCTAGCGTTAAAATACTTCATGGAGGTTAAGTTTCATTCTCTATGAGGTTTAGATAAGGGTCCTTCATGCACTTTCTTAAACTAAGGATGCATTACTTTCTCATTCACTTGGGCCTCTAGGGGATTCAAGATAGAAGCCTAAAAGAACCATATGCTAATTATTTAGCATATAGCATTGCAACACCATGCATTAGTCTTTCTTGGGTGCATATAAGACATTCTAATATTCCATAAGGATTCACGTTTTCACCCTTCTATATGCCTATTTCTCATTGATTTTTCTTTGGATTGCACAGGAATAAGATTTTCAAAGGACTGTTAGGGCAACAACTTTTTTTTACCTTGTGCTTGGTTGATTGCACTAAAAAATACCTTCATTAAGGTTCAATTGAAGGCCCTCCTAAGACGTCCTATGAAGAGTTGTTAGAACCATATGAATGAGTGCTTCATTCTATATAAATGAAAGGCCTTGGCTTAATGAATATATGTGCATCTTGAATCCTATGCGAACTACAAATTGTCAGCGTTTTATTTTCTGTTTGTTCTGTTATCATCATCGTCATGTATTCTCTGATTGAATGTCACCATGCATAGCCCCTGGAGACGTCAAGATCCAAATTGCTTGTTAACAATGACAATCCCAAGTGGGCTCGAGCCTAGAAAATCTATTTCTACAGACTTTGCCATGCTCAGAGGGCTAGCATGATGGTTGTCATCTATTGCATTTCTGTCCTATAGCAGCAATGGAATTGTGTATCTCAAGATTACGTGCGTCGAGAGCCCGTGGTTTAAAGGTACAATCATCGGATTCTTTGTTCCGGGAGTGCTTTTGCCAACATTTTTGGCATCGCCCAGCACAAGGATGCGGGGAGGCTAGGCTAAGCACTACACAAAAGAGCGCTATATCCACCCTGTAAAACCATGGAGGATTGTATGCAGTACAATTATGCCGACCCGAGGATGATGCTCTACTATTTCCCCACAGATTGCCTCTGCTCTGCTCATATTCTGATATTTTTTATTAAAACATTCCATTCTTTTACCTCATCAGCCACTTGTGCTCTACCCAATTCCAGAAGTGCACCCAATATTATACGATCCTTCAACTACTTCCATAACTCTGTTCGATCATTCACGATCATCGCTTTCGATTGCCATTGCAAGAATTTCTAGTATGGAGGCATCTCTATAGTCTTGTATGTAATTTTTTTACGATTCTGGTATGATTCCCATACATTTTGGGTGTGATTCTAGTCCAAACCTTGCACGCAATTTGGAATTAAGGATTATGACCATCATTGCATTTGACACCTTCTTTGCGCCATCATCTACTTTGGTTAATTGTCACAATGGTTATTTAGCATCATGAGTCGCATTTGTTACTAGAGTACCACATCCCTTGTTAACCGTATCACAGGAATGTTCATTAGCTATCTTGCAAACTTGCCTGATGGATCATTTTAGTTTGACTCTCTTTGAAAGTTGTCCGTTGAAATTCACTTTGGTCGAAGAATTACCAAGGAGAGTGGAGATCATCCTGAGGAATCTCTGACTGCACTCCAGGTCTTTTAGCGATTGTAAAATATAGTCCCATTCCAATCTGTTGTATGCTTTGTCAAAGTCAATCTTGAGGAAGACAATGTCTTGATTGGATTCTTCAACAAAGTCTAGACCTTCCAAGATATCAATGATGGCTTCAAATATTGACCTTCCCTTAATGCAGCCTTTTTCGTCTTTGCTAAGCCACTGGTCTAAATGACAGGATATCCTATTGGAAATGACTTTAGCAAGAATCTTATATCGATTTTGAAGCATTGTGATAGGTCTCCAGTTCTCAATTATATTTCTCTCCCCTTTTTAATGAATAAGTTTGATGATTCCATTGTTGAGACAAGTGGGAAGGGTGCCGAACTCGACTACCTCAAGCCAAACAAGATGCAAGGGGGTGGCCACCACATATTTGAATGATTTAAAGAACTCATTAGTGAGCCCATCAGGCCCTGTGCTCTTGCTGTTCAGAAGCGAATCTATCACTTCCAAGATCTCTTGTTCGAAAATGGAGGCATCAAGCAAAGCACACAATTGCATGGGATTCTATGCAAGGAAGTCTGAGAGATGGTGGCCATGCAATCTGGCCTATCGGGGGAGAGGGGACAAGCACTACCCAAGAGACTCATGAAGTGTGCTTCTATAATGCCAATGTTTTCTTCCTCAGTTTTACATTCCACCCCATCCTTGTCAAGTAGTAGCGGGATCTCATCTCTGATTAGGACACATAGGAGAAAGAACCTTGAAACAAATGTGCAGGGACCAATGTGTGCTTGGGATACCTAATGTATCCTAGCAACATATGATTTATAAGTGTGGTGCTTGTCAATTTGGGAAGTCTCACAGGTTACCCTTCTCAAGGAAAGGATACATGCATGAAGACTACCTAGAGCTTGTCCACACAGATGTATGGGGACCAAACAAAGACCCCTTAGTCTCAAGTTGAAGGTACTATGTATCTTTCATTGATGATTATAGCAGATGGACTGTATTGTATTTGCACAAGGATGAGGTATTTAATTGCTTTAAAAAATATCTTGCATTAGTTGGAAACCAGATAGGAAGGAATTTGAAGAGGCTAAGGTCAGATGGAGGAGGTGAGTACTTCTCCAATGAATTTGAAAACTTCTTGCAGGACAAAGGCATCAAAAGAGAAATAACCACAAGGTATTCTCCTGAACAGAATGGGGTAGCTGAGAGAAGAAATAGATTAATTGTTGAGACAGCTAGATCTATGCTGAATGAGAAACGATTACCTAACTATCTATGGGCAGAGAGTGTTTCTAATGCCACCTACCTCATAAGCAGGTTACCATCTAAGTCTCTTTATGGTATGACACCCTATGAAGCATGGCATGGTAAGAGACCCTCACTAGACCATTGCACGATATTTGGATGTGTAGCGTATGTACACATTCCTTCTCAGATAAGAGGTAAGCTAGACCCAAAGGCTGAAAAATGCATCTTTATTGGGTATGATCTAAATAAAAAAGGTTACAGGTTTTATAGCCCTACCAATAAGGGATTTATGGTAAGCAGAGATGTTGTCTTTGATGAAAATGATTCTTGGTATGAGAATGAATACAGGAAGGTTAAATTACCCTATGATTTGGAAGAGGAATTTCCAACTCTTACAAAGGAGGAACCTACTCAGAATGAAGCCTCAAGTTCAGATGATGAAGATACTATCAACATTGAAGAATTCAAAGCATGGAAGTCCAAAGGCAAAATGAAGATGAAGAAGCTTGAAGACATACCTGAGTCTTCAACTAAACCATTTAGAAGATCACAAAGAGAAAGCAAAAAACCTATCAGATATGGGTATGATACATCTCTTGTTACTAAACATTTTGTTTATCTTGCCAAAGATTTGTCAAATGAAGAACCAAGATCATATGGAGAGGCCATAACCAAATCAGAATGGAAAGAAGCTATGGATGAGGAAATTGAAGCACTCAAGGAGAATGACACATGGGAGTTAGTACCTAAGAAGGACTCAATGAAGGTAATAGGATCGAGATGGATCTATAAGCTTAAAAGAAATTCTGATGGCACAATTAATAGGTACAAAGCCAGATTGGTAGCCAAAGGTTTTGCACAAACCGAAGGCATTGACTATGAGGAGACATTCTCACGTGTGGCCAAGATGCCAACAATTAGAGTGTTGGTAAGTGTGGCTGCATCAAAAAATTGGAATATGTACCAATTGGATGTCAAGAATGCTTTCTTGAATGGATGGATTTCAGAGGAGGTATATCTGTCACAACCTCCTGGCTATGAGGATCCTAAGAAGGTAACATATGTTTGCAAATTGAAAAAGGCTTTATACGGATTGAAACAGGCACCTAGGGCATGGAATTACAGGTTAACTACATATCTCCAAGACCAAGGATTTGCCATGAGCAAGGCAGATACTTCTCTATTCATCAAGAGAAATAATTCAGAGGTAATATACCTTTGTGTTTATGTTGATGACATCATCATTACAGGTAATGATGTCAATGGAATCAGATATATCAAAAGTCAAATGATGAAGGAGTTCAAGATCAATGATCTTGGTCTATTGAAGTATTTTTTGGGACTTGAGTTAGTCTACACTAATTCAGGGATATATATTACTCAGAAAATGTATATAGAGGACATGTTGAAGAATTTTCATTTGCAGGATGCCAAAGTAGCAAGCACTCCAATGGAGGTAAACCTAAAACTAAGTGCCCATGAAGGTGATGAAGTCAATGACATTACAGGTTATCAAAGTATGATGGGTAGTTTGAACTATGCTACCTTAACAAGGATAGATATTGCATATGGAGTTAGTGTGCTAAGTCAATTTATGCACAAGCCAAGGATACCTCACTTAGAGGCTTCCAAGAGAATCTTGAAGTATCTCAAGGGTACACAGAACCATGGTTTGTATTTCCCTTACACTTCAGATATTGATATCAAAATTTATTTAGATGCAGATTGGGCAGGATGCAAGGATGATAGGAGGAGCACTTCTTGATATATTTCTTTTGCAGGTGACAAACCAATTTCATGGTCTTCAAAGAAGCAACCTACTGTTGGTTTGTCTTCCAGAGAGGCAGAGTATAGAGGACTGGCTAATGCCACACAAGAAGCAATTTGGATTAAGCTTGTGTATACAGAATTGGGATTATATACTAGGTCACCAATTATCTTTGAAGATAATACAAGTTCCCTTCACCTTGCAGCTAATCCTATTTATTTATCATGCTAGGACCAAACACATAGAGGTCCATTACCATTATGTGAGAGAAAAGTTGATAAGCAAAGACATTCAACTAACCTATGTATCAACTAACATGCAATGTGCAGATTTGTTGACTTAAGCTTTGGATGGAACCAAACTTTGCAAGTTCAAAGCCATGATTGGATTGCAGGATATACTTGAAGATTGAAGATGAAGACTTAAGCCAAAATATTTGGCTTGAGGGGGAGCTGTTGGTGTAAATCACAAGCCTACACATTTGGCTTGAAAGATATCTTGAAGATCTTACATAAGTGAAAAAGCATAGGAACCATTGCTAGTGGTTAATTACCACTTTATCTCATTGTAAAAGTCAAAGTGACTTGGAATCTCTTGTAATCACCTATTAAAAGGATTCGTGGAAAAGTTAGTTGTTTGATTGAAAGAATATCTCCTAGTATGTAGGAGCTTGATTACTCCCGAGCCTCTCATTACTAATTTTTGAGTGTGTGTGAGGTCTACACTCTAGCCCACACCTCTCTACGCCATTTGGCATTGAAGATCATGCCAATGGAGTTGTATACAAGTGTTTATTAATACATACATTCACATTGTCCATCTCTGAGTTCTCTGTTAGTCTACTCAAAAGTTTGTCAACTTGTGAAGGGCATATCTCGATCGATTCTTCACCAAATTCAGTGCTTCAAAGCTTGTTGGATTGAGATTGAAGTTATATACATGATGCCAAAGTTTGAAGAGATTCTATTCATCCATCTCAGAGAAATCTGCTTCGAGGTGATCACTTGTCAATTTCTGCTACAGTCCTAAAAGGTCGGGGGTAGAGCTTAACTTGCTAAATTGATTTCTCTTAGCATAATTTATCTTTTTACATCACTCCACTTGGAATTGGTACCTTACTAAGCTAATTAGATACCCCTAAAAGGAAGTTTTCCAATTCCTACTGTGCTGGTCATACTGAGCAAAATACCCAGCAGATGTCAAGCCATAAATAGAAGATTTTCTTGAGTTTGTGACTTCCAAAGTTATCTGTTTTGGAAAGCTAAGGAGGTCTAGTTATCAAGTATGAAGCAAAAGAGGGCTGGTATAAAGCAGGTTTAGCAGTACCTACTCAATCTCTTGGAGCATCCATCCATCTTTCCCAACACACATACACATACACATGCACATACCCATACACATACACATACACATACACATACACATACATAGACACATACACATACTCATACACATACACACACTCATACACATAAAGATGCTCATACACATACACATACACATACACATACACATACACATACACATACACATACACATACACATACACATACACATACACATACACATACACATACACATACACATACACATACACATACAAATACACATACACATACACATACACATACACATACACATACACATACACATACACATACACATACACATGCACATACACATACACATACACATATACATACACATACACATTTGCATACACATACACATACACATACACATACACACACACATACACATACACACACACATACACATACACACACATACACATACACACACATACACATACACACACACATACACACACACATACACATACACATACACATACACATACACATACACATACACATACACATACACATACACATACACATACACATACACATACACATACACATACCCATACCCATACCCATACCCATACACATACACATACCCATACATGCACATACATATACACATACACATACACATACACATCCACATACACGTACACAAACACATACACATACACATGCACATACACACATACACATGCACATACACACATACACATGCACAAACACACATGCACATATGCATACACACACATACATATACACATACACATACACATTGTAGAGGAGGTACTGTGGTATCTACTTTTAACAGGAGCATGTAGCAAGCATTCCAGTACTTCACCTACTCAAGGGAGGTTCTCCTTAGGAAATATACCCTTTAACACTTCTCTGAGCAGGCAGTTATCAATGTTTGCACAGAGTTGTGAATACTCAATAAATATTAATGACAAAATGACAATAATGGAAGACCAACAACTCCTTAGTTCGAATCAGATGATTACAACATAGGCAAAAGAGATGATCAAAAGTTTATGCTCTGGGCTAACATGCTACTGCAGAACTAAAAAACATCAATACAAGGGATTCATCCAATCCTTATAATGAACACAGCTAGATGTAGATTAGCACTGATGAATACAAAGTATGAAGACTTGCTCTAAGGGAAAGAGCACGAAATACCAATGACTCACACTGAATGACAAAACCAAGCCACTCTCTTCACACTATATTGCTATTAGCCCTCACTGGGAAGCCCACGCTCTATATCCTCACCAGAGAGTGACTTCCTACAGTAGCCTTGAAGCCACAAAGTGCAAAGAGATCACCTCTGTACGTACGTATGTAAAATGTGTGTATCTCAATGTATATCCCAAATGAACACAAATCCATTGCTTTTATAGGCTCCAATAGGCCAAAAGGGCCTTGCCGATTCCTCACGTCCACTAATCATGCACGGATTGATTACCCAAGATTGGAGGGGTAACTCAAATTTGCCACCAGTCTTGAATTGGATCCTCAAAAATAGGTGGTCGTCATGAATGGTTGGCGGCAACAGTCATTTCTTCACTTTCACTTTTACCACTTACACCTTTACTATCACTTTTGAATGCAAGCTAAGGTCCTCATTTTGTGCCGCCCGTGATATTTGAATGACCTTGAGAAGCACACCCCCATGGAGTTGTGTGGGTTTTATGGGGTTTGTGAGGTTTGTGGGTTGGGTAGGAATAGGGGTGAGTTATGGGGTGTGGTCAAAAATTGATCCAAGGTTTCAAAGTTCTTACTGCAACATTCGAAAGTACTCGTCGAGAGCTTTCCAACGATATGTAACACTGTAGGGTTTGGTTAAGAAATGATCCTCCAAATATCCATCCAAAACTGTATGAGAGCCTTATGTGAGGTCGTGGAAAAAAATGTGTGATTTGTGGGGGGGTTGTGGGGTTTGTGGAGGGTTGTGGGGTGGTGCGGAGTGGTGGAGGGTTGTGGGGTGTGGAGTGGTGGAGGGCTTGTGGGGTGGTGTGGAGTTGTGTGGGGGGTCGTGGAGTGGTGGAGGGCTGTGGGGTGGTGGAGGGCCGTGGGGTGGTGTGGAGTGGTGGGGGAGGAGAGAAAGGGGAGGGAAGAGAGAGAGAGGAAGGTGTGGGTAGAGAGAGAATGAGATAGGGAAAGAGGGAGAGAGAGAGAGAGGGTCTGAGGGGCGCTCAAGGGAGGGGAGGGGGCTGGCGGTGAGGGGAGGGGAGGGTGATGGTGGTAAGGGGAGGGGAGGGGGCTGGTGGGGGCTGAGGTGGGTGGCGGGGGAGGAGAGAGAGGGGAGGAAAGAGCGAGAGAGAGAGGAAGGCATGGGTAGAGAGAGAGAGGGAGATAGGGAAGAGGGAGAGAGAGAGAGAGAGAGAGAGAGAGAGAGAGAGAGAGAGAGAGAGAGAGAGAGAGAGAGAGAGAGAGTCTCAGTGGCACTGAGGGAAGGGGAGGGGGCTGGTGGTGAGGGGAGGGGAGGGTGATGGTGGTGAGGGGAGGGGGGGGGCTGAGGGGGGTGGCGGGGGAGGAGAGAGAGGTGAGGGAAGAGAGAGAGAGGAGGGCATGGGTAGAGACAGAGATAGTAAGATAGGGAAAGAGGGAGAGAGAGAGAGAGTCTGAGGGGCACTGAGGGGAGGGGAGGGGGCTGGCGATGAGGGTAGCGGAGGGTGATGGTGGTGAGGGGAGGGGAGGGTGATGGTGGGGGCTGAGGGGGGTGGCGCGGGAGGAGAGAGAGGGGACGGAAGAGAGAGAGAGAGAGGAAGGCATGGTAGAGAGAGAGTGATATAGGGAAAGAGGGAGAGAGAGAGAGGGTCTGAGGGGCGCTGAGGGGAGGGGAGGGGGCAGGCGGGGAGGGGAGGGGAGGGTGATGGTGTTGAGGGGAGGGGAGGGGGTTGGTGGGGTCTAAGGGGGGTGGCGGGGAAGGAGAGAGAGGGGAGGGAAGAGAGAGAGAGGAAGGCCTGGGTAGAGAGAGAGTGAGATAGGGAAGAGGGAGAGAGAGAGAGAGAGAGAGAGAGTCTCAGGGGCGCTCAAGGGAGGGGAGGGGGCACGCGGTGAGGGGAGGGGAGGGTGATGGTGGTGAGGGGCGGAGAGGGGGCTCGTGGGGGCTGAGGGGGGTGGCCTGGGAGGAGAGAGAGGGGAGGGAAGAGAGAGAGAGGAAGGTGTGGGTGTTTTGAGAGAGAGTGAGATAGGTAAAGAGGGAGAGAGAGAGAGAGAGGGTCTGAGGGGCGGTGAGGGGAGGGGAGGGGGCTGGCGCTGAGGGGAGGGGAGGGTGATGGTGGTGAGGGGAGGGGAGGGGGCTGGTGGGGGCTGAGGGTGGTGGCAGGGGAGGAGAGAGAGGGGAGGAAAGAGAGAGAGAGGAAGGCATGGGTAGAGAGAGAGTGAGATAGGGAAAGAGGGAGAGAGAGAGAGAGAGGGTCTGAGGGGCGGTGAGGGGAGGGGAGGGGGCTGGCAGTGAGGGGAGGGAAGGGTGATGGTGGTGAGGGGAGGGGAGGGGGCTGGTGGGGGCTGAGGGGGGTGGAGAAGGAGGAGAGAGAGGGGAGGGAAGAGAGAGAGAGGAAGGCATGGGTAGAGAGAGAGTGAGATAGGGAAAGAGGGAGAGAGAGAGAGAGAGGGTCTGAGGGGCGGTGAGGGGAGGGGAGGGGGCTGGCGGTGAGGGGAGGGGAGGGTGATGGTGGTCAGGGGAGGGAAGGGGGCTGGTGGGGGCTGAGGGGGGTGGCGGGGGAGGAGAGAGAGGGAAGGGCAGAGAGAGAGAGGAAGGCACGGGTAGAGAGAGAGTGAGATAGGGAAAGAGGGAGAGAGAGATAGAAGGTCTGAGGGGCACTAAGGGGAGGAGAGGGGGCTGGGGGTGAGGGGAGGGGAGGGTGATGGTGGTGAGGGGAGGGGAGGGGGCTGGTGGGGGCTGCGGGGGGTGGCGAGGGAGGAGAGAGAGGGGAGGGAAGAGAGTGAGAGGATGGCGTGTGTAGAGAGAGAGTGAGATAGGGAAAGAGGGAGGGAGAGAGAGAGAGAGAGAAGGTCTGAGGGGCGCGGAGGGGAGGGGAGGGGGCTGGTGGTGAGGGGAGGAGAGGGTGATGGTGGTGAGGGGAGGGGAGGGGGCTGGTGGGAGCTGAGGGGGGTGGCAGGGGAGGAGAGAGAGGGGAGGGAAGAGAGATAGAGGAAGGCATGGGTAGAGAGAGAGTGAGATAGGGAAAGAGGGAGAGAGAGAGAGAGGGTCTCAGGGGCGGTGAGGGGAGGGGAGGGGGCTGGCGTTGAGGGGAGGGGAGGGTGATGGTGGTGAGGGGAGAGGAGGGGCTGGTGGGGGCTTAGGGGCGTGGCGGGGGTGGAGAGAGAGGGGAGGGAAGAGAGAGAGAAGAAGGCATCGGTAGATAGAGAGTGAGATAGAGAAGAGGGAGAGAGAGAGAGATAGAGAGAGTCTGAGGGGCGATGAGGGGAGGGGAGGGGGCTGGCGGTGAGGGGAGGGGAGGGTGATGGTGGTGAGCAGAGGGGAGGGGGCTGGTGGGGGCTGAGCGGGGTGGCAGGGAGGAGAGAGAGGGGAGGGAAGAGAGAGAGAAAAAAGAGAGAGAGAAAAAAGAGAGAGGGAGGGAAATGCCGCGATACAAACCCCCACATCAAGTCTTTGCATCGTCTCGGTGCAATTCCTGAAGCTAAAAACAAGATAGTGAAGTAAGTTCTTCCTCCTTGACTTAACTCAGATAATCCTTAACCCTGGAGAAAAAAATAAATAAATAAAAATAATTTTTATTTTTATTTTTAATTTTTATTTTTAATTTTTAGTTTTATTTTATTTATTTTTTCACTTTTTTTTCACTTTTTTTATCACTTCTTTTTTTTAAATAATAAACTACAATCACTGAATGAAATACGGTAGGTACGATGAATGAAATGCTTCCAATTTACCTTATTTGAGGTACTTCTTCAGCCTGGAAATATTGACTAGGGGTATCCTTTTACCCTGCAAATCCTCCAGGTGTACTGCTCCATGAGGTAATACCTTTACCACCGTGTATGGTCCTATCCATTTGGGTGCCAGTTTGCCTGGAATTGCTGGGAATTGATGCACTAAAACCATGGATCCTTCCAGAACTTCATTAGACCTCAAATACCTGTCCTGCAGTCTCTTGCACTCTTCTTGTGTTACTTGAAGTTTTTGCATTGCTCCTTCTCTGTATTCTTCTAATGCCACCAATCTCTCAATGGGAGGCTCAATTTCAATGGTTTTGGTTCCCATTTCCTTTTTGATAATGAATTCAAATGGGTCCAATGCCTCTTTTCCATATACTAAGCGAAATGGACTCTCACCAGTGGTTCCCCTTCTTGTAGTTCTGAAAGCACAAATTGCACCGATCAATGCTTGTGGCCAAAAGCTTTGATGATAAAAAGATAATTTGTGCAGCAACCCGATCAAAATCTTATTAGAGCTCTCTGCTTGCCCATTTTCCCTTGGATAGTAGGCACAAGATTTTTTATGAAAGACCTTGTACCTGTCAAATATAAATTGGAGTAGCTGATTTACAAAATGTGTTCCCTTATCACTAGTGATTTCTAGTGGGCAACCAAATCTTAAGAAAATACATTGATACAAGAACTTAGCTACTGTTAACACCGTGTAGTCCATAGTAGCTTTAGCCTCTATCCATTTAGTTTCATAACATGCTGCTCTTCTATCTGTGCCTGAAAACACTGAAAAGTCATCCATGAAAATGCATAGAAAGGTTGTCAACCATTTGCCCAATATTAGATACATTGTTCTATTAAATGAAGCTGGTGCATTCTTCAAACCAAAAGCCATGCGAGTATAAACATAAGTGCCCCATGGAGTAATAAAGGCTGTTTTGTCCCTATCATCAGGATGGATCACTATCTGATTGTAGCCACTAAATCCATCCAAGAAGCTATACAAAGTGTGACCAGCTACTTCCTCAAGTACTTGCTTTGAAAAGGGCTGAGGAAATCCATCTTGAACAGTCACTTTATTTAAGGCCCGAAAGTCAACGCAAACTCTTATTTTTCCACTATTTTTCTTCTGTACAATAACCATAGAAGAAAGCCACCTGGAATGATCTACTGGAACAATTATACCTGCTTCTTCTAGTTTTGTAACTTCCAACTTTATCGCCTCTGCATAGTTTGGATTGAGTCGATATGGCCTACTTCTTGCAGGCGCAGCTCCCTCAACTAGGGGTATTCTGTGTAATCCAAGCTCCTCTGGTATCCCTCTTAGATCTTTGTAGGACCATGCGAAGACATTTTTGTAGGCAAAAAGTAAAGAAGTTACCTTCTGCACTAAAGGAGGATAATGCCATAGCGAGGATGCCAAGTGGACTACTTGAGGGTTCTCTTCATCCCCTAGATTTATTTCTTGAACTAGTGTTTGAGGACTAGTCTTGTTTGAGAAATCATCTCTACTGTATGCAGGAGTGGACTTTAACTTATATTCTGCAAATATGTTCTCTAGTCCATCCTTGAGGTATATCCGTAAAAGGAAGATCTTCTCTACACTCAGGCTCATAATTTTCCGTCTAGGGTACTTCTATAGTTTTTGCCTCTTCATAGTTTATATTCTCCTGCAAACTTTCATTCTCCAACTCCTTGTGATCTTCATGTCCTTCTCCTGCAACTCCTTCATCCGTAACTTCTTATTCTATTTCACTGATTTCCACCGTGCAACACTTTGCACTTTCCATCATCCAATTCAATAATGTATCTTCTTCTTGGGGTAGAGAGGGCATTACCTGAGTATCCACAGTATACCCAGTAGTTGTCCCTGAGTCGAATCCTTCTTCCAAATGTAATTGCAACTGGCTATTAGTGCTTGTTGAAATCCATAGTTTGTTCTTCCCCCAATCTTGCAAAGCTTTTGCTTGCCTCAGCCAAGGTCTCCCCAGGAGTAAAGGGTAAGAAGTCTCCTGTGGAAGTGCAATAACAACAAAATCTAGAACAAAGTGGCAACCTTGTACTATCATCAGTACCTTTTCAATAATGCCAAGAGGTGCAACCTAATGTTGATCTGCTAGTGTTACTGTGAATGGTGCCATCTTGGTGGGGTTCAAATTCAGTTTCTTCATTGTGAAATGTGGCATCAAATTGATACCAGAGCCTCCATCTATGATCACACCTATGAGAGCTTCATCCTTTATACAAACAGATAATCTTGAGCTTTGGTAGTCTGCTAAGGGTGCAGGGGGAAAATCAACCATGAAACCATCTATACTCGGTGATTGGATCAGGTGAGCAAAGTGTATAATCTTCAATAAGTCACTTCTACTTTTTGAATCCATCCTGATAAGTTCATATAGACTAACGTTGTGATGGATATCTTTCAAGATCTGCTCAATGTTTACCTCATGAGTGTCTTCTTGTAGAGTCGTTGGTTGGTCCCTTAGAGAAGTAGCCATCCTTTCATAGGCTCCATCAATTTTTGCTTGGCTCTTCCACCCAGACCTCTTTTCTTCCTCTTTATCCTGGAATCCTTGTTGTTTCTCTCTATGGATTGCTGCTGCTTGCCTAGCTCTAGTCATCATGGGCATTGCAGAGCATGAAACGACATGAGTGAGTGGTCATACCTTCTTCTTGTGGAGAGACTGCAATCATGTGGATTGGAGCAGGACGGCTTCTGGGGCAGTTTTTGGTATAATGATCCTTGGCCTCTGGACAATGTTGACAAGGAGGTGCATCTTCTGGAAGGGAACATCTATTTTGCATGTGGCCATACTCACCACATCGACAGCACATCAAAGGTCTATTATATCTAGGCTTTGCATGCCGATTCTCCTCTCTAATAGGTGTATTTGAAGTACTAGCATAATATGAATCCAAATTTTGAGGGTTACCTCTTTGCTGTGTGCCTTTGAGGTAGTAACAGTCTTTAGCTTCATGCCCATCCTTCCCACAAAATTGACATCTTACCTTGTTGGGACAATTAGCATTGGAATTTCCATTGTTGTTACAGATTGTACACCAAATCTGCCTCCTTATAACCTGAGTGGTCCGCAAATCTTCTAACTCACAGCGAAGTTGGGCTACTTCGTCATCAGTGCGATGCAGTGGTGGCAAGACCTTCTCTTCTTGTTGATTTTGTTGCATTTTCAATGCCTCCAGTTCCTTCCTCAGTTGCCCAATAGGATCCAAATCTGCAACATAATTCGATTGTGTATCCCCTTCAAAATGTTGCCTAGCTTCTTCAATGCGTGATGCTGCTGCAACAAAATCATTGAGGGTTGCATCCAATCTAAGAGACTCACGTAACTTCTGTTGAGATGACCTGGACAGAGCTTTTTCTATCCAGTTTTTAACCAAGAAGTCACCTAGAGCATGTGGTAGGCGTGCTACAAGTGCTTTTGTTCTAGTGTGAAGTTCATGAAAGGATTCACCTGATCTTAGCTTTAGATTCTCTAGCTGATCTAGAGCTCTTTCTGAGGAAACTCTAGGTCAAAATGTCCGTGAGAACGCCGCCTTTAGAGCCTCCCATGTAGCGAAATGACCATCTGCATATTGATTATACCATTTATTTGCAAGACCCTCCAATGTGGATGGGAAGAGTGCCAGCATTGCATCCTCTCTATTCTGCAGACCTTGTCCATGGCATAAGGAGATGAATCTCCTCACATGATCATCACCATCCTCATAAGATTGTCCCTTGAAGGTAGGGAATTTGATTTTTAGTCTGGATAGTAAATGAGAGAGATCCTCCATTTGTACTGGTGTTTCTTCTGACGTGTCTGAGGAGAAGTCTAAGGTTCTCCTATGCTTCTCTTTTGATAATGGTGTTGCACCTAAATCAATAGATAAATTCAAGGAGGGTAGAGGGGAGGTAGGCCAACTAGTCGAAGTTATAGTTATCTTGTTAAGGCTCCTCCGTACACGAAGAGGCTCCTTATCTGCTCATGTATGGGTCATGTACCTACTTGCAAACGTCCTCAGGGCCCTCTCACAGAAATGCAAAGGTCCCACCAGGCGTGCCAAACTGTAGAGGAGGTACTGCGGTATCTACTTTTAACAGGAGCATGCAGCAAGCATTCCAGTACTTTACCTACTCAAGGGAGGTTCTCCTTAGGGAAATATACTCTTTAACACTTCTGTGAGCAGGCAGTTATCAATGTTTGCACAGAGTTGTGAATACTCAATAAAATATCAATGACAAAATGACAATAATGGAAGACCAACCACTCCTTAATTCGAATCAGATGATTACAACATAGGCAAAAGAGATGCTCAAAAGTTTATGCTCTGGGCTAACATGCTACTCTAGAACTAAACAACATCAATACAAGGGATTCATCCAATCTGTACAATGGACACAACTAGATGTAGACTAGCACTGATGAATACAAAGTATGAAGACTTGCTCTAAGGAAAAGAGCACGAAATACCAATGACACACACTGAATGACAAAACCAAGCCACTCTCTTCACACTATATTGCTATTAGCCCTCACTGGGAAGCCCATGCTCTGTATCCTCACCACAGATTGACTTCCTACAGTAGGCTTGAAGCCACAAAGTGCAAAGAGAGGACCTCTGTACATACGTATGTAAAATGTGCAATGTATATCCCAAATGAACACAAATCCATTGCTTTTATAGGCTCCAATAGGCCAAAAGGGCCTTGCCGATTCCTCATGTCCACTGATCATGCGCCGATTGATTACCCAAGATTGGAGGGGTAAATGAAATTTGCCACCAGTTTTGAATTGGATCCTCAAAAATAGGCAGTCATCATGAATGGTTGGCAGCAAGAGTCATTTCTCCACTTTCACTTTTACCACTTACACCTTTACTGTCACTTTTGAATGCAAGCTCAGGTCCTCATTTTGTGCCGCCCGTGATATTTGAATGACCTTGAGAAGCACATCTTTCACCTAATTTTTGTAGTAGCTTTTGATCCTTCATATTAAGTGGGCGGTATGGGAGGTGAGTTGTGGGGAGTTGAGAGAGATTATGGGGTTTGTGGAGGGTTGTGGAGGTGTGTGGAGTTGTGTGGGTTTTGTGGGGTTTGTGAGGTTTGTGGGCTGGGTGGGAATAGGGGTGAGTTATGGGGAGTCGTGGGGGTTTCTCGGGTGTGGTCACAAATTGATCCAAGCTTTCAAAGTTATTATTGCATCATTGAAAATTACTCGTTGAGAGCTTTCCAACGATATATAACACTGTAGGGTTTTGTTAAGAAATGGTCCTCCAAATATCCATCCAAAACTATGTGAGAGCCTTATGTGAGGTCGTGGAAAAAATGTGGGATTTGCGGGGGGGGGGGGGGGGGGGTTGTGGGGTTTGTGGAGGGCTGTGGGGTTGTGCGGAGTGGTTGAGGGCGGTGGGGTGGTGTGGAGTGGTGAAGGGCTTGTGGGGTGGTGTGCAGTTGTGTTGGGGGTCGTGGAGTGGTGGAGGGCTGTGGGGTGGTGTGGAGTGGTGGAGGTCCATCGGGTGGTGTGGAGTGGTGGGGGGGGGAGAGAGAGCCGAGGGAAGAGAGAAAGAGGAAGGCGTGGGTAGAGAGAGAGTGAGATAGGGAAAGAGGGAGAGAGAGAGAGAGAGAGAGAGTCTGAGGGGCACTGAGGGGAGGGGAGGGGGCTGGCGATGAGGGGAGGGGAGGGTGATGGTGGTGAGGGGAGGGGAGGGGGCTGGTGGGGGCTGAGGGGGGTGGCGGGGGAGAAGAGAGAGGGGAGGGAAGAGAGAGAGAGGAAGGCGTGTGTAGAGAGGGAGTGAGATAGGGAAAGACGGAGAGATACAGAGAGAGGGTTTGAGGGGCATTGAGGGGAGGGGAGGGGGCTGGCGCTGTCGAAAAGATTTCAACCTTTCCGTTGATGACCAGAGAAAATGAAAACAACTTTATTGGTGAACTTTAACCTTTTATATCACTATTAATTAATTGTGTTGATTAGAATTAACTATTTTGAAAGTGTTTACAGGTGTGAATGATGAAGCAGAACATATGTTCATATTAGGGTTTACCCTAATTTAGCATTTAATGAGTTTTATGTTCAAGAATTATGGGTATTCAATCCTATGTTAGGGTTTATGTCAATGTCAATGGACTAATCATAGGGTTTAGAAAGATTTTAATGGGTTATCAGGGATTACCAAAGGGCTTCAAGTAAGTTTTCAAGGCTTTTATTGAAATTTAAGGGTTGAAGTAACATGTATTTAATTAAATTAATATTTAAAATGAATATTTATGTATTAAAAATTAAAATATATGAATTAAGTAATTAATTTACTCATGTGTGTGCATTTAAATATTAAGGTTCTAATATATTAATTTCTTAACCTAAGCTTAATTTAAATGCATTATTTAATTAAGAAATTTAGGATAATAGAATTAAAAATGAAAATGAAGTGGATAATTAATGAGTGGTTTATGTGAGTGGTATTTAAAGAGTGGTCTGAGTTAAGTGTGTAACTAAAGTGGTTAAAGTAAACAATTAAAGATGTGCTAGCTTTTTATGCAAGATAAAAGAATGTATTAGATAATTTATGCATTTAAAGTGCAAAAAGTATGTGGTTAAAAGAATGGAACAAGTGAGTTATGTGAGAAAAGTTAATTTAAAGTATGGTGGAAAAATATGGGTTAAAGAATGGATGAGAAATAAAGTAGAAACCAAAAGAATGGTAATCTGAGGATTTGTGTATGTATATATATGTGTGTGTTTAGTGAGTTTTTCCTAATGTTTTGTTTCAGGTACTCATTTTATTCCTTCACTTCTTGCTCTTAATAATTTGAAGAGAGTTAGCTCTTGAATGTATTCTGAGTGAATTGTGAGTGAAGGGCTTCCTTTGTCGCTAAACTTTTGATAGTCTTAGAGAGAGTGAGAGTTGTTATTCTACCTCCCTCCACACTAATGACTATAGATACTTAGATTGTCGCATCTGTAGAGAGAGAATATATTTCTATCTCTTTTTTCCTTGACTCTGACAGGGCGGCGCTTGATTTCCGAGCTGGACCATGAGAACTACTGAGCAAGATGAAGATCTGACGGTTGGTTGTAATCGCACAGAAGGGAAAGAGTTGGAGCTTAGTGTTCAGAAGAGAGAGAGTGATGATTTAATGATTCTTTTGACCTTTTTCCCTGGCGACGTTCAGTCCACAGCGCGCATACACTTAGACATAGAGAGAGAGAAAGCGTAGAAATTGATGGAATTACTCAGCTCTGGCGGCATGATCTAACAGAGACTGAGGAGATGCTGCCTCTGATGGCGCAACGCGTGGCCAAGTTTCCCCGTCTCCTAGGCTTTTGATGGTAGTTGTACACTCCAGAGAGGCGCCGATCGTATAGAGGGAGAGAAGATTCTCTCTCCCTTCCCCTCCACGGTCTGCGCACGGCAGCACCGCAGAGAGAGAGAGAGAGAGAGAGAGAGAGAGAGAGAGAGAGAGAGAGAGAGAGAGAGAGAGAGAGAGAGAGAGAGAGAGAGAGAGAGAGAGAGAGAGAGAGAGAGAGAGAGAGAGAGAGAGAGAGAGAGAGAGAGAGAGAGAGAGAACGGCAGAGAAAGAGAGAGAGAGAGAGAGAGAGAGAGAGAGAGAGAGAGAGAGAGAGAACGGCAGAGAAAGAGAGAGAGAGAGAGAGAGAGAGAGAGAGAGAGAGAGAGAGAGAGAGAGCAAGAAAGAGAGAGAGAGAAAGAAAGGAGGAGTGATATTGAAAGTTAGAAGAGAGAGAGAGTGTTTCTTATTTTATGGTTTCAATGAAAAATGATTAATTAATTGAAGTAACTAATTATTAATTGATTTGTTCTTGAGCTTAATTAATTTATTATATGCATATGTATCAATAAATACATATGGGAATATATGTGTGCACAAAGCATTTTTTATATGCAAGCATAGTGTAATGTATGATTGTATTAAATTAAATTAGTGTGTATATGGATGCATATTAGAGTAAAGTATAAGTATATGATAACATGTAAGAGCATATGTATTTGTGTGTGCATTAAGTTTAAATACATGAAACATGATAGAGTTGATGAATAGTGTGTATGGATATATATGTAGTATGTTTGAGTGATGAATGAGAATGTGCAGATATATATTAAGTTAGCATATTAATGTTTAGGGATGTGAATGTATCCACATATAAGAGTTAATGTGAGCCTATGTTAGCCTATGCTAGTTTGAGAGTGTGTGTTTAGATGTAAGTACATGGGTTCTTTTAAGCATAAGTGTGTTTATATTTGCATAATGATATCATGTCAACATGTTAGTATGTCTAAGATAAATGTTAGCATGTACATGAAAGTATGTTAGCACGTGTATGCTTTAATGTATGTAAAGTATGGTTTTATGTTTCTTATTGATTTTTGTAATTTTACTAATTTCCTAATGTTTTGTTTCAGAAACATTGAAGATTTAAAGAGCAATTGAAGTGAAGCAAAGTGAAGTGAAGTGACAGATTGAAGATCCATTTACCTTATATTTTCATTTAGTCAATTACTTATTTGTTTAGACATTTATCCTATTACTAAACCCTTACATTTGTATTAGAGTTATTGATTTGAGCCATTAGCTTATCAATTCATTGACTATCTTTTATGAGCCTTATCTTTAGGCTTGTATAGGAATTTGAACCTTAATCTAGTGTCATTTCATCTTATGTCGCAAGAAGCCTCATCAAGTAGTTCCTTTCTACCTTCATCTACCTTTGAGTCATTATTTCCTAAACGAGTTGAAGTTGAAGAACGAGTAAAAGATAAGTTAGTAGAAGAAACTTTGCACGATCCTAGTAGAACTTTCCATTTACTTTCCATTGTTCCACCTAGCATTGAGAATAGTGAAGACCTTTTCCCACCATCTGTAGATAGAAACGACGATAATTTTCAAGACGATTCAAACAAAACTGAATGCATTAAAGATCAAGTAGTTAGTGAAAAACTAATTTTACCTTCTTATTTTTCCGCGATAGAAAGATATAGAAACGCTCGTCCTTACGGCTCCTAGTTCTAAAAAATTAGTTCTTAATTTAAACTCGAATATATTAGAAATCTATAGTTTTTAACTATCCTAAACTGAACAAGCAACCGAAGCCCTAAGCATACTTAGAAGCACCCTGCGTGCAGTCACAGGGTTAGGTTAGCGTGATTCTTTTTAGATGAACGTCAGCCTACCTTCACACCCCTCTACGACAACTTTGGTGAACCCGACGTGAAGCGTGACGATCGTGTGCCTAGGACTTATGTTGTATGCTTAGTTTTAACTAAAATTTTTAATTTCATTTTTCTTCTTGAATGCAGGAAACTTGAAGATTGAAGTAGTGACAAAACGTGAAGAGTTGGCTATCTCCTGTTTTACCTTCGTGAGCATCTCCACGAGAAGAAGGATTTCCAACTGGTGGAGTTTCGTCACTTCAAACCCCGCTCATCAACATTCAAAAGAATCAAGACATAGTCATAGTCATTTTAGTTTTGAGTTTAAGATTATTTTAACATTTACTTTCGAACCTCTTAAGCAAAGATATCATCAAGTAAGGTGTTTTAAGTTCTTTATTTTTTAGTTTACACACATCACTTAAAAAGAAAAGTTGTTTTCATCTACACTAGGATCTAAGCACTTTCATATTAGCATTAAAAGAGTATTTGAATCTTTCTTTTGTATTTATGAAATATAATTTTTACTTAAAGCATTTAAATATCTGCATTTTAGGAAAAGCCATTATTTTTGCATCATCAAAAAGAAAAGAATTTAGGTTTTGAAAAAGAAAGATTATTTGCTTTTTTTTCATTGCATAAAGAAGAAAGATTTTAGCATAAAAATAGATTAAATTTAGGTTACTTTTGATTCATAGTTAATGCTTTTAGTTTTTTCAAAGAAATTATTTTTTTAAAGAAAATTAATATTAAACTAAAGGACTTAAATCAAGAAAATTTATAAAAATTACTTTATTAGGTTTTTTGAATATAAGAGATAAATCTAGGTTTTTGAAATCAAAATTAGTGTGAGTAAAGCCTAGGACTAGGGTAAAGCCATCCCTGGCTTTATTAGCTAGTGATAGATTTAGGCAATTTAGAGAGCAATTAGATCCAGCTATTAGGGAACTTCTTCTCTATTCGAAACGTTATCAAGAACGCAGAATGGAGGAGATGTTTAGGAACATGATGATAGAAAAGCAAGGGACACGTACAGTCCAAGCTATTCTAAAAGAAAAAGGAAAATTTACCAGATTAAACATTACAGAATACCTGGATGCATTTGAGGAGCAAGTGCAAATCCAGGGATTACTTGAAGATGTGCTAGTTAAATATTTTAGTCGTGTTGTTTCTAGTTCAATCCTAGAATCTATACAAGAGCATGTTGAAAAAACATGGGAGGAATTTAGAAAGGAACTTCATAAAATGTTCTACCTCGAGGATTTTTAGCCAAAACAGTCAGGAAGGATTTCTGCGTTGGTTAAACACTGTTAAGAGCAATGAGTCTTTAACTCATCTTCATGGTGAGTTTATGAGACGTCTGGCTCAACTTCCTGAAGATGACAGAAATGCTATTAATCCAGATGTGATTATATATTTTCTTAAGATGCTTAATCCTGAGGATAGGGCTGAAATTGAAAGACGAATAGAGGAGCCACGAAAAAGGTATGGGCTAACTGATGACTGGGAGAAAGTCAAAAAAGAGATAGAGGTTGTTGCTCAAATGAAGCAAAGACAAACGCTTTTGTACGCTAAATCTGATGCTTCTCAGCCTAGAGAGATTCCTACTACAAGGCAAGTTGACATGCCAATGCCTGCTACTACGGCTACGGCTAATAATGCAGCTTCCACTAAAGCTCCCATAGAATTTCAACTAGATATTCTATGTAAGCAAATGGAAAATGTCATGAACATGCAAGCATCTCTTTCAAAAGAAGATGCTAATTTGAATAAACAAGTTTATTCCATGAGCTTTAATGATCCCGAGGCTAGTAATAGTGGTACAGGGCAAGTATCAGCTATTCAACCAGTTATGCCTCAGTATGTTCCACCTCAACCAGTCTTTCAGCCAGCACCACAGCAAGCTCTTCAGTTTGTTGTATAGCCACCCTTTCAAAGAAATAATGAGAAAAGAGGGACTGGCGGGAAGCGTTGTGTTTGGTGTGATAGTCAAGAGTACCTATCATTTGTTTGTGAAGAATTAAAAAGTGCTACGGCTAATCAATTAGTTGTGGAAATAGATAGAAGATTATGTGACTTTAGGTCACGTCTTCCTTTGTCCGTCAATTGGGGCAAAGGAGGAATGAAAAAGCTTTATGAAAATTTAGAAGTCTCTGATGCAACTGCCAGTACTTCAGCTACACGACTAGAGCCGGTCGAGGATAGGCCTTCTTCAATGCCTAGCCAAAATCCATATTCAATAGAGGCACTGGTACGAGCTAGAGAGGAAATAATGTGCAAGACCACATGGAAACCTCCTGTAGATCAATCCTCTATCTTTTCTCACATTGCCAATGTTGAGGAAAAATGGAGATGAGAACATCAACAGGATGATGTAGAAGAAAGTGATAGGAGGGTAACTAGGAGGCAAACAAGAGAAGATGAAAAGAAAACTAACAAAAAAGTTCAATTTGATGAATCAAATTTATCTCAAGAAGAGAAGAGGAAAATGATAAAGGAAGGAAAAAGCCGATCGATGAAAATATTCAACCCCAAGAAGAACAGAAGAAAGTGGAAAAAGAAACCTCTAAACCTAAAAATAAAGAGGATCAAAAGCAAAATGAAGAGAAAGGGAAGAAGAAGGATAGAAGAGCTCCACGAGCTATTATGATTTCCGAGCTCGAAAAGAAAAATGATGCTAGGGAGATTTTAAATGACATTCTTTTCAAAAGTCAAGTAACGATGTCACTTGAGCAAGTATTTTCCATAGCGAAACCAGAGTTCAAGGACAGTTTTATTCGACTTATTAGAAGAAGACGCTTTCCGGTTTTCTTGCACATTTTAACCAAAGAGAGAAAATAATGAGGAGGCAACCATTTCATGTGATTGCTTCCTTTTAATCATCAATGCATCTATATCTCCCAATGAATGTGCACATTAAAATGAGGCAAACACATTTATTTCTATTTTTTGAGGTGAATAGAACCTAGGTCTTTAAGGTATATCTTTTCAGTTTCAACTTCATAAATAATGATTCATTGAGATAATGCCAATAAAACTATCAACGAATTTTAAGTTGAACATAATATTTATAAAAACGATATTGAATAATCATCAACACAAAGTCTAAATGCATAGATTTTGTTAAGAGTGCTCATGACATCAATGATTGTAGGACTTGAAGTTCATGCAAATGCAAGAAATCATCATATGGAAAAAGATCTATGACAATAGAATCTAAGCCTCATTGGTACTCCAATTTTGAAGGAACATAATTCTATCGTGCACTCGCTTCCAAACATACAAAACATCCAAAAAACAATAAATGTGTGTATTTTAAAGAATGTTTTATATATAATAGAAAAATTGTAGAATTCTATCCTTATGTTCTTGTAAATGTTTCTTGTATTCAATCAAATCATCAAAACCGAATTGCCTCCTATCAAACCTCATAAGGACATAGATATCATAAAATTTAGATAAAAGAAATTTTTGAAATCTACAAAAAAATGCAAAGTATAGAACTATTGTACAAAACAATGGATGAGAACACAACAACACAAACCTATATATGTAGAAATACATGTGAAATTTCAAATTTATGAATGCATATTACTATCTTCTACTTGAAAATAATATTCCCTATAGATCAGTCATGAACACCTAATACTTGAGAAGAATAAACATTTATGATCTCTAGCATTCGAAAAAGTCTATTTGTGTAATGGCTACAACATATGCATGTGTGTCACGAAAATTGCTCTAATTAAGAAGTTGACCAAGAGCTGTATAATGACCAACGCCTTCACATTTGCATGCAATAATTTGAATGTACTTGTAAGGCTATAAAATTTCATCCCAAATTATACAAGGAAACATAGCCAAAAACAAAATAAAAAACATGTACATATTTAAGGAAATATTCAATGTCATCTAGAACTCCAAATTGTGCAAAAAATGCTCCTAGTTCTTAAAGAGTATCCCCTTCCAATCGAAATCCACAATAATGCACAAAACTTAATCTATAGAATTTATTTTAACCACATGCATATATGAATTTCCATTACCATTTGCTGTTTGGCATATGATGTCTGCTATACATCATCTTTCCCATCATAAATTCTCAGATGAGGTGAACCGTTGTCCCCTCCCATGTAGCCGGGTATTTTATAGGGTATAGAATATGTCCACCAACTTCTTTTGATTGGCTGTCAGTAGTCACTCATCAACATAAATGGAAAATGAAAGAATCATTTTATCTTTTAATTTCAAGAATGGGAGTTATTTATTATGGTTAATGCATGAGAAACATATTAACACTATTTATCCATTTATGCATTTATAGTCCATATTGATCATCATATCTTAAATCATTTTATTCAAATCTAGGGTCTTTATATGGATGAAATAAAGTGAATTTGATGCAATGAGGTTTCAAGATGCATTATCAAAGATTTTAAATCAAAGAGTTTTACAAGTTTAAATAAATATTTGATACAAGAGAATAAAGTTGCATAGTAAGAAGACTCTTTTTTACCTATGTTTGAAGAGATGGGATATACAAAAAAAGAGTATCGTATGAGAATCATGATGTACATTGTGTAGGGAGTCAAAATTTCATGAGGAAACTAGAACAAAAACACTTAAACTTTGGTAGCCCAAAACGGTTAAAAATGTATTCACTTATGTTATTAAATGTTTTTACTGTCAGGTTATTAAGGTTAAGAAAATTACAAGTGTAAGATTACTATAATTTCTAAAAGTTCCATTAAAACGATCAAAGATTGTATCCATGGATCTCATTATTTAATAGCATTAACGATGGTTTCATAAAAATTCAAATACGCTAGTTTTTCATTTCTCTAGTGTAAATGACTCATTCTATTCCTTTAAGGGAAATTATAGAAGGCACTTATGTTGGTATTTTCTTATTCAACATGTTTTTGAATTACATTGGTAGAGTTGACCTTTTTCTTTAAGATAGGTTTAATCATTGTTTTCGATATATTTAAAGTTCAACTCAAGATTATTAGTGATAAACATCTTGAGAAAGATGGTCAAATAGAACATGTTAACCAAAATTTTCAAGATCTTTTTACAGCTTATGTTTTCTAATGTCAAATTGTTTGCCATAGTTTTCTTCCATTGCCACAAAAAAACATTATTAATTTATAACGTGTCAAAATTGTTTATTTTTATGTCAGCATTAGCACAAATTCCAAAGTTACAACAAAGAACTCTTCAAGTGAAACTCAATTTGTTAGAGATACTGAAATAAATATATAGATTTTGAAAATAGTTATGCGTTATTTTCTTGATGAAGCTAAATCATACTGAGATAAACATATTATTTCATATAAATTGAATGAAAGAGACCAAATGTTTCTCCAGGTTCCATCTTAGCATACATTATCATCATGTCAAAGTACTTAATTATCACCTAAACTTTTCATTCCTCGGAAGATCATGAGAAAACTTAAAGGATGCTACTTTTGAATGTAGATTGTCCTCTAATTCTGATATTTATCAAACATTTCATGTAAATAATTATGCCGTCCTTAGGATTTTGTCCTCTTCCTGAATTTTTCTTCTAACATAGATACATAGATACATAGGATTTTGTCCTCTCTAACATGTTTCTCTGTAACAGCGGCAAATTATTGATATTTTATCTAGAGGAACAAAGCTTACAAAATCAAAGTGATAAGAAGCCGATGAAAGCATTATGTTGACTATCGAAACGAGTCATGTGATTAACAGTTCAACATGCAGGTTCGGGAGGTGTAGGAGACGAAGGGCAATAATTTGGACTACAGTAACAATCATGAACGTTGAACGCCATTTCTACTGCTGGGATATCATGTTATAAGAATTCTCAGGACCATGCTATTGCTCGGATATTAGGGAAGCCATGCTGTCGAATATGGGTTCCCCGGCACTAGAGAACGTAAGCCAATAACGTTGGAGATCATAAAAGTCGTATTTTGTCGATGCAAGCGATGCCGCTTTTAAATGGTTGGGCAATTTGCTTGCTTTAATGGCATCCTCTCTGGACCTCCAAATGCAGGTGGCGAAGCATTCCCTTTCTTGGTTGAGTGACCCGTACCAGTACTGGAAGATGAACGATTGTTAGCACCACTTAGCAATCCCTGTAAAAGAATCGAGTATATGCGCAAGAGAGATACGGAACTATTCAATGTTCTATTTGCCTAATAGTCTGTTACATACGTTAACATTCTGGAAACTTTATGCATGCCGTTGATGTTCATCTCTACTCATTTTGTTTGTTTCTGGAAACTAAGAGGCATTAAAACCTCATCGAAACCGTGGATAACTGTCAGGAGTCGAAACTGTGGATAACAATATTCAAGCAAACCAAACTCGATTCTAAGCTCAGTGAATAATGCATGGTCCGTATTCCTTAATTGTCGGAAGAGATTTGTCCATCCGTGCCTGCGACGCTCACGTACAATTTAAATATCCAGACAAATAAGATGCATTATTCTCTGTTCAGATAATCCTCTCTAATTTCAATGGACTTGAATCCAGGTATTGTTTTGGACTATCAATCCGTCTATCAGTAATCGATGTAATTAACACAAGACAGAAACTCTTTCCTCCGAATGGATAATAACTTGTTGTGTTTCTCCGCTATCAAAAGCGAAGGATGATGTGCACAGAATTTGGACATTACAATCATTAAATTTCGTCATGGGACAGCAAATAATAGTGACCATGTTAGTCCGCGCGCATTACCTCAGCCGGTTGTTTGATTCGCCTCTCAAGGCTTGACCAGTTTTGCCATGAGAAGGATAAAATCAGATCCATCCGGGGATCGTTGGGTGTTTGATTCACTGCGATTCAATCTAAGCCTTTCGCTTACTCAATTTAAGTCAGTCATCTGCTCTGTTTCTTCTCAGTTCGCGCTTTAGTAATTGTTAGCTGTGTGGATGTTATGTTCAATGACAACAGTAAACAAACTAGAGGCAATAGTCTAACAACTAGAGGACTAACCATATATCTGGATCACGGAGAATGATGTTCACATTGTGTGGATGTTATCTTCAATGAGAACACTAAACAAGCAGAAAATGATGTTATGTTCACATGGAAAATGATGTTCACAGTGTGTGGATTTACAAGGAGCAGGATCTGCTTCTCACCGTTTTCAGAAGTTTAGTTCTATGAATTTTCTGCATTTTTGCACTTGAGAACATTATGCTGTAGTCCGATGATAGACCTGAACATATTGTTTAATTGGTGTAATACACTTTATCAATCTAATGATGGCTATGCTATGTTATGTTTATGATTATGGAGTTCGTTTCTGTACGACGATGTCTGAGAGAGAGAGAGAGAGAGAGAGAGAGAGAGAGAGAGAGAGAGAGCTTACGGTTAGCAGACCGCCACTGCGTTTAGCCTCTTCGTGAGCTTCAGCATCTGCAGCATACGGAAGTTCCTCGTCTGCATCGGCAGCGCGTATCGAGCGAAATACCACCATATAAAATCTATTTTCTGCTCTGTTCTGCTCAGCTGTAGACTTGCAACATTCTCGGTTGTGCTCGTCTTCTGTATTTCCATGGCTATTGTTGCTATTGTTGTCCATGGTATCGGCGACGGGTAGGAGACTGCTAACTTGCATCCAATCAAAACAGAGAAAAATTGGAGTTGTGAGTGGCTGGATCATTACCTCGTTTGTGGGTTTCATTTTGGTAAACGTCTCTTCTTCTCTAGAGCGTCCATCATTGTGGTCGCACTTCTTACTTTCTCCCATAATCTGTCTCTCTCTCTCTCTCTCTCTCTCTCTGTGCTTACATTCTCCTACGTCACAAATCAATCCCGGTGATGTAGTGTTCAGCTCCTCTCTATATAGCACGACCATCATGCCCGTGGAGTGAGATTGCTGGAATCTTCTTCAAAAAGAGCCAAAACGAAAAGCATGGATCTGCCTAGTAAAACGTTCTTTCACATAATTGAAAGAGTCCTTCTTATAGATTAGGAAAGAATGTATTAAAAAATCACCCCCCTCCATTATCTCTACTCGTCCAATATTACACTACAGTGGAAACCGAGTATGGTTTAAAATCAAAGGAATTTGCGCTTTATATAAGATCGAATAATTCGAACCCAAAAACTAGGCGTAAGGTAGGACTGTAGTCTCTCTCCTCTCTCTCTCTCTGTTTCAATCCATCTCAGGTTCTCCATGTTCATGAATGATCCGTGGTCTTTTTCAACTTATGATAGACCTAAACACATACTTGGCTTAAACCTGTTTACTAGCTAATCCCTTGATACAGCTTGTCTCTTTAAAGATGTAATACGGAGTACATATTCTTCAGTCAACTTGCTATGAAATGTGTTAAGTCAACTTGCTTATAAAGATATAAAAGAAAGCATTTTCAAGAGAACGAACGAGAACGAGTGCTAAAACATAGCTTCAAAAGACTAGTTATTTTAAGACTTTTGTGAGGAGAAAAAGATGTTCGTTATGGTCCGTTCCCAGTCAAATCTGTATAGCCTGTCATGGTTGTTACAGTGGTTTATATTTTCATAAAGATTCAAAATAATTTCATATTATCCAGTCGTATGATAAAATACAAGAATCCAAATACTTTAAAATTGGATTTGATCCTCTATGTCGGAGGTCGGGTTTCAAAACTACAAGGTCTACTTTGAATTATTAAATTAAAGAAAATATGTGGATGCAAACGTCACTAAAGCTTACCACTAAATTGTAGAAATGGGTGATTATATGACATTCTGAAAAGAACACAAAAGATGTGTTTTATAGTTAGTACCCAATACTATGGCGTCCATTCATGCACAAATGATGATGTATTCTCCTACGTTTACTTTTCGGATGTAAAAAGAATGTCTAGAGTGTGCATTCAATATCTGTTGAGAATGTATAAAGTTCAGCATAGTTTGCATTGGGTACCTTGAAGTTTTTCCATCCTATTTCAAGGGTTGAACACATGTTTAGCTACACAAAATAGATTTTCTTCCTAATATAAAAGTATTCCTGGAATGTGCATTCAATATCAATAGGGAACGTGTAAAACCGAACATAGGTGGCATTGAATGCTTTGAGATGTTTCCTTTCGTTTCAAGGACTAGATGCATGTTCCAGTGTAAGGGATGCATGGAGCTAATGGCACAAAATGTAATTTGTTTCTCTAGTCATGAGAGATTATTTCTTCCACCTTTGATTGTGACATGAAAAAGAAAGGAGAAATTATCCCAAAGAGAGCCTTGAGAACTCAAAATTCTTTGGTGTGTGAGAGAGTGGGGAAGCACAAATAGAAGTAGACACAAGAGTGAATAAAGAGATTTATGTACCAAGAAAGGTGATAGCTCGAAGAGCTCTATCATTATTAGTAATATGAGAACGAGTGAAGCAAGCGCTATATATGAGTCCCTAAGTACAAAATATCACCACATATGAGTATATCTTGTATATGTGGTCACATGGGAAAAAAACCTCTAGCCAAATCTAGACTAAAAAGTGCTTATGTATAGGGAAATTGCTCACATCAAAACTACTCAAGGGACACATAGGTACAACAAACTGCCCTAGAGTGAATGATGTGAAACATCCATGATTCCTTAATTTTTTGGGCTAATATGTGAGCACCCTACCATTCTAGGAAAGAAAACATCCTATCTAACAACTGCTTGTATCAGAGACAACCACAAAAGGCTTTCCCCTTTCTCATATATTTAAAACATAATTTTAAGGAATTTTTGTTTCAATGACTCAAATGATGTTTCAGAGGGGTCAATCCATAGAGATCATGCATTCCTTTTAGTCAAACATATGAAGGGTTCAGATACCACTGATAAATCCTTACTATGCACTCTCTTATATTTCAAATGTCCCTAACATTCCTAAGATCCCTTATAGTTTTAGGAATGGGAGAATCAAGTAATGTTTTTACTTATATGAATACTTTCTTTAGACATAACTCTTCCTAGCCACACAAGTTTGACCGTGGAAAACAAACTCTTACTCCTCTTTCAATAAAATTTGCGCTTTAGTAATTGTTAGCTGTGTGGATGTTATGTTCAATGAAAACAGTAAACAAACTAGAGGCAATAGTCTAACAACTAGAGGACTAACCATATATCTGGATCATGGAAAATGTTGTTCACATTGTGTGGATGTTATGTTCAATGAGAACAGTAAACAAGCAGAAAATGATGTTATGTTCACATGGAAAATGATGTTCACATTGTGTGGATTTACAAAGAGCAGGATCTGCTTCTCACCGTTTTCAGAAGTTTAGTTCTATGAATTTTCTGCATTTTTTGCACTTGGGAACATTATGCTGTAGTCCGATGATAGACCTGAACATATTGTTTAATTGGTGTAATACACTTTATCAATCTATTGATGGCTATGATATGTTATGTTTATGATTATGGAGTTCGTTTCTGTACGACAATGTCTGAGACAGAGAGAGAGAGAGAGAGCTTACGGTTAGCACACCGCCACTGCATTTAGCCTCTTCGTGAGCTTCAGCATCTGCAGCATACAGAAGTTCCTCGTCCGCATCGGCAGCGCGTATCGAGCGAAATACCACCATATAAAATCTGCTCTGTTCTGCTCAGCGAAATACCACCATATTTTCTGCTCTGTTCTGCTCAGCTGTAGACTTGCAACATTCTCCGTTGTGCTCGTCTTCTGTATTTCCATGGCTATTGTTGCTATTGTTGTCCATGGTATCGGCGACGGGTAGGAGGCTGCTAACTTGCATCCAATAAAAACAGAGAGAAATTGGAGTTGTGAGTGGCTGGATGTAATAGACCCTCTTGAGGGGGAAGAATGTAATAGACCCTCTTGCGGAGAAGGAAGCTCAACTCAACACTCTATTGCGAAGGTTTAATGTTAAAATTAGCAAAATGTCAATTATCAGAATACAAGAGAGTTCTCAGCGTTCCAAATAAAATTATGGAACTCCAAGGTTTTGAAGATAAGGTCGTGTTTTATGGAAGTCTAAAATTTCATTTATCCGTTGCATCCTTGTGAACATAAGTAATGAGTATGAAACCAAATATAAAAGGAAAGAAACTGAAGAAGAACGAAAATAACAAGTATCGGGCAGCATATAAATAGAAACTAACTTTACGTACAAAGCAATGATGCATCCATCGCGCATAAAAATAAGATTTGGAATACGGGGAAAAAAGAGAGATCGTGAAGTTGTTTTTCTTGTAGTAGCGTGCTTTTTGTTATTGCTATTAAAAGAAACAATGAGGAATTTTGTATTTGAAGATACTACGAAGTTGCGAACAATGAGAGTGAGAGATCGTTTTCTTTCTAGCCGAATGAATTTGCACTTAGTCTTTTCGTCCGTCAACCATAGAATTAGTGATCTAGATATCCTCTGTTTCTGATGTGATGTGCGAGGTGACGTGATAGAGAGCAAAGAGCAAAGACATCAGAATAATACTTCTCTGTGTTCGCGCAATCTACATGCATGAAGATTGAGTCTGCAAATATTTATATATATAGAAGATTTTGCATGGGCATGGCATCCTAATCAATTCTTGAAGACTATAGAATATCGTGCTCGAACTACAATACAAAGGCGCTATACACGTTCAACCAGATCGAACTCTTCAAAACACAATTTGGGATATATGGTGCAGTCATGCAGTTGTTCCTCAGGAGACATTGGGCATGTGTTTCTCTTGTGTCAGAATTGTCGGAAGCCAAAGGTATCAGTGCATATGAGTCAGAATTCATCATCGTCTTCACGATCCGATAAGAAGTTGTGTCTTTAGTTATTACCTAATGGAAGCGCATGGATTAATCGCTCTTGATGTTATCAGAAGTTGAAATAATGAATATATATAATCGGAGCAGAGAGAAAAAGTGGAGCTTATCTATATGCATATGGAAAACAGATTATGATTTGATAGATCGACGGAGAAGAAATGAACTCTTTATTCATGCGCCTATGTTTTCATCATGAGTGTCGTTAGGTGCGTCTGTCTGAATTCAGAGAAGCATCTCGCTGCATCACGAAACTCTAGAAAGGACGAAGGCGGCCTATGTGGAGAAGAAGTGCTACGCTTCGACTTTGACAAGATCTGACGACTCTTATGAATTGTGCATGCACACCTGTGATGATCCACTGTTGATGGGAGGTTTGAAGAGAAGTTTGCCGATAATGCGATGGTGCAGATTTAATCAAAGTGTGAATCAGACAGAGATTAGTGTTAATTATCAAGTTATGAAACTTCATGCGCGCATGTAGAGGATGTATGGTGACAAGAGATCTTCGTGGCTTTTGACAAGTACATTATTGGCCATCAACAAACTGTACGTGTTGTGGTACACAACTTCATCGTTGATGCTCAGAGAAGCGTATACATACAGTGTTCCTTGAGTTCCTACGCAAGGATGGCATGCAAAAATTGATACAGAGAAGCTTAGCATGGTGTGGCATGAGGAGACCATGGTATATTATGCACGGACGCAAATGGAAATGCTGATCGAGATGCTCATTCATGAGACATTATATGTCTCCCTCTTTTCACGTGCAGATGGAGGACGCTTCCATCTCCATTCTTTCTGCAAAGATTTTGTCAGATATTGATGGTTTGGCCTCGAAAAAGGATGCAATAGTGATGCACAATGCAATCAACAGCTAGATGAGGGCCTCCGATCATGACTGTAATGCATGATTGACAAGATCTTGAAAACGATTGTACGGAGACATTGATGATTAGTGTGAGCCTATGATGGGATATGAGCACAAACACATATGCACCAAAATCCTTATGAAGAAGAAAACGTTTTGTGATCATCAATTCATAGATTTCTTATCACAAGCACTCAGTGAAGAGCTTCGGGGATGGAATTCTAGGGAATGGACATGTATATCTACCTTTATAGAGTTGTGGCACCAAGCATCAAATAAAAGATGAGCGATTTTGCAAGTCTTTGATAATGATGATAGTTGGATGTAGAAGATGAAGGATTCATGGTGAAGATGAACATACTAAGACCGATATTGAGAAGCAAAGTATTTTGCAGAACTACTCTTTTCTTTCATGCAAGATTGAGAAGATGGATCCATAGGATCCAGATCGTGATTGAGATTGAGATTGTGATTGAGAGTGAGAGTGAGAGTGACAGTGAGAGTGCGATTGAGAGTGCGAGTGTGAATGCGATCATGATAGCTCGGGGGTGGTTGGAAGGTCGAAGCTTCATCAAGAAGCAATTATCCAAAGATATTGTATCAAGATGTTTGAATCTTCATTGGGAACTTATTTCTTGTATATGGATTTGGAAACCATGAGATTCATAAGATAAGTTTTATTTCATAAGTTTTTGTTCTTTTTATTATTTTGTTCAAATTTGTGAGTAACAAATATATGATCTGATATATTTCTTTTCTTTATGAGTGATTGGAGGAACGTTACACTGGATCATTACCTCGTTTGTGGGTTTCATTTTCGTAAACGCCTCTTCTTTTCTAGAGCGTCCATCATTGTGGTCGCACTTCTTACTTTCTCCCATAATCTCTCTCTCTCTGTGCTTACATTCTCCAACGTCACAAATCAATCCCGGTTATCTAGTGTTCAGCTCCTCTTTATACAGCACGACCATCATGCCCGTGGAGTGAGATTGCTGGAATCTTCTTCAAAAAGAGCCAAAACGAAAAGCATGGATCTGTCTAGTAAAACGTTCTTTCACATAACTGAAAGAGTCCTTCTTATAGATTAGGAAAGAATGTATTTAAAAAATCACCCCCCTCCATTATCACTACTCGCCCAATATTACACTACAGTGGAAACCGAGTATGGTTTAAAATCAAAGGAATTTGCGCTTTATATAAGATCGAATAATTCGAACCCAAAAACTAGGCGTAAGGTACGACTGTAGTATCTCTCCTCTCTCTCTCTGTGTGTCTCAATCCATCTCAGGTTCTCCATGTTCATGAATGATCCGTGGTCTTTTTCAACTTATGATAGACCTAAACACATACTTGTCTTAAACCTGTTTACTAGCTAAACCATGGATACAGCTTGTCTCTCTAAAGATGTAATACGGAGTACATATTCTTCAGTCAACTTGCTATGAAATGTGTTCTTAAGTCAACTTGGTTATAAAGATATAAAAGAAAGCATTTTCAAGAGAACGAACGAGAACGAGTGCTAAAACATAGCTTCAAAAGACTAGTTATTTTACGACTTTTGTGAGGAGAAAAAGATGTTCGTTATGGTTCTTTCCCAGTCAAATCTGTATAGCCTGTCATGGTTGTTACAGTGGTTTATATTTTCATAATGATTCAAAATAATTTCATATTATCCAATGGTATGATAAAATACAAGAATCCAAATACTTTAAAATTGGATTTGATCCTCTATGTCGGAGGTCGGGTTTCAAAATTACAAGGTCTTCTTTGAATTATTAAATTAAAGAAAATATGTGGATGCAAACGCCACTAAAGCTTACCAGTAAATTGTAGAAATGAGTGATTATATGACATTCTGAAAAGAAGACAAAAGATGTGTTTTATAGTTAGTACCCAATAGTATGGCGTCCATTCATGCACAAATGATGATGTATTCTCCTACGTTTACTTTTCCGATGTAAAAGAATGTCTAGAGTGTGCATTCAATATCTATTGGGAATGTATAAAGTTCAGTATAGTTTGCATTGGGTGCCTTGAAGGTTTTCCATCCTATTTCAAGGGTTGAACACATGTTTAGGTATACAGAATAGATTTTTTCTGATATAAAAGTATCCCTGGAATGTGCATTCAATATCAATAGGGAACGTGTAAAACCGAATGATTCACTCTATGGATATGGGTTAATAGTCTATTCAATCTTCCTACATGGAGGTATACCAAGTAGGTTTTCACGAAATACATCTGCATAACCTTTCAAAATATTCTCTACATTATTCAAAAGCTTTTCCACATTATCATTCACATGTGGATTACTCACATACACTAAAAGTGTTTTGCAACCATCATGTATACCTCTAATTAGGTACATGGGGGAGATGAGAATAGGTTTAGGATTATGCTTATCACATATGATGTGAAATAGATTTACTATCTTGCCCTAAAGTGAGTGTTATTTCTTCATAATCAATTATTCTAGAGTTTTGAACTAACCAATCCATGCCAAAAATTGCATCAGACCATTTCATTTCCATCACATGAAAACTCCCAAAAAAGATACCTATTAGGAAATGTAAACACGTGGTTTCCAATGTATCCTTTTGTATAGTGTATTTTGTTGATACATTTTGGCAGTGATGTGTGTCAACATAATTAGGACCATCCAAACACTTTTTTCCCTCGTTAGGAGGTTTTTTTCCTTGACTTGTATATAGACCTATAACCCTAAAGGGTCACTAATCTTTGTACATTTTTGCGTGTCAAATAGATTTAGGAGTGTTTTTTTCAACACCAAGCTTCTTTTTCTTCCTTTGTGCTATTCATGTGCTTTCGCAGATGTCAAACTAAAAGAATTGGTATCAGAGTAGGGTAATAATTCATCTAGGGCATTGTTGACACTCCTTCAGTCATAGTCCCAAAATCCCATAAAAATTGATGAATATACTCAAGGCAATTAGGGTTCAAAACACCTTTGGCTTTTGGCATCAAATTTTTGATATGAGCTCCTTTCGACCTTTGAATGCACTATTGCAATGCTTATGCAAGAACTATCATTTGTTTTGCCAAGTATATATGCATGTTTTGGTTTGCTAGTACAAGCATCTCAAAGTCACCTACATGTCACCAAATCTCAATAGGGTAGCTCTATTCAACTTTCTGAGATACAACCATTTTTTTGCATCAAGGTAGTTTAGTAAGTTGCCATGGATGATAGAAATGATGTATTCCAGATATTGGCTATTGAGGACAATTTGGATGGCACTAATTACCCATTGTGGGAACATATGATGTGCCATGTATTGGTGGAAAAAGACTATGCAATATTGTGTAGGGTGTTGAAAAACATCTTGCTACATGTGTGAATACAGTTATGGAGGGTATTGTAGATGGTATTGAAGATGATGATCTTCAAATTCCTATTCATGCTATGGTTCTTGCACATAGTGTAGAGAAATTTCAGTGGGATGGTAGAGATGATCAGACACATGCATTCATCGCCATGTTTGTCAAATGTTCCAATATCCTTCATATTTTTTCTTTCAAAATAGTAAAGGATGCTTGGGATAAACTTAGCACTTTATACTAGGGAAGAAGATCATGCTCGTGTTGCTTATCTCCGGATATAGTTGCAGAGTGAGCATATGAATGAAGCAGATTCTACAAACATCAAAGATTTGAAAGAGTAATTAAATCTTATAGATGAAGTATTGCTAGACAATTCACTTATACATTCTTAAGGATCTTCTTCATTCATATTAGAGTTTTTTTTCTAGTCTTGAATTGATGATGGAAGACAATCTGAATGCCTTAACATTTGAGGAGTTAGTCTCTATTTTGTTGCAAGAAAGATGAATGCAGGCAAAACATGTCCATTATGCATGTTGCAAATCAAACTTTCATTTCTTAGCTAGTGAGAAGGGCAAAGTTAAATGCAGCTCATCTACTAGTAAGCACAAATATGCTAATTCTATAGAGTCAGGAAAGGAAGGCAAAGATGAAGCATAAACAAAATAGTATGAGCGGTTTTGGAGATAGTATGAAGGAAATGATCATGTCATAAAGATTTTTCTAAAACCTGCTACAAAAGAGTAAATAAATGAGTTTGGAATGTTTGTTCAATAGGCCTTTACACCCAAAACAAAGCGTGCTAATCTCACATAGAATGAAGAATGGAAATTTAGTGTTGTTTTCAGCTATGACCAATCTTCTAATCAACATTGTATGCTTGTAGAGTACCCAAATGCTTGGTACTTTGATAATGGGGCAACCAAACATATTACATCACACTATAGTTTCTTCATTTCACTCGAGTCTCCTTGTACAAGTAAGATTATCACATGCAAAAAGATCTCCCCTTATCTTATCATGGGAGTAGGTAAGATGATTTTGACTACAACGAGTGGTAGTTGTTTCACATTGTCAAATTCTTTGCTTATTCCAAGAATCAAGAATTTTTTTTGTCAGTTTCAACATTATCCAAGATCGGCTTGGTTGTCAAATTTATGATTCTTCAAATGCCAATGTTATCATTGCTTCTTGCATTTTATGTCATGGGCTATATAACCTCATAGTATATGCAAAAATCTGATTGAGCATGTGCACTTAAAGATTTTCAGGCTATCTCATATGCAAATCTTTGGCATGTATGCTTTGTTTTGCCATGCTTCCAAAACTTTGAAACGGTGTCCTCTTTGCCCAAACTTGAGGCACCTAGTAAACATGTATATGAGGGATGTATCTCGAGAAAATGCAATGTTCTTCCCAAAATATGGTTCAACTAGAGATACTAGAAAATTGTATCTCGTTGATGCTCATGGCTATGGTTCTATGTAGACACATTCTCTTGAGAACTACCTCTACTTTATGACATTTATTGATAATTTGATTGGGCATGCATGGGTGTATCCATTGAAAGAAATTGGTAGCTCATGCATATCTTGGTTGAGCAATAAGTAGTCTACTATGGCCACTTCTACTTGTAAGACTATGCATAGGGAAGCTTTCACAATGCCTATTGAGTGTGTGTCTCAGAAACCTTTTGTATGATTTGGGTGTTGGTTAGTCTTCTTCCACCACCTTCTTCACTAACAATCAAAGTGTATTCAAAGTTGCGAACAACCCTATGGTCCATGATCCCAAAAAGCACATTGAGGTGCATTATCATTATGTCATAGAGAGGTTCTCTCCTCGAGAGATCATTCTCGAATATGTGTCCATAAAGGTTAACATTGCAGATCTTTTCACAAAGGCTTTGCCTTGGGAGAAGTATGAAGCTTTCTACAAAGCTTTGGGCTTACTTCCTCTTGTGAATTGATCTCTTTCCACATATCTTGGCACTTCCATATACATAAGTGCTAGCTCCTTGTTTATCGCATCGCTCCCAAGGTGATTTATTGATATACTTTGGTAGTGATTGTGTATCAACACACTTCGGAATGTCAGGGCACTTTTTTCACTATTTAGGAGGTTTTTAACCCCTTTCTTGTATGCAGATCACCCTAACCAATCACTAATCTTTGTGCATTTCCACTTGGTGATACATTCAGTATTGTGTGTTGTGCTCCACGCTGTTTTTCTTCCTTATGCTATTTGTGTGCTTTCGTAGACCTGAAACTCCAACATAGTTGTCCATTGGTCATCTCAACAAGTCTCGATATTTGTGTATGTAAGGATATCACTGAAATCTACACCAATTTCAAGGATGACAAATAATGCTTACTACCAGGATTGATTTGAAATCTAACTTTATGTTTTGAGATTGTAGAGAAAGTAGCAATGACAAAAGCCATTGCAAAAGAAGTAGTCATCATGCAATCTAATGTAGAATTAGGGCACTTTCCTCCATCATCTTCTTTCTTAATTGTTGTACATTCTTCAATGATGTTTATGACCGTCTCTTATGGGGGCTGAAATATTGTCTTGTTTGGCCATTCGTATGTTTGAGTCCTTATTTGCTACAATGAAAATAGAGACTCAATGTTTTGGATGCTAAATAAAATCAGGGTCCTAATGCCAATAAATGGGTTGATGCATTTGTTTGAATTTCCATTCGAGTAGGATTTTTACCTTGTTTATTAAAGGACAAAGTCCTCTTCGCATTTTTCATGTTTGTTGTAGTAGATCTCTATGCCTTATGTACCATCACGATGAATCGATTTATACTTATTTATGCTTGTGTTCAACATATTGGATTTCTCCATCTTCTCATTTTTTTGGCCATAACAAGAATATCCAAAAAATCAACACATACAAATTCTTTCAGTTGATAATGGAGTTCCTCATCTAGAGAGCATCCTTGCTAACCTCTAATGCATATTTCTAATTATGAAACAAATTCTTTTTTACTCATCCACAGACAAGATATGTTTGTCAGACTCATGTGTCGTATTTATAGAACTCCATCTTCCTCTCCATCTGGTGGTACAAAATATTAGTGCTCTTCTACTTTCTCTCAGAATTCCTTCTATAGAACCAAAACAAAGTGCATTAGAGTATTAACCATGTTCTCATTATTCTCAATGTGTTCATCATGGTCATTTCTTTCCCTACACCACAAACTCAGTTACGGTTTTGATAAGTAGGAGGGACGTTGTGCAATGGTAAGAATTCTGAGCGCTTAAATGAAGATCCAAGGTCATAACTTATAAGAGAATTTGATATGAATCTCCAATTTTTCTGTTAAATTTTAACCTTATATAGAAAGCACATCATAATTTTAAACGTTCTAGAAAATATGTTGAATAATCGTACTTGTTAATGAGTTTCTGGTTTTTTAAGATTAGGTTGATAACCTTCTCATCCCCGTTGAAGGGAACTAGCTTGATTTAAGCTTGTTGTTTTGTAACAACAGACTATAGTGTGTAAAATGTCGAAACATATTATAATCACGGATCCTTCGACCTAAACATTTTACGGACTTCTCAACAGGAGACTTTTTGAATTGATTGTTGAAGTTTTAATCATGCATTTTTTTTTTTTTGATCTTTTAGAGTGATTGGTCCTTAGTGTCATTTCAGAGAGCAGATGAAAACGAGATGGATTTTCCAAGAAGGCCTTCCTCCTCGGAAACAAGAAGAAAAGGTGTCTCAAGTGTTCTGCACTCTTTATGCAATGCTTGCACTAAGGGGCATCACCAAAAACTATTTTGGCATTGACATTGGTCTATATCCCCCTATAGAAAATATGCAGCATTCAATCACGTTTTTATTTCAATAAGTGGGTGCCAAAGTTCTTAAACTTGAATTCCCATATGATCTACAATTCGTTAATGAATAGAGTGATAAATCTTTTGATTATTCTTTATTTCTCCATCCGATGGCCACACATCCATATTAAACTCGCCAAGCAATTGGGTGAACATGAGGTAGGAGCACAAGACATTGCAAGCACTAGTTCTATGTCTTGACAGGTATCAATCTTCAAACTTTAAGTCAAATCTATGGCTAAAATCAATTTCCTCAAACCTAATGGAATGAATTCTACCAAAACGGTTCCTGTGTTTCTTTAACTAAGAAAGCTGAAACAATGAAAATGAAAAACAGAATGACAAAACAAAAGGATAAGAGTTATTTCTTCCTTGAGCAAGAAAGATGAAACAATGAAAGCGAAAAAAAGAATGCGAAAGCAGAAAAAACATAAAGGGAAAAAAAAAACGAAAAACCATTTCATTTATTGTAAACATATGATGTAGCTATTGTATATGTATATGAGCATTGATGTGTATGGTGTTCTTCCTTTGAGTTTTATGTTTTTACTTTCATCTCACGATCACGTGACTATCTGACAATGAGCTACTCCCATGATAGCGTGTGCTTCATTGCTCCCCTTGAAGCACAAGGACGACTCATTCGATGCTCCCTAGGAAGGCATGTAATATGCAGACACCACTCGCCTGATAAGACGATAGCACAAGTGCCTGATCCAAACGTCACTTGTCTCATCGCAACCCCCTTTTTCTCTGACAATGGATACCTCTACCTAAACTTTTTAGGGACTTCTTAACATGAGACTCTTTGGATGGATTGTTGAAGTTTGCATGATGCTAATTTCATTAAAGAGAGGAGATGAACATCAGATGGATTTCCCAAGAAGGGCTTGTTCTAGTAAACTTTATTTGATAGCAAAAGAAGGGCTTGTGCAAAATTAAAAAGCTCGTAGAAAACAAGAAGAAAAGGTGTCGCAAGTCTTCTCCAATCTTTATGCAAGGCTTTCATCGGGGGGGGGGAGGCAAAAAGCTTGATTGGCCTTGACATTTTCCACATCCCCCTACGCAAAATTTTCAACATTCAACCACCTTTTTATTTTCAATAAGTGGGTGTTAAAGGTCGTTAAATATATGAAATAAGTTCCTTGTACAGGATGAAGAAAGGAAAAATTCGCATGCATATTGATGATGGTTATGTTTATGAAAAAAAAACAATTTACATATTTGGCAGGAGTTAATGATATAAGCTGTTGTAATTCTCAATGTCTGTTTCTTCCCTTTTTTGGGGGATGGGAGGGGGGGGGGGGCTATGAGGTATACAATATGTAGTAACGTAAATGAAGGAAAATATTCATGAGATACACTATAGAAGTTTTGAATTGTGGGATTAAAACCTTTCAGACAGCTCATTTGTTTATCCCAATACTAGGATATGTATACATGAAGGCTAAGCAATGACTTAGGAGTATAGCACATGAGGGCATAATTCTTTCTAGCAAATGAGGGCATAATTCTTTAGGAGCAAATGAGGAAATATATAGATGCCTATTTCCCTCCTAGTTCATGCGATTGAACACAGTAATAGTAAATATTGTAATAGCAAATATGATCTTGGACATTGAACACATTAATAGTAAAAGTAGGTTGTAGAGGTCAAGAACGAGTTTTTGTATAATAATAAGTTTACCAATTTCAAGGAATCAATTATCAGGAAATGAGCGAAGGACGTAGATGAAGATTAAAGAGCTTGATCTTGAGGGAGGAGATTCAGATGTTTTATGTTTAAAAATCCAAGCACATGGGTGAAATCTAAGCAATAACTTTCCAAATCATCAACCATCATTCAGTAAGTAGACAATTATGCGTATGAGTTAAAATAAATCACTAATTGTGTTATAATTGTGATTAATCTTGTGATTAGTGTGCTTAATCTCTGTGCATACCACCTCAGATGCCATTCCTAGGTATACCACATGAGACTTCATCGTTATCCCTAGGTATACAACATCAGACATCATCTTATCAAAACCATATAAAGTGTGATGCCTTAAAAGAACGTAAGATAGGCAAATATGCACGGAAACATGTTTATTCATTCGTTAATTGTTAACCAGATTCTCACTATTCTCAATTTATTCATCATCATCTACAAGCAATACTCACAATATCCCCATTTTTATCTCCCTACACCACAACTTCTTTTATATCCTTCTCATTTTATATATTAGTTACGTCTTCGATGAAGAGAATTTAAATATGAGTTACGACAGAACTTCCTAGAAACGTTCATATGAATCTCCATAGTGTCGATAAAAGGAGCGTTTAGGTGTTTCCATGTGTTCTTTTGAATTTCAATCCTACATAAAAAGTAGTACATAATTTAAAACGTTCCAGAAAATATTTTAAATAATACATAATCCTTGTGGGAAACTAACTTATTTTTAGCTTGTTGCTTCTGAAAGAACTTAGAGAAGCTTGTAGGAGGTAGAAAATGAGTTGTAAAGAAACAAAGTTTTGTCCAACCAACTGGCACAAGGACAACCCGAGCTTATGGAGACTCAAATAGAAATTATAGGCATGCTATAAGTGCAATAAAAGGGACTATGTACTTTGGAGCATCATGGAGAAAGAGTTGATACAAAATAGATAGGTTTGTGCATCGACTAGCAAATGAACTTACTATCTATGGGTGAGACAATGAGTTTAAATGCTCATAGAAACCAACATGATTACAATTAGAAAACCTCCTTTTATGGGAGTCATACACATAGGGTTACGTGTATAGAATGCACAAGAATACAAGAAACCATTATAGAAGATATGCAATTTTGATGCCTTCATTATGGTGAGCCGGTGAAGTTGTCTTGGTTGTAATAAGAGTGGATGAAGTTTCCTTGGTTGAACAAGAAGTTTCAGGTTCCAAATCGGTTTCAATCAGAGACATGAGGCATGGAGTTCAACCACAGCAATAGATAACATGATCATAAGAATTATCGCATGCAATGAATAGGATGAAAGAAAGGATGGGAGAAAAAGAGAGGCCGTATGTTTAAACCAAAACAGTATGTCTTCCAAGAGGCAAGGTGGCACACCACTCCATGATTTCCCTTCATCACAACCTTTTCATAAGCAAAGGAGAAGGTAGAAACCATATGTCACCTTGTAAAGAAAACGAGACATGGACTTCCTGATGAACCTAAGCTACCTTCCTAACTCAAGATGGACATGACAATGTTCATGTGCAATGATATGAGACACAAATTCCCATGAACTATTACATTCTTAAAATCACTTTGATCTTCTATAATATAATTATGTGGACTTTCAAATGTCATGTGCAATGATATGGTGTAGAACATCCCATGAACTTTTCCATTTTTGAAATGATTTGGATAGTCTAGGTTTTAAAGCCTTTATTTGAAGCCCATCATTCTGATTGGATTGTATGTCACAACTTTCATTGGGTGTCAAAAGTAACACATCTAAATATGTGTCTTATAATATCCTCAAACATTCTTTTTTTCTTTTCTTCATAATTTCTCTCATTATTTGCAATATCATTCTTACTAGATTTTCGCTTGATATTCTCATGTTTAGTTTAACTTTCTTTTTCTTAATATTTCAAAAACTTTAAAACTTTTTTACGTTCTCTTGATAAAACAATTCACCAATATATAAAGACTCTTGGATCAATTCACACATAGTTTGTTTCATCCCTCCTACTTTTCACCGGAATTGCCTTCTCATGTTCTTGTGTATCCTCCTCCAAACTCTCTTTCAAAATGTTCTCAACCTTTTGTTTCCATAAATGGTTGTTCACCATTCTCTTCTTCTAAAACTTTCAAAGTATTTTATAGGTCCTGAATTAGATCTTGATTGGTCAAAGTATTGGCTCACCACAACTACTTCTATATTCAAGTGCAAATATGTATGTACATGATCGTTACAAATCTTCCTATCAACATGAATTACCAATTTCTATTTACACGCATCTCTGCATGCATCATAATTTCAAAACATATAAGCAAATTGATCACAATAGGAAACTTCTTATAGGTGCATTTTCAAACCTATTTTCCTTTTATATGTAGAATCAAGGATGGATCTTTAATGGTTCAATGAGTGGTCTTAATCAAAAGTGAGAGGTAGATATACTATGGACTTGGACCGGATGCTTATTTCTACACAAGCTTGTTTTGAACATCTAAAATTTAGCTTTCAAACTTGATACCTGATAATTGATCACCTCTTTTAAATTCAAAGTGGACTCATGAAATGATACTCATTGCTTTTATAATTTTAGAGATTTGATTCATTTTTTTGTCTCTATACATGCTAAGTATGAGGTGTTATAATTTATGGAATATTGGAATGCTAAATGGGATTTAATGCGTTGAGGTTTTTAATGTGTTTAAGTAGGTGAAGATCCATGAGGGTGTGAATCCACATGGATTTATTCCAATACTTTAGGAGATATTTAGAAGAATATATTTAGAAGATAGTATTTTAGTTATTTTAGAAAAATATGATTTTCTAAAAATAGTAAAATGAAAAAGCAAAAGGAAAAGCAAAAACAAAAGCATGCTTTTCAAACCATAGACCTCATGTATCTTCTATTCAGGACGTAATAAGACATCCGTATAAATACACATGCTCTGATAGACTGGTCCATTAGAGTATGTGGGGAGATATTGTACCGAATTTGGTTTCATCTCTTGTCTCTTTCTATTCTCTGAGTATTGTTGTGTGATTTCATTTGTTTACTATCCTCTACATACATACGTGTGCAGGATCCCAAGGGCAATAGTGGTATCAGAGCTAAGGCATCAGCAAAGAATTCAAAGATTTCCAGTCTATGAATCGCCAAAAAAAAAGTAGATTGATATGATTTGGGCATTCCATGGTTGCAATTTTCCTACATGGAGAGTTCATCCTCTACGTTCGTCATGGTTATGCAAAGGGATTGTGGTCGACTTGTCTGGAGAAGAGCAAACGAACAACTTAATGTCCGACGCATGTAAATCAGTGAGAGAGTTTCACGTGATCCCACCCTTAAGAGAGCCTACACGAGCATAACCCCTTTGCCACGTGGACATGGTCCACCAAACTTTCCCTCACGCATGTTTGAAGCGTTGCCTGGAGAATTTTGCGTAATTTTCTTTCAAAAAAGGAGTCTACTTCTTGACTGTGCAGACACACGTGATGCCTTTCAGCCATTGAGGAGTCTACAAAACAAGGAAGGTAATAAATAAAAAGGGATGTGTTTCAAAAGTATAGATACTGAGCATGTAAGGAATGAAAAAGGAAGTTCCACTCAACTCTATCATAGGCCTTATCAAAATTAACCTTGTAGAAATAGAACTCCTCTCCTTAGCAAGGTCCATTCCTTCCCAAAGGGTAATGATAGCATCTAATATAAACCTTCCTTTAATAAAAACCTTCTACTCTTTCAGAATAATCTTGTCCATAATGGAGCTTAGTCCATTGGCCAAAGGGGCTTAAAAGATTTTGGAAATAGAAGTCAGACAAGTAATTGATCTCTAGTTGTTTATGTTGTCCTTGGGCCCTTTTTGTGTATCATCTTAATAACTCCAATATTGATGAAGGGAGATAGAGCACCTCTTCTCAAGGCATCTTGCCAATTCAAAAGAATAAATGGGACAAGAAAGTCTTTATGCACCCTATAAACTCATTAGGAATCCCATCCAAACCAGGAGAAGAATTAACATTTTGTGCCTATGTTCGAAAAGGTTAATGGTGATCATGTTCTTGATATTGAAGATAATATGCAAATTGATACTAGCTTCTTTTATAATGTTTTATCTAATTCTTGCAAGTGGGGTGAAGAGACCCTGAAGGCTAGAACTCGTATATCTAACTTAAGGAACAAAATGCTTCCTCTTGAACTTACCTCTCTACGAGGAAGAGAGTATTCTCTTCCAGCTTAAAGAGAGCAGATTTTGGGTAGCATATATAATTGATATGTGGTATTTACTTGTACCTACGAGCACCGCTTTGGTTGACAAATGATACAAACAACTCTGATGACCTTGGTTGAATTATAGATTATGACATTCTGACTTCGGTAGTATGTTGTGATCCATGTTTCTCCCATGTTATGTCTCATGATTCATAAATAATTGTTTAGTATAATAGTTTCGTTTGTGTAAAGGCGACCCTACTCACATGGAGGCTTGTATTCTTAGTTCTACATTCTTGGCATTGGTATATTTGATTTTCATATGGACGGAGTGCATGGTTTGACAGTAATAATTCTAGCTTCTTATGCATAAGTGGAGATGCGAGTTTGCATGATGGGGTGAGGTGAGGACTGCATTTTTTCATATAATGGACCTCATTTGTGGCGCTAAGCATGCATATTTCATATGTTTTGGAGCTTTGTTACTTATGTTTATGGGAGCATCTTTACGCTCCTTATTTGGGGAATGATGATTATTAAATTCTACTTCATGGGGAGAGAGAAATTTTCATGAACTTTAAGAAGTCATTTAGAATTCATCTCTTCCTTCAAGGAACTCCATACTTTATAACTCATTGGAGCCTAACAATTCTAAAAATTTTACATGCTTATTTTTAAGGTTTTCAAGATCCACTTGGAGGCTGATCCATTCTCTTCCATGTTCAGAAGTTGGTTGACCAACTTTCCTCTTTCTTTTGTAGGTTTTGGTGTATATGAGTATCTCTAAGTTGTGGGATCAATTAGTGGCCACTTGTGGGATTGTGTTAGTACCTACAATAGAGGAAATCCCAAAACAATGAGGACTTGTTTCTAGGGTTGAAGTGATCATACAAAACTACTTAAGTGCCTTAGCTACTGTAGAGGAGGTATTGGGGTATCCACTTTTATCAAAAGTAAAGAACAAAAATTAACTCATCCAGTACGTCGCCTACTCAAGGGGGGTTCTCTTTAGGGAAGTATACCCTTTAACATTTCTGTGAGCAGACAGAAGGGTTGTACATATTCTAGAAATATGAATCAACAGATGACCACAAAAGACCATATATTTCTTGATTTGAATCAGATGATTACAAGGTTGGGCAGAAGAAATACTCAAAAACTCATGCTCAGAGCTTCACGGCACTCTATGCAGACAAACATAGATCAATGCAAGTGGTGGAGAGTTCTTCTAGAAATAGGGTTTAGAATATCATTGCCCTAAAAATCCAAGCCACTCTTTTACACTATAGTGCTCATAGCCCTCCACTGAGAAGCCTACCCTTTGTATCCACACTACAGAGTAGCTCCTACAATAGGCTTGAAACCACAAAGTGCAAGAGAGGACTTTTGCACGTACGTACGCGAACCAATGTAACTCTAAAAAAATTTGTGTCCAAATGAGCACAAGTCCATTGTTTTTATAGGCTTCAATAGCCCAAGAGAGCCTTGCCGAATCTTCACTTCCTTTGATCACATGTCGGTTGATTACCCAAAATTGGGGGGTAGGTCAATTATTCCTTTGATTTGAATTGGATTCATAAAAATAGGTAGTCGCCGTGAATGGTTGGCGGCAACATTTGTTTATCCACTTTTACTTTTTACCCTGCATACCTTTATCTCATACCCTCGTAGGATTGGTACTAATAAATCATTCCCAACAATTTGAACTAGTTTGTCAATCTGTTCAGTGAACTTGCTATAGTGTTCCCAATCATTATGGTCAAAGGATCTTTGACCCAATTGGGTAAGTTTTGTATAGGTTGATCAGCTCTCTGACTCCCATCATTGTTCTCTTCTTTCAAGTTAAGGTCATGTTTTTTCTCCTTTGTCCTTGTTGAGATCTCATGCCTTTAGAGAACTTCTGGTCCTTGTTCCCCTAAAAGCCGATTTTAATTTGCTTATAGAATCAGATAGAAATGTTGCCCTTTCCTTGTCTTGGGTGATTGCATTCACGGCTTCTGAGAGTCTAGATCTGCCATTGTCGTTCCAATTGTGTAAGTTCTGACCTCCGCTCCAAGGTTTCGAATTAAGGTGTTCTCTATGTCACTGTCTATGCCTGTGTGTGTGTGAGTATGTGTGTGTACGTATGGGGGTACATGTGTGAATGTGTAAGTGTGGGGAAGCATGTGTTTGCTTGCGTGGTTGTGTGTGTGAGGGGGCGGGGGGCTGCAGGGAACTAGGCGGGGGAGGGGGAGGGGAATTCAGCGGGGGTGAGGGGGGGTTGGCGGGGGTGAGTGGCGGGGTGTGGGGGGGCTGGCGGGGGTGAGTGGCGCGGTGAGGGGGGGGTTGGCGGGGGTGATTGGCGGGGTGAGGGGGGGGGGGCTGGCGGGGGTGAGTGGCGGGGTGAGGGGGGGGGGGGGTTGGCGGGGGTGAGTGGCGGGGTGAGGGGGGGGGGGGGTTGACGGGGGTGAGTGGCGGGGTGAGGGGGGGATTGGCGGGGGTGCGTGGCGGGGTGAGGGGGGGGGGCTGGCGGGGGTGAGTGGCGGGGTGAGGGGGGGGGTTGGCGGGGGTGAGTGGCGGGGTGAGGGGGGGGTTGGCGGGGGTGAGTGGCGGGGTGAGGGGGGGTTGGCGGGGGTGAGTGGCGGGGTGAGGGGGGGGGGGGTTGGCGGGGGTGAGTGGCGGGGTGAGGGGGGGGTTGGCGGGGGTGAGTGGCGGGGTGAGGGGGGGGCTGGCGAGGGTGAGTGGCGGGGAGGAGAGAGAGAGAGAGAGAGAGAGAGAGAGAGAGAGAGAGAGAGAGAGAGAGAGAGAGAGAGAGAGAGAGAGAGAGAGAGAGAGAGAGAGAGAGAGAGAGAGAGAGAGAGGGATCGAGAGAGAAAGGAAAAGAGAGAGAGAGGGGGGAAGAAGAGGGAGATAGAGAGAGAGATAGAGAGAGAGAGAAAAGAGAGAGAGAGATATAACAAATCAACTAAGGTAGCAATGAAAATGAAAGCAACAACTGCCTGGAACACAAATATGTCCTTGAAATGGAACGGGACACTCCCTGAGGCTGTAGCCCAAGGCATCTGAGAGCTCTCCTCTCAATCTCTCTTTCTTCTATCTTCTTCGGACTTCATGCTTGGAGTGCTAGTGGGTTCTGACCTCTGTGCTTGGGGTCCACTGCTCACATGCCACAGGAGAAAGAGAGAGGGAAAAGAGAAGGGGTACTACAGACCCCCACACCAAGCTTTTGCACCATCCCTGGTGCAACTTGTCCCTTATTTTGCTTATTCCAGTGAGATCTAGTTGAACTGCAATTACTGAAAAGAAGCATGGTATGTACAAGGGGTGGAGTGCTTCCATTTTGTCCTAATTCAGATACTTCTTCACCCTGGAGATGTTAACCAGGGGAATCCTTTTACCCTGCAGATCTTCTAGATGCACTGCACCATGTGGCATTACTTTGATAACCTTATATGGTCCCACCGATTTAGGTGCCAATTTAGTTGAAATTGTTGGGACTTGATGCGCTAAAACCATGGACCCTTCCTGAACTTCATTGGATCTCAGATACCTGTCGTGCAGTCTCTTGCGCCCTTCTTGTGTTACCTGAAGTTTTTGCATTGCCCCTTCTTTGTACTCTTCTAATGCCACCAATCTCTGAATGGGGGGTTCAATGCCAATGGTTTTGATTCCTATTTCCTTTCTGATAATGAACTCGAATGGTGCCAATGCCTCTTTCCCATATACTAACCAAAATGGAGTCTCGCCTGTGGTTCCCCTCTTCGTGGTTCTGAAAGCCCAAATTGCACCGATCAGTGCTAGCGGCCAGGAGCTTTAATGATCGAAAGATAATTTGTGAAGCAATCCAATCAAAATCTTATTGGAACTCTCGGCTTGGCCATTTGCCCTAGGGTAGTAGGCACAAGATTTTTTATGGAATATTTTGTACCTGTCAAATATAAATTGGAGCAATTGATTTACAAAATGTGTGCCCCTATCACTAGTAATTTCCAGTGGGCAACCAAATCTTGAGAAAATATGTTTATACATAAATTTAGCTACTGTTAAGGCCGTGCAGTCCACAGTAGCTTTAGCTTCTATCCATTTAGTGGCATAACATGTGGCCATCAAAATATACTTTTTACCTCCAGGTTGACCAGTTGGACTAATTGGTCCTATGAAATCAAGACCCCATCGTTCAAATGGGAGCCATCCTATAGATATGACTAATGGTTGGAAATTCAATCTGGTTGGCGCGGGAGCACACCTCTGGCAGATGTGGCATTCTTTAGCAAACTTGATTGCATCCTTGAAAATATGAGGCCACCATAGACCCTTGTGGATGATTCTATGAGCCAATTCTTCCCCCTTTAGATGTCCTTCACTGTGTGCAGCCTCTAGCAGAAGATTTACCTCCTCTGGATAGACACATCCTCTCAATATATCATCTTGACAGTATTTATATAGATTTCCATTTATTATAGAATATGCCTTGGTTTTCAAAAGCAACCTTCTTTTTTCTACAGGTGTCAAATTTTCTGGGATCTTTCCAATAGTAAGAACATGGAGAATTTCATCATACCAACCGGTCCGAATTGCTACTAGAAAAAGATTGCTATCCACCAGTTCATCATTAATACCTGTTGCCTTTTCGCTCATTGCAGTCCTGGACACTTGATCTGCCATGTAGTGCTCTTTTCCTGGCTTAATATGAATATCAAAATTAAATTCTTGAAATAAGAGTAACCATCTCCAAATCCTTCCAGCTACTCTAGGCTTGTTTATCAAATACTTCAAGGACTGATGATCAGATATAACTATAGAATGTACACCCAGGAGATAATGTCGGAACTTCTGAAGAGCGAATACGATAGCCAAACCTTCTCTTTCCGTTGTACTGTAATTTCTTTCAGCTTGGTTGAGTAGTCTGCTGGCATAAGAGATAGGTCTATCCACTTTGTGAGATGACGGTTGAGCTAGAACTGCACCAACAGCATGAAGACAAGCATCTGTATGCACATGAAATTCTAATGACCAATTAGGAACACTTAAAAGTGGAGCAGTACATAGCCTCAACTTTAGTTCACAAAATGCTTTGTGAGCTTCAACACTCCATGAGAAAGGGATCTTTTTACTGGTAAGCCTTGACAAGGGCTTAGCAATTTCTGAGTACATCCTAATGAATCTTCTGTGATACCCTGCATGGCCCAAAAAACTTTGCACTTCCTTTGGGCTTTGTGGAATTGGCATGGAAAGAATAGCTGTAACTTCTGCAGGGTCAACAGTTATACCTTCAGTAGATACTATGTGACCAAGCAGAGTACCCTTGGTGACCAAAAAGTGACATTTATTAGGATTCAATTTCAAACCTCTTTTGAGACATTGCTCAAAAATTTCTTTTAGATTTTCCAAATGGTCATGGAAATCTTGAACTACTGCTCTTTTATCTATACCTGAAAATACTGAAAAGTCATCCATGAAAATGCGTAGAAATGTTGTTAACCATTTGCCCAATATCAGATACATCGTTCTATTAAATGAAGCTGGTGCATTCTTCAAACCAAAAGCCATTCGAGTATAGACATAAGTTCCCTAGGGAGTGACAAAGGCTGTTTTGTCCCTATCATCATGATGAATTACTATCTGATTGTAGCCACTAAACCCATCCAAGAAACTGTACAAAGTGTGACCAGCTACCTCTTCAAGTACTTGCTCTGTGAAGGGCTGAGGAAATCCATCTTGAATAGTCACTTTATTCAAAGCACGGAAATCAACACATACCCTTATTTTTCCACTATTTTTCTTGGGCACAATAACCATAGAAGAAAGCCACCTGGAATGTTCTACTGGCACAATTATACCCGCTTCTTCTAGTTTTGTAATCTCTACTTTTACCGCCTCTGCATACTTCGGATTGAGTCGATATGGCCTACTTCTTACAGGCGAAGCTCCCTCAACTAAGGGTATCCGATGTAACCCAAGCTCTTCTGGTATTCCTGTTAGATCTTTGTAGGACCATGCGAAGACACTTTTGTAAGTAAAAAGCAAGGAAGTTACCTTCTGTAGCAAAGGAGGATAATGCCACAACCAGGATGCCAAATGGACTACTTGAGGGTTCTCTTCATCCCCTAAATTTACTTCTTGAACCAATGTTCCAGGACTGGTCTTGCTTGAGAAATCATCTCCACTATATGCAGGAGTGGATTTTAATTTATATTCTGCAACATGTTCTTCCATCCATCCTTGAGGTATATCTGCAAAAGGAAGGTCTTCTCTGTTTTTAAGTTCATAACCTTCTACTGATTCTTTTATATGGGTTGCCTCTTCAAAGCTTTCATTTTCTTGTAATTGCTCATTCTCCAACACCTTGTGGTCTTCATTGCCCTTATCTGCAACTTCTTCCTCAATTTCATTGATCTCCACTATGCAACACTCTGCACTTCCCATCATCCAATTTAACAATGTATCATCTTCTTGGGGTAGAGAGGGCATTACCTGAGTATCCACAGTATATCCAGTGGTTTTTCCTGAGTCTAATCCTTCTTCCAAATGTAGTTGTAGTTGGCTGTTGGTGCTTGTTGAAATCCATAGTTTGTTCTTCCCCCAATCCTGCAAAGCTTTTGCTTGTCTCAACCAAGGTCTCCCCAGGAGTAGAGGGTAAGAAGTCTCTTGTGGAAGTGCAATAACAACAAAATCCAACACAAAGTGGCAACCCTGTACTATCATCCGTACCTTTTCAATAATGCCAAGAGGCGCAACCCGATGTTGATCTGCTAATGTAACTGTAAATGGTGCCATTTTGGTGGGGTTCAATTTCAGTTTCTTCATTGTAAAATCTAGCATCAAATTGATACCAGAGCCTCCATCTATGATCACACCTGTGAGAGCTTCATCCTTTATACAAACAAATAATCTCGAGCTTTGATAATCTGCTAAGGGTACAGGGGGAAAATCAACCATGAATCCATCTATGCTAGGTGATTGGACCAAGTGAGCAGAGTGTATAATCTTCAATAAGTCACTTCTTATTTTTGAATCCATCTTTATAAGTTCATATAGACTAACCTTGTGATGAATACCTTTCAAGATCTGTTCAATGTTTACCTCCTGAGTGTTTTCTTGCAGACTTGTTGGTTGGCCCTTTAGAGAAGTAGTCATCTTATCATAGGCTCCTTCAATTTCTACTTGATCCTTCCATCCAGACTTCTTTTCGTCCTCTTTATCCTGAAATCCTTGTTGTTCATCTCTCTGGGTTACAGCTGCTTGCCTAGCTCTAGTCATTATGGGCATTGTAGAGGATGAAACAACATAAGTCTGAGTGGTTTTTACTTCTTCATGTGGAGAGACTGCAATCATGTGGATTGGAGCAGGACGACCTCTTGGGCAATCCTTAGTATAATGATCCTTGGCCTTTGGACAATGTTGACAAGGAGGCGCATCTTCTGGAAGAGAACACCGATTTTGCATGTGGCCATACTCACCACAACGATAGCACATCAAAGGTCTATTGTATCTAGGCTTTGCGGGCCGATTCTCCTCTCTATTAGATGTATTTGAAGTACTAGCATAATATGAATCCAAATTTTGAGGGTTGCCTCTCTGCTGTGTACCCTTGAGGTAGTAGCAATCTCTGGCTTCATGCCATCCTTTCCACAAAATTGACAGCTTACCTTAATAGGGCAATTAGCATTGGAGTGTCCATTGTTGTTACAGATTGTACACCAAATTTGTCTCCTTATATCCTGAGTGGTCTTCAAATCTTCTAACTCTCGGCGAAGTTGGGCTACTTCATCATCAGTGCGATGCAGTGGCGGCAAGACCTTCTCTTCTTGTTGATTTTGTTGCATTTTCAATGCTTCCAGTTCTTTCCTCAGTTGCTCAACAGGATCTAGGTCTGCAGCATACTTTGAGTGTGTATCCCCTTCAAAATGTTGCCTTGCTTCTTCAATGCATGATGCCGCTGCAACAAAATCATTGAGGGTCGCATCCAATCTAAGAGACTCACGAAGCTTCTGCTGAGATGACCTGGGCAGGGCTTTTTCTATCCATTTTTTAACCAAAAAGTCACCTCGAGCATGTGGTAGACGTGCAACAAGTGCTTTTGTTCTAGTGTGAAGTTCATGAAAGGATTCACCTGGTCTTAGCTTCAAGTTCTCTAGCTGAGCTAGAGCTCTTTCCGAGGAATCACTTGGTCGGAATGTCTGTGAGAAAGCCGCCTTCAGAGCCTCCCACGTAGTGAAATAGCCATCAGCATATTGACTATACCACTTATCTGCAAGACCCTTTAATGTGGATGGAAAGAGTGCCAGCATTGCATCCTCTCTATTCTGCAGACCTCGTCCACGGCATAAAGAGATGAATCTCCTCACATGATCATCAGCATCCTCATAAGCATGTCCCTTGAAGGTAGGGAATTTGAAGTTTAATCTGGAGAGTAAATGAGAGAGATCCTCCATTTGTACTGGTGTTTCTTCGGACGTATCTGAGGAGAAGTCTAGAGTTCTCCTATACCCCTCTTTTGACAATGGTGTCACACCCAAATCAATGGAAAAATTTAAGGAAGGCAGAGGAGAGGTAGACTCACTAGTCGTAGTTATGGCTAATTTGTTAAGGCTCCTCCGAACACGAAGAGACTCCTTATCTGCTCGTGTATGGGTCATGTACCTACTTGCAAATGCAATAGGGCAAAATACCTCTTATAGAAATGCAAAGGTCCCACCGGGCGTGCCAAACTATAGAGGAGGTACTGGGGTATCCACTTTTATCAAAAGTAAAGAACAAAGATTAACTCATCCAGTACGTCCCCTACTCAAGGGGGGTTCTCTTTAGGGAAGTATACCCTTTAACATTTCTGTGAGCAGATAGAAGGGTTGTACATATTCTAGAAATATCAAGCAACAGATGACCACAGAAGACCATATATTTCTTGATTTGAATCAGATGATTACAAGGTTGGGCAGAAGAAATACTCAAAAACTCATGCTCAGAGCTTCACGGCACTCTATGCAGACAAACATAGATCAATGCAAGTGCCCTAAAAATCCAAGCCACTCTCTTACACTATAGTCCTCATCGCCCCTCACTGAGAAGCCTACCCTCTGTATCCACACTACAGAGTAGCTCCTACAATAGGCTTGAAACCACAAAGTGCAAGAGAGGACTTCTGCACGTACATACGCGAACCAATGTAACTCTAAAAAAATTTGTGTCCAAATGAGCACAAGTCCATTGTTTTTATAGGCTCCAATAGCCCAAGAGAGCCTTGCCGAATCTTCACTTCCTTTGATCACGTGTCGGTTGATTACCCAAAATTGGGGGGTAGGTCAATTATTCCTTTGATTTGAATTGGATTCATAAAAATAGGTAGTCGCCGTGAATGGTTGGCAGCAACATTTGTTTATCCACTTTTACTTTTTACCCTACATACCTTTATCTCATACCCTCGTAGGATTGGTACTAATAAATCATTCCCAACAATTTGAACTAGTTTGTCAATCTGTTCAGTGAACTTGCTATAGTGTTCCCAATCATTCTAGTCAAAGGATCTTTGACCCAATTGGGTAAGTTTTGTATAGGTTGATCAGCTCTCTGACTCCCATCATTGTTCTCTTCTTTCAAGTTAAGGTCATGTTTTTTCTCCTTTGTCCTTGTTGAGATCTCATGCCTTTAGAGCACTTCTGGTCCTTGTTCCCCTAAAAGCCGATTTTAATTTGCTTATAGAATCAGATAGAAATGTTGCCCTTTCCTTGTCTTGGGTGATTGCATTCACGGCTTCTGAGAGTCTAGATCTGCCATTGCTGTTCCAATTGTGTAAGTTTTGACCTCCGCTCCAAGGTTTCGAATTAAGGTGTTCTCTGTGTCACTGTCTGTGCGTGTGTGTGTGTGAGTATGTGTGTGTAAGTATGGGGGTACATGTGTGAATGTGTAAGTGTGGGGAAGCATGTGATTGCGTGTGTGGTTGTGTGTGTGAGGGGGCGGGGGGCTGCGGGGAACTAGGCGAGGGAGGGGAATTCAGCGGGGGTGAGGGGGGGTTGGCGGGGTGAGGGGGGGGCTGGCGGGGGTGAGTGGCGGGGTGAGGGGGGGTTGGCGGGGGTGAGTGGCGGGGTGAGGGGGGGGTTGGCGGGGGTGAGTGGCGGGGTGAGGGGGGGGGGCTGGCGGGGGTGAGTGGCGGGGTGAGGGGGGGGTTGGCGGGGGTGAGTGGCGGGGTGAGGGGGGGGGGGTCGGTGGGGGTGAGTGGCGGGGTGAGGGGGGGGGTTGACGGGGGTGAGTGGCGGGGTGAGGGGGGGATTGGCGGGGGTGAGTGGCGGGGTGAGGGGGGGGCTGGCGGGGGTGAGTGGCGGGATGAGGGGGGGGGGGGGGGGTTGGCGGGGCTGAGTGGCGGGGTGAGGGGGGGGGCTGGCGGGGGTGAGTGGCGGGGTGAGGGGGGGTTGGCGGGGGTGAGTGGCGGGGTGAGGGGGGGTTGGCGGGGGTGAGTGGTGGGGTGAGGGGGGGGGGGGTTGGCGGGGGTGAGTGGCGGGGTGAGGGGGGGTTGGCGGGGGTGAGTGGCGGGGTGAGGGGGGGCTGGCGAGGGTGAGTGGCGAGGAGGAGAGAGAGAGAGAGAGAGAGAGAGAGAGAGAGAGAGAGAGAGAGAGAGAGAGAGAGAGAGAGAGAGAGAGAGAGAGAGAGAGAGAGAGAGAGAGAGAGAGAGAGAGAGAGAGAGAGAGAGAGAGAGAGAGAGAGAGAGAGAGAGAGAGAGAGAGAGAGAGAGAGAGTGAGGGATCGAGAGAGAAAGGAAAAGAGAGAGAGAGGGGGGAAGAAAGAGGGAGATAGAGAGAGAGAGAGAGAGAGAGAGAGAGAGAGAGAGAGAAGAGAGAGAGATATATAACAAATCAACTGAGGTAGCAATGAAAATGAAAGCAACAACTGCCCGGAACACAAATATGTCCCTGAAATGGAACGGGACACTCCCTGAGGCTGCAGCCCAAGGCATGTGAGAGCTCTCCTCTCAATCTCTCTTTCTTCTATCTTCTTCGGACTTCATGCTTGGAGTGCCAGTGGGTTCTGACCTCTGTGCTTGGGGTCCACTGCTCACATGCCACAGGAGAAAGAGAGAGGGAAAAGAGAAGGGGTACTACAGCTACGATCCACTATTTACTTAAAAATGTTTGGTTCCACCACAAAGTTCTTCCAACCTTCTTCTATCGCTTAATTTTTTCAAGGACAACAAAGCATACGAGTGGAAGAGTTTTTGTTGAGGAAATTAGATCATTCTATGTACACTATGCTTGAGGTGAAATCTCTCTGCAATAAGAAACCATCATTTGGATGGTGCCATAGATACTCATTGAAAAAGTCTTTATTAAACATAAATTTATGGTATTTTCTAAGGATCTCTTATGATCACTTAATTAGGTAAAAAGTCACGTGTTTATGCTCATCAAAGGATAAAGTAAAGGCTCACCTTCCATGAGTTTCTTGGATTTGGTGAGATTACCAACTCAATAAAAAAGATAAATCAAGTTAAGATTTGATTTCCACTTTTCCTAGATTATAGGACAATAGGAAAAATAACCTTCTTTATCACAACAAACCACTCCATGTAGATTGTAATTCAAATTCATTGAAGAAGAGTTGTGGCAAACATCAAGAGATTCTATATTAGGACTAACAATCCTTTGCAAATTATGTTGGATCAATGCATATACTTTTTTGATCATCAACTTTCCTCTACTTTCATATTTTCATCACCTTCTTCATCTATAGTCAAGGTGCAAAAGTTGGTTCTCTCTCTACAAATTTTTAACTTTGATGAGTGACCATTCATTGGAAATCTATTACTATCTATTTTATGTGTATACATTTTGGTAGCATTTGGTTTAGTTGATTGTGAGAAATCATCATTTTAAGGTCTCCACATCTATCTGTGCATACTCCTAAAAAGTCAAGTGTACCACCAATCATTGTTAAGCTTATTGCTAACTCATTGGTTGATAATAAATCCTTTTCTTATGTATTTTAAGTGCTCAATCCTAATCAAATATTTCTCATAGATTTTACAAAGTACGTAGTGAGCTTTATTGCACTATATCCAAGCTTATAAGATGTATCTAACACTGAGATAGTGAAAGGGCTAGTCTTGTGATGGTTTTCTAGAACAAACTTTATTACTTCGAAGATAATTTTTCTACCTCCCTCAAGCCACTCCAAGTTCTTGGACGGGTATAAGAGCAACATCAAGATGGGTGATAGTATTCCCACAATGATTGAGAAGCTTGATAGAAAAACTATGTTGCATGGAAAACCAAAATGGAAGCTTATTTTCAAGGAAGAAATCTGTTTGCGATTTTAGCACGTGATGAAGCTATGCCTATTCTAACATCCAAAGGAGGAACTACAAAGAGGAGAAAAATAGACTAACACTTTGGTGTGAAAGGGATGCTCAAACAAGGTCAAACATACTAAACTCTATCTCTTAATCTTTGGTACTGCATATTAGAGGATGCAAAATATCTCAAGGGACTTGGGACCTTCTTCCATGTTACTACCAAAGCAAGAAGGAACCATCTTTTGAATGAACTCAATCAAATGAAGAAAACACCTAAACAAACTATCATACAGTTTTTTACCAAGGCCAAAGAGATTGCAGTCCAGTTAGCATCCATTGTAGAGCTAATTGAAGAAGACGGCATCATAACGCAGAATCTAAATGGACTTAGAGGTGATAAGGAACCAAAATCCTTCACCATGGGTGTACAGACTCCTTGTTTCAATGTATTCCTTGGACTAATATTTGAACAAGAGGCCAACAATAATCTGAAAGATGGTAACTCATATCAAGATAATTCAACAAGTGCTCTTTATGAAGATAAGAAAGAAAAGAAGCACATTGGTAAGAAGAAGGAAGATGATGATGAAGATATTTTCCAAGACAACTATGTAGGCAAGAGCAAACAGAGAGGGAAGAAGAAAAGAGCAAATCATGAAAAATCAAAAGGGCAAAATGTTCAACCTTGGGCCATATGTGATAAGAAAAACTTAACCACTCAAAATTGTTGCTTCAATAGAAGGACTCGAAAAGGAGGTGGAAGCGGTGGATTTAGTAACACTAGAAGCTGAGGTGGAAACAACTTCAACAATAACAATATAAGTCATAATATAAGAGACATCTCCAATTATTGAGAAGATCAACCACATGAAGAATCATTGCTTCTAATGAATCTGAGCCCTAAATAAGGTAAAGAAGATAATCATTTCTTCCACATAGATTAAGGATGTTCCAACCATCTTGTTGGGAATATTGCTCTTCTATCTGACTTGGAAAGTCCAAAGCATAGACATGAAGTATGAAAGAGGTGATGAGACCAAACAAATATCATAAAGATTGATATTTTCAATCTTCCAATGGCATGGAAAACATTCAGAGTAAAAGACCCTAAGTCAGCTCAGAGTGTGACATAAAAGAATTACTCATGTGAATGATAGAACCTTGAAAGATATATGCAAGAATTAAATTGTTCTAGGGTTACCAAACATATTGAAGCAACACATCATCAATGGATGTGATACTTTTCATATTTAAAAATCCCAGAGACGACCATTCAACCACAAAGGCTACATCCACAACAACCTTTTCGACATAGTACACACACTAATGTGTTAGGACAAAGTCAAGAACCCTCATTGGCATGCTCAGTTTCATTTGTTGATGATCATAGTAGTTGGAAAATTTTGTATTTTATCAAGAACAAAAGTGACATACTTGAATGCTTCAAGAAATACCTAGCACATGTGGAGAATCATAGTGGTAGATCATTGAAGAGACTCATATTTGATGAAGGGGAGAATAATTTTCCAAAAATTTTTTTGAATTCATGCAAGATAAAGGTATCAAAAGGGAACTAACTACCTGGTATCTCCTTTAGTTGAATGGAATTGCAGAGAGAAGAAATAAGACCCTAATTGAATCTGTAAGTACCATGCTTGAATAGAAGAAGTTACCACACTACATATGGGCCAAAGGAATCTCAATTGTTGTATATCTATTGAACATAATTCCATCCAAATCTCTTCAAGTTATGACCCCTTATGAAGCTTGGAATGATAAAAAACCAATTCTAGGTCATTGCAAGGAATTTGGATATTTAGGTTTTGTTCATGTACCTTCACAAATGAGCGGTAAACTAGATGAAATGGCAACCAAGGTAGTATTCATTGGCTATGATTCAACTCAAATGGGATATAAGTTTTAGAAATCATCCACAAAGTAATTTACTACAAGCAGGGATATTGTGTTTGAAGAACAAAAATCATGGTATATCAAGACAAATAGAAGGTAAACTTTCCATATCATCTTTATTATGATTTCCATCCAATGTGTAGTAAGCGTCATACACAAGTGCAAGAACCAACAAGTGAATCTACTTATGATTAGGATGAGGAGGAACCAAAACATAAGCTCTGGAAGTCAAGAAATACGGCCAAAATGCAAGAATGTGGAGAATGGTCCAAGTATACTCATAGAAGGTCGACAAGGGAAAGAATGGAACCTGAAAGGTATAGATTTTTAAGACGTATGAGGGTGTGAACACATGTGGACTTATTCATATATTTTTGAGGATATTTAGAAGAATATTTAAAAGATAGTATTTTAGGTATTTTTTATAAAAATAAGAGATTGCTTTAGAAAGCAACATTTTTGTAAAAATAGTAGATTTTTTGTAAATAAATAATAATGGATTGCTTTAGAAAGTGATGATTTTGTGTATAAAATAGATTTTCATAAACGCACGCTTTTCAAAGTGCCACCTTCATGTACCTTCTATTCCAGAAGTAATGAAAAATACCTATAAATACACATGCTCTAATAGACTTTTCCATTAAAGTATGTGGGGGAGATTGTACCCAATCTATTGTCAAATATCTTGTCTCTTTTTATTCTCTTTATGCTTTTGTGAGATTTCTTTTCTCTACTATCCTCTGTGTACATGCATCTATGGGATCCAATCAACATTTGGAGTGATAGAATGTAGCATTTTGGTGGGACATCTATTAAATTTATATGTTGCACAGATAACAACCTCAAGCTACAAGCTATGTGGTAAATCCTGACTTTTGACCATACATGTTGCCATCTCCATGAGACACGTATTATTTCTTTCAGCAACTCTATTTTTTTTGAGGTGTATATGGAGTTTTACATTGAGTTTTTATCCCATGTTCAACCCTAAATGCATTAAAATCATAAGACATATATTTCTCCCCTTGATGAGAATGGAGGGTACCCAATTCACATGATGACAAATTTTAAGCCATAAATAGAAACTATTTGAACCACATCAATACTTTGGGATTTTCTTTCAATGGACACACCCATGCATGCCTAGAAACATCATAAAAAAAACTCATGAAGTAAAGGTAGTTCTCAAAAGAAGGTGTGTGCATAAGACCATAGACATGATTGTGAACAAGCTTGATATTCTGGGTAGTTCTAACTTAACCATTTTTTGGGAAGGAGGAACACTGCATTTTGACCAAAATATAGGCTTCATATACATCTTTACTAGGTGCTTCAAGTTTTGGAAAAAGGTCACCATCTTAGATTTCTAGAGGTGTAGCAAACTAACAAAATTCAAATGACCAAATTGTGCATGCCAAAGTTTTGCATATGAGATAGCCTGAGAATCTTGAATTGCACATTCTAAATCATTAAAACAAAATTCATAGTCTATGAGCTTATGCAACCCATGATAAAAAACTCCAAAAGCAATAATAACATCTCTGTTTGAAGGAACATGAACTCCACACTTCTCATCAACAAACTTGAAAACTAAGCAGGTCTTGGCTAATGTTGAAACTGATAATAGATTCCTTGTAAAGTTAAGCATGTGTATTCATGCATACACTCCCTTATGGCTATGTTCTTACTTATTGAGGGTCTTTATTATTGTTTATGGTTATATTGGGCATCATGTTCTAATAACTTTCCCCTTTTCTTATGTTTTTCGTTTCGCTTGAGGGGGATGGTGTCCAAAACCCGTGAACAAGGCTACAAAGGCATGATGCACTTTGAGAGTAGGATTACATGTAGGGCATATGAAGGGGAAACTATGGGGAATGCTCTTAAATTCATGTATTTAGGGTCAGATTTTCATTTGATTCAAGTTCAAGATTCTTTCATTTGCAATTATAACAAGATGTTTCTTATGCTCACTCATCATTTCAAGTTTCATCGTCACAGTGAATCTACTTGGATCTTTTCACTTCATCTGCAAGCTTTTGTGTATACACTAATTCTCCAACATGTTGAGAACTTGCACTAAAGAATTTAATTCAAAATAATAACTTAACTATTGTGTCTTAATTAGCTCCGTTATTATCATTGCACACACTTTGTAATGTTATGGACCTCTTTTTTTACACACATGATTTGCACACACACATGATTTAGTAGGTTTTCCAAGTGTTGGCAACGTGTGAAAGCTTGGACACACGTTTTGGAGCCATCATGCTTGGCTCTTAGGCAGGAGGAGCTAAGATATTCTTTAAGAATTTTTTTTCATTAAGGTTACTTAAATCCTTTATCTTTGGAGCCTCCATTCTTTCGATCATAGATTTTTGAATTCTATGATCGATCCAAAAGCTTGATGATGGATGACGTACTTCAAAAGCTTGACCATTTCAAACCTCTAGTATCAAACATGAAGATCTTCATCAAGTTTAAGATGTCAAAAGCTTTTTCCATAGTGGTGTAAGGCTATTGGAAAAGAGGTTCCTCAATGTGGTATTGTAAGGCCACTCTTGGCATACATTGGAAGGGGGGAGTGCTCCCCTCTAATTCACCTTTCCACCCCATGCTACATTTGTGTTTGATCCCAATTCTTTCGCTACTTAGTGTGAACTTTCTTATTACTCATCCTTATGCTTTTATATGAGCAAATGCACCATTGTTTATACTTCTCATTGCAGTGGTCATTGCCTCTTTAAGTTGATGATAGTTTTAGTCTCTATTTGGAATAGAATGAAGGTGTCATTTATTCTTCACATATATCCATTTGTAGTTGGAGATGGACATGCTGTATGTAAATATTAGCTAGGGTTTGCATTTGGGTGTAAGGATGCTTTAAATTTTCTTAACGATTATATGTGCCTTTGAGGAATTTGTTAATGTAAGCATGTGTGGCATGCCTTGCATCATGTGTAGCGTAACTTGGAGAATCCTCTTGCATCCACTCAAGGCAATCAAGCTCAAATACTCCTCTAAGCAACAAGGAAGAAAGTTTCTTTTTCGCTTGCACTTGGATTAATTAGAAGGCCTATGTGGATATTTCTCTAGTACTATTTTGGTCAAGGAAATCACTATGCAAACGAGATCTTGATCATTGTTATTTCTTTGCTTGGAGTTTCTTGCAGCCCTAGTCTTTTCTAGATGATACATTATTGACTCTAGCCATAGTTTTTTACCTCTTCGCAATGTTTCTGCATGTCCATTTCATTAAGAAACTATTCATAGAATATTGATATGTGAATTGAATGTTTTTGTTTTAGTTTTTCTTTATGACTCACTTACTCTTAACACTTTGCTTCAATGTCATAATGGAGAAGACCTAACACTTTTAATTACCATTGAACCTTTCATGATACGGATAAAGTTTAGAGAGAGAATATAAAACCTATAATCCCTGAATTTTGCTTGCATGCATTAAATGACCTAATTATTCATTCTAAACTCTATACCTACAATGTGATTTCTAAAGTTCAAAATGAATTATTTCACTATCGAGAGGCCTATTACAGGTGGACATGATGACTTCAACATGAAGCAAGAGATTCTTTGCACTTTCGTAGTGTAATACAGTAAAGCTAACATTATCTACTAGGTAGAATTGAGTGGTAGACTTGGCAATTTCATCGAACTAATCTTTTTGTTTAACACACAGATGAGCAATAGATGTCTTGCGACCATGCCAAGCCTCATATGGAGTGTTTGACTACAATGCTATAGTCGGACACCTTTTAAGTACATATGTTGCACACATAATAACCTAAAGCCAAAAACTATTTGGAAAAGCCTAACTTATGACTATACACCTTGCCATATCCATGAGTGACGTGTTCTGCTATTCAAAAACATCATTCTATTGAGGTTTATACGGCACTATACATTGATGTTTTATCCCACGTTCAACCAAAAATGCATTAAAATTAGAAGACATATATTCCACCTCAATAATAATGGAGGGATCCCATTTTACATCCTGACATACTTTCAGCCAAAACCAAAAACTATTTGAAGCACATCAACACCTCAAACTTTGCTTTCAATGGATGCACCCATGCATTCTTGGAAATATCATCAATGAAATTCAAGAAGTAAAGATAGTTTCCAAAAGAGGGTGTCTACATAGGACCATAGACATCACTATGAACGAGATACAATTTGTAGGCTACTCGAATTGGACCATCTTTTGGAAACAAGAAAGGTTGGATTTTGCACAAAATACAACCATCACAAATGTTTACAAGGTGCCTCAAGTTCGGGCAAAGAGCACACCATTTCAGATTTTTGCAGCAAACTAGCAAAATTCAGATGACCAAAGCATGCATGCCAAAGCTTTCCATCTAACATAGCCTAAGAATCATGTACCACACATGCTGAATCATTCATAGATTCTTCACAATTTATGAGCTTATACATCCCATCACATAAATTGCTAGAAGCAATAATAATATTGCCATTTGATAGATAATGAATTGTACATCTTTCATCAACAAATTTGACAAGCAAGCCAATAATGTAGAAATTGATAACAGATTCTTCTTGATCCCTTTTGAAAATAAAGCATCCGACAAAGTGAATGAACTACCATCAGCAGAAGTCACAATGAACTTACCAACCCCCATGACTAGATAAGAAGAGTTGTTGGCACATGTGACAGTATTCCTTGTAGGGGCAAGCTCAAATGAAGTGAAAAAACTATGGTACGAGGTAATATGTTTGATTTCCTCACTCTCAAAGTACCAAAAATCTAAGTCTACTACAGACATACATTGTTGAGGAGAAGATGGTTCAAAAATCACTACAACATATCAGGGGCATACGGACGTTGCCCGTACCGATGGTCTTGCCTCCGTGTCGGTATGACCGTTGAAAATGCTTGAAAAACCACGGATGCTATACCGATGGTCATTTAATCGTTGGTATACAGGCGTCGGTATGAGCGCCGGTATAGGCGTCGATAAGTTACAGTAAATTACCGACGCTTATACCGATGCTTATACCGGCGCTTATACCGATGCTCATACCGACGCTTATACCGAGGCAACGTTTTAACCGGGCCCGAGAGCAAAAATTTGACATTTGCTCGCATTTTGAACCAAAATTTTCTACTGTCGAGTTTGCGCACGCGAACTACAGTCCATGCGTATTGTGTACACACATCTCTCTCTTTCTCACTCTTTCTCTCTCTTTCTCTCTATCTCTTTGTCTCTCTCTCTCTCTTTCTCTACATCTCTGTTTCTCTAGATCTGAAATTTTTGTAAGAATTGCACATACTGTAGCACCCTTTCTCTTTCTTTGTGTTTTCCCTTTTCTAATTTCTCTTCTCTTTTGTTTTGCAGGAGCTTTTTGGCATCAAATCTATGGAATTCGATGAAGGGAAACATTAAGTGGACCTTGAGGACAATGCTCCAAACAATTACATCGATGTCAGTGATTGTTTTGTTTTCGATTGATATAGAGTGAGATGGAGAGAGAGAGATGAAAGAAAGAGAGAGATCTAGAGAAACATCAAGAGATAGATAGAGAGAGAGAGGGAAGGAGAGAGAAATGAAACAGAAAGATAGAGAGAGTGAAAGAGAGATAGATGAAAGAGATAGGGAGATGAAATAGAAAGAGAATGAGATAGAGAGACAGATGCATACATACATATACACACATATGCATACACAAACTCACATACATATTACATACACACATGCATATTACATACATACTCAGATACATATTACATACACACATGCATATACATACACATACATATTACATACTCACATGCATACACACATATACATACATACATGCATATTACATACAAACATGCATATTACATACAAACATGCATATTACATACACACATGCATATTAGATACACACACGCATATAAATACACACACATATTCATTCTCATACTCACATACATACATACATGTATACACACATGTACACACACACATGTATACATACACACATGCATATGCATACATACATACATACACAGATATTTGCATGTACACACAAACATATATACATTAACACATGCATATTACATACACACTCACATATGTATACACACACATATATGCATACACACATGCATATGCATACATATATACACACATATGCATGTACAAACACACACATACATACACACATGCATATTACATACACACACACATATATATACACACTCACATATGCATACACACTCACATATGTATACACACACATGCATACATGCACATACACATACACACACATCACATATACATACACACATATACATGTTTTAGGGTTAGGGTTTTACGATTAGGGCTTATGAATTTCTCTTTTCTCTTGTTTTGCAAGAGATTTTTGGCATCAGTTCTTTGGAATTCGACAAAGGAAAACATTAAGTGGACTTTCGCGACAACGCTCCAAACAATTACATGGAAGTGATTGTTTGTTTTCAATTGATATAGAGTGAGATAGAGAGAGAGAGAGAGATGAAAGAAATAGAGATACATACACACATATTTGATTGTACACACACATACATACATACACACATGCATATTACATACACACACACATATAAATACACACTCACATATGTATACATGCACATATGTGCATACACACATGCATATGCATACATAGATACACACACATATGCATGTACGCACACACATACATACATACACACATGCATATTACATACACATGCACATATATATACATCCACATATGTATACACACACATGCATACATGAACATACACATACACACACACCACATATACATACACATACACACATATACATGTTTTAGGGTTAGGGTTTTAGGATTATGGTTTTTGACTTTTTCACATATACACAAATAATACATACACATATGCACACATATACACATGCATACACACATCTCTTTGTCTCTCTCTCCCCCTACACACACATCTCTTTCTCTTTCTCTCTCTCTCTCTCTATCTTTCTCTCTCTCTCTCTCTCCCTACTCACAGATCTCTCTCTCACACATCTTGGTAAATGATGTGTGTACTCTTTCACTGTCTCTCTTTCTCTATGTCTTCTCTTTTTTAATTTCTTTTTTCTTTTGTTTTGCAGGAGGTTTTTCACATTGATTCTTTAGAATTTCACAAGACACGACGTCCATTGGGCTTTGACGTTTACAGATATATGCACATAATACATACACACATGCACACATATACACATGCATACATACATACACATACATAAACATCATATATACATACACACATATGCATGTTTTAGGCTTAGGGTTTTAGGATTAGGGTTTTTGGCTTTTACATATGTCTTTTTTAATTTCTCTTTTCTTTTTTTTTGCAGAAGCTTTTTGGCCATTCTTTGGAATTTGACAAGAGAGGACGTCAATTGGGCTTTGAAGAGAGCGATAAAAAGAATTACATCGATGTGAGTGATTGTTTTGTTCTTTTTTATAAATAGAGAGAGAGAGAGACAGAGAGAGAGAAAGAGAGAGAGAGAGAGAGAGAGAGAGAGAGAGAGAGAGAGAGAGAGAGAGAGAGAGAGAGAGAGAGAGAGAGAGAGAGAGAGAGTGATGAAAGAGAGAGAGAATGAGAGAGAGAGAGAAAAAAAAAGATAGGAAGAGAGAGAGAGTGAGGGAGAGAGAGGGACAGATAGGGAGAGAGAGAATGAGAGAGAGAGTTAGAGAGAGCGAGAGAGAGAGAGAGAGAGAGAGAGAGAGAGAGAGAGAGATGAAAGAGAGAGAGAGAGAGAGAGAGAGAGAGAGAGAGAGAGAGAGAGAGAGAGAGATGAAAGAGAGAGAGAGAGAGAGAGAGAGAGAGAGAGATGAAAGCGAGAGAGAATGAGAGAGAGAGAGAGAGAGAAAAAGAGAGGGAGAGAGAGAGAGAGATGGAGAGAGAGGGAGAGAGAGCGAGAGAGAGAATGAGAGAGAGAGAGAGATGAAAGAGAGAGAGAGAGAGAGAGAGAGAGAGAGAGAGAGAGAGAGAGAGAGAGAGAGAGAGAGAGACAGAGAGAGAGAGAGAGAGACAGAGAGATGAAAGAGAGAGAGAGAGAGAGAGAGAGAGAGAGAGAGAGAGAGAGAGAGAGAGAGAAAGAGAGATGAAAGAGAGAGAGAGAGAGATGAAAGAGAGAGAGATAGATGTAGAAAGAAAGAATAAGAGAGAGAGAGAGAGAGATGAAAGAGAGAGATAATAAGAGAGAGAGAGGGAAAGAGAGATGAAAGAGAGAGAGAGAGAGAGAGATATAGATAGATAGAAAGAGAGAGACATAGAGATACATACACACACATGCATACATATTTCATACACATATGCATATCTATATGCATACATACACACACACATATACATGTTTTAGGGTTAGAGTTTTAGGATTAGGGTTTTTGATGTTTACACATATACACACATAATACATACACACATGCACACATGTACACATGCATACATACATACACATACAGACACATCATATATACATATACACATATGCATGTTTTAGGGTTAGGGTTTTGTGCTTTTACATATATACACACATGCATACACACATATACACATATAAAAACATAATACATATACACATACACACACACATACACATACACACACACACACAAAGACACATACACATACATACATACATACATACACACACACATCGATATATACACACATGCATACATACATACACACATGTGACATTTACATACACACATATGCATGTTTTAGGGTTAGGGTTTTAAGATTAGGGTTTTTGGCTTTTACTTATATACACATATGCATACACATACACATGTTTTAGGTCTAGGTCTTCAGGATTAGGGTTTTAGGGTTTTTACATAGGTACACATATGCATATACACACACACACACACATATATATATATATATATATATGTATATATATATATATATATATATATATATATATATATATATATATATATATATATATATATATATATATATATATATATATATATATATATATATATATATATATATATATATATATATATACTCACATACACATATATATACACAAAAATACACACATACACACATACACATGTTTTAGGTCTAGGTCATTAGGATTAGGGTTCTAGGGTTTTAAAAAATTCATAGAAATATACACACATAACACATATACACATACACATGTATATACATAGGCATACACACATATACATGTGTTCTAGTTGTTGTTTATAAATATCATGTCAATGTGTCTCATTTCTTTGTACATGGTTCATGATTGATTTCTCCCATGTCTTTTGTATTTGACAGTATGCTTTGCTTTATCAAGTCATGTTTCTGTTGCCTGTCATACATATCACATGTACTCGGGTTTTTCTTGAGCAGAGTGTATTGTCTTTTGCTACACAACAACATGGGAATGTTGCTGTAGCAAGAGACAACATACTCTCCCAAAAAAATTTTTGCAAATATGGTCATCGGTATAGGCGACAGTATAAGCATCGGTATCCCCAGGCAGATACCGATGCTTAAACTGACTATTTTTCCCACAGGCATACCGTCGCTTATACCGACGCTTATACCAACGCTTATACCGACGCTTATATCGATGTATATACCGAGGCTTATACTGAGGCTTATACCGAGGCTTATACTGAGGCTTATACCAGCACTCTGGTTCCGACACCTATAACGACCCTTACACCGACGTCGGGGCAAAATTGCACCCGTTCATTTTCCTCGGTAGAAGTCTCGGTATACCCTCGATATGTTGTAGTGATTGCAAATAGTAGTAAACACCCATTCTTCATTCTACACTAGAGAAGCGAACTCTATTTTTGCTATAGAGGCCTCTCCAACAACCATTCAAGCTTTTTTTCTCTTTGCTTATTTTGCAGCCAATTTTGGACAATTCTTTATGACATGATCATTTGCTTTAAAGTACTTGCAAAACAATTTCTGTTTTTCTATGTTCTTGTTGTCTCTATCATCCTTCTTTAATTGTGCAAAATTAGCAGATTTTTGCTTACTAGTAGAAGAGCTCCATTTACATTTTCCCTTCTGACTAACTAGGAAAGATTGATTTGCAACATGCATAATAGTCCTATTCTGCCTTGAATGATGTTCGTGCAATAGAACAAAAAATAACTCTTCAAATGTTAAGGCATTTGGATTGCCTTTCATCATCAAATGAAGAGTAGAAGCAAAACTTTGATATGAGTCAGAAAGTCCATTCCAAATAGTCTCCACAAGTGAACTATCAGGAAGGACTTCATCAACAAAAATCAAATGTTCCTTCAAATCCTTTATCTTTGTTAGAAACTTTTCCATAGAATCACCTTCATTCATATGCTCACTCTCTAATTTTTTTCAGAGGTAAGCATCACGAGCCTCATTCCTAGCCTAGTACAATGTGGTAAGTGTATCCAAGCATCCTTAGCTGTTTTGCAAAAGGGAATCTGAGGAATAACGGAATGTTTAAGAGACAAGGCTATCAATCCATGTTTGTGAGCATCTTTGCCTCCCAACAAATTTTTTTTTGCACTAGGCCCAACATAAATCTATAGAATATCACCATCTTCGATGCCATTTGCATCATCTTCACTACTTATAAAAGGACATTTTTCAACACCCTGTACAATATTCCACAGTCCTTGTGTGACCAATACATGACGCATCATATAAGTTTACAATGGGTAATTCCTACCATCAAACTTATCCTCAATAGCCAACATACAAAATACATCATTGCTTTTAGCCATGACCACTAACTAAAATAACCTAATGTAGAAAAATGACTATATCTAAAAAAGTTGAACAAAACTATCCTTAGAACTTCTACTAAACTTGTAGCAGAATTTGAGATGCTCATACTAGCAAACCAAAACTGGTATATATCTTTGGCACAAAAAGACAAAATAGCCTACACAAGTGCTATGATAGTGCATTTGGAGGGAAGAATGAGCTTAGATCACAATTTCAACACCACATTTAATACGATTCTGAGATTCTGACTAGAGAGGTGTTGATGATGCCCTAGATGAAGCGGGGACCTACTTTGATGCTAATTCTTGGACTTCAAGGTCTACAAAAACTCCCAACCAGTACAAGGAACAAGAAGAAGCTTGGAGCAAAGCACACACTACTAAATTTATTACCACTAGAATGTACAAAGATAAGTAACCTATTAGGGCAATAGGCATATATATAAGGAGGGGAACCTCCTAAAGAGGGAAAAAAATGCCCCGGCGGTCCTAGTGTGTTCACACACATCACTGCCTAAATATATCAATAGATGCAGTCTCAAAATCATTTTTTAGATTTATATGTGGGCCATACGAGGCGGAACTATACAATAGTGGAGCTAGTTGTATTTCTTGATAGGTGTATAGAAACCAAACATGAGAACATTTATATAAAATGATGAGGAGAGAGATGCATGCAAAGCATAGAGGTGCATAGAGATGGAGTGAAGTTGGAGAATCGCTTGTAAGATCATGTTGCACTCTCTGCACACACACACACACATATATAGAGAGACAAGTCATTGTAGTGTAGGTCACTAGATTGATAGGATAGTGGAGAGAGAGAGAGAGAAAGAAAGAAATAACGAAAGGTGGCATAAGCAAGCGGTCGCACAGAGAAGATAGAGAAAATTGATGCAGTGCTACACTCAGAGAATATATATATATATATATATATATATATATATATATATATATATATATATATATATATATATATATATATATATATATATATATATATATATATATATATATATATAGAGAGAGAGAGAGAGAGAGAGAGAAAGAGAGAGAGAGAGAGAAGCATACACTACAAGAAAAAGGGGGGCGTAGCGACGCCCCCGACTCGGGAAAAAAAGGAGAACCGCCGCTTATGCAACGAAGTCGTCGCATAAGCGACGGTAGGAATTTCGCATTTTTTTTTGCCCAACCCTCGTCGCATAAGCGACGATAGCATCACATAAGCAATGCTACTTAAAAAGCGTCGCTATCATCATCGCTGATTAGCGAGGAATTTAACGACGTTGGCAAATTGCAGAGCGTCGCATATGCGACGCTCTGGAATGTAAAAAAAAAATTGATTTCTCCCGGCACATTTGTGCCGGGACTTGGACGCGAGCAAGAACAGAGAGACCGAGAGAGAGAGAGAGAGAGAGAGAGAGAGAGAGAGAGAGAGAGAGAGAGAGAGAGAGAGAGAGAGAGAGAGAGAGAGAGAGAGAGAGAGAGAGAGAGAGAGAGAGAGAGAGAGAGAGAAAGAGCGCGCGCGAGAGGGAGAGAGAGAGAGCAAGACCATTGGCAGGTATGCGCACACACACACACACTTACACACACATACATATGTACACACACATATACATGCATAGACACACACACACATACGCATAGACACACACACACACATACACACAAATACACACACATATACACACATACACAATGCATAATGCATACACATACACACATGCACACATAATGCATACACATGCACACACATATACATGCACACACATAATGATGCATTCACACACATACACATGCATACACACATAGACACACATATAGAATTACTCATCCAAACATACACACTCATAGACACACATTCATACACACACACATCCAAACATACACACTCATAGACACACACACATACACATAGACGCGCACACACATACACACACATAGACACACACACACATACACACACATATACACACAGACACATACACACATAATGATGCATCCACACACATACACATGCATACACACATAGACACACATATACACACACACATATGCATACACACATACACATAGAGAGACATAGACAAACATACACATACACACATAAACACATACACACACAGACACATACACACATAAACACATACACACTCATAGGTACACACACATACACATAGACACACACACATATAGTATATACACACACATGCACACATAGACACATACACACATACACATGCATACACACACTTACACATGCATACACACATACAAACACATATACACACACATACACACATACACACATACACACATACACACACATATATGCATACACACACATAGAGAGACATACACACATAAACACATACATGCATACATTTGCATACATAATGCATATGCATATGCATACAATGTACATACATACTTACATGCATACATAATGCACATGCATAGATACATACACACACACAGATACATACACACATAGACACATACACATACATACTCATAGATACACACACATACACATAGACACACACACATACACACACATACACACATAATGATGCATATACACACATACACATGCATACACACATACAGACACATGTACACACACAATCACACACACCATTCACACACATATATGCATATACACACATACACATACATGCATACATATTCCATATGCATATGCATACATACATACTTACATGCATATGCATACACACACACATATGCATACATACATACTTACATGCATATTCATACACACACACATATGCATACATAATGCATATGCATATGCATACATAATGCATATGCGTATGCATACATAATGCATATGCATATGCATACATAATGCATATGCATATGCATACATAATGCATATGCATATGCATACATACATACTTATATGCATACATAATGCACATGCTTACATACACTGTCATAATGTATACACAGACATACACACATAGACACATACACACATAATGATGCATATACACACATACATATGCATACACACACATATGCATACATACATGTATACACATACACACACATAGATACATACCTACACATAAATACATACACACTCATAGACACACACACATACACATAGACACACACACATACACACATAGACACCTACACGTAATGATGCATACACACATACACATGCATACATAGACACACATAATGATGCATACACACACATACATATGCATACACACACATATGCATACATACATGCGTAGACATACACACATAGACACATACACACACATAGATACATACATACACATAAACACATACACACTTATAAACACACACACATACACATAGACACACACACATATACACACACATAAACACATAGACACATGCACACGTAATGATGCATACACACATACACATGCATACATACACACACATAAAGATGCATACACACACATACATATGCATACACACACATATGCATACATACATGCATACACATACACACATAGATACATACACACACACATAGATACATACATATACATAAACACATACACACTCATAGACACACACACATACACATAGACAACACACACATTTACCTACACACATACACACATAGACACATACACACATAATGATGCATACACACACATACACATGCATACACACACATATGCATACATACATGCATACAGATACACACATAGACACATACACACACATAGATACATACACACACATACACATGCATACACACATACAAACGCATATACACACACACATACACACATAGACACATACACACATAATGATGCATACACACATACACATGCATACATAGACACACATAATGATGCATACACACACATACACATCCATACACACACATATGCATACATACATGCATACACATACACACAGACACATACACACACATAGATACATACATACACATAAACACATACACACTCATAAACACACACACATACACATAGACACACACACATATACACACACATACACACATAGACACATGCACACGTAATGATGCATACACACATACACATGCATACATAGACACACATAATGATGCATACACACACATACATATGCATACACACACATATGCATACATACATGCATACACATACACACATAGATACATACACACACATAGATACATACACACACATAGATACATACATATACATAAACACATACACACTCATAGACACACACACATACACATAGACAACACACACTTATACCTACACACATACACACATAATGATGCATACACACACATACACATGCATACACACACATACACATGCATACACACACATATGCATACATACATGCATACACATACACACATAGACACATACACACATATAGATACATACACACACATACACATGCATACACACATACAAACACATATACACACACATACACACATAGACACATACACACATAATGATGCATACACACATACACATGCATACATAGACACACATAATGATGCATACACACACATACATATGCATACACACATATGCATACATACATGCATACACATACACACATAGAAACATACACACACATAGATACATAGATATACATAAACACATACACACTCATATACACACACACATACACATAGACAACACACACATATACATACACACATACACACATACACACATACACACATAATGATGCATACACACACATACACATGCATACACACATATATGCCTACATACATGCATACACATACACACATACACACATACACACACATAGATACATACATACACATAAACACATACACACTCATAGACACACACACATACACATAGACACACACACACACACACACACATATATACACACACACAAACACACATAGATATTACACACATAATGATGCATACACACACATACACATGCATACACACATACAAACACATATACACACACACATACACACATAGACACATACGCACGTAATGATGCATACACACATACACATGCTTACATAGACACACATAATGATGCATACACACACATACATATGCATACACACACATATGCATACATACATGCATACACATACACACATAGACACATACACACACATACATACATACATATACATAAACACATACACACTCATATACACACACACATACACATAGACAACACACACATATACATACACACATACACACATGCACACATACACACATAATGATGCATACACACACATACACATGCATACACACATATATGCCTACATACATGCATACACATACACACATACACACATACACACACATAGATACATACATACACATAAACACATACACACTCATAGACACACACACATACACATAGACACACACACACACACATACACACACACAAGCACACATAGACATTACACACATAATGATGCATACACACACATACACATGCATACACACATACAAACACATATACACACACACATACACACATAGACACATATGCACGTAATGATGCATACACACATACACATGCATACATAGACACACATAATGATGCATACACACACATACATATGCATACACACACATATGCATACACACACATATGCATACATACATGCATACACATACACACATAGACACATACACACACATACATACATACATATACATAAACACATACACACTCATAGACACACACACATACACATAGACAACACACACATATACATACACACATAGACACATACACACATAATGATGCATACACACACATACACATGCATACACACATATATGCATACATACATGCATACACATACACACATAGACACATACACACACATAGATACATACATACACATAAACACATACACACTCATAGACACACACACACATACACATAGACACACACACACACATATACACACACACAGACACACATAGACACTTACACACATAATGATGCATACACACACATACACATGCATACACACACATACACGTATATATATTGATTTCTAACCATTTTGTTTTATATGTTAGGTATTATGGATTCCAGTAGAGAGAGAAAGGCGAAACTTACTCTCATAAAAAGTCTTATGAGAGCAAGAGTTCCGTCAGATACTCTAAGGGCCATAATGCGGGACTACGCAGAGATGTTTGATGAGGAGCTAGATTATACGATCTAGATGCTTACGCGATCAGACGAGGGCTCTTCTGCGGCTCCACACGCAGGAAGAGAGCTATCTGCTCATAGGTATGTTTTTTTTCCTAAACTTTCTTAATGATATTATAAGACATATTTTTATTTATTTCTATCTATCTATACCACCTCCAGCACGTGATAGCAGAGCAGAGACGTTGCCTATGAGCACATGCATAGGCACGTTAGGACTAGAGTGCGACATAGAGCCAAAGGGGAATATTGTATACATAGGAAATGGATTGGAGTTCAAAAGGAGAATGCGCGCACTATGCTACTCCTACTTGCGCTTTATCCACTTACCGTGGAAGTAAGTAAAAGTTTTACATATAAATTGAAATATATATCTTATGTTTTATTTATATTATGTTTTTTATTTTTGTAGTGATGATGATGAGAGGGATAAAAAGTACGTGCTAAGTTCACTTGAGACAGAGTTTAGGACAGGGTGGTCTCTTAAATGGTGTTTAAAAGAGATGCGGACCTTTATGGCTCATCGTCAAGACAATGCACGGTATGTATGTATATGAGAGAGAGAGAGAGAACACTCATCTCGATATTAGGGTTTTGAAATCCCTAATTAAAAAACTCTAATTCAACCTTTTAGCCATATGTTTGAAGTATATGTACACCTCCGATGTCCTACTAGAGAGATGTCTCTCCTCCCAACCTTGTGCCTCTATATCTTCTTCTATCATATGTCTCTCCTCCATATCTTCTTCTATCATATGTTTGTACTAAAGAACGATCATGAGCTGGCAATGGATAATCTCCAGCCGTTTCATTTTCTAAACCAAGAGGTAGAGGATTTCTAGAAACCTCTGCTTGTAATTGATGAACAGCAAGTCCATGACATGTACGAGGTATATTAACATTATGAGAAAAATCATCATCATCATCATCATCGAGGAAGTATTCATGTATATCAATAGTAATTTGATTTTATACATGGTTTTTAAATAAAATAATGACATTAATATATATAGAAAATACATACCCAAGCGTTATCACGTTGACTAGGTGATGGTGCACGCTCAAAAGTACCATACTCTGCCTCATGTTGAATACATTCCAATCGTGGTCTTCGATACATGCCAAAACAAGAGTTACACCAACATATAATATGCTCTTGATAGTAAAATTCATCATAATTCCTATCGGAGGACACATGTGAAGTCGATGCATGGGTAGGAGGTGGTGGAGTACCCTCTGATTGATGAGAATCTTCACATCATAAGAAACATAAAAAAAAATATAAGTTCTGTATCCATCAAATATAGTTAAAATTAAATATTTCATATACTTACAGTATAAAGTCGTTGCACGATGAGGAGACGGTGGTGGAGTTCCATCTGATTGATCAGAATCTAAAAATAATGGTATTTGATATTAGTAATTTGATTATCTACATAAATAAAAAATTCACATATACATATTTACACATACACACATATTCACATATACACATTTACACATACACACATATTCACATATACACAAATACATATTATTGTGGGATAAATGCATGTATTTTGTATGAATGAGTGTATATGCATGCATGTGTGTGTACGTATATATGTGGATATGTATATGTGTGTGCATGTGTGTGTACGTATATATGTGGATATGTATATGTGTGTTTATGTTATATGTATGTATATGTGTATATATATACATATATGCATGCGTATATGTTTGCATGTATATGTGTATGTGGGTATGTGTATGTGTATGTGTATGTGTGTGTATATATGTGTATGTATTCTGACTTTTTTTTCTGTTTGAGATTAAATTAACAGGAGATATTGTATGGTCAAAAAAATAAGAGGCGAGCTAACATACCACCTGAGTCATGGCAATTTTTTTGTAGACAGCTCCGTCTTCAGGAGTCATTTCCTCAGCAGAAGGTACACAAATAAATAGTTTATATTTATAATTTTTATATATTTTAGTAATTTTTTACATTTAATTTATGTATTTTTTTTCTTGAATAAACAGGCTGCTGCAAAGAAGAGAGTGGAGTCGCGCCACACATCGCACTTAAGCCAAATGGGCCATAATGGTTTTGTAGCTACGTTTGTAAGTATATGTGTTATTGTGAGTATATTTTTTATTTTAGTTAAAATGCAAGCAACTAATGTTTTTTATTTGTTTCATTGCAGCGAAAGGATTATGGCCGATATCCTACGAAACACGAGATTGAGTATGCTACACATTTTGGATATCGGCGTTTGGGCGAGTATATACAAGATCATCCTGATGCCTTTGTGAGTATTTTTAAATTTTATATAATTATTTTGTTGTTATGAATGTTTTAATTATTTTATTGATTTATGTTTGTTATATGTAATACAGGAGTATTATGGGGAGACAAATATGGATGAGGTGGAGAGACAAACATAGGAGGGACGATCTCGATTGTCACAGGGTGATCATGACGATGAGGATGAGGAAGATCAAGATGATCATGATATTGCTGATGATGATGATGATCATGATGATGATGATTAGGATTTTAGTTGATTATGACATTGGATTATATGTATTTACATTGATATATATATATATATATTTTATCTATATATTTTTCATTTTAGTTATGTTTTGAATTGTGTGTATGGTATTAAGTAATGAAGAGTTTTGTTCTATTGATTCTTATTATTGTTTATATTAAGCATGTGTTTTATACTTTAATTACATAATTCATTCATATGTGTGTACCTAAGTGTATACGTATGTGTGTGTTTATGTATGTATGTGCATGTGTGTGTATATGTATGTATGTGCATGTGCATGTATAAGTGTATATGTGTGTATGAGTATGTGCATGTGCATGTGTATGTGTGTGTATATGTATATGCATGTATATGTATCACTCTATGTGTATGTGTGTGTATGTGCATGTATATGTGTATATGTAGGTATGTGCATGTGTGTGTGCATGTGTATATGTGTTTTAATACTTTAATTATATAATTCATTCATATGTGTGTACCTAAGTGTATATGTATGTGTGTGTATATGTATGTATGTGCATGTGTATGTGTGTCTATATGTATGTATGTGCATGGGCATGTATAAGTGTATATGTGTGTATGAGTATGTGCATGTGCATGTGTATGTGTGTGTATATGTATATGCATGTATATGTATAACTCTATGTGTATGTGTGTGTATGTGCATGTATATGTGTATATGTAGGTATGTGCAGGTGTGTGTGCATGTGTATATGTGTTTTAATACTTTAATTATATAATTCATTCATATGTGTGTACCTAAGTGTATATGTATGTCTATGTATATGTATGTATGTGCATGTGTATGTGTGTGTATATGTATGTATGTGCACATGCATGTATAAGTATATATGTGTGTATGAGTATGTGCATGTGCATGTGTATGTGTGTGTATATGTATATGCATGTATATGTATAACTCTATGTGTATGTGTGTGTATGTGCATGTATATGTGTATATGTAGGTATGTGCATGTGTGTGTGCATGTGTATATGTGTTTTAATACTTTAATTATATAATTCATTCATATGTGTGTACCTAAGTGTATATGTATGTGTGTGTATCTGTATGTATGTGCATGTGTATGTGTGTGTATATGTATGTATGTGCATGTGCATGTATAAGTGTATATGTGTGTATGAGTATGTGCATGTGCATGTGTATGTGTGTATATATGTATATGCATGTATATGTATAACTCTATGTGTATGTGTGTGTATGTGCATGTATATGTGTATATGTAGGTATGTGCATGTGTGTGTGCATGTGTATATGTGTTTTAATACTTTAACTATATAAAATCATTCATATGTGTGTACCTAAGTGTATATGTATGTGTGTGTATATGTATGTATGTGCATGTGTATGTGTGCATATATGTATGTATATGCATGTGCATGTATAAGTGTATATGTATGTATCAATATGTGCATGTTCTTGTGTATGTGTGTGTATATGTATAACTCTATGTGTATGTGTGTGTATGTGCATGTATATGTGTATATGTAGGTATATGCATGTGTGTGCATCTTCATCATGTATAAGTGTATGAGTGCATATCAATAAGTGTGAGTATGGTATGTAATGAAAATAACACAATTCAAATGATCTACAAATAATAGAAATTGTACTTACAATTGTTAGCCATAGTTTTTGCTCGGTTAGCGTCTTGAGTAACCTGCAATAAAGAGAGAAAGAAAAGAGAGAGAGAGAGAGAGACAGAGATCTAGAGAGAGAGAGAGATCTAGAGAGAGAGAAAATTCAAAGAGAGAAAGATGTAGAAAGAGAGAAATAAAGACAGAGGGAGGGAGACAATAACAGAGAGCTTAGGCAAAACAACAATTTTGCATATACTTGCTTCAGCACGTAAGCGCAGTGCAATTGCGAACGTTGGAGAGCTCTTCGATCGGATGCGTGAAAATGCCGATTGCAGAGCCTCCAACGTTTTAATTTTTGTCCGTCAACAGATTGTCGTGTAAGCAATGCTATCCGTCGTCGTATAAGTGACATTTTTTAGCGTCGCTTATGCGACGCAAAAAAGCGTCGCTTAAGCGACGTGTTTAAATAGCGTCGTTTAAGCGACGTTGTACGGGAGCATCGCAATCCAAGTTGCAAATACCGTCGTTTTTTGCATCGTCTAATCGACGGTCCGTGCCCGACGCTAATTATGACGCAAGTTGCAATTTTATAGCAACGAAATTATGTCGCCTTAACCGTCGCTATACGCCCGTATTCCTTGTAGTGATAGTAAAATGTCACTATAGCAAAACCATGATCGCAGAAAGAAGATCGGTGAAAAATGGAGAGAGATAGAGAGAGCGAGAGAGAGAGAGAGAAACACAAAGCAAGATTCTGATGTGCAATGGCAGAGAGAGAGTAATTGAATGGGAGACTTGAAGAGACCCATAGCAATAATGTCAACTACACGAGGGGAAATAGTGGTGATTAACATCGGGTCTACAAGGCTCTTAGTCGGAACAAGGAGTAATGACCGGTGTTTGGGTTTTGTACGAGTAGGATGCCTTCACGCTCTTCTTGTCGATTGTGTGTGATCAATATGGTAGACGTCCAGCAAGAAGATGAAAAGAACACAAAGGATGAAAGGTTTCGTAGCCTTCAGATTGTCACTATCCGGGGCTGGTTATACAACAAATTCATTAAGGACTATACAATGAAGGCCAAACTCGGCAAATTCAAGTTTGATGTAGCTTCTCGAGATAGTTTTGTTGACTCCTTGTTGAATGATGCTTTCAGGTACACTGCGTGGATTGAGATCCATAGAAAACTCACAAAAAGGAACTTGGAGAGCATTTCTTGCAAGGAAATATATGAGCTAGTCAAGTCAAATAAGGGGGTCATTATTGATGTAAGAGAACCGGATGGGTTTGCAAAGGTCCATGTTGAGAATGCAAAGAGTGATCCTCTTTTTGGAGAGATACAAGGCAATGACGTGAAAGGAAATTTGAGTAGGCTTGGATATGCAATGATCATAGATTTTGCTAGCACAGTTTTGGTGGGACACTGTAGGCATATGTTCAAACAAAGGGCTTGAACCCAAAGAAATATGCAGATCATGATCGTATGCTTGGTTGATAGTTAGGTCTTTGAACTCAATATAGGAATTACAAGAAGTTTGCTTCTCCAATATAAGCCAATTGAAAGACGCTCTGAATCAATGGATACATCCTGACCTTCCTAGTGTAGGAACAGACACATGAAACATGCACGGCACCTCGTGTACTTTATGATTGTTTGTAAAAGTATTGTGGATTCTTGTGAGTGTAATATATTTTGCTTGAAATGAATGATTCTTATAGTATCATTCTTGGAAAATGTCCCGGATCAGATGAGGATGTGTTGAAGAAATTCTTGCAAGCGATCGACAAATTTTCATTTAAAGGAAATGTTTTAAACAAGAAGCTGTTCAAGATGTTAGGATGTGTTGAAGAAAATCTCGCAAGAGATCGATAAATTGTCATTTAAAGGAAATGTTTTAAACAAGAAGCTGTTCAAGATGTTTTAGCTTCTTTGTGGAGTGTCTATGAGCATCAGAAAGTGCTATGTATGATTGATACGTTTAAAATTCCACGACTAAAACATGGAAAATATCTATGATAATTTGTTTTACGATTGGAAGAGAAAAATAAATGTGATTCACATGGTATTGTCTTTGCAATTGTGAGAAAGACAAAAGCATGAGGCAGAAATAAGCATATGAAATTAACTCACATATTGAGAAGGGAAGTAATTTTCATTATATTGGAAGGATACAAGTATGGATCATGCTGGGGAGCGTCGCGTGGCGGAAAGGATGACAGCATGAAGATCTGAGCAAACTGAGCGAAGCATGGTGGAAACAATGATAGCAACTTCCAATTATTAAAAGCTTCCAATTTGCAGAGAGACAATTATGGTGATCTATATATATTAACTCTTGTGTAAGTGTTTCCCCTAATTTGAGAATGAGTTTTAGTGCTTTGAAGTCGTTGTTCGAGCTTTCTGCAGCCTTTGCTTGGACATCTCGTCTTCTTCGCTGTTTTGAAGTTCAGAACTTCTAAAGCGCTAAGCTTCTTTTTCAAAAACTTCAGTTAAATCTTTAAGAAAGAGAAAAGTGAAAATTGTCAAGGGTTAAATCTTTAAGAAAGAGAAAAGTTAAATCTTTAAGAAAGAGAAAAGTGAAAATTGTCAAGCGCTAAGCTTCTTTTTCAAAAACTTCAGTTAAATCTTTAAGAAAGAGAAAAGTGAAAATTGTCAAGGGTTAAATCTTTAAGAAAGAGAAAAGTTAAATCTTTAAGAAAGAGAAAAGTGAAAATTGTCAAGCGCTAAGCTTCTTTTTCAAAAACTTCAGTTAAATCTTTAAGAAAGAGAAAAGTGAAAATTGTCAAGGGTTAAATCTTTAAGAAAGAGAAAAGTTAAATCTTTAAGAAAGAGAAAAGTGAAAATTGTCAAGGGTTGAGGTTTCATCCTGACTTTTTATAATTGCCACACCTCAAGGCAATTATTAGAAAACTCTTCAACACCATCTGCTAGTGGAGTTTTGAAGGTCCGCATGGGCATGTCGATTCAGTTTTAAGGAGTCTTTGCTCCTTTCTTTGTGTGGCCGCCTCTATGGATGTGGGGCTCCCTTCCCTCATTATGAGTAATTTACCTCTAGTTGTCACTGGCGAGGCTGACGTTGCCCTAGCTCATCAGAGACCTTGGTGGCCCCTTGGGTTGATCTTAATCACGACGCGATCCTTTCAACGCAAGAAGAACTCAAGAGAACTTGCCTCATTGGCCAGCTATTCGGTCCGAGGCCATTGCTAGATATTATGTGCCAGTGGTTTCGCAAAGAGTGGTTCCCGCGTGGCATAGTAATGAGTAAGTGCCAATTCCTTCCAACCATACACCTCTTGCTTGTCTTTTAGAATGAAGAAATGGAACTCCATGCCCTTAGTGTCGGGTTTTGGCAAGTCGGGCGTGCCATTCTGTGCCTCTTCAAATGGGCCCCTGATTTTGTGCCCGACAACTCTAAACCCCTTGAGTACCCTCTCTAGGTTGAGCTCCCCAATCTCCCTTACCTCCTTTATAGCATTTTTTGGGATAGTGTCTCTCCAATTGGCAAGCCGCTGGCCTCGCAAGGAGATGTTGGGGGTTTCATTTATGAGGTCACAAAACACGCATTTAATGCCCATTGGCATCCTCAAATGTGTGTGGAAGCAGACCTCAACAGGCCTCTCCCCTTGAAGATTATTGTCAATTTGGGTGAAGGGGAGTCTTGGGTTCAGGAGATCTCTTTCAAAAGTATGCCCAATGTCTGCTTTCAATGTGTTCAACAAGGCCAATGAATAAAAGATTGCCCCTTGAAGTAGAAGAATAAGCAATAAGATGGCCTACAAAGCCCAAACACTCAAGCGGAAGCAAGTGGGATCCAATAGTTGAAGAGAAAGACAAGGATGACCTAATCCCAGAAAAACCGACTCAGAAGGGTTTACAGAGGTTAGAAGAAGAAGGAGAGCTAGCCCTAAGAGAAGGTCAAGCCCAAGGAGACATTTAGAGAAGTCCCATGCACTAGAAAAGTCACTCAATAACTTATACTGCAACCTCAAGAAGGAGGTTAATGAGCTTGATTATCCGGGAGGGACTCGGGACTTAGCGAGCAGAAGTAACTTACCCTTGGAGTGGCCCCGCCCCCTCTAATGCGGTCAATGAAGAGGACTACACAACTAGCAAAGAAGACGGATTCACCACAAGTAATGAGCACAATATGGACAGTGAAAGTTCCATCATTGGAACAATACCGGAAATGGCTTCTCGTTCTCCCCCATAGGAGGCTTCCCGCAAGGGAAAAGATTTGGCACGTATGCCTTGGAAAAGCCCCCTCAAATCGATGATGCATGGTCAAGACCATCCCCCCTCAAGAAAAAAAGGAGACTCAAAGAGGAAAAAAGAGAAGTCCCACCCTCGGAATGAGGGAAGTGAAAGAAAATGATCATCGCTTCACTAAACGCTAGGGGGCTAACTGACCCCACAAGGGCCACCATTATTGGTCAATGGCTCTGCGACATAAGCTTAAACCCGGGCTTCATCTGTCGTTAAGAGATTAAAATTGAAGGAGAAGACCTTCAAAAAATACTCAAGGGCATCTCTCAGTCCCATGCGTGGTTTTCCATAACCCATCAGTGTGGTTCTAGTGGAACTGCTAGTGGTATCAATCACCTTTGTTCTAATAAGCTTGACTACACAAGCGAAGATAGAAACCATAGGTGGTTGGCAGTTACATTCAGCACCCCCTTCCAATGCTCCCTGATTTCAATGTATGCTCCAAACGAGGATGTTGCTAGGATCGATACTTGGTCCTCCTTGGACTTGTTTTCTCATAATGTCATGATTTGTGGTCACTTCATATGGTGGAGGATCCCTCTGATAGGTTGAACAACAAGGGCTGTATCATTGATGGCCAAGAGAAAGACACATGGGACCAAGCCAAACTGTTTCTGGATTTGGTCGAAGTCAAGGACCCGAATGGATTTTCTTAGTCCAATCTTCAATTGGGTGAGGACTTGAGGAAAGCGAGACTCGACAGAAGGTACATTTCACAAAATCTCATCCATCAATGGGGTCCTCCCACCCTAATGCAACATATCAACCTCAAGAGATTAAAATTGACGGAGAAGACCTCCAGAAACGGCTCAGACAGGTCTCCTTGGCCCATGTGTGGATCCCAACGAAGCACCAACGGGGGTCTGGAGGAACGGTTATCGGTGTTAAACAACTCTGGTTTGAAAAGCTTGAGAACTCCATTGAAGATGTAAGTCACCGTTGGATTGCTATTTCTTTTGGTGCTCCTCTTTGTGTTACTATGGTTTCTTTGTACGCCCCTAACGGGGATTTGGAGAGACTGAACACTTGGGCTTCCTTAGACTCGCTTCCCCACAACGTGCTTATATGTGGAGACTTCAACATGGTGGAGGACCCTATGGACAGATGGATGGGCAAGGGCAGGGTCATCGACAGTCGAGAGAAAGAAACGTGGGACATGACCAAACTCCACTTGGATTTGGTTGAATTCAAAGACTCGAGTGGCTTTTCTTGGTCGAATCTCCAAGCGGGCGAGGACCTGAGGAAAGCTAGACTCGACAGATGCTACATCTCTCAGAGTTTTACTCATCAGTGGGGCCACCCTACCATCACGCAACGCACTGACCTCACTATCTCTGATCACTACCCGATCGTTATCACTTTTCAACCTTCCAACAAGATCCGCAAGGCTCCGTGGTTCCATGCCAACGCAACCACCTTCTCTCTCCCCTCCGTCCATCAAGAGATTGCCGATGTGTGGAAGGTGGCGTTCGCCTCTGGCTTGGCCCCAGCCAAGTGCTGGAGAAGCGGGGTCGACAAGTCTCGTAAGATCATGATCAGAACTAAGAAGATGCTCGAGACTGTGCGGCGGGCTCGTAGGGAAGCTCTTTACCACAGACTCTGGCGGCTCGAGGAGGAAGTGAACAAAGGAAAACACCAAGCCCAGAAAGGTCTCCGAAAAATCAGAGCAGTGTTGAGATACGAGGAAGAAATACAAAGGAAAAACTTGCAAATCTTCTTCAAGGAGTGGTGGGCTGGCAAAGCCGACAAACCCACCAAAGAGATGTGCCGTATCCTTAAAAGAAAACACAACAGAGAATCGATCCCCCTACTGCTAGATCCACATGGCAATGTATGCAATTCGGAAGAAGATAATTTTGGCATCATTGAAGGGCACTTCACGAGACTCCTGGGAACCTCGAACCCCCTCTCCCACCATAGAAGGGACTGTATGGCTGCCATTTCTAGGGTTTCCCCCCGGAGAATACCACCCAACCTCCACTCCCTGCTTCATGCCCCTATCTCTGAATCAGAAATCATTGAGGTCATTGATGCCCTCCCTCTCGGTAAAAGCCCGCGACCCGACGGACTCACTAACGAGTTCTTTAAATCCTTCAAGCTGGTGGTTGCCACCCCTCTTCGGATGGTTTGGCAAGAAGCGCTAAAGTTTGGTGCTCTTCCTTCTTGTCTAAATAATGGAATTATCAAGTTGATACACAAGAAGGGGGAAAAGAACAGAATCGAGAACTGGCGGCCTATTACGATGCTCCAAACAGGATACAAGATCATCGCCAAAGTCATCGCCAACAGACTCTCGTGCCACCTGAGATCTTGGCTTAGTGAGGACCAAAAAGGTTTCATCAAAGGCAGGTCTATCCTGGAAACCATTATGGATATTTGGGAAGGTATTCAATTTGCAAAAGATTCTAATCAAGATGTGGTTTTCCTCACGATCGACTTTGACAAAGCCTACGACAGGCTGGAATGGGACTATATTCTGCAGTCGCTCCAAGATCTCGGATGTAGTCAGAAATTCACTAAGATGATCGCGACCCTTCTCGGAAACGCAACGACCCAAATTAACGTTAACGGCAAACTTTCGAAGGCGATCCATCTTAAAAGATCTATTAGACAAGGGTGCCCTCTGGCCCCCCTTCTTTTTGCCATCGCCACTGAGGGGCTGAGCAGACTTGTGGCACATCATGTGGAGGCTGGCAATATCAAAGGCCTCCGGCTGCCTCACGACCACAGTCAAATCATCATGAGACTCTTTGCCGATGATATGAACGCATTCGTTCACAATGATAATACCAGCCTGGAGACTTTCTGGAGGTGTCTTGCTACCTTTTGTGATGCCTCTGGATCCAAAATCAACCTCTCTAAGACCGCCTTTAGGGCTATTGTGGGACATCATCCTGGCCTTCTCATTGATCATGGCTGTCAAATCATTCCGCAGGGCCAAATCTTTCGACTTCTTGGAATCCCCTTGGGGTTTGGCGTCTCTATGGAGCAGCGATGGAACTGGGTGCTGGCCAAACTCGAAAACAAGTTTAACTATTGGAGAGGTATGCAAATCAATCTCGCTAGACGTGCGATGGTTATCAACACGTTCCTCCTCTCTTCTACCATCTATTTCCTTTCTTGTTGGAGACCGAATGAGCAAGGCCTGTCCAAACTGAATAGTATTTGTAGAAACTTTCTTTGGAGGGGCGATCATAACAGAAGGGGGGTGCCTAAAATCAAATGGGCCATCTGCACTAGCCCTAGAGATAGCGGGGGGCTTGGCATCCTGGACATTGGGTGTATGGCTAACAAACTGGCAGCCAAATGGATGATTAAGGCTTGGTGCAATAGGGAGGCCTCGTGGGCCAAGCTGATCTTCAGAAACAAGAATGAGTTGGCCCTCATGGGGTTCCCGAACTGGAAGAATCTTGACATCATGACCCTGCTATTCTCCCCGATCCCCGTCTTCCCGAAAGGCTCCAATCTCGTGTGCTCCCTTTGGAAGGGCTGGAATAAAGTCAAAAGCTTCACAAGAATTAGTGAGGACTGGAAGTGGGCGGCCAGAATCAGACAAAACGACTCTATCTGGTTTCCGATACATGGCATCCGGAGTGTGGAGTCATGGAACATTCAAAATGCCAAGAAGTTATGGAACAAAGGATTCAAAAAATGGAAACACCTCTGGAAACATGACACCAACAGCTGGATCAACTTCGAGGATATTGACCCTCACATAAACATCTCCTACGAAGAATGGAACACTTTGCAAAGCAGATGCCTCGCTTGGGATCGTCACAAGACTCGCCTTCTCATGGGACAGGACACACCGAACTCGTTTGGTCTCAAATGGCACAATGGAAATAGCCTACTCAAAATCCCGAACATCAAAGAAACGGCTGACCTCCAGATCAGCCTCAACAAGAAGTGGTGCCTGTCTTGGACGCGGCTTCGGTGGGACATGAAATTCATGGGTATCTGGCACCCCCTTATAGAGATTAAGAAGTCTGTCCTCTTATGGCAAATTCTTCATCGAGGAATTTGGACCAACCATAAGGCTAGCAAACTTTGTGGGATCCCTCCTTGGTGCAAACGCTGCCACCGTGCTATCGAAGATGTCCCACACATCTTCCTTACTTGCCCCAACTCCTACAGAATTTGGCAGACGGTTGGAATGAAAATCAGACTTCAAAAACAGCTTAGTTGGAAACAAGTCCTTTTGGGAGAAGCGATCCGCTGCTCTGCGACACTTTGGAACGCCATCAGAGGGGAAGTCCTGTGGAAAATTTGGCGGGAGAGGTGTGCTCTCAACTTCGGCGATCCCCCCAGGGAGTGGTCGATTGAGAAATCACTATTCCTCCTTGGCAAAAGGATTGTTAACAGTAAGAAATCCCCCCCCTTCAGGCACCATCAAGTCCTCCTTTTGATCAATAACAAGCTCAAACCCAAGTGGGCCCCGCATGAGGGCGATGAGAGGGTGATTAACCTTCTCTGTAATGCAACCTAGGATTCAATCAAGCTTCCCATGCTTTGTGGGATTTGGGGGGTCCCGTGGGCACTAGTCCCCTTCTATTGTACCTTTGTTTCTTAATTTAATTCAAGTCCGGGAGAGTAGGCTATTGCCGAACTTCCTTTATATTAAAGAAAACATATCAACCTCACTGTCTCAGACCATTAACCCAATGGTGCTCACCTTACCCCCTCCATCTAAAAGTCGCAAGGCACCTTGGTTTCAGGCCAGCCCATTTGTTCTTTCTCTCCCCTCTATCCAACATGAAATCACTAACGCATGGCTTGAGGCCTTTGCCATCTACACCTCTCTAGCCAAGTGTTGGATAAACGTAGTGGAAAAGTCTCGTTAGATCTTGATTAGGACCATGAAGGATCTCAAAACCATCCACCAAAGACGTAGAGAAAACCTATATCACCGGCTCCAAAGATTCGAAGAAGAAGTTAATAAAGGGAAGATTCAATCTCAAAAGGGACTCCAAAATATGAGATGAAGATTCAGATACGAGGACGAGATCAAAAGGAGAAATCTTCAAATTTATTTTAAGGAATGGTGGGCTGGTAAGGAAGACAGACCTTCGAAAGAGATGTGCAATATTCTCAGAAGAAAACAAATTAGAGAGGAGATCCCGCTATTGCTTCACAAGGATAAAGTAGAATGTAAAATAGTGCAAGAAAACATTGTCATTATAGAAGCACACTTCACGAGTCTCTTGGGTAGGTCTTGTCCCCTCTCCCCCCATAGGCAGGATTGCATGACCACCATCTCTTATACTTCCCTACATAGAATCCCATGCAACTTGAACGCTCTGCTTGATGCCTCCATTTCTAAACAAGAGATCCTGGAAGTTATTGATTTGCTTCCGAACGGCAAGAGCCCAGGGCCTGATGGGCTCACTAATGAGCTCTTTAAATCATTCAAACATGTGATGGCCATCCCCTTGCATCTTGTTTGGCTTGAGGCACTCGCGTTCGGCCCCCTTCACACTTGTCTCATCAACGGCATCATCAAACTTATACATAAAAAAGGGGAGAGGAATAGAATTGGGAACTAGAGACCTATCATGATGCTCTGGATATAAGATTCTTGCTAAAGTCATTGCCAACAGGATATCCTATCATTTAGATCCATGGCTTAGGAAAGACCAAAAAGGCATCATTAAGGGAAGGTCAATATTGGAAGCCATCATTGATGTCTAGGAAGGTTTGGACTACTGTGAAGAATCTAATCAGGACATTGTCTTCCTCAAGATTGACTTTGACAAAGCCTACGACATATTGGAATGGGACTATATTTTACAATCCCTAAAAGACCTCGGGTGTAGTTAGAGATTCCTCACGATGATCTGCACTCTCCTTGGCAATGCTTCAACCAAATTCCATGTCAATGGTCAACTTTCAATGTCAACGGGCAATGCGCCGACTTGTGGAGCAATAGATGGAGCTTGGTCGCATAAGAGGCATCACTTTGCCACATAACTCTAGGCAAATGACCATGCGGCTTTTTGAGGATGACACAAATGCCTTTGTTCAGAATGACGATACAAGCTTGGAAACCTTTTGGTGGTGCCTCGACACATTTTGTGAGGCCTCCGGATCTAGAATTAACCATACCAAGACTGCATTTAGGGCTATCAAAGGGAATCAACCCAATCTCCTCACTGTGCAAGGATGCCAAGGCATTCAATCAGGTCAGGTCGTTCGCATTCTTGGTATCCCCTTGGGATCCAGTGTTACTCTGGAACAAAGGTGGGCTTGGGTCCTCGCTAGACTTAATAATAAACTTAACTACTTGAGGGGTTTTCAAATCAATCTTGCTCCCTAGGCCATGGTGATCAACACGTTCCTCATATCCTCAATGATATACTTTCTTTCTTACTGGAGACCAAAGAATCAAGAATTAACCAAATTAGAAAGTAGTTGTAGGAACTTTCTCTAGACTGGGGACCATAAGAGGAGGGGAGAGCCTAAAACCAAATGGTCCATATGCGCTAGCCGAAAGGAGAATGGAGTTCTAGGTATCATGAACATTGGTAGTATGGCCAATAAACTTGTGGCTAAGTGGATGATTAAGGCCTGGTGCAATAGAGATTCCTCTTGGGCCACATTAATTTTCAGAAACACAAACTCGATTACTTTGCTAGGCTACCTTGGATGGAAAAACCTCGCCATGTTCACCCTCCTATTCTCTCTAATTCCGGTCTCACCCAAAGGATCCACCCTGGTAAGATTGTTGTGGTTGAGCTTGAACACATTCAAACCTCACATCAGAATCAGTGAAGATTGGAAATGGGCTGCTGGTATAAGACAAAATGACTCTATTTGGTTCCCGATCCAAGGCATGATGTCTTGAGTGTAAAGAGACTCTCGAATAAGGGATTCAAACAATGGAAGCACCTCTGGAAATAGGACACAAATAGAAGGGTGGACTTTGAGGACTTTGACCTACAAATGTGGTCACATATGAGGAATGGAATGTTTTACTGAGCAGACACCAGGTTTGGGACCGATCTAAAATCTGAGTACTTATGAGACACAACTCTCCGAACCCAATGGCCCTTAAATGGTATAATGGTAATCGCCTCTCCAAGCTTCCATGTGTTGAAGCTTGCAATCATGCGACTTCGATGGGATATGAAATTTATTTCTATCTTGCACCCTCTCATTGAAAACACCATGGAATATGTACTAATGCAAAAGCTAACAAGATCTTTGGGGTTCCACGCTAGTGCAAGCAATGTTGCCATAGCAAAGAGGATATTGGTCACCTGTTCTTTGCTTGAACTAAGATTATGGAGGGTCCTTGATCGTTCTTTGGGAATCCAAACAAATCAATTGGAAGCAAGCCCTCATTGGTGAAGCGATCGATTGCTCTATGGCATTGTGGAATGTGATTAGGGGAGTGATCCTTTGGAAGATTTGGAGAGAAAGATGTGTTCAAAACTTTGGCAATACCCCCAAGGAGTGGGCAATTGAGAAGTCCCTTTTCCTTCTCGGCAAAAGAATTGCTAACTGTAAGAAAACCCCACCCTTCAGACATCACAAAGAGCTACAATATGTCAACAATAAGCTTAAAACAAAGTGGGCTCCACATGATGGGGATGCGAGGTTTATCAACCTCCTCTATAACTCCATGTAAGCCTTGCAAGGCCTACCACGAAGGCTATGGGAGATCATCAGAATGAAAATTAGTGATCAGAAATATATCAGTTGGAAGCTAGCTCTGCTAGGAGAAGCGAGCGGTCCATCTGCAACTCTCCGGAATGCTCAAACTCTAGTCGATTGAGTATTCACTGTTCCTCCTTGACAAAATGATCGATAAATGTAAGAAACCCCCCCCCCCTTTTTTTTAGGTCATCAAGTATTTCTTTTGATCAAAGAAACACTTTACCAATGGGGGCCCCGCATGAAGGTGATGAGTGGGCGACTAACCTTTTTCTTGTAAAGCCATCTACACTTTGTAAAAGCTTCCCCCGCTCTGCGGGATTCAGTGAATCCCGTGGGCACTAGTCCCCTTCTTTTGTATTTTTCCTTTATTTAATTCAATTCGAGGAGAGTAGGCTAAGGCTGAACTTCCTTTATTTAAAAAATAAGCTCATTATATTCACAAAATATAAAAACAAGTCAAACTTATGCTATATGAATACACGTGTTAGAATGTGTGAATGGATGTACAACTTCCATAAGGTAAGGGGGTCATCACAATTTCATTTTTTGAGTACTGTGATTAAACATTGCGCTATTTTATTTACATAAGATTTGATAGAAATAACGTTGCGCTATTTTATTTACATAAGATTTGATAGAAAGAGATGTGTAGAATTAAGAGGGGAATTTAAGTGCAACTACGAGAAAGAGAGAAAGTGGGGCATTTTTTCAAGTAAGTGTATTTATTTTTCAAATGAACTGATGAAAATTTTTTTCCCATGAATTTAGAGATTCTCATGATTTGAGGAGAAGGTTTTGAAGAAAAGAGAATAAGAGTTTCCCAAGGAATTTTCAAATTACTCGAAGCTTTTCCCATAAAGTGAAGAATTTGAGATGAAGTAAATTGTTGGCTTTCTTTCCGAACTATAGTTGAGAAGGCCGATCCAATTTGATCATTTTCCCTTTATACGCACTGTAGTAGAATATCTCATTTCTAGAGTTGGATCAGTCACTCAGTGACAATCATTTTGTATATTGATCAATCCTTTTATGCTCATCGAGTGTAAACTTTTGATCTAGCATTATTGAGATCCGCAATTTACTTTGGATGTTATATTGATACTTTTATTTCACGATCACGTGCTTCTTCCGTGACAACCCTATTCTTCCATGCCACCAACCTACACGTGAAAGGTGTTTTCTTCTCTTCCCCCGGGGGGCCTAGCATCGTAACATCCCCTAGGAAAAGGTTTCCAGCATGTCAAACCCACTCGGTGGACGGGAGTGACATGGTGCACCCATCAGAGCCTGATCTAACCCTTAACTGCTCATTTACATACCGTGATCCACATCTCGTCGATAGCGTATGCACATGGGTATGCGTAGGTGTATGCCCATGCATATGTGCATGTGTATGCGTGCCCATGCATATGTGCATGCAAATGAATATGTGTATGTGTATGTGTGTATGCATGTGTATGCATGTGTATGTATGTATGTATGTGTGTCTGCATGTACTTGTTTGTGTGCATATGTGTGTATGTGTATGTATATGTCATTGTATGTGTATGTGTATATGTGTATGAATGTATGTGTATGTGTATGTGTTGTGTATCTATGTGTAATGTGTGTGTATATGTGTGTATGTGTATGTGTCTTTGTTTATATGAATGTATGTGTATGTGTGTATGTGTGTATGTGTGTATGTGTCTATGAATGTATGTGCATGTGTATGTGTATGTCTATGTGTATGTGCATGTGCATGTGCATGTGCATGTGCATGTGCATGTGTGTGTGCATGTTTGTGTGCATATGCATGTACATGTGTGTGTGCACATGCATGTGCATGTGTGTGTGTATGTGTGTGTGTCTATGTGTGTGTCTATGTGTGTGTCTATGTGTGTGTATGTGTGCATGTGTGTATGTGTGTGTATGTGTGTGTGTGTACGTGTATGTGTATGTGTATGTGTATGTGTATGTGTATGTGTATGTGTATGTGTATGTGTATGTGTATGTTTATGTGTATGTGTATGTGTATGTGTATGTGTATGTGTATGTGTATGTGTATGTGTATGTGTGTGTGTATGTGTATGTGTATGTGTATGTGTATGTGTATGTGTATGTGTATGTGTACGTGTATGTGTATGTGTATGTGTATGTGTATGTGTATGTGTGTGTATGTGTGTATGTGTATGTGTGTGTGTATGTGTATGTGTATGTGTATGTGTATGTGATTGTGTATGTGTATGTGTATGTGAATGTGTATGTGTAAGTGTATGTGTATGTGTATGTGTATGTGTATGTGTATGTGTATGAGTATGTGTATGTGTATGAGTATGTGTATGTGTATGAGTATGTGTATGTGTCTGTGTATGTGTATGTGTATGTGTACGTGTATGTGTATGTGTATGGGTATGTGCATGTGTATGTGTATGCGAATGTGTATGTGTATGTATGTGTATGTGTATGTGTATGTGTATGCGTATGTGTATGTGTATGCGTATGTGTATGTGTATGTGTATGTGTATGTGCTATTGTATCTATATCTGTATGTGTATGTGTATGTGTATGTGTATGTGTATGTGTATGTGTATGTGCTATTCTATCGATATCTGTATGTGTATGTGTATGTGTATGTGTATGTGTATGTCGATGTGTATGTCGATGTGTATGTGTATGTGTATGTGTATATGTATGTGTATGTGTATGTATATCTGAATGTGTATGTGTGTGCATTCATGTACGGGTGTGTATGGGTACACGTATGCATACGTGTACGGGTGCGCATATGTGTATGTGTACGGGTGCGTATATGTATGTGTATGTGTATGTGTATGTGTATGTTTATGTGTATGTGTATGTGTATGTGTGTGTGTATGTGAATGTCTATGTGTATGTGTATGTGTATGTGTGTGTATGTGTATGTGTGTGTGTATGTGTATGTGTGTGTATATGTGTGTGTATGTGTATGTGTATGTGTATGTGTATGTGTATGTGTATGTGTATGTGTATATGTATGTGTATGTCTATGTGTATGTATATGTGTATGTGTATGTGTATATGTATGTGTATGTGTATGTGTATGTGTATGTGTGTATCGCGGCATTTCCCACCCTCTCTCTTTTTTATCTCTCTGTTCCCTTCCCTCTCTCTCCTCCCCTGCCACGCCCCTCAGCCCCCACCAGCCCCCTCCCCTCCCCTCACCACCATCACCCTCCCCTCCACTCACCGTTCTAACTCTCCTCAGTAAATATGTGACCTATCTTAGATCGATCTCTAAGAATAGGATCATTTGATACTTGACGAAGTAAGTCATGACTATCTTTGGGTACGGGTTGAGCTATAGGCTTTATTTTCTTTTCTACAGTTTTGTATTTGGTTTCTATTCTAACTTCCTGTTCTAAGATGAATTCACTAATAATCTCATTCTCTTGAATAGAGTTCAGAATTATTAGATTTGATTCTAAACTTTCATAAGAAACACTCTCTAGCTCTTCTAATAAAGTTGAACTTTTTGATAATTCAATTATACTCTTAATTTTCTCGTCACTTGAAATTAATCCGGTTTGTTTGAAATATTTTTCAGTTTGTTTTTTAAATGTTTTTGTAAGGTTTTCTTTAATAATATAATGCAAACTAGTTGTAGGAGTACAAATTAGATAATTTTCAAATTTATATTCATTGATAGGCGAGACATCAAAACAACGTCCACTATTGTCTCGCTCAATAGTGGAGTGTAGCAGAAATTTTGATCATAATACGCTCCATATTCTCTTACAGCCAGTGGATCATCACAAACATGACTGATTGAGTCAATGGGATTTCTTCTTAAGCTCTTTCTATTTCTAGTATGGTCACGAAAATGATTTTGAAATGTTAATACCATCTATATGATCTATAATATAAATTCTCTATTGATAATATGAAAATCATCAGGGTTTTGACATATTTGATATCACTCTAAAGGTTTGGGATATTATATTCAAGAACATTTATTTGACATATCACCATAAGACGGGAAATGTTTGCATTTTTACTTCTGATTTTACATCCACAATGAAGATCTACCACACTTCCAATAATTCAAAAGATTCATAAGTATTATTGAATTTTTAGGGAACCTCTTAAATGATAACATACCAATCATGAAAAACAATGTAGGCGACGAAGCTTAAAGATGGAGTAATTACTTGTCCTATATAGTTACAAGCGTACTTACTATGAATGCGGAAAAGGATTAAGAACCTATAGATCTCGCATTATTTTGATAGGGGTTTATGATGAACATGAAAGAAATTCACTCCTTTATCCAAGGCACCGTTTCAAAGAAATGAAAAATTCTAACATCAAGTACCCATGTGAACTTGAAGTCGTAAAGAGAGTGTGACATAGGTTGTCATGGATATTTACATCTCTACATCTATAAGATAAGATTTGATTATTGAATGCTCAAATACATATTAAGTACTGTTCATGAAGTCTTGAATCTACTTGAAGAAGCTATGTATTTTTATAATGGCACACACTCTAGGAGGGGTGGCTTTACTCTTAAAGTTCACTGTGTACCTGCAAGACAAAATAAAGTGTTATGTTCGATATCCAACTCTTTCACATTGCATCCTATAATTGTCTCTATCCTTCTTAGTAAAGTAATACTTATTGAGACGCGAGGATGTGTCACTTATCTCGGTGATGTCTGTGTAATTATTTATGAACATATATAAATGTGTTTACCCATGTGAATATGTGTACATAGATGCGTGTTTTAAAATGTATGTGTTTGTGAACGTGATGTTTTGAGTGTCTAAGTGACTGGATGAAACCAACTTCAAAGATACGAAATAGTCAAGCATATTCTGCACATATAGAGGTGAGCTTGAACCAGCAGATTCAAAGGAATATATATGAGGAGAAATCAAAGGATAAAGAATACATCACGATTGTGGTTCTTAGGGTCATTTCAAATATTACCACTAGAACTGAGATTAGAAATGATTTGTTTCCACCTAGAGCTAATGGAAGATTGTTAATGCTACCACCCAAGTATTCACACTAAGCTATGAAACAAAAGGATTTGTATTTTTCTACCTCTGTATTATGTGAAGGGGGGAAAACTTAGAAACATTTCTGAATACAACACGATAGTGATTATATTTTATTGCGAGAAATAAAAAAATATGTTTTGTCCCAATGTCGATTGTGTTGCATTGTATACCGTCGAATCAAGTAATTAGAGAAAGCATTGTTTAGGGATCTGATGGTCATATACCAAAAAAATGAAGCATTTGGCATTGTTTAAAGGATTTAATGAAAGAGGTGATCGAATATTCGTGAGAACTTCAAGAGGATTTTTGAAAAGCGATAAAGAGAACTATGATAGCATCCTTATTTTTCTAGAAGCTTGTGCTATGAATATTTTCCTAAGAGAAAGTTTGTTCAAAGACTACGTTCCCTTGAATTAATTGAAAGAAAAAACCTATCCATGGTTCGAAACAATTCCCACATTTATCTCAAATTGCGTACGAATAATGGATCATTTCTCTTAAATTATAAAACCAATGGGTATCATTTTCATGAGTCAAGTTTGAATTTGAAAGAGGTGATGGATTATCAGGTATCAAGCTTGAAAGCTAGATTTGAGATCTTCAAACATCCATGCGTAAAAATAAGCATCGGGTCCAAGTCCATAGTATATCTACTCTCACTCATTGAACCATCATACATCCATCCTTTATATTACATATAAAAGGAAAGTAGGTTTGAAAATGCACGTATAAGAAGTTTCCTATTGTGATCAATTTGCTTATATGTTTTGGAATAATGATGCATGGAGACATGAATGTAAATAGAAATTGGTAATTCATGTTGATATTCGTAACTATCATGTACATACATATTTGCACTTGAGTATCCGAATAATTGTGATGAACCAGTACTTTGACAAATCAAGATCTAATTCAAGACATATAAAAGACTTTGACAACAATGGAGGCCAAAGAGATGTCAAGATAAAAAAACATAATGATCAAGAGAGTGGGATACCAATTTAAAATCCGGAAAAAGTTCTAGAAGAAGAGAATGGTGAACAACCACTTAGAGAAACAAAAGGTTGAGAAAATTTTGAAGGAAAGTTGGAGGAGGATAAACAAGAACATGAGAAGGCAATTCAGGTGAAAAGTAGGAAGGATGAAACAAACTATTTGTGAATTGATCCAAGAGTCTTAGACGTTGATAAATTATTTTATCAAGAGAAGGTAAAACAATTTCAGAGGTTTTGAAGTAATACAAAAAAGAAAGTGAAACTAAACATGAGAATATCAAGCAAAAATCTAGTAAGATTGATAGTTCAAACAATGAGAGAATTTATGGAGAAAAGAAAAAAAGAATATTTGATGATATTACAAGATAAATATTTGGATTTTTTACTTTTGACACCCAAGGAAAGTAGTGATATACAATCCAATCAGAATCATAGGCTTCAAATAAAAGCTCTACGACCTAGACTATCCAAATCATTTCAAAAATGGAGAAGTTCATGGGAAGTTCTACACTAGATCATTGCACATGACATTTCAAAGTCCACTTAATTATATTATACAAGATCTAATTGATTTTAAGAATGGAAAAGGTCATGGGAAGTTGTGCCTCAGATCATTGCACATCAACATCCTCATGTCCATCTTGAGTCGGGAAGTTAGCTTAGCTTTACAAGGTTGTGAAAAAGGTTATTCATGGAATGGTGTGCCACGTTACCTCTTGGAAGAAATACTCTTTCATGCTGTTCATTGCATGGGATAGTGCGTATGGTCATGTTATCTATTGGTGTGGTTGAACTCCATGCCCCATGTCTTTGATTGAAACCGATTTGGAACCTACCCTTTGAAACTCCTTGTTCAACAAAGGAAACTTCATCCACTTTTGGTTCAACCAAGACAACTTCAGCCACTCAACATAATGAAGGCATCAAAATTGCATATCTTCTATGCTGGTGGTTTGTTTATTGTTTTCTTTGTTCTCTTACAAGATTGATGTTCTTAAGCACGTGGGTATAGGCCTACATAGAAATGAAAACATCCCGATCTACCCATACATGAATATTGTGAGGTTGTCTTGCATGGTTCATGATACAATAGTGTAGAAGTTGGACATACACACCTTAAAAGCTCACGGACCGAGGATTGGGAACCTACATAAAGGAAACAACAAGCAAAACCCCTCTACTTGTCTTCTCACCGTCCCTTCTTAAGTTCTACATAGAAACTTACATGGGTTTTCTTTTGGTGAGTAGCTTCAAGGACATATACCCTCACGAGATTCAAACCTTTTAGGTGATGTTGACAAATGTTACACCTCATGAGCAGTTATCTTGATGTTCTCTCTTACTCGAGATTAGCACTGACCTTTTTTATATCTAGGATTCCTATCAATATCTCAAAGGATTCGATGTAAAGGTAAGAACATGTATTCATGCATAGACTCCCTAAAACCTCTTTTTTTACCTTACTGAGTGTCTTCGTTATTTTTGATATGGTTATACTGGGCATCATGTCAAGATAAATTTCAAATTTTCTTTTGTTGTTCGCTTAGATGTGTGGGGTCTTGTTTCATAGCGATGGTGTCCAATACCCATGAGCAAGGCTACACAGGCTTGACGCACCTATACACTAGGAATACATGTAGAGCGTGCTTGGATGAAGACCCTTGTTTGCGAAAATTATAAAGGGTAAAGGATGTAGACTTCTCTTAAATTCATGTGTTTTCTATGATTGATTAGGGGAAGATTTTCATGTGATTCACTACATTCTCCACCTAACTGTTGCATTTAAAACAAGTTGAAGATGATTTTAGTTGAAAATATAAAAATAAGTTTCTTATGCTCATAGGCTCACCCATGATTTCAACTTACACCTTTGCATTGCATCTGCTTAGCTCTTCTCATTTCATCTGCAAGCTTCTGTGGAATACAGTAATTCGCCAACATCTTGAGAAATTGCAGTGAAAGATTTACTTTATAATGAAAACTTGACTATTGTGACTTAATGAACTCTGCTCTTAGCACGACCCACACTTTCTAATGTTATTAACCTCTTCTTGTACACACATGACTTGTAAGCCGTGAAGAATTTGGCAGTTTTCTCAAGTTTTGAAAGCATGTGAAAGCTTGGACACACGTTCTTGAGCCATCATGCTTGGCTCTTAGGCAAGAGGAGCTAAGATATTTTTTTAGTCTTTTTGTTCATTATGGTTACTTAAATCCTTGATATTTAGAGACTCCATTCTTTTATTCATAGATTTCTGAATTCCATCATGAGATAAGGGATTCATGACAACCTAATGACTGAATCTTGTGGATGCACGTACGTAGAGATAGTACAGAAAACAAATCTCACAAAAGCATAAACAAAATAGATAGAAATAAGAGAGTGGACATAAGATTGGGTACAATTTCCCCCCACATACTATGATGGATGATTCTATTAGAGTATGTGTATTTTTAGGTATTTTTCATTACGTCCTAAATAGAACATATATGACGTTGACGCTTCAAAAAGCATGAATTTATGAAAATTTGCTTTATTTACAAAATCTTCACTTTCTATGCGATCAAATATTTTAAAAAAGATCTTAAGGGATCCATTATTCTTACAAAACAATATGTAAAATGCTATCTTTTAACTATCTTGAAAAATATCCGAATAAGTCCACATGCATTCACACCCTCATGAGTCTTCACGTGCTAAATCAGAAGAGAATCACATTAAAAACTAAAGAGATTATACTTTATGGAATAATGAAATGTTATTTGGATTTTAATGGCTTGAGCTTTTTAATCTGATTGTGTTCTCATTTAGCAGGTGAAGATTCATGAGAATGTGAAGGAACATGGACTAATTCATATATTGTTTAAGATAGTTAAAAGATAGTATTTTAGAATTTTGTTTGTGAAGATGATTGATCGTTTTTTTTTTTTGAAAGAACAAGGAAAATTTGTATTAATGGTGGCCGTATACAGTGTGCCTTGGGCAGGAGACACCTGACCTAGAGGACAAATTACAAGGAGAAATACATGTCCAACCTTTTACAAGAGTACTGTTCAGGTAGCAATTTTTTCCATCTAGAGGGAGAATTTTCAGACAAAATCTTGTAGACATCATAGTTATTACAAGAAGCATCTCTAATTCTCCTAATACAAGATAGAGAAGCATTTTTCAGAATAACAGGCAAAGTGATGAGGTAGTTCCTTTTTCTGCTACCAAGGGTAGCCTCATTCCTACTGAGCCATATGTTCTAAAGAATATAGCCCCTCCAAATATTCCAGAGCAGAATATCCAAGTGTTTACAGCAACCAAGAATCACCTCCATTTTACTAAGTTTGGGGAGACCATTCACTAGCAGATACTTCTCCACAGCAGACCTGAATTTTTTGGCATGATGGCATTCAAAGAAGAGGTGTGAAACATCCTCCACAAGGCCACAAAACATACAGGACCCACCACTATTAAAAATTTTCCTGACTTTGTGACCAGTCCAAAGGCCATGGTGTAGCATCCTCCACTAGAGAAAGGAATGCTTGCTGCAATCTGGAAGAGCCCACAGAGCTTTAAATCTGTAAGTCCACTGGTGCAGAGACAGATTAGTGCTAGAAAAGACATCTTGTGCAGTCCTTACCCTTACTCCACATATGTAATTGTTCCAAGTAGTGATCCCAGCTTTGTGGCATTTGTGTTGCTTGATTGTCAGCCTGTTTTCTTCACAGTAAGCAAGCTAGCCCAACCATGGAGACTCTTGCAAATAAAATTGAAGAGAACAGGCAAGTTCGTTAGGGAGTTTAAAAGAGTTCTTAGCTTTGAACCAGGCCTGCCACATTCTACACACTAAGGGACTACCAAAGGGGGTGATGGGATGTGGGGAAGTTATAATGTCCCAAAGGTTGAGATTCTTCCAGGCCCTGTAGTCAGCAAGACAAAATCTAGAAGTATTTCTTTTCAGAAGACAGGCCCAGGCATCATTACAGTCAATACATCTCAAAATCCATTTAGAAGCCAAGTTGTCTGCCATTTTCACAGGATTAATAATGCCCAATCCACCTTGATGTTTAGGGAGACAACACACTTTCCAAGCCACCTTGGGGACTTTTTTTTTTACCAGACTTACTTCCCCATAAGAAGTTCCTCGCTAAACAGATAACCTGTCCAAGTTGCTTATTAGAAGGAGACCAACAAGCCAGAAAATAGACCAATTTAGGAAGGATGTAGTGATTGAGAACAAAAGTTCTATGAGGGAGGGAACTGTTAGTATCATACCAGTACAACAAGTGCTTTTTAAACCTTTCCACCACCCAATCCCACCTTTGAGCAAAAGAAATCTGGAAACCCATGGAAATCCCCAACAATCTAAAGATCTCTCCATCTTTGATAATGTTGCATCCAAGTCTAGAAACACATTCAGGAATAGTTTCATTAGAAGCTTTAAATCCAGTTTTGGAATGGTTAACTTTGGAACCACTAGCAAGACAAAAAATCTCTAAACATTCCAGAAATTTGTTTATAGAAAGATCATCAGCATTTATAATAACATTAGTATCATCAACAAACATTTGGAGCCCAAGAGGGGAAGGGGAGTTAAGCACATTGATTCCTTTTATAGTACCATTGTTCATAGCATCTTTGACAAGCCAACCTAAAGCATCACTAGCAATTGCAAAGAGCAAGGGAGCAAGAGGGCAGCCTTGTCTGATGGATCTACTAAGAGTAAAAGGATCAGAGATTTGGCCATTGATGGCAACCCTAGAACAAACATTGCCAAAGAGGGTGCTAATATTTCTGATGAGTCTTTTGCCAGCTCCCAGGTCTTCAAGAGATTGGAGAATAAAATCCCATTCAATTCTATCATAAGCCTTATCAAAGTCAATCTTCAAGGAATAAAAACTTTGGCCCAAGTCTTTAGCATTGTCTATACCTTCCCAAAGAGAAATAATAGCATCAAGGATGTATCTACCTTTGATGAAACCTTTTTGTTCAGGGAGGATAAAGTGTTTCATCATGGGACTAAGTGTTCTGGCTATGGTAGAAGCTATAATCTTGTAGATGGTGTTAAGAGATAGTATTTTAGAATTTTGTTTGTGAAGATGATTGATCGTTTTTAGAAAGCAACTCTTTTGTAGAAATAGTAGATCACCTAGAAAGTGATGATTTTACAAATAAAGAAAATTTCTATAAATGCAAGCTTTTTGAAGCACCACCATCATGTATCTCTTATTCATGATGAAATTACAAAAACCTAAGAATGTAAATGCTCTGATAGACTCTTCCATCAGAGCATGTGGGGGGAGATTGTACCCAATCTTGTGTGAAGTCATCACAGCTATGCTCATCATTTCCATTCGTCTTTAAGTTAATGTGAGGTCTGAGGGTTTCCTTCAAGGTCTATACTTCAATAAGATGCTCTCGGGTTGCACTTTTATGACTACCCCGTGTGGGATTGTGTTGAACCAGCCCTTGAGAGCTTAATGACCATTACACAAGCTTAGTTTTTCATGTGAACTATTCATTTGAGAAATAGGGAGTGTAATTACATGGGCACATATTTTTGTGGAAAAATCAAATGGGCAGCCTGTAAATCTTGTAGCACTTCCATTTTCTTTCTCTACTCCTTGAGTTCGATTTCATATTATCCTTTGGTTTTATCTCATATCTAGCTTTCGTTGGCAGCAGTTCATATCACATGCACCAATGTGGAATGAGGATTCACCTGGCGTTAAAATACTTCATGGAGGTTAAGTTTCATTCTCTATGAGGTTTAGATAAGGGTCCTTCATGCACTTTCTTAAACTAAGGATGCATTACTTTCTCATTCACTTGGGCCTCTGGGGGATTCAAGATAGAAGCCTAAAAGAACCATATGCTAATTATTTAGCATATAGCATTGCAACACCATGCATTAGTCTTTCTTGGGTGCATATAAGACATTCTAAATATTCCATAAGGATTCACCTTTTCGCCCTTCTATATGCCTATTCCTCATTGATTTTTCTTTGGATTGCACAGGAATAAGATTTTCGAAGGACTGTTAGGGCAACAACTTTTTTTTACCTTGTGCTTGGTTGATTGCACTAAAAAATACCTTCATTAAGGTTCAATTGAAGGCCCTCCTAAGACGTCCTATTTAGAGTTGTTAGAACCATATGAATGAGTGCTTCATTCTGTATAAATGAAAGGCCTTGGCTTAATGAATATATGTGCATCTTGAATCCTATGCGAACTACAAATTCTCGGCGTTTTATTTTCTGTTTGTTCTGTTATCATCATCGTCATGTATTCTCTGATTGAATGTCACCATGCATAGCCCGTGGTGACGTCAAGATCCAAACTGCTTGTTAACAATGACAATCCCAAGTGGGCCCGAGCCCGGAAAATCTATTTCTGCAGACTTTGCCATGCTCAGAGGGCTAGCATGATGGTCGTCATCTATTGCATTTCTGTCCTATAGCAGCAATGGAATTGTGTATCTCAAGATTACGTGCGTCGAGAGCCCGTGGTTTAAAGGTACAATCATCGGATTCTTTGTTCCGGGAGGGCTTTTGCCAACATTTTTGGCATCGCCCAGCACAAGGATGCGGGGAAGAGCGCTATATCCACCCTGTAAAACCATGGAGGATTGTATGCAGTACAATTATGCCGACCGGAGGATGATGCTCTACTATTTCCCCACAGATTACCTCTGCTCTGCTCATATTCCGATATTTTTCATTAAAACAATCCATTCTTTTACCTCATCAGCCACTTGTGCTCTGCCCAATTCCAGAAGTGCACCCAATATTATACGATCCTTCAACTACTTCCATAACTCTGTTCGGTCATTCACGATCATCGCTTTCGATTGCAATTGGAAGAATTTCTAGTATGGAGGAATCTCTATAGTGTTGTATGTAATTTTTGTACGATTCTGGTATGATTCCCATACATTTTGGGTGTGATTCTAGTCCAAACCTTGCACGCAATTTGGAATTAAGGATTATGACCATCATTGCATTTGACACCTTCTTTGCGCCATCATCTACTTTGGTTAATTGTCACAATGGTTATTTAGCATCACGAGTCTCATTTGTTACTAGTGTATCACATCCCTCGTTAACTGTATCACGAGAATGTTCATTAGCTTTGTTGCAAACTTGCCTGATGGATCATTTCAGTTTGATTGTCTTTGAAAGTTGTCCGTTGACATTCACTTTGGTCGAAGAATTACCAAGGAGAGTGGAGATCATCCTGAGGAATCTTTGACTACACTCAAGGTCTTTTAGCGATTGTAAAATATAGTCCCATTCCAATCTGTTGTATGCTTTGTCAAAGTCAATCTTGAGGAAGACAATGTCTTGATTGGATTCTTCAGCAAAGTCCAGACCTTCCAAGATATCAATGATGCCTTCAAATATTGACCTTCCCTTAATGAAGCCTTTTTGGTCTTTGCTAAGCCACTGGTCTAAATGACAGGATATCCTATTGGAAATGACTTTAGCAAGAATCTTATATCGAGTTTGAAGCATTGTTATAGGTCTCCAGTTCTCAATTATATTTCTCTCCCCTTTTTTATGAATAAGTATGATGATGCCATTGTTGAGACAAGTGGGAAGGGTGCCTAACTCCACTGCCTCAAGCCAAACAAGATGCAAGGGGGTGGCCACCACATATTTGAATGATTTAAAGAACTCATTAGTGAGCCCATCAGGCCCTGTGCTCTTGCTGTTCGGAAGCGAATCTATCACTTCCAGGATATCTTGTTCGAAAAAGGAGGCATCAAGCAGAGCACACAAGTTTGCATGGGATTCTATGCAAGGAAGTCTGAGAGATGGTGGCCATGCAATCCCGCCTATCGGGGGAGAGGGGACAAGTACTACCCAAAGAGACTCATGAAGTGTGCTTCTATAATGCCAATGTTTTCTTCCTCAGTTTTACATTCCACCCCATCCTTGTCAAGTAGTAGTGGGATCTCATCTCTGATTTGTTTTCTTCTAAAAATATTGCGCATCTCTTTGGAAGGTCTATCTGCCTTACCAGCCCACCATTCCTTGAAATAAATTTGAAGATTTTTCCTTTTGATCTCCTCCTCATATCTCAATCTTCCTCTTATATTTTGGAGTCCCTTTTGAGATTGAATCTTCCCTTTATTAACTTTTTCTTCGAGTCTCTGGAGCCAACGGTATAGGTTTTCTCTACATCTTCGACAGATGGTTTTGAGAACCTTCGTGGTCCTAATCCAGATGTGACGTGACTTTTCCACTGTGTTTCTCCAACACTTGGCTGGAGAGGTGTAGACAACAAAGGCCTCAAGCCACACGTTAGTGATTTCATGTTGGATAGAGGGGATCAAAAAGACAAACAGATTGGCGTGAAACCAAGGTGCCCTGCAAATTTTAGATAGAAGGGGGAAGGTGAGCACCATTGGATAATTGTCTGAGACGATGAAGTGGATACGTTGCGTTAGGGTGGGGGGACCCCATTGATGGATGAGATTCTATGAAATGTAGCTTTTGTCGAGTCTTACTTTCCTCAACTTCTCACCCAATCCAAGTTTGGATGAAGAAAAGCCATTCGGGTCCTTGACTTTGACTAGATCCAAAAACAATTTGGTTTGGTCCCATGTGTCTTTCTTCTGGCCATCAATGATACGACCCTTGTTGTTCCACCTATCAGAGGGGTCCTCCACCATATTCAAGTCACCGCAAATCAAGACATTTTGAGAAAACAAGTCCAAGGAGGACCAAGTATCAATCCTTGTAGCATCCTCGTTTGGAGCATACATAGAAATCAGGGAGAATTGAAAGGGGGTCCTGAATGTAACTGCCAACCACCTATGGTTTCAACTTTGCTGGTGTAGTCAAGCTTATTAGCCTAGAGATGATTGATACCAATGGCAGTTCCACCAGAACCACGCTGATGGGTTGTGGAAAACCACACATGGGATTGAGAGACGCCCTTAAGTCTTTTTTTAAAGTCTTCTCCTTCAATTTTAATCTCCTGAGGACAAATGAAGTCCCGGTTTAAGCTTATGTCGTAGAGCCATTGACCAATAATGGTGGCTCTTGTAGGGTCAGTTAGCCCCATAGTGTTTAGTGAAGCGATGATCATTTTCTTGCACTTCCGCGTCTTCGCTTTAAGGGGGATTTTCCAAGGAATACTTGGCAATTGCTTCCCCTTGCGAAAAGTCTCTTGTGGGGAAGATGGAGAGGCCATTTTCGGTATTGTTGTTCCAATGAGGGAACTTTCACTATCCATATTGTCCTCATTGCTTCTGGTGAATCTATCTTCTTTGCTAGTTGTGTAGTCCCCTTGATTCACCACATTAGAGGGGGGGCACTCCAAGGGTAAGTTACTTGTGCATGCAAACTCCCGGATCCCTCCTAGATAATCAAGATCATTAACCTCCTTCTCGAGGTTGTAGTATAAGTTAGTGAGTGACTTTTCTGGAGTGCGGGTCTTCTCTAAATGTCTCCTTGGGCTTGAGCTTCTCTTAGGGCTAGCTTTCCTTCTTCTTCTAACCTCTGTAAATCCTTCTGAGTCAGTTTCTAGGATTTGGTCATCCTTATCTTTCTCTTCAAAGGTTGGGCCGACCTGCATCCCCCTTCAGGGAGCAATCTTTTATTCGATGGCCTTGTTGACCACATTGAAAGCAGGCATTGGGTAGATTTTTAAAGGATATCTCCTAAACCCAAGATTCCCATTCACCCAATTCAACAATAATCTACGAGGGGAGAGGCCTACTTAGGTCTACTTCCACACACATTTGAGGATGCCAATGGGCAGTAATTGCATGTTTTGGGCCCTCATAAATGAAACCCCCAACATCTCCGCGTGAGGCCAGCGACTTGCCAATTGGAGAGATGATATCCCATAAAAAGCCATAAAGGATGTAAGCAAGATTTAGGAGCTCAATCCAAAGAGGGTACCAAAGGGGTTTAGAGTTGTCGGGCATGAAATCAAGGGCCCATTTCAAGAGGCACAGAGTGGCGTGCCTAACTTGCCCAAATCTGACACTAAGGGCCTCAAGTGCCATTTCTTGATTCTCAAAGACTAGCAGGACGTGTCTGGCTAGAAGGAATTGGCACTTACTCACAACTATGCCATGCGAGGACCACTCTTTTCAAAATCACTGGCACATAGTATCTAGCAGGGGCCTAGGACCGAACAGCTGGCCAATGAGGCAAGTTCTCTTGAGTTCTTCTTGAGTTGAAAGGATTGCCTCACGATTAAGCGCAACCCCAGGGCCACAGTCTCTGACGAGCAAGGGTCAACATCTGCCTCACGAGTGAAAAATGTAGGTAAATTACTGATAATGGCGGAAGGGACCCCCACATCCATAGACGCGGCCACAAAGAGAAAGGAGTAAAGTCTCCTTAAATTCGAAGCGGTTGTCCATAGCATCACCATACCCTTTTCAAATTATTTTAGTACGCCTTCAACTACTATGGTGCTTTAGTATGCTCTATCATCATCAATATAGTTTCCTATCGCCATGAAATCTAGAGTACCGGGTGTCCACTGTTCTGTGTGAGAAAAGCTTGTGTATTGCTACCTCCTATTATGCTTTTATGTTTGCAAATCTGCAAATCGATGAAAATCTAGAAGCGTCCAATTTTTGGCAATCACATTGTGTTTATTCCTAGTAACACTACAACATATGAGGGACATACTGACATTGTCCATAGAGACGGTGATGCCTCGGCATCGGTATGACCAATGAAAATGCTTGAAAAAGCATGACTCGAATACTAACGGTATGAGCATCGGTATATGCATCGGTAATTTATTGGAAATTACCGACACTTATACTAATGCTTATAACGCTGCTTATACCGAGGCTTATACTAAAGCTCATACTAAGGCAACGTTTTAACCGGCCCTAGAGCAAAAATTCGACATTTGCTCAGGTTTTGGACCAAAGTGTGCTACTATCGAGTTTGTGCGTGCGAACTACATTCTGATCATATTGTGTACACACATCTCTCTCTCTCTACACACCCCTCTCTATTTCTCTAGATCAGAAATTTTGCTGAATGTCGCACACACTATAGCACCCTTTCTCTTTCTTTGTGTTTTCCCTTTTCTAATTTCTCTAATCTTTAGTTTTGCAGGAGCTTTTTGGCACGAGTTCTTTGGAGTTTGATGGAGGACAACATTAAGTGGACTTTGACAACAATGCTCCAAACAATTACATCAAGGTAAGTGATTGTTTTGTTTTTGATTGGTATATAAACAGATAGATAGAGAGAGATGTTGGAGATAGATGTCTGCGGAAGCACGCAAACAACACAAGGAAGAAGAAGAAGCTTGGAGCACAAACACACAATAGTGAATGTATTACTAGAGAATGTACAAAGATAAGTAACCCATTAGGGCAATAGGCGTATATACAAGCCGGGGGACAAAAACCTCCTAAAGAGGGAAAAAAAGTGCCCCGACGGTCCTAGTGTGTTCACACACATCACTACCTAAATATATCAACAAATCCCCCCTGGGAGTGATGCAGTGAACAAGGACCTGGCACTCATGTATAAGGAAGTTCCATGCTATGTGGAAATCACTCCAAAAACAGAAGTAAGCCGAAAGCTTTGCAGAAAGCTTAAAACTTCTCCCTAGGTAGAGCCTTCGTGAAAAGGTCGGCAATGTTCTCCTGCGTGGGCACATATGCCAAGCTGATCTCCCCAGCAGAGAACCTCTCCCTGACATAGTGATAATGCACCTCAATGTGCTTAGTGCGAGCATGGAACACAGGGTTCCTCGCAACTGCCAATGCGCTCTGACTATCAGTGAAGATGGTGGTGGCAGAAGACTGGCCAACATCCAAATTAGCCATAAGGCGTCTGAGCCACACACACTGAACAGTCGCTGTGAAAGCTTCCCTATACTCAGCCTCACAACTAGAAGTGGCCACAATAGGCTGCTTCTTGCTCAACCAAGATATACATGAGCTACCAAGCATGAAGCAAAAACCACTCGTGGACACACGAGTGTCATAGCAACCAGCCCAATTTGAGTCAGAAAAGCATGCAAATCTGGTGGTAGTGATCCCCCCTTGGGATAAAACAACCCAAGTAGTCGAGTACCACTCAAATAGCGAAAGATGCGCTTAACCGCCCTCCAATGCGTGACTCCTGGGCAATGCATAAACCTGCTCATCTGTGAAATAGCAAACTGAATATCTGGCCGAGTAATGCATAAGTAAATCAAGCATCCAACAGCCTGCTGATAGAGAACAACATCAAATGCATCTCCAGCATCATGAAGACTCAATCGTAAACCTGTCTCCATAGGAGTGGCAATAGGCATACGGTCTTCAAGGCCAAAATGCTGCAATAATGTGTCAATATATTTCGTTTGACACAAAGCCATTCCACCATCAACTTGCATAAACTGAATGCCCAAATAGTGATGCAAATGCCCCAAATTAGAAATCTCAAATGAGGCATGCAAATCGGCCTTAAAATCAGCAATATGCTTCTCAATAGGACCAGTGTGCAGCATGTCATCAACATAGACAACAATGATCAGAAGCACATCATTAGCACGCTTAACATATAAGGTGCTTTTAGTTGGACTGTTCTCAAAACCATGTGCAACCAGATAGGCATGTATCTTCTCATACCAAGCACGTGGTGCTTGCTTTAAAACATATAATGCCTTCTTTAACCTACATACCTGGTTTTCATGCCCTTTCTGCACAAAGTCACGGGGCTGAAAAATATACACTTCTTCATGCAAGTCACCATTCAAAAATGCTGTTTTAATGTCAAACTGATGTACATTCCAACCATGATGGGCTGCAAGTGCACAAATGCTCCGAACAGTAGTCATACGGCATGTAGGTGCAAAGGTCTCATCAAAATCAATGCCTCTTTCCTGCGCATAACCCTTTGCAACAAGCCTAGCCTTATACATGTCAATTGTACCATCAGGTTTACGCTTCAGCTTGTATACCCACTTAGTGCGAATGACCTTTTTGCCAGGAGGCAAGTCACATAAAGACCATGTACCATTCTTCATTATAGCATCATATTCAGATTGCATAACAGCCATCCAATTTTCTGAATTCTGTGCTTCATCAAAAGAAACAGGCTCATTCTCATCATAGAGGCTAGACGCTGCCATACCATAGCAATCTGATGCAAAGGAGGCACTATGAGAGCATGAACGAGTACGATATGACAAAGGTGCATCTAATTTGCTGTCACGCAAAGTATGCACCAGCCATTTTGGCATAGTTTTTGCCTGCTCAATATCAGCTCTCTCATCAATAAGTGCATCATGTAAATCTGCATCAGAAATGGAATGATGTGCATCATCATATGAAACCTGCGAAGGCTGAGAAGTTGCCTCATTAGGACCAGCACTAGACTGTCCACCTGTAAAAAGAGGCATCAAAGTATCATACATGTCTTTAGAGCTAACAGATGTCTCCTTAGCACATGAAAGCAATGGCTGAATAGCATCTTCCACAAAGACAACATCAGGGCTAACCAAAATGCGTTTATTCTGTGGATGATACAGACGATAGCCTTTACTTTCAGAACTGTACCCAACAAAAATACATTTTACTACCTTATCATCCAATTTTTTGCGATGTTGTTCAGGCACTAGTGCATATGCCAAACAACCAAAAACCCGTAGATGAGCAACAGATGGCTTGTGATCATGCCAAGCCTCATATGGAGTGATAGACTGTAGCGCTTTAGTGGGACACCTGTTAAGTACATATGTTGCACACATGACTGCCTCAAGCCAGAAACTATGTGGTAAAGCCTGACTCTTGACCATAAACCTCGCCATCTCCATGAGTGACCTGTTCTTTTGTTCAGCAACTCCATTCTGTTGAGGTTTATACGGCACTATACATTGGTGTTTTATCCCACCTTTAGCCAAAAATGCATTAAAATTAGAAGACATATATTCCCCCCCTCAATTAGAACGGAGAGTGCCCATTTTACATGCTGACAGATTTTCAGCCAAAACCAAAAATTGTTTGAAGCACAAAAACACTTTCGACTTTGCCTTCAATGGATATACCCATGCATGCCTGGAAAAATCATCAATGAAAGTCACGAAGTAAAGATAGTTTCCAAAAGAAGGTGTCTGCATAGGACCACAGACATCACTATGTACAAGCTGCAATTTCTGCGTAGCCCGAACTGAACCATCTTTTGGAAAGGAGGAACGCTGCATTTTGCCCAAAATACAGCCTTCACATACATGTTTTCTATCTGCCTCAAGCTTGGCAAAGAAGACACCATATCAGATTTCTGCACGCGTAGCAAACTAGCAAAATTCAAATGACGAAAGCATGCATGCCAAAGCTTTGCATCTGAGATAGCCTGAGAATCATGAATTGCACATGCCGAATCATTCATAGATATTTTATAGCCTATGAGCTTATACAGCCCACGACATAAAATGCCAAAGGCAATAATAACATCGCCATTTGACATATCATGAACTGTACATCTGTCATCAACGAATTTCACAAACAAGCCAATATTGGCTAATGTAGAAACTGATAACAGATTCTTCTTGATCCCTGGCACAAATAAAGCATCTGACAAGGTGAAAGAACTACTAGCAGCAGTAGTCAGAATGATCTTACCAAGTCCCATAACAGGATAAGAGGATTTGTTGGCACATGTGAGAGTATTCCCTGTAGGGGCAGGCTCGAGTGAAGAGAAAAAACTGCGTTGCTAGGTAATATGTTTGGTCGCCCCACTGTCAAAGTACCAAACATCTGAGTCCACTGTAGACATGCACTGCTCATGAGAAGATGGGTCAAAACTGCAAACAGTAGTAAACGCCCATTCTTCTTCCTGCACAAGATTAGGAGACTCTGTTTCTAGTGTAAAGGCTTCTACAACAACCATTCCAGCCTCCTTTTTCTTTGCCTCTTTTGCAGCCAGTTTTGGACAGTTCTTTATGATATGATCATTCCCTTTATAGTACTTGCAAAACAATTTCTGCTTTTCTAATTTCTTCTCATCTTTATCCTGGTTCTTCGAATGTGCAGCATTTGCAGATTTCTGCTTACTAGTAGAAGAGCTCCATTTTTCTTTGCCCTTCTGACTAGCTAGGAAAGCTTGATCTGCAACACGCATAATGGACCTATTCTGCCCGGACTGATCTTCCTGCAAACAGAACAAAGACTAACTCCTCAAATGATAAGGCATTCAGATTGCCTTTCATCATCAACCGAAGAGTAGAAGCAAAACTCTGATATGAATCAAGAAGACCATTCAGAACGGTCTGCACAAGTGAGCTATTTGGTATAACCTCATCAGTAGAAATCAACTGTTCCTTCAAATCTTTGATCTTCGTTAGGAAAATGTCCATAGAATCACCTTCATTCATGTGCTAACTCTCCAACTGTTTTTGGAGGTAAGCAACACGAGCCTCATTCCTAGCTTGGTACAATGTGGTTAGTGTATCCCAAGCATCCCTAGCTATTCTGCAAGAGCGAATATGAGGAATAATGGCACGTTTGACAGACAAAGCTATCAATGCATGTGCCTGGGCATCTTTGCCATCCCAACAAATTTGCTCTGCAGTAGGTGCAACAAAAATAGTAGCACGAACAGGAATCTGTGGAATATCATCTTCGACACCATCTTCATCAGCTCTAGCACCTGTATTTACAGTACCTGTAGTTGCAAGTGTAACACGACGTCTTTCAACACCCTACACAATGTTCCAGAGTCCTTTTGCAACCAATACATGTTGCATCATATAAGCCCATAATGGGTAGTTGGTACCATCCAATTTATCCTCAACAGCCAACATACGGAATACATCACTACTTTCAGCCATGGCCGGTGACTAAAATACCTTGATGCAGAAAATTGACTATATCTCAAAAAGTTGAACAAAACTGCCAAGACGAGTTCTGCTAGACCTGTAGCACACTTCGAGATGCTTAAACTGGCGAACAGAAACCGGTATATACCTTTGGCACAAAAAGACGAAATAGCCTACACAAGCGCTGTGATAGTGCGTACGGAGGCCGAAACGAGCTTAGATCACAATTTCGGCCCCACACAGCAAAGCTGTTTTGATCTCGAAAACACGCTGAGTATGCTCACCAAAATTTGTGTGATTTTGAGACTGCAAACGAAGGAGTGTCGATGGGGCCCTAGATGAAGCGACGACCTGCTCCGATATCAATTGTTGGAGATAGATGTCTGTGGAAGCACTCGAACAACACAAGGAAGAAGAAGAAGCTTGGAGCACAAACACACAATAGTGAATGTATTACTAGAGAATGTACAAAGATAAGTAACCCATTAGGGCAATAGGCGTATATACAAGCCTGGGGAAAAAAACCTCCTAAAGAGGGAAAAAAGTGCCCCGACGGTCCTAGTGTGTTCACACACATCACTACCTAAATATATCAACAAGAGAGAGAAAGAGAGATTAAAGAAAGAAAGAGAGAGATCTAGAGAAACATAAAGAGAGAGAGAGAGGGGGGAGAGAGAGAGAGAGTGAAAGAGAGAGAGAGATAACAGAGAGAGATAGAAAGAGTGAAAGAGAGCGAGATACGAAATAGAAAGTTAATGATATATATAGAGAGAGAGAGAGAGATGCATACATACATACATACACATATGCATACACATACTCACATACATATTACATACACACATGCATATTACATACACACTCACATATATATTACATACACACATGCATATACATACACATACATATCACATACTCACATGCTATGCATACACACATATACATACATACATGCATATTACATACACACACATATGCATACTCATACTCACATAGATACATGTACACACACATGTACATACATACATGTACACACACATGTATATGTACACACATGCATATGCATACTTCCATACACACATATTTGCATGTACACACACACATACATACATACATACACACACACACACGCATAGATACACACTCACATATGTATACACACACAGATTTGATATTTTTTGAGAATCCAGAGTATTTCTCTTAGAGATAGAAAAAATGCTTTAATACCCTATTGAAACAGATCTCTGAGAAGTTAAAGTTGTTAGTCATCTAGACTTTGACTCATAGCAAGTTTACGTATCTTCAAAGTTTGAATTGGTTGTATAGAGTTTTAATTATTTCTTTTCACTTTCCAAATCTATTGGAATTGGCTCAGATATGCTATCTGATTCCTTTTGCAAAAGACCGGGGTCAGTCGGTTAGAGCTAGATAACTAAATTGAACATCCTAGATAGATTTATGTACAAGAACCTTTTCAATCTTCAGAAGGTAATAAGTCTAAGTGGAATTATTTATTAGAGTTTGCTTCAAGTTATAGAATAAATGATTTCTTGAGTCCACTATACTCTAGACTATACAAGTTAGGTTATCAGATTGACAATTCCAAATAACTTTCAACTAAAGTCTTTGAGAAAAGTGTTCTAGGTTGGAAAATTTTCATTTGAATTTGAACTGGTCAAGTTATAGTATGGCTGACTCAAAGAAAATGGTAAACTTTCTCCTACAATTTACATAGAATTTTTAAACCCATTAGGACAAAGTAGTCCTCTAGTCGGGTGAAAAAATCAAGTAATTGTTGGATCAAAGTAAACCATTGTCCAAACATCTACGTTAAATGTGTGGGACAACCAAACTTCAAGTTCTCCAAAAAATATTCAAGTGAATCAAGAGTTTTCAAAGTCTTGCGAGTCCATGCACCAGTTATGCCCAGAAATGGGCTAGTACTTTGAATCCATCTAGTTCACATGTTTGTGCCTAGATCGCACATCCAGAAATTGTGAATTGGCCAGGGACGTTTTTAGATCCACCCTTATTATTCATTCACTACTTTGTACTTTGATCAATTTATCAAAGTGCAAAGCAAGATAGTGTTTTGAATCATTTGGGTAGGGATGCCACATAGAGTTGAGATATGTTCTTCTAGTTCTAGAACATGACCATGTTCTTCCAATTTTAGGACATGAGGCTCGAGGGTTGCCTACAGTATATATAGCTCTAATTTTTGAGGACAAAAATATTTTCCAAGGGGGGAAGAATGTAATAAAGTGAGTTTGTGATCCAGGGTTCTGGCTTGTTCAAACAGATTTGAAATCCAACAGCCTTTTGTCATCCGTGTACATGAACAAAGATCTTGAGTTTAGACTTACTAGGATTTGTCTTGTGCTCTTGTGAACAAGTAATCCACTTAGATTAGTGGTTAAGTCTCAAGGATGTGAAGGAGGAGGTCTTGTGTTCAATCCCCATGGGGGACATGGGGAGAGTATTTTTCCCAAAGACATCTAGATCCTTCTAGAAGCATCCACTTGAGTTAACTCCAGTTGATTGGGACACTTGGTGCACATGCAGTTACATGGCAGACACATGGGTCGTTAGTATCCACCTACCTTATAAGGCAGTCCCCTAGAGAGAGCTATATATAGAGACATTTGGTTGGGAGGAGAGTCATCTCTCTACCACATGGTGGTCATAATCCTTGTTCTCTTACATCTTTATTAAACATAAATTTATGGTATTCTCTAAGAAATCTCTTATGATCACTTACTTAGGTAAAGACTCACGCGTTTATGTTCATAAAAGGATAAAGAAAGGGTTCACCTTCCATGTGTTTGTTGGATTTAGTGAGATTATCGAATCAATAAAAAAACATAAATCAAGTTAATACTTGATTTCCGCTTTTCCTAGATAATAGGAAAATAGGAGAAATAATGTTCTTTATCACAAAAAACCACCCTGTGTACAAATTTTTGTAGCATTTGGTTTAGTTGATTGTGATAAGTCATCATTTTAAGATCTCCACATCTATATCTTAATTTCTGTTACCACATATTAGAGGATGCAAAATATCTCAAGAGACTTGGGATGCACTTGATACCTTTTTCTATGCTTCTAGCAAAGCAAGAAAGAACCATCTTTTGAATGAGTTGGACTGAATGAAGAAAACACCTAAACAAACTATCTGAGAGTTTGTTACCAGGATAAAAGAGATTGCAGATCCGTTAGCATCCATTGTAAATTTAATTCAAGAAGAGACCATCATGAGGCATAAAATGGACTTAGAAGTGATAAGGAACTAAAATTCTTCACTATGGATGTACAAACTCCTAGATTCAATGTATTCCTTGGACTAATATTTGAACAAGAAGGTAACTCTTATCAAGATAATTCAACAAGTGCTCTTTATGAAGATAAGAAAGAAAAGAAGCACAATGGTAAGAAGAAGGAAGATGAGGAAGAAGATATTTCCCAAGGCAACTATGTAGCCAAGAGCAAGTGGAATGGCAAGAAGAAAATCATGACAAATAAAAAGGGCAAAATGTTCAACCTTGGGCCATATGTGATAAGACAAACCTAAGCACTCAAAATTGTTGGTTCAATAGAAGGACTCAGAAAGGAGGTGGAAAAGGTGGATTTGGAAACACTAGAAGGAGAGGTGGACACAACTTCAACAATAAAAATATAATTCATAATATAAGAGACCTCTAATTATTCACAAGATCAACCACATGAAGACTCATTGCTTCTAATGAATTTGATCCCTAAAGAAGCTAAAGAAGATAATCATTTCTACTACATAGATTTAGGATGTTCAAACCATCTTGTTGAGAATATTGTTCTTCTATCTGATGCAGAAAGTCCAAAGCATACACATGAAGTACAAAAGAGGTGATGAAACCAAACAAATTTCATGAAGATTGGTATTTTTAAAGCTTCCAACGGCATGGAAAACGTTCAGAGTAAAAACCTCTTAGTCGCTCAAAGTGTGACATAAGAGAATTGCTCATGTGAATGATAGAACCTTGAAAGATTATGCAAGAATTAAAGTGTTCTAGGGTTACCAAACATATTGAAGCAACACATGATCAATAGATGTGATGCTTGTCATATTTAAAAATCCCAAGGACAACCATTCAAGCACAAAGGCTATGTCCACAACAACCTTTTGGACATAGTTTACACAATAATGTGTCTCGACCCCGTCAAGAACCCTCCTTGGCATGCTCAATTTCATTTTGTGATGATTGTAGTAGGTGGAACATTTTGTATTTTATCAGAAAAAAAAAGTGAAATAGATGAATGCTTCAAGAAATACCTAGCACATGTGGAGAATCATAGTTGTAGATCACTGAAGAAATGCAGATCTGATGAATGGGGAGAATAATTTTCCAAACATTTTGATGAGTTCAAGCAAGATAAAGGCACCAAAAGGGAACTAACTACCAGGTACTCCCCTCAATTGAATTGAATTCCAGAGAGAAGAAATAAGACCATAGTTGAATCTGCAAGAACCATGCTTGAATAGAAGAAGTGGCCACACTACTTATGGGCCAAAGAAATCTCAATTGTTGTATATCTCGTGAACATAATTCCATCCAAATCTCTTCAAGGTATGAGTCCTTATGAATCTTGGAATGATAGAAAACCAACTCTAGGTCATTGAGAGGTAAAAGAGATGAAAGGGGAACCAAGGTAGTATTCATTAGTTGTGATTCAACTCAAATGGACTACAAGCTTTATAATTAATCCACCAAATAATTTACCACATGGTGGGATATTTTGTTTGAAGAACAAAAATCATGGTATATCAAGGCAAATAGAAGGTAAACTTTCCATTCAATCTTTATTATGATTTCTATCCAATAGGTAGTAAACATCATACACAAGTGCAAGAACCAAGAAGTGAATCCGATTATTATTAAGATGAGAAGGAACAAGACTATAAGCTCTAGAAGTCAAGAGGTAAGGCCAAAATGCAAGAATATGGAGAATGCTCCAAGTATACTACTACAAGGTCAACAAGGGAAAGAATGGAACCTGAAAGGTATGGATTTTTAAGACTCATGAGGGTGTAAACACATGTGAACTTTTTCATATATTTTTGAAGATATTTAGAAGAATATTTAGAAGATATATTTTAGTTATTTGCTATAAAAATAATAGATAGCTTTAGAAAGCAACAGTTTTGTTAAAATAGTGGATTTTTGTAAATACATAATAATAGATTGCTTTAGAAAGCGATGATTTTGTATATAAAATAGATTTTTATAAACACATGCTTTTCAAAAGTGCCACCCTCATGTACCTTATATTCACAATGTAATGAAAAATACCTATAAGTACAAATGCTCTGATAGACTTCTCCATCAGAGTATATGGGGGGAGACTAGAACCAATTTGGTGTTGATTTTGTTGTCTTTGAAAGTTTTGCATCTGAGATAGCCTAAGAATCTTGAACTGCACATGCTAAATCATTAACAAATTTTTCATAGTCTATGAGCTTATGCAGCCAAAAAAAATTCGGAAAGCAATAATAACATCTCTGTTTGAAGGAACATGAACTCCACACTTCTCATCAACAAACGTGACAACTAAGCGCATCTTCACTAATGTTGAAAATGATAGTAGATTTTTCTTGATCCCTTGCACAAGCAAATTATCTAACAATGTGAAAGAACTACCATCATTAGTAGTGAGAATGATCTCGCCAACTCCCATGATAGGATAAGAAGAGTTTTTGGTACATGTGATAGTATTCCCTGTAGGGGAAACTCAAGTGAATTTCAAAAAGTTTTATGCGAGGTAATATGTTTGGTTACCCCATTATCAAAGTACAAAACATCTCAGTCTACTACATACATACTGTAGTGTTTCCTCAATCACAATCTATCTCCAATCACAATCTTTCGATTACTCAGAAATAATAGTGGAGAGAAGAACCCAGAGATTGCACAAGGTAAAAAAAAAATCTAATGCGGAAGAGTACAACAAATATGACGCAGAGAAGGAAGAATTCTGATATTATAGATGTGAATCAATGGTTACAATAGCTTTTTGAAGAAGCCTCTACCTCCCGACCAGCCCCGAGCTATCACAATCGCATTCTCACTCGCACTCTCAATCACACTCTCACTCTTACTCTCACTCTCAATCACAAGGTAATTCTTAGATTTCTGTGTCCTCCGTGTTGATGCGCAGGCCTTCTTATCTTTTTTCGTTTGATTGTAGCCGTGCCCCCCAAAGAAGTGTGCGATCCACCAAATTTAGAAAAAGTCGAGTTTCTCCAAAACTTTCGCAAAAAAGCCATGCGATCGTAGTGTACTTCCTTTTTTTTAGCATACCTGTCAAAAATAGCAGAAAAAAACCAAGAAGACATATCCAAAAACATACATAATTAGTCATGGTGACACGTGAGCATGAGAATCACAGATTCGAAAAGAATTAGACAAGCCCTCATTTTTTCTTTTTTTCTTTGAAGTGTTGGAAAAAACGGCACTTTTCAAAGCCCTGTAACTCAAAAACAATGAGGAATTAGGTTAAGCTTGTGAGAGACACTTTTATTCAATTTTTCGATCTGCACAATATTGATAGAGACGTCCGAGGTCCAAATCCACCTCCAAACGCCACCTTTGAGCCCTGCAAGGTTTAAAATTCTAGAGAGTAAAATCAAGGCATTTTCTTACAATGAACTAAACGTAGGACCCTGAACGAGGTACTTAGAACATGATTCACAAAAATCTCACATAGGCACTTTTATTCTCTTATACTTGCTCTACCTTTCCCTCATACAGAGTTTTCCTTAATGCTTTCATCTTCACCTTCAAAATCCCACTAGAAAACATGATGCAATTAAGGTCTAGAGAGAGAATATGAAACTTGTCAACCCAAAATTTTCCTACATTCATAAAATGACCTAATTATTCGTTCTAAGCATTATCCCCACAATGAAATTCAGAAAGTTCAAAATGGATTATTTCACTAGAAAAGAGGCCCATTACACATACACTATTCATGAGAAGATGGTTCATAGCTACAAATAGTAGTAAGCACCAATTCTTCATTTTGCACAAGATTAGCATGCTCTACTTTAGGTGTATATGCATGTACAACAACCATTCAGACCTTTTTTTCATAGCCTCCTTTTATTTATTCTTTCAACGAAGTTTGACAAAGCCTACTCTTCCAAACTTTATTGATATAAATTACAGTTGTACAAGTGAATAGGCCTAGAACCCATGGGATGCCTTGTTTCCCACAAAGCATCCTTTTAAATAGTATTGGCAGAACTATTTTTCCTATTCTCGTTTCCTTTTGTCTTTGGTTTTCTTTTTCGACTAGGAAGAATTAGTAGATTTCTCTTTACTAGTAGATGATCTCTATTTACCTTTTCCCTTCTGACTAGCTAAGAAAGCTTGATCTGGAACACACATAAGGGATCTTATTTTCCTAGATTTATCTTGTTGCAACAAAATGGAGATTAAGTCGTCAAATTTTAAGGCATTTGGATTGTCCTTCATCATCAATGGAAGACTAAAGAAAAACTTTGATCTGAATCTAAAAGACCATTCAGAACGGTTTGCACAAGTCAACTTTCTAGAAAGACTTCATATGTAGAAATCAACTACCCTTTCAAATCTTTGATGTTTGTTAAAAAATTGTTGATAAAATTTCCTTCATGCATATACTCACTCTCCAACTATTTTTGGAGGTAAGCAACACGAGCCTCATTTCTTTCCTTTTATAAAATGGTAAGTGTATCCCAAGCATCCTTTACTATTTTACAAGAGCAAAAATGAGGGATAATGGCATGTTTGACAAACAAAGCTATCAATGCATGTGGCTGAGCATCTCTACCATCCCACCAAAGTTTCTTTGAAATAGGGGCAACATGAAGTATAGAACGAATAGGAATTTGAAGATTGCCATCTTCAATTCCATGTCCATCACCTTTAATAATTGTATGTGTAGGTGCAGAAGGACTTTTCTCAACACCATACACAATATTCCTTACTCCTTTTTCCAGCAACACATGACGCATCACCTTTTATAATGAAACAAAGAATATTCATGAATGGGGAGGAAGATTCATACATTATTAGCCTTGAATCTTCATAAGAATAATGAATGAGGAGGAAGATTCATACATAAAAAGCAGTTGACACATCAATTACTTTAACGTTTCTTATCACGTGTATAGGCTTAACAGCATCATCTCTTTTAGCCCATGAGTCATAGAGAAAGATCTCTCATGATTCGTATATTTAACTCAGTGTTTATAGTGGCACCATATCCATTATTTCAAATTTCTTCGTACACTCAATATAATTTTGCATTCAAAACGAGTGAAATATGAAGTAATGACATCTATCAAATATTTGTAAAAGATGTGAAATGCTTTGAAAAGCCTTATTATCGTAATTCTTTATAGCTATGAATCATATTCACAAATAGGTTCCGATAAACCACTAGAGATTCCTCTTTGTTAGCTTTGTACATATTGTTAGCTTCATACACACACACGCACGCACGCACGCCACACACACACACACACACATATATATATATATATATATATATATATATATATATATATATATATATATATATATATATATATATATATATATATATATATATATATATATATATGTATGTGTTTATGTATATGTATGTATATATATATATATATATATATATATATATATATATATATATATATATATATATATATATGTTTATGTATATGTATGTATATGTATATATGTATGCATGTATATACGTACGTATGCATCCATGTATGTGTTATGTATGTATGTATGGATGGATGGATATATGTATGTGTGCACGTATGTATGTTTGTATGTATGTATGTATGTATGTATCTATGTATGTATGCACGTATGTATGTATGTATGCATGTATCTATGTATGTATGTATGCACGTATCTATGTATGTATGTATGTATGTAGGTATGTATGTATGTATGAATATATGTATGTAAGTATGTATGTATTTATGTATGTATCTATATACTTATGTACAACTGGGGGATCCTAATTAGCTGCATGATATTAACATTCCATTAAAAAATAGCTATTTTCCATGTAGTAATATCGAATCCTCTATAAGCTCCACACATTCTTCACATGGCCATTTGAGAGGCTAGGCAAAAGAAATGAGGACTCATATTGTGAGCCTCTAGCTCATCTTAGCTTAGGATTGTGGCCTACTTAGCCCTTTTCCTTTGTATTTAACATAGCACTAAGCGACTATAAAACCCAAACTAATAGGAATATACCACGCTCTTTGCCATAGGAAGATCATTTACACCAATTATCAAAAGAAAAATAATGGGGAGTGTGAGAGTTTTTTGTTCACGAGTAGCAGCAATAAGTGGACAGATAGTCCATGAAACAAGATACTTAAAAATCAAGTGATTTACAAAACACTATTCTTGTTTGTCTAGAATTTAATCCTAAATACCTACGGTAAATGTTGATGTTTGCAGGCAATTAATACGCTAATTGCAATTGGCATGCATAGAACTAAATCGCCATAATTCATTTACACGATATGTTTGATGAATATGAAAATTATAGTCCAATACTCATTTACAACTAGCATCCTTTAAGTTTTTCTCAGAATCCTCCAAGGAGTGGAAACTTTAGGTGATAATTTAGTACTTTGACATGATGATAATGTACGTTGAGATCGAACTTGGAGAACATGTGGTCTCTTTCATTCCATTTATACGAATTAGTATGTTTGTATCCATATGATTTAGCTCAATCAACAAAATGGTCAATATTTATATGAAAACTCTATGTATTTTCTTCAATATCTCTAAGAAATTGAGTTTCACTTGAAGAGGTAGTCCGTCTCGTTGGGATATAATCATAAACCTATGATTCCAAATATCATCAGAATCTTTTTGCAACGGAAGTAAACTATGGGAAGAAATTTGACATTTGAAAACATAATCTCTAAAAAGATGTTCTAAAACTTGGTTAATTTGTTCTATTTCACCGTCTATCTCAAGATGGTTACCATTAATCATCTTGAGTTGAACGTTAAACTATCGAAAATATATTTTCAAAAAATTCAATTGAAAATAATATACCTATCTAAAAGAAAAAGATCGAGTCCGCCCATATAAGTAGATAACATGTTGAATAAAACAAAATAGCAACATAAGGACCTTCAATAATTTCTCTTATGGGAATAGAATGAGGCATTTATATAAACTAAAGAAATTAACAACTAGCATAATTGGATTTTTATGAAACCATCATTAACGCAAATCAATAATGAAATCCATGCAAATCAATACTGAAATCCTTGGAACTTTAAGAACTTGTAGTAATCTTAGACTCGTAATTTATTTAACCTTATTTACTTGACATTGAAAACATTGAGTAACATAATCCAATACATCTTTAGCCGTTTTGGGCCACCAAAATATAAGTGTTTTAAGTGTAGTTTCCTCTTGCATTTTGACTACCTACACAATGTACATCACGATTCTCATAAAAGACTTTCTTTTGTAATCTCCCTTCTCTTGGGAAATAGGTACCAAAGAGTCATCTTACTATGTAACTTTATTATCTTGTATCAAATAATCATTTAAACTTCTAAAACTCTTTCATCTAAAATCTTTCACAACACACCCTTAAGTATATCATATTTATTCTCTCAATATGTACTTCCATATAGAATTCGTGCATTGAATTCATTATATGTCATCCATATAAATCGGGAAGTTTCCAAAAAATGATTAAAGATATGATGATGAATATAGAATATGAATGCAAGAATACATAAATAGTATCGACATTTTCTTCATCCATTAGCAATAATAAATAACTCCCATTCTTGAAATTAGAAGATAAAATGATTCTTTCATTGTCATTTTATGTTAAGGAGTGATGAGTGATGGGCAAAACAAGATCGGTTTCTAGAAATGTTCAAATGTTGAAATGTTGAACTATTCGACAAACATCATGATCGACCTCACTCGTATTGTAGGGACTATCTCTCAATTCTTGAATATAGCTATAAACTTTATGAGATGCATCAAACATACAATGCATCAAACTTTATGAGAGACTGAAGAAAGGAGGAAAGGTGTTTTGTATGCGTATGTATATTGATGATCTAGTAGTAATAAAAAGCGATGGTGAAGTTTATGAAAAAAAGTATATATTTGGCAGGACTTAATGATACAAGCTGTTGCAATTCTCAATGTCTCTTCTTTTTTTCTTTTTTTTTTTTTTTAATATAAAGGAAGTTCGGCAATAGCCTACTCTCCCGGACTTGTATTAAATTAAGAAACAAAGGTACAAAAGAAGGGGACTAGTGCCCACGGGACCCCCCAAATCCCACAAAGTAGGGGAAGCTTAATTGAATCCTAGATTGCACTACAGAGAAGGTTAATCACCCTCTCATCGCCCTCATGCGGGGCCCACTTGGGTTTGAGCTTGTTGTTAATCAAAAGGAGGACTTGATGGTGCCTGAAGGGGGGGGATTTCTTACTGTTGACGATCCTTTTGCCAAGGAGGAATAGTGATTTCTCGATCGACCACTCCCTGGGGGATCGCCGAAGTTGAGAGCACACCTCTCCCGCCAAATTTTCCACAGGACTTCCCCTCTGATGGCGTTCCAGAGTGTCGCAGAGCAGCCAATCGCTTCTCCCAAAAGGACTTGTTTCCAACTAAGCTATTTTTGAAGTCTGATTTTCATTCCAACCATCTGCCAGATTCTGTAGGAGTTGGGGCAAGTAAGGAAGATGTGTGGGACATCTTCGATAGCACGGTGGCAGCGTTTGCACCAAGGAGGGATCCCACAAAGTTTGCTAGCCTTATGGTTGGTCCAAATTCCTCGATGAAGAATTTGCCATAAGAGGACAGACTTCTTAATCTCAATTAGGGGGTGCCAGATACCCATGAATTTCATGTCCCACCGAAGCCGCGTCCAAGACAGGCACCACTTCTTGTTGAGGCTGATCTGGAGGTCAGCCGTTTCTTTGATGTTCGGGATTTTGAGTAGGCTGTTTCCATTTTGCCATTTGAGACCAAGCAAGTTTGGTGTGTCGTGTCCCATGAGAAGGCGAGTCTTGTGACGATCCCAAGCGAGGCATCTGCTTTGCAGAGTGTTCCATTCTTCGTAGGAGATGTTTATGCGAGGGTCAATATCCTCGAAGTTGATCCAGCTGTTGGTGTCATGTTTCCAGAGGTGTTTCCATTTTTTGAATCCTTTGTTCCATAATTTCTTGGCATTTTGAATGTTCCACGACTCCACACTCCTGATGCCATGTATCGGAAACCAGATAGAGTCGTTTTGTCTGATTCCGGCCGCCCACTTCCAGTCCTCGCTAATTCTTGTGAAGCTTTTGACTTTATTCCAGCCCTTCCAAAGGGAGCACACGAGATTGGAGCCTTTCGGGAAGACGGGGATCGGGGAGAATAGCAGGGTCATGATGTCAAGGTTCTTCCAGTTCGGGAACCCCATGAGGGCCAACTCACTCTTGTTTCTGAAGATCAGCTTGGCCCACGAGGCCTCCCTATTGCACCAAGCCTTAATCATCCATTTGGCTGCCAGTTTGTTAGCCATACACCCGATGTCCAGGATACCAAGCCCCCCAATATCTCTAGGGCTAGTGCAGATGGTCCATTTGATTTTGGGCACCCCCCTTCTGTTATGATCGCCCGTCCAAAGAAAGTTTCTACAGATACTATTCAGTTTGGACAGACTTTGCTCATTCGGTCTCCAACAAGAAAGGAAATAGATGGTAGAAGATAGGAGGAACGTGTTGATAACCATCGCCCGTCCAGCGAGATTGATTTGCATACCTCTCCAGTAGTTAAGCTTGTTTTCGAGTTTGGCCAGCACCCAGTTCCATCGCTGCTCCATCGAGACACCAAACCCCAAAGGGATTCCAAGAAGTCGAAAGATTTGGCCTTGCGGAATGATTTGACAGCCATGATCAATGAGAAGGCCAGGATGTTGTCCCACAATAGCCCTAAAGGCGGTCTTAGAGTGGTTGATTTTGGATCCAGAGGCCTCACAAAAGGTAGCGAGACACCTCCAGAAAGTCTCCAAGCTGGTATTATCATTGTGAACGAAAGCATTCATATCATCGGCAAAAAGTCTCATGATGATTTGATTGTGGGCGTGAGGCAGTCGGAGGCCTTTGATATTGCCAGCCTCCACATGATGTGCCACAAGTCTGCTCAGACCCTCAGTGGCGATGGCAAAAAGAAGGGGGGCGAGAGGGCACCCTTGTCTAATAGATCTTTTAAGATGGATCGCCTTCGAAAGTTTGCCGTTAACGTTAATTTGGGTCGTTGCGTTTCCGAGAAGGGTCGCGATCATCTTGGTGAATTTCTGACTACATCCGAGATCTTGGAGCGACTGCAGAATATAGTCCCATTCTAGCCTGTCGTAGGCCTTGTCAAAGTCGATCTTGAGGAAGACCACATCTTGATTAGACTCATTTGCAAATTGAATACCTTCCCAAATATCCAAAATGGTTTCCAAGATAGACCTGCCTTTGATGAAACCTTTTTGGTCTTCACTAAGCCAAGATCTCAGGTGGCACGAGAGTCTGTTGGAATGACTTTGGCGATGATCTTGTATCCAGTTTGTAGCATCGTAATAGGCCGCCAGTTCTCGATTCTGTTCTTTTCCCCCTTCTTGTGTATCAACTTGATAATTCCATTGTTTAGACAAGAGGGAAGAGCACCAAACTTTAGTGCTTCTTGCCAAACCATCCGAAGAGGGGTGGCAACCACCAGCTTGAAGGATTTAAAGAACTCGTTAGTGAGTCCGTCAGGTCCCGGGCTTTTACCGAGAGGGAGGGCGTCGATGACCTCAATGATTTCAAAATTAGAGATAGGGGCATGAAGCAGGGAGTGGATGTTGGGTGGTATTCTCCGGGGGGAAACCCTAGAAATGGCAGCCATACAGTCCCTTCTATGGTGGGAGAGGGGGTTCGAGGTTCCGAGGAGTCTCGTGAAGTGCCCTTCGATGATGCCAAAATTATCTTCTTCCGAATTGCATACATTGCCATGTGGGTCTAGCAGTAGGGGGATCGATTCTCTGTTGTGTTTCCTTTTAAGGATACGGCACATCTCTTTGGTAGGTTTGTCGGCTTTGCCAGCCCACCACTCCTTGAAGAATATTTGCAAGTTTTTTCTTTGTATTTCTTCCTCGTATCTCAGCACTGCTCTGATTTTTCGGAGACCTTTCTGGGCTTGGTGTTTTCCTTTGTTCACTTCCTCCTCGAGCCGCCAGAGTCTGTGGTAAAGAGCTTCCCTGCGAGCCCGCCGCACAGTCTCGAGCATCTTCTTAGTTCTGATCATGATCTTACGAGACTTGTCGACCGCACTTCTCCAGCACTTGGCTGGGGCCAAGCCAGAGGCGAACGCCACCTTCCACACATCGGCAATCTCTTGATGGACGGAGGGGAGAGAGAAGGTGGTAGCATTGGCATGGAACCACGGAGCCTTGCGGATCTTGTTGGAAGGTTGAAAAGTGATAACGATCGGGTAGTGATCAGAGATAGTGAGGTCAGTGCGTTGTGTGATGGCAGGGTGGCCCCATTGATGAGAAAGACTCTAAGAGATGTAGCATCTATCTAGTCTAGCTTTCCTCAGGTCCTCGCCCGCTAGGAGATTCGACCAAGAAAAGCCACTCGAGTCTTTGAGTTCAACCAAATCCAAGTGGAGTTTGGTCATGTCTCACGTTTCTTTCTCCCGACTGTCGATGATCCTGCCCTTGCCCATCCATCTGTCCATAGGGTCCTCCACCATGTTGAAGTCTCCACAAATAAGCACGTTGTGAGGAAGCGAGCCTAAGGAAGCCCATGTGTTCAGTCTCTCCAAATCACCGTTAGGGGCGTACAGAGAAACAATAGTAGCACAAAGAGGAGCACCAAAAGAAACGGCAATCCAACGATGACCTACATCTTCAATGGAGTTCTCGAGCTTTTCAAACCAGAGTTGTCTAACACCGATAACCGTTCCTCCAGACCCACGCTGGTGCTTCGTTGAGATCCACACATGGGCCGAGGAGACCTGTCTGAGCCGCTTCTGGAGGTCTTCTCCGTCAACTTTAATCTCTTGAATACATATGAAGTCTGGGTTTAAGCTAATGTCGCGAAGCCATTGACCAATAATGGTCGCTCTTGAGGGATCGGTTAGCCCTCTAGCATTTAACGAAATAATGATCATTGTCGTAGTAATCCCTCTTTGCGGGAGGGAGCTTTGTCCTTTCTTTTCTTGGGTTCATCTTTCTTTTTCGCTCGGATCGGATCCCGAGTTAGCAGTAGGTTCTTGTGGGGGCTTTTCCACGGTAACTCCATAGGTTGTTTTCCTTTCCGGGATGCCTCCTGCTGGGAAGAAAAGGACACCGTTTTCAGCTCCGTTTCCGGAATAGTCGATCCGATGATGGAGCTTTCACTATCCATGTTATCTTCGTTGCTGGTGGTAAAGCCGTCTTCTTTGCTTGTAGTGTACCCCTCCTGCAAGGTTTCTTTACTGTCAGGGATCTCCTCCACAAGTTGGTTCCCACCTGGGTAGTCAAACTCATTGATTTCCTTTTCTAGATTGCAATACAAGTTGCTGGAGGGGGGAACAGACTTGTTGTGTCGCTCAGACGTTGCCCTAGGGCTTCTTTTCCTTCTTCTTCTGACTTCGATGAACCCGTCTGCATCAGCTTCTGGATTACGGGGACCCTTGAGTTCCTCTTCTTTCGTCGAGTGATTCAATGCTCCATTGCTGTCTTGAGCATTTTTGGGGGCTTCTTGATTTGGCTTGCTTTTTCGTCTCAAAGGGCAATCTTTGATCCTGTGACCTTGTTGGCCGCAGCGGAAGCACACGTTGGGAAGGCTTTTGTAGCTGATGTCTTGCTCCCATACATCCCCTTCGCCCAAGTCCAGTTTGATCTTCGATGGGAGTGGCATACTGAGGTCGGCCTCGACACAGATTTGAGGGTGCCACCGGGCGTTGAACGAGTGTCTTGCTCCTTCATAAATGAGACCACCTATGTCCTCGCGCGAGGCCAGCGGCTTGCCGATAGGAGAAACAATGTCCCATACGAAGTTGTACAAAAAGTATGGCAGGTTAGGGAGCTCAACCCAGAGGGGGTACCGAAGCGATTTCGATTTGTCGGGAGTAAAATCAGGGGACCATCTGAATAGGCACAGGGTCGCCCGGCCGAGTTGCCAAGTTCCGACACTAAGGGCTCGAAACGCCATATCTTCATTTTCAAAGACTAGCAGCAAGTGGCTCGCCGGTAAGAACTGGCACTTACAAACAACTAGCCCGCGGGGGAACCACTCGTTGCGAAGCCACTGACGCACTGTTTCGAGCGGGGGCTTAGGGCCGAACATTTGACCGACGAGGCAAACTTTCTTGAGCACCTCCTGAGTTGACAAAACTGCGGATCTATTGAGGGAGACCAAGGGGGGTTCAGCACTCTCGAGGGTCCCTTGGGCGGCACAAGAGCCCCCCTCCAACAAAGAGGCAAGGTTAGCGGTCTCCCCGGGGGGAGGGGCCAGATTGCTTCTCACAAGAGAGGGGGACGCCAAATCCATGACAAAAGGGGGACAACCCGAGAAAGGAGAACCTTCTCTAAAACTCTGAGAAGAGAAGCAACTTGAAACGCCCAAAAACCCACAAAAAAAGCAGCCCTCTAGCTATCCTTTTGGAAACCCACTGGAAACTTGCATTGAAGTGCCTTTTTGAAGCCCACTTACTCGAAGCAGTGACTCCCTTTCTCTTTTTTCTTGTTTCTTTTTACTTCTTTCTTTTAAAGCTTTTTTCAAACTGGTCACAGCCCAACTGTCCAGAACTACCTTCGAAAGCTAAAAGCTGCAACTAGACGAGGACAGGAAACTAGGCGATCTATAGGGAACTAGACGATCGATAGGGAACTAGGCGATGGACAGGGCAACTAGGCGGACAGGGCAACTAGGCAATGGACAGGGCAACTTTTCTTGTAACTGACCGCTGAGTCTACTGACTGACAGTTTCGCGACAGTCGCATCTTGAGTGTGTTTCTCATTGATCACATCTTGAATGCGCTTTATGTAGCTTCCGCTTGTCTGTACACGTGCCTCTGTGTACTTCTTTGGGCGCGACCATCGAACCAGGCCTTTCCTATGGTTTGGTAACTCGACTTAGAACTGCTACCTGAAGCAAGTCGAATTCGGTTCCGTGTCAGTCGGCGGTATTGGAGTCCCGCGACTGATGGTATTGAAGCACACGATGGATGGTTTTCTGACCCTCGCGATGGATGGTATCGGCGCCCACGACTGACGGAATTGCAGCCCGCGAATGGCGGTATTGTACCCTGCGATTGACGGCAATTGGGCCCGCGATTGACGGTTTGGAGCCTCGCGATCGACGGTCCAAGAAGGATCTCAATCATCCATAGTTCTCAGTCGATCGGCGTAGCTCTTGTTGGGGTTGGCACATCTTGGAAAATCGTCTATCGCAGAATTAAAAACCGTTTGTCGCGCCCTTTTTTTCTTTTTTGGAGGGGGGGGGGGGACATTATTTATGAGATATACTATAAAAGTTTTTTATTAAGGGATTAGAAACTTTCAGACAACCTATTAGTTTATTCCAATACTAGGATATGTATAGCTTGAGGCGAACCAATTAAAGATTCTACACTATAGAAACTCATAGTTGAAATGTTGAACTATTCCACAAACATCATGATCGACCTCACTCGTTTTGTAGGGACTATTTCTCAATTCTTGAATATAGCTATAAACTCTATGAGATGCATCAAACATACAATGCACCAAGCTCTGTTTTGTTGTTCGAAATTGAGGGTGTCTCATGGGGAAATATGTATTTCACGATTCGCTTTCCATTGTATGCGATGATGTGGCTAAATCTGATACTCTACAAGGATACTATATCAATCAAAGATGTGAGAATTTATCTCATGTTCTATACTAGCAGAAATAATATAGAAATGCACTATGATTTTAGTAAAGGCATGATCTCGGAAAGTGAATAGGACATTAAATACAGTAATAGTAAGAGTAGGTTGTAGAGGTCAAGAATGAGTTTTTATATGATACTAAGTATACCAATTTCAAGGAATCAATTATCAGGAAATGATTTGGATGAAGTACAAGAAATTTATAAAGCTTAATCTTGAGAGAGGAGATTCAAACTTTTAATGTTTAAAAGCTCAAGAACATGGCTGAAATCTAAAAATATCTTCCAAATCATCAAACATCATAATGGATTTCAGAAAACACCTACAATATAGAAGATTCTAATACCTTTGTGTAAATGGCATAATAGAAGTTTGTCAGTTCTCACCATTCTAAATCTAATCCTGCATGCTCTAAACCTAGGATATTTACATATGTTAAAGGAAATATTTTTCTAGTATCAATATTTTGCATATTTCGTAAGATTGTATTGATCAAACACAAGAATCCCTTTCTTATGTAAATAAGTATCTAGAATTGGTCCATACAATTCCTTATATTCAAAATCTTCTCATCGTTTCGTAATATTTTCGAATTCTTATATCTTATCCAATAAGTGAATTTGGGCGTTATTTAATTTTTGTACACTGACAAGACCAGCGGGTTTTGTACAAGTCTTAGGAAAGCCGTATACTATATATTTCTTTAAGGTTTTAGTTATACATATAGGTATCTTAGGGGAGATATTAGACCCTCCATAGCTTGCTTGAAATATGTGCAATGTTGTTTTGCTAGACAACTTGAGGGAGTCGGTCAATACTATGGAAAATGCTGTAATTGAGAGAGGTCGGAAGAAATGGTTCGACTTCTACAGAAATGGAAATTATCCTCATATAAGGATGTAACCTTTGTTTGTAAAGGTGTTCCTTGAACGATTTGGGATTTTTATTCAAGAGGATGTTTGATTTTAAAATCTCAAATGGTTGCCGAAAACGGAAGGTTCACATAAAAACAAGTGCTCAACATTGACACAGCACATTCCAAATAAGAATTTTTATATCATAAAGTTAATCATATTTTTTGAGAACTTCGAGAAGCGTGATGGGTGTCGAAATTGAAGAAAAACATTGGGATTGTAGGGGTCCCCAATCCGAAAGGTTAACTTCTTCTATAATAAAGTAAATGCACTCATGGAGGAAGAATGCTGAAAACTCCTGGGTGTGATTGTAAAACACTGGGAATATTAAAAAGGAACCTGAAGCCAGATATTTGGAGCGAATTTGGGGTTAGAGAAAAATGTGATATCTCAATCTCAATCTCTTAGTGTAAGAGATTTAGATAATTTGGGTGCAATGGAGCTGCGATTTCTCAAACCATGGGAAATTTATACAATTGCGCTTTTGATATTTAAGAAAATAAACTTCATTTATGGAACACTTCCACTTACAAATTGTGTTGCCACGATCTTGCTCATGTGCACATAGAGGTTACAGATGTTGAAAACACACAAAAAAATAGAAGAACAAGAGACGAGATAGAACGCAGTATTGGGTGCAATCTCCCCCCAACACTCTATTGGACAGTCCATAGAGTGCATGTATTTATAGAAATTTTTGATTAAGTAAAAAATAGTGCTAACATGAGAGCCGCTTCAAAAAGCAAGCATGAAACTAAAAGTTGGTAAATTTTACAGGAAGCCATTGCTTTCAATAAGAGAAAATGCGGTCTATAGCGACCTTCATTTTAACCATTACTTTTTTAATTGTTTCTAACAATAGAACTTTCTATGAGGATTTATTTAGAAACTAAATAAATTGTAATTCGGATTATTGTTATCCACTCTTTCACACCTTTCATGCTCCTCACGAACCTTTAGCTGCTATATCAAAAACATCAAAAACACATTAATACATTAATAATTTAACACTCTAACAATGCATTGTTCAACTTTTTCCATAAGTTATAACATGCCCCTCATTTGAAAAAGCAACTCACCTTAGTTGATAAAATAATAAACATGGATAGACAATCACAATCTCCATCACTGAACAAAAAATAAGCATGTTCTATTTAAAAACACATGCATGGAAATGTTCATGGAGTCATTAAATTTTATAAAGATTAACCATGCGATGCTTGATATAATGTAGGGTCCATGAGTTTGAAGAGAACAAAACCCTCCTTGCTATGGACTTTCCTTGCTCTCAACCTCGGTCTCTTGAAACTAATTCTTACCCAAGAAAGTTATCTTCGACCCTCAATCTAGTGCTTCCCTCTCGGGATGTACCCTCAGGAAATGTACCCTAGCAGAATGTGCCCAGTCTCGATGTACCCTGATTTACCCTGCTAGGATGTACGTTGATGTACCCTGCTAGAATGTACCCTATCTTGATGCACCGTCACAGGATGTACCCTGAGAAGTGTACCTTGAGAAGTGTACCTTGACAACATGTACTTAAGATGCCCCACATCGCGTCATGCCATGCCGCCTTGAAAAAGTAAGATAAAATTGCAAGTTACGTTAAATATAAGAAGAGAGAACTTGAGTGTCAACACCAAGAGAGAGTGTAGTGGTAAAGCACTTCCCCTGTATGGATGAGGTTGTGGGTTCAAATGCTCCCACCTTGGTGAATCTAAAAGCCCTGATTGCCACTCATACATTAAAATTGGTTCGCGTGTAGCTAACGGCCATCGACGGTCGCGAAGGGATCCTTGGGTGCCAAAGATGCCAAAGTAATGCCTTAGTTATGCCTAAGTTCTATGCCTTAGTGGATACCTTAGTGGACGCCTTGGAGTAAGTCGAAGGAGCAAACGTAGGTTCTGGTTATGGAACTTGAACAGAAACAGAAACTAGAAATTGAAACAAGAATAGGAATAGGAAACGCAAACAGAGACGGACATGAAATCAAAATCAGAATCGCGAATAGAGAACAGTGAAGTAGATCCCTCCGTATTGACATGTGTAGAGTCTGATACCAATGTTGTCAAGATCTTCCTCACACGTACATAGAGGTTATGGATGCTGAAAACACATAGAAAAATAAACGCAAAAAGAGACGAGACACAATGCAGTATTGGGTGCTTATTAAGTCGAAAATAGTGGTTACATGAGAGCGGCTTTGAAAAGCAAGCGTGAAACTAAAACTTGGTAACTTTTACAGAAAGCCATTGCTTTCAATTATAGAAACTGCAGTCTATAGCGACCCTTATTTTAATCATTACTTTTCTAGCTGTTTCTAACAATAGAACCTTCTACGAGGGTTTATTTACACACTAAATAAATTGTAAGCCCGATTATTGATATCCGCCCTTTCACGCCTTTCATGCTCTTCAGGAGCCTTCAACTGCTATATCAAAAATATGAAAAACACATTAATACATTAATAATTTAACACTCTAACAATGCATTGTTCAACATATTCCATAATTTATAACAAATTGTTACATGACTTAAGAAAGAGTGAAAAGAGAAAATATGAGATTCATACCTGAGACTACATGAAAGTCGTATTTCGAATTCAAGAATTGTATGGATCACTTTTAGATACTTATTTAAATAAGAAAAGGATTCTCTTGTTTAATCAATACGATCTTTATGAAATATAAAAAAATTTGATGATAAAAAAATCTTTCATTTAACGTATGTAGATTACATTTAGATAGGTTGAGAGCACGCAAGGCTAGATTAAGAATGGTGAGAACTAGCTAACCTTATAACGTTAATTCCAAAAAGGTATTAGAGTACGTCATCATTCTACAAAGGTATTAGAGTACGTTATTTTTACATAAACATTAGAGTCTTCTATATTCCAGTTGTTTTCCGAAATCCATTATTAAATAAAAAATTCATTCCTCTTTTGTGTGTAGATTTAAGGATACGGAGGAAAATATATCCAATGGTAAATGATATATAAAACAATCGATTTATTATCTTATTGAACTTGTTACTAAGTGATGAAAAATGATCAAAAGCTACGTTCAACCACCTGTGCAGTCATTGTAAGAATGGATTGACAATATAGTAGTAAAAAAGTGAAATTCTATGTAAAGTATTAGGAAAGAAATAAATAGGAACATAAAAAGTCAAATAACGTTATCATTTATCCTATCAAGGAGAGTTTAATGGTCGACCGAAGAACAATTTATAAGATTAAATGGAATGAGATCTAAGCGCCTTAGCGTTTTTCCTCTTCTTTATGGCACAAAAGAATTCAAAGATGGAACTCCACATCATATAAAGTGATCAAAGAGCACTAAGAGGACAAAGATGGTCGAAGGATTAAGGATCTAGTTTGATGTATTTTTTATTATGTACTGAATAGAACATACATGAGGGCCGTGCTTCGAAAAGCATGCTTTTGCTTTTGTTTTTACTTTTTCTTTTGCTTTTTCATTTTACTATTTTTATAAAATGATCGCTTCCTAAAATAACTAAAATAGTATCTTTTAAAAATAGCTATCTTCTAAATATATTCTTCTACATATCTCCAAAAGTATTTGAATAAGTCCATGTGCATTCACACCCTCGTGGATCTTCACCTCCTAAATCAAAACACAAAACACATTTAAAACCTCAAGGCATTAAAACCCATTTAACATTCCAATATTCCATACAGTATAGCATGTCTCCTAGTTGATGAGCAACTGACCTCAATGGATAAGAATCAACTAGACATGGATGGCCAATCACATTTCCCATCATTCAACAATCATAAGCATGTTCCATGTAAAAACACATGCATGAAACTCGAAAACTGGAATTTAATGTGAATGTGAATGATAAGCATGGCTAAAGTCTGTTTGGAAACCTAAATGCAACCCAAAAGTGTTTACAAAAATGAATATCTCGATGTGATAAAACAATTCTTGATTTACTATCCATGAATTTATACTTGAATGCATATGCATACTAATTTGATAAAAAATTTTGGCAGCATAATGGTGCAATTTTCAAAATTGGAAAAATTACGACAAGAAATTTCCATGATATTGGTGTCAATAGACACAATTTATCTACAAAGAGACCGAAAGGGGATTACACACCTTGACAAATATACATTTCTCTTGTGGCTAACTTGCAAGAAAATACTTACATGTCCCTGCAACGAAGAATACATGCACCATACAAGACAAAACATGTTTAAACTATGTATAAACTGTAGGTATGATGCAAAACTACATGTCCGATATGTAATTTGATGCAAAAAAAAAGCAAAAATGCATATAAATTAACAAGAGACTTATCTAGATTTTCAAAAGAAGAACTTGTACGTGTGTTTGGGGGGTTTAAGATGGTCAAAACTCCATTGGAATAGTTCTACAAGGCTTCCCTTATAAGTTGTGCTTTAGAACGATGATCAAAAGAAGGTTGTCGATGATGAATTGAAAACGCAAAACTCTAAAGATGATAGTAAGTGAATCCAAAATATGTCTTATGGTCACTCAATGGAAAGAGCTCTGAAAGAGCTTTTTAGAGCAACAAAAAGCATAGAAATCATATATCGGATGCTCTCGATATGGCTAATACCGTGGAAGAGGTATGCGTAATTGACTATTTTGGGAAAACTACGGCTATGAAATCCAAAATGAATAGCTCAACGTGGTCCTTTGTCAACCCAAGCAATGCTCGTAGGGACATCTAAATTCCACATATCAATGATATATGCTACCCAAAATCTGCTCTCTTTAAGCTGGAAGAGAATAATCTCTTCCTTGTAGAGAGGTAAGTTCAAGAGGAAGCATTTTGTTCCTTACGAGAGATATACGAGTTCTAGCCTTCTCGGTCACTTCACCCCACTCGGGAGAATTAGATAAAACATTATAAAAGAAGCTAGTATCAATTTGCATATTATCTTCAATATCAAGAACATGATCACCATTAACCTATTTGAACTTAGGCTCAAAATCTTTAAAATTTTTCTTCTCCTCTTTTGGATGGGATTCCTAATGAGTTTATAGGGTTCTTAAAGACTTTCTTGTCCCATTTATTCTTTTGAATTGGCAAGATGCCCTAAGAAGAGGTGCTCTATCTCCCTTCATCATTACTGGAGTTATTAAGATGATACACAAAAAGGGCCCAAGGACAACATAAACAAGTGGAGACCAATTACTTGTCTGACTTCCATTTCCAAAATCTTTTAAGCCCCTTTGCCCAATAGACTAAGTTCCTTGATGTACAAGATTATTCTGAAAGACCAGAAGGTCTTTATTAAAGGAAGTTTATATTAGATGCTATCATTACCCTTTGGGAAGGAATGGACCTTGCTAAGGAGAGGATTTCTATTTCTACAAGGTTAATTTTGATAAGGTCTATGATAGAGTTGACTGGAACTCTCAGTATCTTTACTTTTGAAACACATCCCTTTTTATTTATTACCTTACTTGTTTTGTAGACTCCTCATTGGCTGAAAGGCGTCACGTGTGTCTTCAGAGTCAAGAAGTAGAATCGTTTTTTGAAAGAAAATTACGCAAAATTCTCCAGGCAATGATTCAAACATGCGTGAGGGAAAGTCTGGTGGACCATGTCCACGTGGCTAAGGGGTTATGCTCGCATAGGCTCTGCAAAGGGTGGGATCACGTGAAACTCTCTCATCGATTTACATGTGTCAGACATTAAATTGTTCTTTTGCTTTTCTCTAGACAAGTTGACCACGATCCCTTTGCATAACCATGACGAACGTAGAGGATGACCTCTCCATGTAGGAAAATTGCAACCATGGAAAGCCCAAATCATATCAATCTACTTTTTTTTTGGCGATTCACTAACTGGAGACTTTTGAATTCTTTGCTTATGCCTTGGCTTTGATACCACTATTGCCCTTGGGATCCTGCACACGCATGTATGTACAGGATATTACACAAACGAAATCCACAACAATGCTCAGAGAATAGAAAGAGACAAGAGATGAAACCAAACTGGGTATAATCTCTTCCCACAGAGAATAGAAAGAGACAAGAGATGGACCAGTCTGTCAGAGCATGTGTATTTATAGGGATGTCTTATTATGTCCTGAATAGAAGATACATGAGGTATGTGCTTTGAAAAGCATGCATTTGCTTTTGTTTTTGCTTTTGCTTTTGCTTTTTCTTTTTACTATTTTTAGAAAATCATCTTTTTCTAAAATAACTAAAATACTATCTTCTAAATATATTCTTCTAAATATCTCCAAAAGTATTTGAATAAATCCATATGCATTCTCACCCTCATGAATCTTCACCTACTAAAACACATTAAAAACCTCAACGCATTAAATCCCATTTAGCATTCCAATATTCCATAAATTATAACATCTCATACTTAGGATGTAGAGAGACAAGGTTTGAAACAATTTCCACATACATCTGAAATTACATACAAAAAATGAATCACTTCTCTAAAATTATAAAAGCAATGGGTATCATTTCATGAGTCAAGTTTGAATTTGAAAGAGGTGATCAATTATCAGGTATCAAGTTTGAAAGCTAGATTTGAGACCTTCAAAACAACCTTGTGTAAAAATAAGCATCCGTTCCAAGTCCATAATATATCTACCTCTCACTTTTGATTAAGACCACTCATTGAGCCATTAAAGATCCATCCTTGATTCTACATATAAAAGGAAAATAGGTTTGAAAATGCACCTATAAGAAGTTTCCTATTGTGATAAATTTGCTTATATGTTTTGAAGTTATGATGCATGCAGAGATGCGTAAATAGAAATAGAAATTGGTAATTCATGTTGATAGGAAGATTTGTAACGATCATGTACGTACATATTTGCACTTGAATATAGAAATAGTTGTGGTGAGCCAATACTTCGACAAATCAAGATCTAATTCAAAGCCTATAAAAGACTTTGAAAGTTTTAGAAGAAGAGAATGGTGAACAACCATTTATGGAAACAAAAGGTTGAGAACATTTTGAAGGAGGGTTTGAAGGAGGATACACAAGAACATGAGAAGGCAATTCCGGTGAAAAGTAGGAGGGATGAAAAAAACTATGTGTGAATTGATCCAAGAGTCTTAGATATTGGTGAATTATTTTATCAAGAGAAGGTAAAACAATTTTAAAGTTTTTGAAATAATAAGAAAAAGAAAGTTAAACTAAACATGAGAATATCAAGCAAAAATCTAGTAAGAATGATATTGCAAATAATGAGAGATATTATGAAGAAAAGAAAATAAGAATATTTGAGGATACTTTTGACACCCAATGAAAGTTGTGACATACATCCCATTAGAATGATGGGCTTCAAATAAAGGCTTTAAGACCTAGACTATCCAAATCATTTGAAAAATGGAAAAGTTCATGGGATGTTCTACACCATATCATTGCACATGACATTTGAAAGTCCACATAATTATATTATAGAAGATCAAAGTGATTTTAAGAATAGAAAAGGTCATGGGAAGTTGTGTCTCAGATCATTGCACATGAACATTCTCATGTCCATCTTGAGTAAGGAAGGTAGCCTAGGCTCATCAGGAAGTCCATGTCTCGTTTTCTTTACAAGGTGACATATGGGTTCTACCTTCTGCTTTGCTTATGAAAAGGTTGTGAAGAAGGGAAATCATGGAATGGTGTGCCACCTTGCCCCTTGGAAGACATACTGTTTTGGTTTAAACATACGGCCTCTCTTTTTCTCCCATCCTTTCTTTCATGCTATTCATTGCATGGGATACTGCTTATGATCATGTTATCTATTGCTGTGGTTGATCTCCATGCCTCATGTCTCGATTGAAACCGATTTGGAACCTACCCTTTGAAACTCCTTGTTCAACCAAGGAAACTTCATCCACTCTTGGTTCAACCAAGACAACTTCACCCGCTCACCATAATGAAGGCATCAAAATTGCATATCTTCTATAATGGTTTCTTGTATTATTGTGCATTCTATACACGTAACTCTATGTGTATGACTCCCATAAAAGGAGGTTTTCTAATTGTAATCATGCTGGTCGCTATGAGCATTTAAACTCATTGTCTCATCCATAGATAGTAAGTTCATTTCCTAGTCGATGCACGAGCCTATCTATTTTGTATCAACTCTTTTTGCATGATGCTCCAAAGTACATAGTCCATTTTATTGCACTTATAGCATGTCTATAAATTCTATTTGAGTCTCCATAAGCTCGGGCTGTTCTTGTGCCATTTGGTTGGACAAAACTTTGTCTCTTTGAAACTCATTTTCTACCTCCTACAAGCTTCTCCAAGCTCTTTCAGAAGCAACAAGCTAAAAATAATCTAGTTTCCCACAAGGGGGATGAATAATATATCAACCTTCTTTTTTATTATCCCTAATCTTCTTGTTTTGAAAAAAATATAAGAAATCCATAAAGTAGTACGATTACTTAAAATATTTTGTAGAACGTTTTAAATTATGTTCTACTTTTTATGTAGGGTTGAAATTCAAAAGAACAAATGCACACACCTAAACGCTCCTTTTATCAACGTTTCTTGGAAGTTCTGTCGTAACTCATATTTAAATTCTCTTCATCAAAGATGGAACTGATATATAAAATGACAAGGATATAAATGAACTTGTGGTGTAGGGAGACAAAATGAGGATACTGTGATTATTGCCTGTAGATGATGATGAATAAATTGAGAATAGTGACAATCTGGTTAATAATTAACGAATGAATAAACATGTTTCCGTGCATATTTCCCTATCTTACGTTCTTTTAAGGCATCACACTTTATATGGTTTTCATAAGATGATGTCTGATGTTCTATACCTAGGGATAACGATGAAGTCTCATGTGGTATACCTAGGAATGGCATCTGAGGTGGTATGCATAGAGATTAACCACACTAATCACAAGATTAATCACAATTATAACTTGATTAATGATTTATTTTGGCTTATACGCATAATTGTCTACTTACTGAATGGTGGTTGATGATTTGGAAAGTTATTGCTTAGATTTCACCCATGTGCTTGGATTTTTAAACATAAAACATCTGAATCCCCTCCCTCAAGATCAAGCTCTTTAATCTTCATCTACGTCCTTCATTCATTTCCTGATAATTGATTCCTTGAAATTGGTAAACTTAGTATTATACAAAAACTCGTTCTTGACCTCTACAACCTACTTTTACTATTACTGTGTTGAATGTCCACTTCACTTTCCAAGATCATTTTCAATGTCCAAGATCATATTTACTATTACAATATGATTGATATCTTGTCCTTATAGAGTATGAGTTTCTATATTTTCACGTTTTGACCATCTAAGAAAACTTTTTAGCCACAATATCGCATTAACTGAGAGGGAAATAGGCATCTATATGTTTCCTCATTTGGTGCTAAAGAATTATGCCCTCATTTGCTAGAAAGAATTATGCCCTCATTTTCCATACTCCTAAGTAATTGCTTAGCCTTCATGTATACATATCCTAGTATTGGGATAAACAAATGGGCTGTCTGAAAGGTTTTAATCCCTCAATTCAAAACTTCTATAGTGCATCTCATGAATATTTTCCTTCATTTTTGTTACTACATATTGTATACCCCATAGCCCCCCCCTCCCATCCCCCAAAAAGGGAAGAAAGAGACATTGAGAATTACAACAGCTTATATCATTAACTCCTGCCAAATATGTAAATTGTTTTTTTTTTGTCATAAACATAACCATCATCAATATGCATGCGAATTTTTCCTTTCTTCATCCTGTACAAGGAACTTATTTCATATATTTAGCGACCTTTGGCACCCACTTATTGAAAATAAAAAGGTGGTTGAATGTTGAAAATTTTGCGTAGGGGGATGTGGAAAATGTTAAGGCCAATCAAGCTTTTTGCCCCCCCCCCCCCCCCCATGAAAGCCTTGCATAAAGAGTGGAGAAGACTTGGGACACTTTTTCTCCTTGTTTTCTACGAGCTTTTTAATTTTGCACAAGCTCAACTAGCTTCTTTTGCTATCAAATAAAGTTAACTAGAACAAGCCCTTCTTGGGAAATCCATCTGATGTTCATCTCCTCTCTTTAATGAAATTAGCATCATGCAAACTTCAACAATCCATCCAAAGATTCTCATGTTAAGAAGTCCCTAAAAAGTTTAGGTAGAGGTATCCATTGTCAGAGAAAAAGCGGGTTGCGATGAGACAAGTGAGGTTTGGATCAGGCACTTGTGCTATCGTCTTATCAGGCGAGTGGTGTCTGCATATTACATGCCTTCCTAGGGAGCATCGAATGAGTCGTCCATGTGCTTCAAGGGGATCAATGAAGCAGACGCTATCATGGGAGTAGCTCATTGTCAGATAGTCACGTGATCGTGAGATGAAAGTAAAATCATAAAAACTCAAAGTAAAAACACCATACACATCAATGCTCATATACATATACAATAGCTACATCATATGTTTACAATAAATGAAATGGGTTTTCGCTTTTTTTTTTTGCCTTTATGTTTTTTCTGCTTTCGCATTCTTTTTTCGCTTTCATTGTTTCATCTTTCTTGCTCAAGGAAGAAATAACTCTTATCCTTTTGTTTTGGCATTCTGTTTTTCATTTTCATTGTTTCAGCTTTCTTAGTTAAAGAAACACAGGAACCGTTTTGGTGGAATGCATTCCATTAGGTTTGAGGAAATTGATTTTAGCCATAGATTTGACTTAAAGTTTGAAGATTGATACCTGTCAAGACATAGAACTAATGCTTGCAATGTCTTGTGCTCCTACCTCATGTTCACCCAATGGCTTGGCGAGTTTAATATGGATGTGTGGCAATCGGATGGAGAAAAAAAAGAATAATCAAAAGATTTATCACTCTATCCATCAACGAATTGTAGATCATCTGGGAATTCAAGTTTAAAACGTGATTGAATAAAAACGTGATTGAATGCTGCACCTTGAGACGTGATTGAAATAAAAACGTGATTGAACACTTGAGACACCTTTTCTTCTTGTTTCCGAGGAGCAAGGCCTTCTTGGAAAATCCATCTCATTTTCATCTGCTCTCTGAAATGAGACTAAGGACCAATCACTCTAAAAGATTAAAAAAAAATAATGCATGATTAAAACTTCAACAATCAAATAAAAAACGTGATTGAATGCTGCACCTTGAGACGTGATTGAAATAAAAACGTGATTGAACACTTGAGACACCTTTTCTTCTTGTTTCCGAGGAGCAAGGCCTTCTTGGAAAATCCATCTCATTTTCATCTGCTCTCTGAAATGAGACTAAGGACCAATCACTCTAAAAGATTAAAAAAAAACTAATGCATGATTAAAACTTCAACAATCAAATAAAAAAGTCTCCTGTTGAGAAGTCCGTAAAATGTTTAGGTAGAAGGATCCGTGATTATAATATCTTTCCACATTTTAGAGACTATAGTGTGTTCTTGTTACAAAACAACAAGCTTAAATCAAGCTAGTTCCCTTCAACGGGGATGAGAAGGTTATCAACCTAATCTTCAAAAACAAGAAATTCATTAACAAGTACGATTATTCAACATATTTTCTAGAACGTTTTAAATTATGAACTGCTTTCTATATAGGGTTAAAATTTAAAAGAAAAATGGAGATTCATATCAAATTCTCTTATAAGTTATGACCTTGGATCTTCATTCAAGCGCTCAAAACTCTTACCATTGCACAACGTCCCTCCTACTTATCAAACCCGTAACTGGGTTTGTGGTGTAGGGAAAGAAATGACCATGATGAACACATTGAGAATAATGTGAACATGGTTAATACTCTAATGCATTTTGTTTTGGTTCTATAGAAGGAATTCTGAGAGCAAGTAAAAGAGCACTAAAATTTTGTACCACCATATGGAGAGGAAGATGGAGTTCTATAAATATGACACATGAGTGTGACAAACATATCTTGTCTGTGGATGAGTAAAAAAAAAGTTTTTTTCATAATTATAAATATGCATTAGAGGTTAGAAAGGATGCTCTCTAGATGAGGTTTATAAAAGGGCTTCATGAGGAACTCCATTATCAACTAAAAGAATCTGTATGTGTTGATTTTTTGGATATTGTTGTTATGGCCAAAAAATATGAGAAGATGGAGAAATCTAATATGTTGAACAGAAGTATTAATAAGTATAAATGGATTCATCGCGATGGTACATAAGGCATAGAGATCTGCTACATCAAACATGAAAAATGCGAAGAGGACCTTTAATTAACACGCTAAAAATCCTACTCACATGGAAATTCAAACAAATGCATCAACCCATTTATTGGCATTAGGACCCTTATTTTATTTAGCATCCAAAACATTGAGTCTCTACTTCCATTGTGGCAAATAAGGACTCAAACATACGAATGTCCAAACAAGACAATATTTCGGCCTCCATAAGAGAAGGTGATAAACATCATTGAAGAATGTACAACAATTAAAAAAGAAGATGATGGAGGTAAGTGCCCTAATTCAACATTAGATTGCATGATGACTAATTCTTTTGCAAGGGCTTAGTAATTACTACTTTCTGTACAATCTCATAACATAAAGTTAGATTTCAAATCAATCCTGGTAGTAAGCATTATTTGTCATCCTTGAAATTGGTGTAGATTTCAGTGATATCCTTACATACACAAATATCGAGACTTGTTGAGACCAATGGATAACTTTGTTGGAGTTTCAGGTCTAGGAAAGCACACAAATAGCATAAGGAAGAAAAAATGCTTGGAGCACAACACATAATACTGAATGTATCACCAAGTGGAAATGCACAAAGATTAGTGATTGCTTAGGGTGACCTGCATACAACAAAGGGGTTACAAACCTCCTAAATAGTGAAAAAAGTGCCCCGACATTCCGAAGTGTGTTGATACACAATCACTACCAAACTATATCAACAAACCACCTTGGGAGTGATGCGATAAACAAGGAGCTAGCACTTATGTATATGGAAGTGCCAAGATATGTGGAAAGAGATCAACTCACAAGAGGAAGTAAGCCCAAAGCTTTGTAGAAAGCTTCATCCTTCTCCCAAGGAAAAGTCTTTGTGAAAAGATCTGTAATGTTAACCTATATGGACACATATTCCAGAATGATCTCTCGAGGAGAGAACCTCTCTATGACATAATGATAATGCACCTGAATGTGCTTTTTGGGATCATCGAACATAGGGTTGTTCACAACTTTGAATACACTTTGATTCTCAGTGAAGAAGGTGGTGGAAGAAAACTAACCAACACCCAAATCATACAAAAGGTTCCTAAGACACACACTCAATACGCATTGTGAAAGCTTCCCTATGCATAGTCTTACAAGTAGAACTGGCCATAGTAGACTACTTATTGCTCAACCAAGATATGCATGAGCTACCAATTTCTTTCAATGGATACAACCATGCATGCCCAATCAAATCATCAATAAAAGTCACAGAGTAGAGCTAGTTCTCAAGAGAAGGTGTCTACATAGAAATATAGCCATGAGCATCAATGAGATACAATTTTCTACTATCTCTAGTTGAACCGTATTTTCTGAAGAACATTGCATTTTCTCGAAATACATCATATACATGTTTACCAGGTGCCTCAAGTTTGGGAAAAGAGGACACCATTTCAAATTTTTGGAAGCATAGCAAAACAAAGCATACATGCCAAAGCTTTGCATCTAAGATAGCCTGAAAATCTTTAAGTGCACATGCTCAATCAGATTTTGCATATACTATGAGGTTATATAGCACATGACATAAAATGCAAGAAGCAATGATAACATCGGCATTTGAAGAATCATAAATTTGACAACCAAGCCGATCATCGATAATGTTGAAACTGACAAAAAAAAATCTTGATTCTTGGAAAAGAATTTGACAATGTGAAAGAACTAACACTCATTGTAGTCAAAATCATCTTACCTACTCTTATGACAAGATAAGAGGAGTTCTTTTTGCATGTGATAATCTTACTTGTACAAGGAGACTCGGGTGAACTGAAGAAACTATAGTGTAATGTAATATGTTTGGTTGCCCCATTATCAAAGTACCAAGCATTTGGGTACTCTACAAGTATACAATGTTGATTAGAAGATGGGTCATAGCTGAAAACAACACTAAATTTCCATTCTTCATTCTATGTGAGATTAGCACGCTTTGGTTTGGGTGTAAAGGCCTCTTGAAAAAACATTCCAAACTCATTTTTTTTACTCTTTTGTAGCAGCTTTTAGGTAAATCTTTATGACATGATCATTTCCTTCACACTATTTCCAGAACCGCTCACACTATTTTGTTAATGCTTCATCTTTGCCTTCCTTTTCTGACTCTGTAGAATTAGCATATTTGTGCTTACTAGTAGATGAGATCCATTTAACTTTGCACTTCTCACTAGATAAGAAATGAAAGTTTGATTTGCAACATGCATAATGGACATTTTTTGCCTGCATTTATCTTTCTTGCAACAGAATAGAGACTAACTCCTCAAATATTAAGGCATTTAGATTGTCTTCCATCATCAATTAAAGAGTAGAAACATAACTCTAATATGAATCAAGAAGATCATTAAGAATGTATAAGTGATTTGTCGAGCAATACTTCATCTATAAGATTTAATTACTCTTTCAAATCTTTGATGTTTGTCAAAACTTTGTCGATAGAATCTGCTTCATTCATATGCTCACTCTCCAACTATTGTCGGAGATAAGCAACACGAGCATCATCTTCTTCCCTAGTATAAAGTGCTAAGTGTATCCCAAGCATCCTTTACTATTTTGCAAGAGCAAATATGAGGGATATTGGCACATTTGACAAACGGGGCTATCAATGCATGTGTCTGATCATCTCTACCATCCCAATGAAATTTCTATACACTATGTGCAAGAACCATGGCATGAATAGGAATTTGAAGATCATCTTCTTCAATGCCATCTATAATACCCTCCATAACTGTATTGACTGATGTAGCAAGATGTTCTTCAACACCCTACACAATATTACATAGTCTTTTTCCACCAATACATGGCACATCATATGTTTCCATAATGGGTAATTAGTGCCATCCAACTTGTCCTCAATAGCCAATATATGGAATACATCATTGCTATCAGCCATGGCAACTTACTTAAATAGCTTGATGCAAAAAACTGGTTGTATCTTAGCAAGTTGAATAGAGCTACCCTATTGAGATTTGGTGACATGTAGCTGACTTTGAGACGCTTGTACTGGCAAACCAAAACGTGCATATGTACTTGGGAAAACAGATGATAGTTCTTGCATGAGCATTGCAATAGTGCATTCAAAAGTCGAAAGAAGCTCATATAAAAAATTTGATGCCAACAGCCAAAGGTGTTTTGAACCCTAATTGCCTAGAGTATGTTCATCAATTTTTATGGGATTTTGGGACTATGATTGAAGGAGTGTCAACCATGCCCTAGATGAATTATTATCCGACTCTGATACCAATTGTTTTAGTTTGACGTCTACGAAAGCACATGAATAGCACAAAGGAAGAAGAAGAAGAAGCTTGGTGTTGAAAAAACACTACTAAATCTATTTGACACGCAAAAATGTACAAAGATTAGTGACCCATTAGGGTTATAGGTGTATATACAAGTCAAGGAAAAAACCCTCCTAACGAAGGAAAAAGGTGTTTGGATGGTCCTAACTATGTTGACTCACATCACTCCCAAAATGTATCAGAAAAATACACTATACAAAAGGATACATTGGAAACCACGTGTTTACATTTCCTAATAGGTATCTTTTTTGGGAGTTTTCATGTGATGGAAATGAAATGGTCTGATGCAATTTTTGGCATGGATTGGTTAGTTCAAAACTCTAGAGTAATTGATTATGAAGAAATAACACTCACTTTAGGGCAAGATAGTAAATCTATTTTACATCATATGTGATAAGCATAATCCTACACCTATTCTCATCTCCCCCATGTACCTAATTAGAGGTATACATGATGGTTAAAAACACTTTTCGTGTATGTAAGTAATCTATATGTGAACGATAATGTGGAAAAGCTTTTGAATAATGTAGAAAATATTTTGAACGGTTATGCAGATGTATTTTGTGAAGACCTACTTGGAATACCTCTATGTAGGAAGTTTAAATAGACCATTGACCCCTATCCATAGAGTGAATCATGTTTGATAGCCTTCTACACATTTAACATAGATGAATTAAAGGAGCTAAACATTGAACTAGATGATCTTTTGGAGAAATTCTTAATAAGACCAAATTTTTCACCTTAGGGAGCAACTATTCCATTTCCCAAGAGGAAAGATAGCTCCTAAAGATTATACAATGACTATAGGAGATTGAATAAAAGAAGGATAAAAAATAAGTATCCACTTTCTCATTTAGATAATTAATTGAGTTGATTAATTGGACCAAGTTTGTTTACCAAAATTTACTGAAGATGAGGATGCCATGATGATAAGGATCAAACTAGGTGACATACCCAAGATGGCATTTCAAACACGTTATGTTCACTATGATTTTACAATTTTACCTTTTGAATTAACAAAATCTCCTACCATTTTCATGTGCTCGATGAACAATACTTATCATGATTATCAACATGAATTGATCTTATTGTATCTTGATGATTTGATTTCATTTTTTAATGACTTAGATGTATTTTTTTTAGGCTTTATAGAATGAAGTGTGCGAGCATGCATGAAAGCATTACTATTCTCTACAATACCAAATGGAGACAAAGATCGATTTCTATGATTATGGACAACATGATGGTGACAAGACAAACATAGTTTGTTTGTGGATGAATATAAAGAGAATTTTTAGCATATTCACAAATATGCATTGGAGGTTAGCAAGGATGCTTTGAGAATGAGGTTTATTAAAGGGTTCATGAGGAACTTCATTATGAAGTGAAGGAATCTGGATGTGTTGACTTCTTGAATGTTGTTGCGATGGCCAAAATAAATGAGAAGATGGAAAGATTTCATATGTTGAATGGGTGTAGAGCTAGATTCATCATGATGGTACAAATGGCATAGATACTTACAACAAATATCATGAAAAATACAAAGAGGACTTCATCATATAATAGCCAAGAGAAAAATCCTATTCACATGGAAACCCAAAGGATGAATGAACCCGTCGATTGGCATTAGGAATGTGATTTAATTAAGCATGCAAAAATACTCACTCTCTATTTTCATAGTAGCAAACAAGGACATCGAACATATGAATGTCCAAACAAAGCAATCTTTTGGCTTGCACAAGCACAAGTGTTAAATATCATTGAAGAAAAAACAACAATTAATAAAGAAGATTATGGAGGTAAGTGCGCTAATTGGAATTTAGGTTACATGATGACTAGTTGCCTCACAAGGGCTTTTCTCATTTTGATTTTGGGTATGATCTCTAAACATAAAGTTAGATTTTTAATTCATATAAAAAGTAGGCGTTGTTTTCTATATTTCATATTGGTGTAGATTTTAGTGATATCCTTATGTACAGACCTATTGAGAGGGCCAATGGACAAGTACACTATACAAAGGGATACATTGAAACCATGTGTTTACTTTTCCCAATAGATATTTTTGGGAGTTTTCATGTGATGTAAATGAAATGGTAGGACGCAAATGTGTATGGACTATTTAGTTCGAAATTGTACAACAATTGATTTTGAACAAAGAACAATCAATTTAGGTCAAGATAGATGATGTTCCTTATCCTAAACCTATTCTATGTTTCCCCATGTAGATAATTGAAAGTATACATAATGGTGGCAAAACACTTTTAGTGTATGTGAATACTCAACATGGGAAAGATACTGAGGAAAAACTTATGAATAAGGTAGAGAAACTTTTGTAGATGTATTTTGGGAAGAGCTACCTAGTATACCTCTACCTAGGAAAATTGAGATCACTAATAACGTATATCCAGGTAGTGAATCATATTTCATAGCCCGCTATAGACCATGTGAAATTACCAAAATTGACTTCAGATTGGGATATCATGTGATAAGGATCAAAGTAGATAACATGCCGAAGACATCATTTCAAACATGTTATGGTAACTACAAATTTACGATTTTACTTTTTGAAAACTCTCCTATCTCATTCATGTGCTTGATGAGCAATACTTTTCATGATTATCAAGATGAATTCATCTTAGTATTTCTAGCTCATATCTTTCTATACTCTAAAGATGTTGGTAATCATTTTGTATATGTCAATATAAATTTGAAAACACTTAAGGAACACAAATTTTATTGAAAGAGGAGTAAGTGTTTCTTTTCCACGGACACACTTGTGTGGCTAGGAAGAGTCATGTCTAAAGAAAGAATTCATTGAAAGAGGAGTAAGTGTTTCTTTTCCACGGACACACTTGTGTGGCTAGGAAGAGTCATGTCTAAAGAAAGAATTCATATAAGTCTCCCATTCCTAAATCTGTAAGGGATGTTAGAAATGTTAGGGACAATTGAAATATAAGAGAGTGCATAGTAAGGATTTATCATTGGTATCTGAACCCTTCATATATTTGACTAAAAGGAATGCATGATCACTATGGATTGACCCCTATGAAACATCATTTGAATAATTGAAACAAAAATTCCTTAAAATTATGTTTTAAATATATGAGAAAGAGGAAAGACTTTTTTGGTTGTATATGATACAACCAGCTGTTAGATAGGATGTTTTCTTTCATAGAATAGTAGGGTGCTGGCATATTAGCCCAAAACATTAAGGAATCATGGATGTTTCACATCATTCGCTCTAGGAGAGTTTGTTCTACCTATGTGTCCCTTGAGTAGTTTTCATGTGAGCAATTTCCCTATACATAAGCACCTTTTACTCTAGATTTGGCTAGAGGTTTTTTTCCCATGTGACCACATATACAAGATATACTCATATGTGGTGATATTTTGTACTTAGGGACTCATATATACTGCTTGCTTCACTCATTTTCATATTACTAATCATGATAGAGCTCTTCGAGCTATCACCTTTCTTGGTACATAAATCTCTTTAGTTACTCTTGTGTCTACTTCTATTTGTGGTTCCCCACTCTCTCACACACCAAAGAATTTTGAGTTCTCAAGGCTCTCTTTGGGATAATTTATTCTTTTTTCTTTCATGTCACAATCAACGGTGCAAGAAAAACAAATTACATTGTGTGCCATTAGCTCCATGCATCCCTTACACTTGAACATGCATCTAGTCCTTGAAACGAAAGGAAACATCTCAAAACATTCAATGCCACCTATGTTCGCTTTTACACGTTCCCTATTGATATTGAATGCACATTCCAGGGAACCTTTTATATCAGGAAAAAAATCTATTTTGTATACCTAAACATGTGCTCAACCCTTGAAATAGGATGGAAAAACTTCAAGGCACCCAAAGCAAACTATGCTGAACTTTATACATTCCCAATAGATATTGAATGCACACTCTAGACATTCTTTTACATCGGAAAAGTAAACGTAGGAGAATACATCATCATTTGTGCTTGAATGGACGCCATAGTATTGGGTACTAACTATAAAACACATATTTTGTCTTCTTTCCAGAATGTCATATAATCACCCATTTCTACAATTTACTGGTAAGCTTTAGCGTCGTTTGCTTCCACATATTTCCTTTAATTTGATAATTCAAAGTAGACCTTGTAATTTTGAATCCCGACCTCCGACATAGAGGATCAAATCCAATTTTAAAGTACTTGGATTCTTGTATTGTATCATACCATTGGATAATATGAAATTATTTTGAATCTTTATGAAAATATAAACCACTGTAACAACCATGACAGGCTATACAGATTTGACTGGGAAAGGACCATAACGAACATCTTTTTCTCCTCACAAAAGTCTTATAATAACTAGTCTTTTGAAGCTATGTTTTAGCACTCGTTCTCGTTCGTTCTCTTGAAAATGCTTTCTTTTATATCTTTATAAGCAAGTTGACTTAAGAACACATTTCATAGCAAGTTGACTGAAGAATATGTACTCCGTATTACATCTTTAAAGAGACAAGCTGTATCCATGGTTTAGTTAGTAAACAGGTTTAAGCCAAGTATGTGTTTAGGTCTATCATAAGTTGAAAAAGACCACCGATGATTCATGAACATGGAGAACCTGAGATGGATTGAAACACAGAGGGAGAGAGAGGAGAGAGACTCCAGTCCTACCTTACGCCTAGTTTTTGGGTTCGAATTATTCGATCTTATATAAAGCGCAAATTCCTTTGATTTTAAACCATACTCGGTTTCCACTGTAGTGTAATATTGGGCGAGTAGTGATAATGGAGCGGGGTGATTTTTTAAATACATTCTTTCCTAATCTATAAGAAGCACTCTTTCAGTTATGTGAAAGAACGTTTTACTAGACAGATCCATGCTTTTCGTTTTGGCTCTTTTTGAAGAAGATTCCAGCAATCTCACTCCACGGGCATGATGGTCGTGCTATATAAAGAGGAGCTGAACACTACATAACCGGGATTGATTTGTGACGTAGGAGAATGTAAGCACAGACAGAGAGAGAGAGAGAGAGAGAGAGAGAGACAGAGAGAGAGAGAGATTATGGGAGAAAGTAAGAAGTGCGACCACAATGATGGACGCTCTAGAGAAGAAGAGGCATTTACGAAAATGAAACTCACAACTCCAATTTCTCTCTCTTTTGATTGGATGCAAGTTAGCAGCCTCCTACCCGTCGCCGATACCATGGACAACAATAGCAACAATAGCCATGGAAATACAGAAGACGAGCACAACGGAGAATGTTGCAAGTCTACAGCTGAGCAGAACAGAGCAGAAAATAGATTTTATATGGTGGTATTTCGCTCGATACGTGCTGCCGATGCGGACGAGGAACTTTTGTATGCTGCAGATGCTGAAGATCACGAAGAGGCTAAACGCAGTGGCGGTCTGCTAACCGTAAGCTCTCTCTCTCTCTCTGTCTCTATCTCTCTCTGTCTCAGACATCGTCGTACAGAAACGAACTCCATAATCATAAACATAACATATCATAGCCATCATTAGATGGATAAAGTGTATTACACCAATTAAACAATATGTTCAGGTCTATCATCGGACTACAGCATAATGTTCCCAAGTGCAAAAAATGCAGAAAATTCGTAGAACTAAATTTCTGAAAACGGTGAGAAGCAGATCCTGCTCTTTGTAAATCCACACAATGTGAACATCATTTTCCATGTGAACATAACATCATTTTCTGCTTGTTTACTGTTCTCATTGAACATAACATCCACACAATGTGAACATCATTTTCCATGATCCGGATATATGGTTAGTCCTCTAGTTGTTAGACAATTGCCTCTAGTTTGTTTACTGTTTTCATTGAACATAACATCCACACAGCTAACAATTACTAAAGCGCAAATTTTATTGAAAGAGGAGTAAGTGTTTTTTTTCCACGGACAAACTTGTGTGGCTAAGAAGAGTCATGTCTAAAGAAAGAATTCATATAAGTAAAAACAATACTTGATTCTCACATTCCTAAAACTATAAGGAATGTTAGAAATGTTAGGGACAATTGAAATATAAGAGAGTGCATAGTAAGGATTTATCATTGGTATCTGAACCCTTCATATATTTGACTAAAAGGAATGCATGATCTCTATGGATTGACCCCTGTGAAACATCATTTGAATCATTGAAACATAAGTTCCTTAAAATTATGTTTTAAATATATGAGAAAGGGGAAAGCCTTTTGTGGTCGTATGTGATACAAGCAATTGTTAGATAGGATGTTTTCTTTCCTAGAATGGTAGGGTGCTCACATATTAGCCCAAAAAATTAAGGAATCATGGATGTTTCACATCATTCACTCTAGGGGAGTTTGTTGTACCTATGTGTCCCTTGACTAGTTTTGATGTGAGCAATTTCCCTATACATAAGCACTTTTCAGTCTAGATTTGGCTAGAGGTTTTTTCCCCATGTGACCACATATACAAGATATACTCATATGTGGTGATATTTTGTACTTAGGGACTCATATATAGCACTTGCTTCACTCATTCTCATATTACTAATCATGATAGAGCTCTTCGAGCTATCACCTTTCTTTGTACATAAATCTCTTTATTCACTCTTATGTCTACTTCTATTTGTGCTTCCCCACTCTCTCACACACCAAAGAATTTTGAGTTCTCAAGGCTCTCTTTGGGATAATTTGTTCTTTTTTTTTCCATGTCACAATCAAAGGTGGAAGAAATAATCTCTCATGAGTACAGAAACAAATTACATTTTGTGCCATTAGCTCCATGCATCCCTTACACTTGAACATGCATATAGTCCTTGAAACGAAAGGAAACATCTCAAAACATTCAATGCCACCTATGTTCGGTTTTACACGTTCCCTATTGATATTGAATGCACATTCTAGGGATACTTTTATGTTAGGAAAAGAATCTATTTTGTATAGCTAAACATGTGTTCAACACTTGAAATAGGATGGAAAAACTTCAAGGCACTCAATGCAAACTATGCTGAACTTTATACATTCCCACTAGATATTGAATGCACACTCTAGACATTCTTTTAACATCCGAAAAGTCAACGTAGGAGAATACATCATCATTTGTGCATGAATAAACGCCATAGTATTGGGTACTAACTATAAACCACATCTTTTGTCTTCTTTTCAGAATGTCATATAATCGCCCATTTCTACAATTTACTGGCAAGCTTTAGTGGCGTTTGCATCCCCATATTTTCTTTAATTTAGTAATTCAAAGTAGACCTTGTAATTTTGAAACCCGATCTCCGACATAGAGGATCAAATCCAATTTTAAAGTATTTGGATTCTTGTATTTTATCATACCATTGGATAATATGAAATTATTTTGAATCTTTATGAAAATATAAACCACTGTAACAACCATGATAGGCTATACAGATTTGACTGGGAAAGGACCATAACGAACATCGTTTTCTCTTCACAAAAGGCTTAAAATAACTAGTCTTTTGAGGCTATGTTTTAGCACTCGTTCTAGTTCGTTCTCTTTTTTATATATATAAAGGAAGTTCGGCATAAGCCCACTCTCCCAGACTTGAATTAAATAAAGAGAGAAAAGTACAAGAGAAGGGGACTAGTGCCCAAGGGACCCCCAAATCCCACAAAGCAGGGGAAGCTTTTACAGAGCTTAGATGGCATTACAAAGAAGTTTAATCACCCTCTCATCACCCTCATGAGGGGCCCACTTGGGTTTAAGCTTGTTATTGATCAAAAGGAGAACTTGATGGTGCCTGAAGTGAGGGGATTTCTTAGAGTTAACAATCCTTTTGCCAAGGAGGAACAACGATTTCTCGATTGACCACTCCTTGGGGGAGTCTCCGAAGTTGAGAGCACATCTTTCTCGCCAGATTTTCCAAAGGACCTCCCCTCTGGTGGCGTTCCAGAGAGTCGCGGAGCAGCCGATGGCTTCTCCCAGTAGGGCCTGCTGCCAACTGAGATGTCTCTGAAGTCTAATTTTCTGTCCAACCGTCTGCCAAAGTCTGTTGGAGTTTGGCCAGGTAAAGAAGATGTGTGCAACATCTTCGATGGACCGGTAGCAGCATTTGCACCAGGGAGGGATCCCATAAAGTTTGCTAGCCTTAAGGTTGGTCCAGATTCCATGATGAAGAATTTGCCATAAGAGGACAGACTTTTATATTTCTATGAGGGGGTGCCAGATAGCCATGAACTTCATGTCCCACCGAAGCCGCGTCCATGACTGGCACCACTTCTTGTTGTACTTTACCTGATAGTCAATCGTTTCTTTGATGTTCGGGATTTTTGATAGGCTATTCCCATTGTGCCATTTGAGACCAAGCGAGCTCGTTGTGTCGTGTCCCATGAGAAGGCGAGTTTTGTGACAATCCCAGGCGAGACATCTGCTTTGCAAAGTGTTCCATTCTTCGTAGGAAATGTTGACGCAAGGGTCAATATCCTCGAAGTTGATCCAGCGGTTGGTGTCTTGTTTCCAGAGATGTTTCCATTTTTTGAAGCCTTTGTTCCATAACTTCTTGGCATTTTGAATGTTCCAAGAATCCACACTCCGGATGCCATGGATCGGAAACCACATAGAGTCGTTTTGTCTGATACCGGCTGCCCACTTCCAGTCTTCACTAATTCTTGTGTAGCTTTTGACTTTATTCCAACTCTTCCATAGGGAGCACACGAGATTAAGCCTTTCGGGAAGACAGGGATCGGGGAAAATAGCAAGGTCAAGATGTCGAGATTCTTCCAACTAGGGAAACCCAAGAGCGCCAACTCGTTCTTGTTTCTGAAGATCAACTTGGCCCACAAGGCCTCCCCATTGCACCAAGCCTTAATCATCCATTTGGCTGCCAGTTTGTTAGCCATGCACCCAATGTCTAGGATACCAAGTCCCCCACTATCTCTATGGCTGGTGCAGATGGACCATTTGATTTTAGGCACCCCCCTTCTATTGTGATTTCCCGTCCAAAGGAAGTTTCTACAAATACTATCCAGTTTGGACAGATCTTGCTCTTTCGGTCTCCAGCACGAAAGGAAATAAATGGTAGAAGAAAGGAGGAATGTGTTGATAACCATAGCATGACCAGAAAGATTGATTTGCATACCTCTCCAATAGTTAAGCTTGTTTTCGAGTTCGGTCAGCACCTAGTTCCACCGTTGTTCCATAAAGACGCCAAACCCCAAGGGGATCCCAAGAAGCCAAAAAATTTGGCCCTGCGGAATGATTTGACAGCCATGATCAATGAGAAGGCCGGGCTGAGACCCCTCAATAGCTCTAAAGGCGGTCTTAGAGTGGTTGATTATGGATCGAGAGGCTTCACAGAAAGTAGCAAGACACCTCTAGAACGTCTCCAGGCTGGTACTATCATTGTGAACAAATGCGTTCATATCATCAGCAAAAAGTCTCATGGTGATCTGACTGTGGACGTGAGGCAAGCGGAGGCCTTTGATATTGCGAGCTTCCACCTGGTGCACCACAAGCTTGCTAAGCCCCTCCATGGCGATGGCAAAGCGAAGGGGAGCCAATGGGCACCCTTGTCTGATAGATCTTCTAAGTTTGATCACCTTCGAAAGTTTTCCCTTAATGTTAATTTGGGTCGATGCATTTCTGAGAAGGGTCACGATCATCTTGGTGAATTTCTGATTACATCCAAGATCAAGGAGCGACTGCAGAATATAGTCCCATTCAAGCCTGTCGTAGGCTTTATCAAAGTCGATCTTGAGGAAGACCACATCTTGTTAAGACTCACTTGCAAATTCAAGACCTTCCTAGATATCTATAATCGTTTCCGAAATTGACCTGCCTTTGATGAAACCTTTTTGATCCTTGCTTAGCCACGCTCTCAAGTGGCAAGAGATTCTGTTGGCAATGACTTTGGCGATGATCTTGTAAGCTGTTTGGAGCATCGCAATAGGACGCCAGTTCTCTATTCTGTTCTTTTCCCCTTTTTTGTGTATTAACTTGATAGTACCATTGTTGAGATAGGAAGGAAGTGCGCCAAACTTGGGGGCCTCTTGCCAAACCAGACGAAGAGGGGTGGCAACCACCAACTTGAAGGATTTAAAGAGCTCATTAGTGAGCCCGTCGGGTCCCGGGCTTTTACCGAGAGGGAGGGCATCAATGACCTCAATAACTTCTGCTTCAGAGATAGGGGCATGTAGTAGGGAGCGAAGGTTGAGTGGAATCCTGCGGGGGGAAACCCTAGATATGGCTGCCATACAGTCCCTTCTATGGTGGGAGAGGGGGTTCAAGGTCCCCAGGAGTCTCGTGAAGTGCCCTTCTCGTTGGTTCTCTTGAAAATGTTTTCTTTTATATCTTTATAAGCAAGTTGACTTAAGAACACATTTCATAGCAAGTTGACTGAAGAATATGTACTCCGTATTACATCTTTAAAGAGACAAGCTGTATCCATCGTCTAGCTAGTAACCAGGTTTAAGCCAAGTATGTGTTTAGGTCTATCATAAGTTGAAAAAGACCACCGATGATTCATGAACATGGAGAACCTGAGATGGATTGAAACAGAGAGAGAGAGAGAGGAGAGAGACTACAGTCCTACCTTACGCCTAGTTTTTGGGTTCGAATTATTCGATCTTATATAAAGCGCAAATTCCTTTGATTTTAAACCATACTCGGTTTCAACTGTAGTGTAATATTGGGCGAGTAGGGATAATGGAGGGGGGTGATTTTTTAAATACATTCTTTCCTAATCTATAAGAAGCACTCTTTCAGTTATGTGAAAGAACGTTTTACTAGACAGATCCATGCTTTTCGATTTGGCTCTTTTTGAAGAGGATTCCAGCAATCTCACTCCACGGGCATGATGGTCGTGCTATATAAAGAGGAGCTGAACACTACATAACCGGGATGGATTTGTGACGTAGGAGAATGTAAGCAGAGAGAGAGAGAGAGATTATGGGAGAAAGTAAGAAGTGCGACCACAATGATGGACGCTCTAGAGAAGAAGAGGCGTTTACGAAAATGAAACCCACAAACGAGGTAATGATCCAGCCACTCACAACTCCAATTTCTCTCTGTTTTGATTGGATGCAAGTTAGCAGCCTCCTACCCGTCGCCGATACCATGGACAACAATACCAACAATAGCCATGGAAATACAGAAGACGAGCACAACGGAGAATGTTGCAAGTCTACAGCTGAGCAGAACAGAGCAGAAAATAGATTTTATATGGTGGTATCTCGCTCGATACGCGCTGCCGATGCGGACGAGGAACTTCTGTATGCTGCAGATGCTGAAGCTCACGAAGAGGCTAAACGCAGTGGCGGTCTGCTAACCGTAAGCTCTCTCTCTCTCTCTCTCTCTCTCTCTCTCTCTCTCTCTCTCTCTCTCAGACATCGTCGTACAGAAACGAACTCCATAATCATAAACATAACATATCATAGCCATCTAAGATTGATAAAGTGTATTACACCAATTAAACAATATGTTCAGGTCTATCATCGGACTACAGCATAATGCTCTGAAGTGCAAAAAATGCAGAAAATTCATAGAACTGAACTTCTGAAAACGGTGAGAAGCAGATCCTGCTCTTTGTAAATCCACACAATGCGAACATCATTTTCCATGTGAACATAACATCATTTTCTGCTTGTTTAGTGTTCTCATTGAGCATAACATCCACACAATGTGAATATCATTTTCCATGATCCAGATATATGGTTAGTCCTCTAGTTGTTAGACTATTGCCTCTAGTTTGTTTACTGTTTTCATTGAACATAACATCCACACAGCTAACAATTACTAAAGCGCGAACTGAGAAGAAACAGAGCAGATGACTGACTTAAATTGAGTAAGCGAGAGGCCCAGATTGAATGGCAGTGAATCAAACATCCAACGATCCCCGGAAGGATCTGATTTTAAACTTCTCATGGCAAAACTGGTCAAGCCTTGAGAGGCGAATCAAACAACCGGCTGAGGTAACGCGCGCGGACTAACATGGTCACTATTATTTGCTGTCCCATGACGAAATTTAATGATTGTAATGTCCAAATTCTGTGCACATCGTCCTTCGCTTTTGATAGCGGAGAAACACAAGAAGTTATTATCCATTCGGAGGAAAGATTTTCTTTCTTGTGTTAATTACATCGATTACTGATAGACGGATTGATAGTCCAAAACAATACCTGGATTCAAGTCTATTGAAATTAGAGAGGATTGACTGAACAGAGAATAATGCATCTTATTTGTCTGGATATTTAAATTGTACGTGAGCGTCGCAGGCACGGATGGACAAATTAAAGAATACGGACCATGCATTATACACTGAGCTTAGAATCGAGTTTGGTTTGCTTGAATATTGTTATCCACAGTTTCGACTTCTGACAGTTCCGGCGACACCTCGGCTCCGACAGGTTCCGGCGACAGGCCGCCTCCGGCGACACTCCAGCTCCGACAGCTCTGCGGCGCCTCCGGCGACACCTCGACTCCGACGGGGTTCCGGCGACGGCGACGTCTCGGCTCCGGCCTCCGGCTCCGGCAGCTCTGCGGCTGGGTCTGAGGGCCAGCTCTTTAGTTAACCGCGCCGCCCGCGTCGGCTTTAAGGGAGTCTGAAACTTCCTTTAACGTACGGGAGGCGTTTCGCGGGGGCCCACTGTTCGAGTGCGGCCGGAGGGTGGCTTTCGAGGTGTCGCGGGAGGCTTCGGGACGCCAGTTGTCGTCCTCAGTCGGTCCATCGCGGTCGATTGCTAGGCGGATTAGGTAAGAAAAAAACAAAAAAGAAGAAGAAAAAAAAAAAGGAGAAAAAAAAAAAAAAAAAGAGAAAAAAAGAAAAAAAAGAAAGAAGAGAAGAAAAAAGAAGAAGAAAAAAAAAAACAAAAGAGAAAACATTCGAAAAAAGTTTCTGCAGAGAGCTACCCGTTTGTGGGATTTTTGGTTAATTTTTTCGGTCGCAAGTTTTTAAAAGAAAAAGAGAGGGGTAGCCCTTCAAAAAAAAAAAAAAAGAAGAAAAAAAAAAAAAGAAAAAAAAAGAAGGAGGGGGAGAATTAGAAAAGAGTAAAGTTTCGAATATGAAGGACGTTACTTTGGGACTTCTCTAGTTCCTTTTCCTAGTAGGTTAAAGTAAATTCAAGGAGCAACGGTGGGTGCTGGATCTTCTTGGCCATGGATGTGGCTTCATCCTCTCTCGTCAAAAGCAATCGGGCCCCTCCCCCTAGGGAGACCGATTTCCTGGCCGCTCTGCTGGAGGGGGGATCGTGTGCCGCCCCTGGGGCATCCGAAAGCTTTGAATCCCCCATTGTTTCCCTCAGTAGACCCGCAGTTCTGTCGGCTCAGGAGGAGCTCAAGAAAGTTTGCCTCGTCGGCCAAGTGTTTGGCCCTAGGCCCCCGCTAGAAACTGTGCGACAATGGCTCCGAAAAGAGTGGTTCCCTCGAGGATTAATTGTTTGCAAGTGTCAATTCCTACCAGCGAACCACTTGCTGCTAGTCTTTGAAAATGAAGAGATGGCGTTCCAAGCCCTTAGCGTTGGCACCTGGCAGTTCGGTCGTTCGACCCTGTGCCTATTCAGATGGTCCCCGGACTTTACCCCCGACAAATCGAAGTCGCTCCGGTACCCTCTTTGGGTTGAACTCCCTAACCTTCCTTACTTCTTGTACAACTTCGTGTGGGACATTGTCTCTCCTATCGGCAAGCCGCTGGCCTCACGCGAAGACGTTGGTGGTCTCATATATGAAGGTGCAAGACACTCGTTCAATGCTAGGTGGCACCCCCAAATCTGTGTCGAGGCCGACCTCAGCTCGCCGCTTCCTTCAATGATCAAAGTGGACATGGGCGAAGGAGAGGTATGGGAACAGGACGTCACATACAAAAACCTTCCCAATGCGTGCTTTCGTTGTGGCCAGCAAGGTCACAGGATTAAAGATTGCCCTCTCAGGCAAAAAAACAAGCGCTTTCAAGAAGACTCCAAAACCGCTCAAGACAACATTGGCATTTCGACTCACTCGACCAAGGAGGGGGATGGTAAGGGTTTCCTTAATCCGCAAGCTGATGCTGATGGCTTCATGGAAGTTAGAAGAAGAAGGAAACGAAGCCCTAGGGCCTACGGTGAAAGAAACAACCCACCGCCTACCTCCTACAGCAATTTGTATTGCAATCTAGAAAAGGAGCTCAATGAGCTTGACTACCCAGGTGGGAAGTTCCTTGAGATAGACACCTACGACAAAGCCCTAGAGATCCCTGACAATAAAGAAACCCCCCAGGAGGGTTACACTACAAGCAAAGAAGAGGGTTTCACTACTAGTAACGAGGACAACATGGACAGTGAAAGTTCCATCATTGGATCGACGATCCCGGAAACTGCACCGAGCACGGGGCACAAGTCTCCCCAGCAAGGGGCATCCCGCAAAGGAAAACAGCCAATGGAGTGACCCTGGAAAAGCCCCCACAAGAACAGACTTCTAAGTCGGGATCAGATCCCAGCAAAAAAGAAAGACCAAGTCAAGAGAAGAAAGGACAAGGCTCCCTCCCGCAAAGAGGGATCAACGCAAAAATGATTGTCATCTCGCTGAATGCTCGAGGGCTAACCGACCCCTCAAGAGCGACCATCATAGGTCAATGGCTTCGCGACATTAGCCTAAACCCAGACTTTATATGTATTCAAGAGATTAAAATTGACGGAGAAGACCTCCAGAAGCGACTCAGACAGATCTCCTCGGCCCACGTGTGGATCCCAACGAAGCACCTACGGGGGTCTGGAGGAACGGTTATCGGTGTTAAACAACTCTGGTTCGAAAAGCTTGAGAACTCTATTGAAGATGTTAGCCACCGCTGGATTGCTGTCTCCTTTGGTGCTCCTCTTTGTGTTACGTTGGTTTCTTTGTACGCCCCGAACGGGGATTTGGAGAGACTGAACACTTGGGCTTCCTTAGACTCGCTTCCCCACAACGTGCTTATTTGTGGAGACTTCAACATGGTGGAAGACCCTATGGACAGATGGTTGGGCAAGGGCAGGGTCATCGACAGTCGGGAGAAAGACACGTGGGACATGACCAAACTCCACTTGGATTTGATTGAGTTCAAAGACTCGAGTGGCTTTTCTTGGTCGAATCTCCAAGCGGGCGAGGACCTGAGGAAAGCTAGACTCGATAGATGCTACATCTCTCAGAGTTTTACTCAACAGTGGGGCCTCCCTACCATCGCGCAACGCACTGACCTCACTATCTCTGATCACTACCCGATCGTTATCACTTTTCAAACTTCCAGCAAAATCCGCAAGGCTCCGTGGTTCCATGCCAACGCTTCCACCTTCTCTCTCCCCTCCGTCCATCAAGAGATTGCCGATGCGTGGAAGGTGGCGTTTGCCTCTGGCTTGGCCCCAGCCAAGTGCTGGAGAAGTGCGGTCGACAAGTCTCGCAAGATCATGATCAGAACTAAGAAGATGCTCGAGACAGGGCAGCGGGCTCGTAGGGAAGCGCTCTACCACAGACTCTGGCGTCTCGAGGAGGAAGTAAACAAAGGAAAACACCAAGCACAGAAAGGTCTCCGAAAAATCAGAGCAGCGTTGAGATACGAGGAAGAAATACAAAGGAACAACTTGCAAATCTTCTTCAAGGTGTGGTGGGCTGGAAAAGCCGACAAACCCACCAAAGAGATGTGCAGTATCCTTAAAAGGAAACACAACAGAGAGACGATTCCCCTACTACTAGACACTCATGGCAATGTATGTAACTCGGAAGAAGATAATGCTGGCATCATCGAAGAGCACTTCACGAGACTCTTGGGAACCTCGAACCCACTCTCCCGCCATAGAAGGGACTGCATGGCTGCCATTTCTAGAGTTTCCCCCCGGAGAATACCACCCAACCTCCACTCCCTGCTTCATGCCCCGATCTCTGACTCAGAAATCATTGCGGTCATTGACGCCCTCCCTCTCGGTAAAAGCCCGGGACCTGACGGACTCACTAACGAGTTTTTTAAATCCTTCAAGCTGGTGGTTGCTACCCCTCTTCGGATGGTTTGGCAAGAAGCGCTAAAATTTGGTGCTCTCCCTTCCTGTATAAATAATGGAATTATCAAGCTGATTCACAAGAAGGGGGAAAAAAACAGAATCGAGAACTGGCGGCCAATTACGATGCTCCAAACAGGATACAAGATCATCGCCAAAGCCATTGCCAACAGACTTGCGTGCCACCTGAGATCTTGGCTTAGTGAGGACCAAAAAGGTTTCATCAAAGGCAGGTCCATCCTGGAAACCATTATGGACATTTGGGAAGGTATTCAATTTGCAAATGAGTCTAATCAAGACGTGGTCTTCCTCAAGATCGACTTTGACAAAGCCTACGATAGGCTAGAATGGGACTATATCCTGCAGTCACTCCAAGACCTCGGATGTAGTCAGAAATTCACCAAGATGATCGCGACCCTTCTCGGCAATGCAACGACCCAAATTAATGTTAACGGCAAACTTTCGAAGGCGATCCATCTTAAAAGATCTATTAGACAAGGATGCCCTCTTGCCCCCCTTCTCTTTGCCATTGCCACTGAAGGGCTGAGCAGACTTGTGGCTCATCATGTGGAGGCTGGCAATATCAAAGGCCTCCAGCTACCTCACGACCACAGTCAAATCATCATGAGACTTTTTGCCGACGATATGAACGCGTTTGTTCACAATGATAATACCAGCCTGGAGACCTTCTGGAGGTGTCTTGATACCTTTTGTGAGGCCTCTGGATCCAAAATCAACCACAATAAGACCGCCTTTAGGGCCATTGTGGGACATCAACCTGGCCTTCTCATTGATCATGGCTGTCAAATCATTCCGCAGGGTCAAATCTTTCGGCTGCTAGGAATCCCCTTGGGGTTTGGCGTCTCTATGGAGCAGCGATGGAACTGGGTGCTGGCCAAACTTGAAAACAAGCTCAATTACTGGAGAGGCATGCAAATCAATCTCGCTGGACGGGCGATGGTTATCAACACGTTCCTCCTCTCGTCTACCATCTATTTCCTTTCTTGCTGGAGACCGAATGAGCAAGGCCTGTCCAAACTGAATAGCATTTGCAGAAACTTTCTTTGGACGGGTGATCATAACAGAAGGGGGGTGCCTAAAATCAAATGGGCCATCTGCACCAGCCCTAGAGATAGCGGGGGGCTTGGCATCCTGGACATTGGGTGCATGGCTAACAAACTGGCAGCCAAATGGATGATTAAAGCTTGGTGCAATAGGGAGGCCTCGTGGGCCAAGCTGATCTTCAGAAACAAAAATGAGTTGGCCCTCACGGGATCCCCGAACTGGAAGAACCTTGACATCATGACCCTGCTATTCTCCCCGATACCTGTCTTCCCGAAAGGCTCCAATCTCGTATGCTCTCTTTGGAAGGGCTGGAATAAAGTCAAAAGGTTCACAAGAATTAGTGAGGACTGGAAGTGGGCGGCCGGAATCAGACAAAACGACTCTATCTGGTTTCCGATTCATGGCATCCGGAGTGTGGAGCCGTGGAACATTCAAAATGCCAAGAAGTTATGGAACAAAGGATTCAAAAAATGGAAACACCTCTGGAAACATGACACCAACAGTTGGATCAACTACGAGGATATCGACCCTCGCATAAACATCTCCTACGAAGAATGGAACACCTTGCAAAGCAGATGCCTCGCTTGGGATCGTCACAAAACTCGCCTTCTCATGGGACACGATGCTCCGAACGCGCGTGGTCTCAAATGGCACAATGGAAACACCCTACTCAAAATCCCGAACATCAATGAAACGACTGACCTCCAGATCAGCCTCAACAAGAAGTGGTGCCTGTCTTGGACGCGGCTTCGGTGGGACATGAAATTCATGGGTATCTGGCACCCACTTATAGAGATTAAGAAGTCGGTCCTCTTATGGCAAATTCTTCATCGAGGAATTTGGACTAACCACAAGGCAAACAAAATTTGTGGGATCCCTCCGTGGTGCAAACGCTGCCACCGCGCTATCGAAGATGTCCCACACATCTTCCTTACGTGCCCCAACTCCTACAGAATCTGGCAGATGGTTGGACTGAAAATCAGAGTTCAGAAACAGCTTAGTTGGAAACAAGTCCTTTTGGGTGAAGCGATTGGGTGCTCCGCGGCTCTCTGGAACGCAATCAGAGGGGAAGTCCTGTGGAAAATTTGGCGGGAGCGGTGTGCTCTCAACTTCGGCGACTCCCCCAGGGAGTGGTCGATTGAAAAATCTCTATTCCTCCTTGGCAAAAGGATTGTCAACAGTAAGAAATCCCCCCCCTTCAGGCACCATCAAGTCCTCCTTTTGACCAACAACAAGCTCAAACCCAAGTGGGTCCCGCATGAGGGCGACGAGAGGGTGATCAACCTTCTTTGTAATGCAATCTAGGAATCAACCAAGCTTCCCCTGCTTTGTGGGATTTGGGGGGTCCCGTGGGCACTAGTCCCCTTCTATTGTACCTTTGTTTCTTAATTTAATTCAAGTCCGGGAGAGTAGGCTATTGCCGAACTTCCTTTATATTAAAAAAAAAAAAACAAAATCAGTAGAGATGAACATCAACGGCATGCATAAAGTAACAGACTATTAGGCAAATAGAACATTAAATAGTTCCGTATCTCTCTTGCGCATATACTCGATTCTTTTACAGGGATTGCTAAGTGGTGCTAACAATCGTTCATCTTCCAGTACTGG